>CM023823.1:16330000-17530000 GCA_013266295.2 Branchiostoma floridae x Branchiostoma japonicum | reverse complement strand
CAGTGTATAGGGCAATATTGAACTGATGTCATCACAAATCCTATCAGTTACTGCTGAGCTTATGGCCTGCCAATCAGGAGAGCCAAGTCAATACAGTCTGCTGCTTCTTATAAAAAAAGTTCTTGTTCACATTTTTTTCTTCAATTACAAAATGTTTATAATAAGTACTTGGCTTGATAACTCAAAGGGGTTCACTACAAAGAGCAATGTTATTTTCTAAAGGATAAAATCAGTTGACATCCCAGCAAAGTCACAACACAGCTAGATGTCGAGACTCTGCTTGGATATAATCTTTGGGAAAACTGTACAAAATATTTTTTGAATTGCATCGATGGTATCATCTTTTTTAAGTTACACATTGTCGTGTTTTCGTACTGTCTACCAGCACTACACATCATTGTGTACTTTTAATATATACCCTTAATTAACTGACTTCTCTGAGAATGGCAACTTCATAGGAGAAATACACAAAGAACAGATCCCAGAAAAGTATGCAGACATTAGAACTTACTCTTTGGTCCAAGCCTCAGTCTGCTGGTACGTGAACTCATAAAAAACAAACTCATCAAAGTCTACACCCAGGTGGTCCCAGAACGGCCCAAATGGGTTTCCTGCAAAGAACACGATAAAACATGTCAACAAACCTGGCACTTTTATCAGTTGGCCACTTAGCAATAACACAATTTAATTTTAGGAAAGGACAAGTACCACAATTTTCTTTCTAATCAGACTTTTGTTTATAAATGTCACAATTCTTTGCAAGTTAAACAAGAATTATAATTTGCAAATTAAGTCCTCATTTGCATAATTTGCATCTAATTATGTACATCTCTGTGTAAGCTATCTACATGCCAAAAATCATGATAATACATTGCTCCTTTCTGGACTTATCTGCTCTTAAAGATTTTGCCAACCCCCTGCAGTTCCAGCAGAAGCTGCTAGGGGGACCAAACCCACACCACTTATTCCTGACAGGAAAAGCTATCAGCCACCAAAAAATCAAGACCATAGCATGTTTAGGACAAAAGATACAAAAAACGGAAGTTCTGCTGCAATACCAAGGTCAGCCACCAAGAGGCCCAGATTTGACCTTGACCGTTGTCTTCCTAAGACCTACCTACATACCAAATATCATCACCATCCATAAAGGCATTCTTAAGTTATGCTCACCAGTAATTGGCAGAAACACACACAGACACACACACAGACAGACAGACAGACCATTTTTCATGGAGATAATAATTATCATGCATCACATCAATACCTGTGCAACATATTACTAAGCTCTTAGAATAATCCAGTCAACACCACATGGCATAAATCAGACACAAGATCTATGGTCTGGATTAACATGTTTGAACTTAGGACTTAGCTGAAGTACCAATAGAGACTGGGAGGGCTGTGGAATATCCACTGTGATCCCTCTTTCAGCTAACACAACTGGAGCCTTATTCATCAAGATATTAGTGGAAATGACTTTGCAAAATGACAGTTGGAGGAAAGCCCCACAGCAGACTGCTGGGCACTGATAACACAGGTGTACTGATGATGGGGCTCCTGTGATCAAGTGTTTCTTTATTCTTTTCTTTTCCTGAAATCCTGTTTGCCACAACTGAACAAAGTTATCTCTGTAATTGAAACACAGTTTTCTATTGCCTGGCTGTCCATATTTCAGCCTTACTTACTGATGTAGTAAGTGATAAAGAATGCAGCTAGAAAAAGAGATAACATAGCACAAATCTTTGTACAAATGCCCAGAGAACTTCTTCAATGATGTGCAGGGGGATTTGCTATTGCAGCACAGGTGGGTTTTTCTGTGATACAGGTGGTTGAAATTTGTACGGCTACACAATAAAAAGACAGGACCACCAATAAGGATACACATGTACCAACAAAAACCCATTGTGCTTAACATGTGTGACCCGAATTCCCAACACAGCAATTTGCTTGATAGGAACCATTTAACCCATGACCTGCCAGCCTCACTCAGGTGTAACCCCCACCTGAGTAGCACCAGACGACATATCACCTTAACTCAAGTGACTCATCTTCCTCCAGGAACAAAGGGTGCATACATTATTCATCACCACCACAGCAGGTGTACTGTTGAATAGGGAATGCTAGCTAAGGGTTCGGTATGTCATGGTTAATCGCAAAAGTGCCTTCAGGACAATATCAAGTTGCATCAAAGCTAATGCCAATTGACATTGTAATTTCCACCACAGCATTTTGATTTTAATCCCAAGGATTATATACAAAGAAATGTCTCCTTCATGCAAATTGACGTCTTGCTCATCTTGAGTGTAACCTGCTAAAATGGAAATCCAAATCAACACAAATAGGACTGTACATTCATTGGAAAATCTTGTCCTCCTTAATATATCATCTCAGAGTTCATTTGTACATGTAGGATTGTTAATAATCTAGACTGTTGGATGACAAGTTCTGTTGGTAGGTTCTGTACTCCAACACTACAGTATGATGTTGGTGATGGACAAACAACATGTTACCAAGCAAGACATCCCCATTGTTCAATGATAACATTGTCTGAAAAATCAATAAACCTTTTTGAAACAGGCTGATTTGCGATTCATTGTTACTAAATACATGTGTATTAGGTTTAGACATCAGATTTCATTTGTAGATTCTGTCGGATATTGAAAAGGAAATGCATTGTTGAGTACAGTGGAAGAGAGTGAGTTACAGAGTACTAAGTAAGTTAACTACATTCTGTACATGTAAGTGACTGATCTTTAATGACTACGTCTTTGGAAGGCTAATAAACATGAAGAATTAGATTTTCCCAAACTGGAAATTGGAAAGGATCCCATGCTGGGAGAAACTTCCTGTGATGACAGGGTGGAAATAACACATCAATCCATCCTGACAAAACAGGCTGCTTCTGAAAAAAATTAGGAGAGATTACGGAAGTAGATTTTCAACAGCAACCTCTCTTCTATTTGAATAGTATTGCAAACTTGCAGCCCTTTTCCTATTTCCCATTCCTGCTTTCCTAATTTTTCCCAGAGCAGCATTCATTCTTACATCTTTACTGTTACTTTTTTAACGATAGTTTGAAGGTAAGTAGTCAATGAATGCTGATTAGTAGAATCCCCATAACCACGGCCAACATTATCATGTACATAGAAGATAACATTTTTGGGATAATGTGATAATATCCTACCTTCCTTCATGCCACACTTAGCATTGGTGTCTCTTCGGTTCCTCCAACAGTAGCCCTTTCTCCGGCCAGGTGGCCAGTGGACAGGTGCAAGCAGCTCCAGGAAGTCCTCCATACTAACTACTCTGTGGTACGTCTGTAATGGTTCTACTTTGAACCACTCCGAGAATGGCACATTTCTCTGCAGGAAAAATCACAGGCAGAAACCATTTTGTGAAAATCATACATACCAGGTACATGTTACCTTAGAAGCCAGCAACCTCCACTGTGCTTACAGGAAATAGAGGCAATAGCAGCAGAAATGATAAGAATGTTCAATCTTATGTTTTATCCATTTCAAATTCTGGTCAATTGTGTAGTCAGGTGTGTGTTTGTGTGTCATTTTGTGGTCAACAAGCCTTAGAAATGTCTCCACCTTGAAACTGCATTTTGTAAAGTCGAGCAGAAACTTTCTTTTGCTCACCAAAGACAGAAAGTACAACGTAAAAAGGTGATCACACTCCAGTAACCTTGGCATCCCCTTGCTCACCATTGGAAAGCTGTGATCTTACCTCTTTTTCATAAGTTTGAATAAACCTCCAAGTTCCCTACAGGTGTGGCACTGGTAAATGTATGACATTACACTTGAGGCAGTGTCATTACATCAACAAGAAGGGTGTCAGTACCAAACACGCTGGAAATTTAGGAAAAACAAATTCTGTAAAGATCTGAGTGCCCATTTGCACTGCATCAACATGAAGTATGCACACAAGGCAAGTACATAATTACATTCTGACCTCTTGATAGTAACGCCGATACCCAACTCTTTGAAACTTTGCAGTGACATGAGCAAAGTGGTCAGGAAACCAGTTTCCAAATTTAGCAGGCGCGATGCAGTCTACAGCTGATTAGCAAGTAGCAAAAGACTGCACTTGTGGAAGCCCATTAAATGGAAGAAAGGTTTTGCTTCTTAATTGGTTTTGTTATCTCTCTCCGCTTCACTCCTCTCCCTTACGTGGTCAGGATCAATAATTCTCCAGTGAAATAAATGACCCATCCCATTGCCCTACAATTGATTTGAAATAAGTTCAGAGGTGCCAAAAATGGCTTTTAATGTAAAGGGCATACTTTGTGCCAGCTGATACGTGCAGTGATTCCAACATGTATCACAGCAATGCTTTCTACTGTTAAGCACTACGTCAGAACCACAGTGCAGTATCAAGGACAGGACCAATTTTTTGGCAAGGAGTAAAAAACTTTTGATGAAAGTGTGGGGGAAACTTTTCCAATAAATACTTTGCCATAATGTTGTCATGTCAAATTTTCTCGAAAAACTTTCAACAATGAAGTTAAGCAGAGGGAGGTGAATTTTTCTATTGGGAAACAAATGAAAATATGTTCTGCTTGAAAAAATTACGGTAGCCTTTATCTGCTGTGTTGAATATAAAGTTGACCATCCCTGGTGCAGAGTTGAAGTCTTGCCTGGTAAAACTGACGCACAAGGAATAGCAATAAGTGAAGCATGGCCTGTAGTTCAAATCTTACACCATAACATACCAATTATCCACAGTATAAGTACCCCCCACAACTACATGTACCAGGTCATTGCAGTTTCTTCCACAGCCCCATCCATAGGGATGAAAACATAGGAGGGCAGCCTTACATCAGTCCTCCATGGAGGTAGAGCCAGTGTTCTGTTAACTGCCTTTGCGAATGCCAGGCCCCCTAGGAAATGCTCCGCTTGGTTTCCAAACCGCCCTGCAATGTTAATGAAGACATGGTAAGAGAAATGGCAGCCTTGACGCAGGAAGTTACTAATTTACTCCCTACATGAAGGGAGCGTGAAATTACCCATTTAAAACTAATCAGGGCACTGTCAGCCTGACATTTTTAATAGAATTTTATGGAGTTGGCCAAAAGCGAAGGTGGAAGGTTGTGGCTCCTGGAATAATCTTACCACTTATTGGTCCCAACAGCAGGAGTCAAGGTGTTTGCTTGACTAGGCATGACAAAGTGGACAAAATTCATTTTCCAAACTTTTTCTACTTTAGTCTAGGGAAAAAGCTTTTTTTTTAAATTTTAGATCTCCTTTTGGCAATCCAACCTCATTCTTTTACATTTACAAGAGTCACAGAAACATTTCTTAACAGCCATAGGCTGAAAAAGTATTGAATACAATACATGTATACACACATGTATGGGATTCACCATATTTAATGCCTCATTTGGGAACCACTATACCATTTGGAGCAGATATCACTGTAAAACACATTGGAAAAAGAGAATTCATTCTAGATAGATAAGATTCTTGTCTCAAATCAATTTGGAGGTGATTTGTAGAATTACTCAAATTTGCTGGCTTTTGTAATTCAACTGCGGAAACCCAGGGCTGCTATGGCCACAGAGGACAACTAGTCATTATCACATCAAATGTATGCCGGGGAAAAACGATGTCTACCCACAGCTGCAAGGTTTTACTGAACCTCAGACAAACCAGAAGGATCAAGGCTGAATGCATGCATGGCATGGTTATCCATTCCTATAAACAGCTGAAGGCTATTTGTCATTCCAAGTTCCTTCTGTACTGACGGATAACTCTAGCCAGACCTGCTCAGCATGCAGATCTCAAGGGGAGGATGAAAATGTCACTTTCTGTGCAGACTAGAGATAAAACCCCTGAGCTCCTTTCCTTTGCTCCCTATAATAGGTCCATTTAGAGTACACTGTACCTGATGATAAGCCCTGCTGGTCTTTTGGATGGAAAATTCAAGATGGTCCCATGAATAGAAATGAAAGGCAGTTGGAATAACTTCATGAATAAAGTCAACAGTTACACTCATTACAATGCAAATCCATTTAAGACGTGCAACAAATGAATTGTTTTAGAAACAAGGCTGAAAGTTAAGTATTGGAATCACAAATAAAAATGCATATGTTCTTACAACTGTAAGTTTTGTTATAGTCCAGGCTCCAAGATTCTCTTATAATTGTTATATATATATTTTTTTACACTTTAAATACACACTTTCTCTCAGATATAGACTATGAGAAAGTATTAAGTTAACTAAAAAAAGAACAGTATCCAGTGATCTTACAATAATAAGTTACATAAAACATTGAAAGCTTTCACAACAAATGAAAGTTTTGATATTTTCTTTCTCAATCTTTCCTCTATATCTTCCTCAAAATATATACATGTACAAGTATATGTACATGTATATAATGTAGAAAATTTAGCTCAGCTGAGAAAACAGAAGACACACTCAATGTTTGAAATTTTCCCCACCTACACTTGACTACAATCATGGTACTGTAAACCTAGTTCCCAGACAGGTCTTCTCTTAGAAAAAGAAAAATAACTTTATAAGAGATTCACACAAGTGTAAGTCAACAATCTCTCTTAATATACATTCCCCATCAGCTTCAATAACATTTTATTTCCATTCATCAAAAATTGGTGACTTGTTTCAATAAACTCCTAAAGTTCTGTATGTTATCTGTGACATTTATACTATTCTAGGAGTGATGTTATTATACACACTGGCTATGCAATCCTCACAGTGAAGAGTCCTGTACATGTTAATTCAGGCCAGCAGGAATGAACACCCTATCGGGGGATTTTCCAGTAACATTCCAAATGTTCCCAGCATGTCAAATGTCTGTGCTATATGCGGCCACTTATCAGCCTTTGTTGTCTGGGATGAGATCAACAAGGCTAAAAAGAGTTTAAGTTAAACTAAAGGCAAAACAAATTTTTAAAATGTGGTAAAAAGACTTTCAGGTAGTACTAGTACTTGATTATAGTGAATTGTGTACAGATTCTACAGAATGTAACTTTACAGTTGTATCTATAATAGTAATGAAGTGAACTTTCAATCAAAGGTAACAAAAAGATAGTAACATAATGATAACCTGTTAGATATTGTTACAGGGCAAGTGACATGAATGAAGAAAATGCACACCATCATCAAACTTTCATGATCAAGGATACACCTGTCTCAATGGTGAAATTGAGCAAGATGCCATATTGATAACATGTTTTTCTTAAAAGATTAAACCCTGATCATAGCATGACTTAATTCCCTAGAGGTCCTATGTGGCGTGGCTTAATAGCGAACAATGTAATTTAGCATTGTTCTGAACCAATGACATATACTCATCATTAATCATTAATATACAAGAAGTAATTGATTGGCATTCAGCATTTAATGGTGGGTCACGCAAATGAGTTCGTAACAATCACACTCAATCATACGGGTTGCACATGACCGACATGAACTCTTTATCATGAAGTTTATGTGGGCGTGAGTGAATTTGGCTGTTAGATTAACGTTGATTCGCTAAAATGTTCTGGGTGGATTTGCCCATCATTGTGCTTATGAGAAATGTTTTCCGTATCAATTTCGACCGAACGAAATGGTTTCAGTCAGTGATACTTTTCGGTTTGGTTGCGGACACATGCCACGGCTCAGTTGCAGCGCCATATGTCTTGTGTAAACCACTTTAACCTTATCGTCTAAAGTTACAGTCCAGTCTGGTTCGCAAGGGAAGGTCTATAAAGAGCGATCGGGTCTCTGGAAAGTTTCTGACAAAGACTCAACAAGTAATCACCGCACTCACCCATACACGGACAGAATAAAACATATCCGTTCGGATCCCATTCCAATCTAGGCTTAGCCACTCCGACTTTCAGCGCTCCTTCCACCCCGAAAACTTCTGCACCGTTGTCCAAAACAACCCCCGGTACTTCCGGGTTCGTCTCCGCGGCCTCCAACTCGGTCTCTCCCGATAGCTCTCCCGCGAAAAGCAGCGCTGCCACGAACCAAAGATACATGGCTGATTACCCGGCGGAGATTGATCTAACGGGCGCTGTGTGCAGGTTCTCCGCGGCAGGCTGTGGACGTGTCCAGATTGCCAAATTGCTGCATGTTGATGGATTTTGAAGCTTCCCTCCCAAAGTTTGGACGACAGGTTCCACTTCCCAGCATGCGTCGCGAACAGTGACGTAATCATGCGCACTACACCTGCGCAGTAGAGTAGCAGAGGACGACTTTGAGAAGACAGAAAGTCGAAAATATCGTCCAAAATTCATCAAAAGTACAAAGGTACGAACAGCTGACGGATCCCGAAGGTTATAGCATTTCTAAGGGAGAGCTTAAGACCAGCTACAGTCATTTTTATGAACATATTTTTGCTGTGATCAATAATTTAGATGCTGTTGTTTTCGAGGTAAATCGATGTGTCGCAGCAGACGGCTTTTCATCTGTTGTTTGTATCGAAGACTTCGTACTCTGATGTTTTTGGAAATTAGCCATATTGGAAGTTATTTACTTACGACGTGGCTATATATGACGATGCTTTGTCAGCATTAGGAGTAAATGGCCAAATGACATCAATTATTGCAGATGTACTGAATCTTGGCGGGTTAATCCAAACATAAGAAATTTCCTGGGGGGGGGGGGGGGGGATCAGCTATCTCCCTTTCAGTTTCACTGAATTATGCAATGCAAGTACCAAAGCACAGAACAATGAAACCGAAATGTTAAGTGACTCAGAAAGGCTTGAAACACAACTACTTTGATGAAATTTAGCAGATTGGTTTTCGGGTCACTTGGAAAAGTACTGATAAACTAGAGGTTTGTATTTGACAGATTCTGACATCATCAGAGAGATCCTGCACCAAATGAAGGAGATTCACAAATAATTGTGCGCATACCCACTGTCAAGGTGAGGGCCCCTGAGAGGTTAACAAAATGCATTAAGGGATTCCCCATCCGTCAAAACGCAAAATAAAAACATAGAAATGCAAATATTTGAGTCATTTTAACGGTTCATCCAGGGGCCTTTATCTTTGACGCTCTCTTATTTGTGAACCTCCTTATAATGATAGCATCAACTAGACACATGTATGTCACAATGAACTGACAAGGATGACTGCTTGTTATTACAGGCTTTGTGGGCATGTTAACACTTCTGTCAGAGTGGTATCAAACCGAAGAGATTATTCCTCACCATTGAACCAACAAGCCTCTAAGCAGAGACTGTAAACATGCTGCCAAGGTCAAAGTCACGTGAGACATACCGTGTGCTGAGCGGGCACTGCCCTGACCAAAACTGTCGTGCTAAACTGTTCTTCCCAGCATGGGACTCCAGTATTGAGTGCACAGACTGTGGGCAGAGGCACCAGCAAAGTGCCATCCAAAATGTGGAAGAAGTCACGAACCCGGACGTTGCTCTCCACAACATGCTTCGCAATGTCCTTCTGAGCAACACCAAACCAAAGAAAGGAGCAGACACAGTACGTGTTCTCGGACTCTCAAACTACCAGTGCAAGCTGTTGTCTCCCCTCCTTACCCACTATGGGATGGATAAACAGTCAGGAAAAGCAAAACGTCTCAGGGACATGAACCAGCCAGACACATTTGACTGTGTGCTACTAGGAGATAGAGCCTTCCAGATTGCACCTGAACATGTGGAAATAGTAGGCTATGGCCGGGATCGCTCTGGGAGCATGCAGTACCTCCATGACACCTTGGATGCCATGAAGAAAGTGAATGATAAGGAGGAGCGGCTCATACCCATTCATGCCGACGGGGACGGCCACTGCCTGGTGCATGCCATCTCTCGAGCACTCGTGGGTCGTGAGTTGTTCTGGCACGCCCTGAGAGAGAACCTCAAGGCTCACTTCATCAAAAACCTGGACCAGTACAAGGCTCTGTTCCATGACTTTATTGACAGTACTGAATGGGATGACATCATAGAGGAATGTGATCCTGACTTCACACCCAGAGATGGGGAGCCCCTTGGCCTGAGGAACATCCATGTGTTTGGGCTGGCCAACGTCCTCCATCGGCCCATCATACTGCTAGACTCCCTGGAAGGGCTTCAGAGTTCAGCAGACTACTCAGGCACATTTGTGCCAGGACTGATCCCTCCTGAAAAGTGTAAGGGAAAGGACGGTACGCTCAACAAACCACTCTGTCTTGCATGGAGCAGTTCTGGGAGAAACCATTACATCTCTCTTGTGGGCATCCGAGGTCGGCCACTCTGCAAGCTTCCAATGTGGTTGATCCCCAAGTTGTGGGGTGTCCCGCAGGACTTGCTAACAAAGTATGTTGAGTTTGACAGTGAGCAGCATTGTGCAATTGGAGGAAGTCGTAGTCTGCCTGAAACATACATCCAGCGCCTGGCACGAGCAATGGAGGATGTCTTCATGGAGAAGTACCAGGTCCACCCTTCTGTAGTGTCTGACATGCATCATTATGTGTTCAAGAGGACAGGAGTTGTCGGTGTGCAGCCTGAGGTGGTGACTGAAGCCACACAAAGCGCCATCCGCAACGAGCGGCTGTACCGCTGCCTGACCTGCGATGCTGTCATGGAATACAGTGTAGGATCTGATCTCCTCAAAAGGGGCGGTACCCTCTATCAACTTGCAGTCAGGACACACGGGAAGCTCCAAGTTGGCAAGAACTATCACTTTCCGCTGCAAAGTCTGATTTGCAAGTATGACCCTGTCAAGGACGTTCTCGTCCCAGACATGAAGATGAGCCGCTTGACCACCTGCAGCTGGTGTCAGGGAACGTCAGTTCGCCTTGTCTGCCCAGATGGCTCTGTTGTCTATCTGAATGGGGATAGAACACACACTTCTGCTGAAAACAGCCAGTGTGGCTGTGGGTTCAAGCACTACTGGGATGGAAAGGAGTATGACAATCTACCTGAGCTGATCCCTGTAACTCTGGAGTGGGGAGGGAAGACAATCCAGGAGAAGGTTTACTGGTTCCAGTATGAAACAGACACCTCGTTGAACAGTAACGTGTATGAAGTTGCTACAGCTTTAGTACACAAGCACTTTCCTGGAGAATTTGGTAGTGAGAGACTTGTTAAGTGTGTAGTAGACGTGATTCTACAGCAAACAGCCAAGAAGGAGGTGTACAAACCAGTCTCCCTGGACGGTATGCCTGGCCACGAAAGAGAAGGGGAACCCAGGCAACAAGAGGCTTTAGACCCATCATCACCATCCAAAATCATTCTCACTGGACATAAACACAAAACCATACACAAGGAAGAGTTGACAATGAGTGAAGCAGAGAGGATGGTACAGAGAAAGATCACTGATAAAGCCGCCCATGAACAGAAGAAAAAGTCTGATGAAATGGCAAAAAGGAGAGCAGAAAAGGAGCTCAAGCAGCTCAAACAACAGCAAGCTGCTGCTCACCAACCACCAAAACCAGTAGCCAAAGTAGGTCCCATGGTAACAGTCCCTCCTCCCAGGCCATCCACTCCCCCTACAGAGAAGAAGGTGCGGGTGACCACATCAGAAGGCAAACAAGTGATGTTAACCCTGGCAATATCAACAACCTTTCAGGAGTTACAAGCAAGAATAGCTTCCGAACTAGGAGTTCCTGGGGACAGGCAACGGATCAGATATGGGTTTCCTCCCCGGCCGCTGGCACCGCCCAAGCCAGGCATGGAAGGTGAGCCTGTACCACTGCAACATGGGGACAAGGTTACTGTAGACATCTTACCTCCTCCTGTGGGTGAAGGTGAAGGACAGGAGGAAGGGGCAGAAGCAGCAGCCAAGGGAGTCCCCATGGCAGTGGCAGGCTCCCCTCGACGTGTGCAGGGAATGGAAGCCAGTGGTGCCTCTGCCAGTCAGGACCCAGAAAGTGCCCTGAGAGACCAGCTCATGAATGTGTTAGACCAACAGCTAGAGAGTAATGCCAGCTCTATAGACCTACAGATTTCCTCCCTGTCTGCCTTGGCCATGCTTTCTGGAAAGGACCTCTGGAGCTTTGTGCAGACAATGCCACAGCTGTTCTCTCGGGAAGGTGTCTTCACAAAGAAAGTTGAACAAGACCTAGGCCTGTCAGATGGGAAACATTGCACTCTGCCGAGCTTCCCAGGAAAAACATTTATGTTCAACGGTCAGGCTGGAAGGTTAGAGCTGTGCCTTGAGCCACAAGGGCATTTTCCCATTGGCCCTGGAATTGATGACGTCATTGCTCAGAACAAACAGACACGAGAAGCGTACGACCCAAAAGCCTTTCGCCATGTCAAGGAAGCCTTACATGTGGGTGGCAGTGGAGTGATCGTTAGTAAGTCTGAGGCCTTGAAAGTGAGAGCTTTTGCAGGTAAGGGACAAACCCTAGGTGGTACCTCCCAACCACAACCATCCACCAGTACTGCAACAGATGTTCCAGCAAGTGCCGCAGCCTTTATTCCTGATGTAGTGCAAACTCTAAGAAATACAGAAGAAGCTGTACTACAACCACCTCTGGATACAAAACCTCCAGTTGCAATGGAAGAAGATGACTACTTCCTAGTGGAATCAGGCGAAGAGGATGAAGGAAAGGAAGAGGAAGAAACATCTGACAAAGGGGAAGACTCCTTATCAACAATGAAGAAAGCTCCAGGTGTCACTGTCATAGGCAGTGGAGCAGCTGCAGCTGTCATGACAATAGAACAAGAGGCACTCATGGCCAAGTTTGCATCCACAGCAAGTGCTGCATTGCAGGCAGAACAGGAGGTCAAAGAACAGGAGGAAGAGGTTAAGGACTCAGATGGTTTCAGGAAAGTTGAGATTGTAATTGAGGATTCAAAAGAGCATGCAGTTGCCATGGAGACAGATAGGCAAGAGGCCACAGGGGATGATGGGAAGTTAAAGCAGCAAGAGGGGCATTCTGGAAATGTTTCTGATGAGGTACCTCAAGTGTCCGAAGGACCTGACAAACACAAACCAAAGACGACAGAAGCCACTAAATCTGCTAGTATGGACAGAAGTACGACTGAGGAAAAGATGGGTGAAGTGGTTCAGTCAGTAAAAGTAGTGTTGGAAGAGGATACCTTGCAAGGTACGGAAGTGAACAATACCAGAGTAGTAGTAGAGGCTACGAGGACAGAAACAGAAATGATGGACACCACTGCTGCTGAAAATACTGAACGGGGAGCAGGTGATGAACTTACCAGCTCTCCAGAAAGTGTTGCAGTTGACGTGCCTACACAAGATGTACACAAAAATGAGCCACTGAGTGAAGTCACAGAGGCAAGAGACACCGGGAATCAAAAAGAACCTGAGAAAAAGGACAGTCCGATGGAAGTTGAGCCAGGTAAACCAGCAGTTCAAGGTGGTGATGGAAGGCTGTCTGTAGAAGGTAAAGAAGATGCTGGGGAGGTCATGGACTCCAGCTGATAGCAGACAAGGTAGGTATCATTTTGACAGAAAATTACAACTACGTGCTAATCATTTGATAACAAGAAATCTGAGATTTCAGACTTGTGGAAAATATTTAAGGTTTTTGTGACCGTCAAGTTCATCCCATTTCCTGTGTTTGACCTACTGACCTGTCATTCTGCCTGTCAATCTTCCCCCACCCATGTGTTGTCAACCTACTCTGTTCAGACAAACAGACAAACAAACCCACATCTCAGCCACCCAAAACAATATATCTGTACCTTGAAGTAATGAGATAATATCCTATAGATGAATAGCAGGCTAAGCACCTGTCTGTATGTCCTAATTGATGGCTGTGGACTTAGAATTATCCCACCAACTGACACAATTCAAGTATATCAATGCTCTTTGTTTGTTGAGCCATGATCATTCATATTTTAATATTTCTGTGTTTCTACAGCCTCGAGAGCCAAGATGACGGGAAGGCATGCAAAAATCCCTGGATACGCTGCTAGTAGGACAAATGTAGAGGTTGTGCTAACTTTGTATGTGCATCTTTTTAATCCAAAACATATGCTAAACTATCAAAATGGCATGCATGGGAAAGATCATGAAGCAAATATAAGCTATGGATGCCATTTTCGTCACTGATAAATATGCCAGCTTTCGAGATTACTCAGCTAACTCTGGCTTAAACCCCAGCCTTCCTATCCTGGGTACCCCCAGGGGAACTTGCAACATCAAGGTCTTCCTCATGGTTTCCTGAAAGAATTTTACAGGTACTGTTGTAAGTTGATGGTTTAGAAACCACCTTCATACCAAGTTCTGTTTTTTTTGTAAGATAAGCCATGCCATTGTGTCCCTCTTCAGGAGGGGAAACAACATCAGCATCAACATTAGTCTTTAGTTGCCATATCATTTTGCCAAAGTGAGGACTGTGTCTGTAATTGTAGGCTACAGCCCTGAAACTACATAAAGCAGGGGTCTTTATGCAAAATTAGAAGGGTGTCAACCTTTTCATGAACTCTCCCTCAAATTCGCCGTAACTGCACTGGAAATCATCCAAGATTGTACTGGATATTGTCCAATTTTCAGAATTAGTTCTGATTACCTAAATAAGTGCTGATGACAGTCAGATGGTCCCGAGTTCCTCCATTGAATTATATTACTAGTATTATTTGCCCCCTCTTTCTTTTCAAGGCTGTACATGTACCATTAGGATCAGATTTAGATGGACCAACATGTACAAATATGTACACATGTACATTGAAAGTCACTGTTACCCAAACTGTAATCTGAAGGAAACTTAGTCTCAAGGCTAAGCCTTTATCCCAACATGTTGCATTGACTCAATTGAGAAATGAATTTGAAGACGTTTTTGCAGTATTGAAGTGTGTCCTCTCCAAAGAAACATAAGACAATAAGGAAGTACTATACACTTACAGGTGAAGACAAAATGTCTTTTCGCAACACCAGAAATTTACATGTACATGTACGTGGCTACAGCATTACTACATTACTACATTATAACTGTGTAGTAAGTGGTGCCATGAGTCTCAGTATTATGAAAAATTACAGTCATAACAACAACTCCAGAAAGTATGTCATACCATCCTTTAATGCTTTCACTCAATGTTACAAATGTTAAACATTCTATGCTACATTGTTGATCTATTAACCAAGATTGCCTTGCTTTTTGTACAAAGGAAATAGAAGGTATTCACTGTTGAAGGGAACTTAAGTCTCTTTATATTCATCATAACATGTATAGGTAGCTATACTACATGCTACCATATCACATTTATTCCTGCAACAGATCAATCAGTAACTAGTGTCATTTAGACAGGTTTATGAACCTTGCTTGGTGGTGCCCAGGATCTTCCCACTACTAGTGGGTTATACACAGAGATGTGTGAACGTTAAGTTAAATGTGGCATTTCAATCATTGAATAGGGAGATTCATTGTCAGATCTTCAGAGGAAGCTTTCCTATCTAACATGCCCAGACAGAAAGAATGTAAGATGTGTGACTGTTGAAATTTCATCGGGAAGTTTCCTGATGGCATATGTTCTGGCCGACTACTAGACTATGATTTGTAACGCAAAGGGTCATTGCTAACAGTATGATGCCGGTAATGTTAAACTGAACAGCAGTTTTGTCTTAAGTTAGTTTTGCAAGTGGATTTACCTAAAGCATGTTCACATACATATTAATTCATTACAAATACAAAGATTTCTTTATTGTAAAACCCAAAATGCTATGATTGAGGGCTTGACTTAAGTGCATTCCTCCTTTTCAGGAACACTTCCTCTTGGAAAGGCTTGCAGAAAAACAGCAAATGCTTGATATATTGCAGACAGTGTCAAGTGTATGGAGATTAAAAGAAAAAAAGTCTTTGGACACTGAAGTTCAGTGCTTTGTGGTCATTATGCAGTAACTGTCTTTCTTTTGAATTGACAAACAAGTGTACATGTATGATTATATTGTGGAGGAATGTTTGGTTTGATGGAAGAAATGGCTGAATTAAAATTCACAATCATAGAGTATGACAGTCACCAACTTCTGAATATTCTTCCCACCACACTGTGCTGCAGAATGCATCGTTCTTTCAAACTCTATCTTGTGGCTTTTCTGTA
Organism: Branchiostoma floridae x Branchiostoma japonicum; assembly: GCA_013266295.2. Lineage (NCBI taxonomy): Eukaryota > Metazoa > Chordata > Leptocardii > Amphioxiformes > Branchiostomatidae > Branchiostoma > Branchiostoma floridae x Branchiostoma japonicum. The sequence goes on along the minus strand of CM023823.1, from coordinate 17,514,033 downwards.
AAATATAGATAATCAGATTTTTAGTACCCAACAATGTGTGAACCAGCATGCATGCATTGATGATAATAGTCAATGTATAATATAAAGCTGACTTGGGTAAGTACATGTATCATCAACAAATGCCATTTTTCCAATGTAAAACAATCACATCATATTCTGTCCAACACTTACCTTCCTTACTCAAGGCCTTACAGTCGGCCCTACGCCTCTGGTGGATGTGGATCCCCACTGCCAGAGTGACCATAACAGCTATGGCAATGACAACTACTATAGACAGTGCCCAAAGTGTAGAGTTCCCAGCTAAGCTCTTCCTTGCCTTTTCAAAGAATTCCAGCTCTACATTCAAGAAGAGGAAGGTTGATGATACTGAGTAAGTGATACAACTTATACTAGGAGATGTACATGTACAATATGGCTTATATAGTTATGGGATACCTGCTGACTTACATGTAAAACAGTTATAAGTGTTTCAATATCTTCCATAATCTGGTGACAGAATATGTTGCAACATATTGCCAGTCAGTCTTTTTTGTGCAACTTTGGAAAAAGAGGAATTAAGAAAATGTTGCATTTGATCCAACTCACCAATGACACTTTCACCCTTCTCCAATGTGGCCTCCTGGGATGTCCATCCATATGTAGTGTGTGCGATACAGGTGTACACTCCGAAATCTTCCTCTTGTAGCTGGTAGATGGACAGACTGACATTCATGTAGAAGGAACCATCAGGGTCTGTCCTGTGTGGGTATAAACATATAAAGTCACATGATATCAATGACACACAAAAAAGATAACAGTGTATATGCACATGGGACAAAAGACATTTTACTTCCATCGAGGCAAGCATTATGTCTGAATTTGAGATACTTTTGGCTCATCAACAGAAGCGTCGAACGAAATAATGTGTGAAGTTCATCTCCAAGCAGATGATGGGAGGTATCCCTGACGTCCTAATGTTCTTTCCCGACTGTTGTGAGAAATCCCATACCTGCTGGCGCGGCGGAGCACCACTCTACTGCTGTTGTTGATGAAGGTGTTGTTCTTGACCCAGTACAGCTGAGGGAAAGTGGCGGGGCCGATGACGCCGAAGGACGCCCTGCAGACAAACGTGGCGTTTTCTCCCACACCCTTCTGTACCTTGGGAGGATCCATAGGCTCCATAGAGGGCGGTATGGTGGAGGGAGGGTCTGGGGAGAGAACCGTGATAGCTATATGACCTATATGATTATGATGCTGGTATACATTCAGGAAGGGTGACTGTCTTTATTGGAATGGGGCCCCGATAGTAAGCCATCTCTAAAGCAGACTTCTTACACTACATAGAGGCACTCTCATTTTTTTCTAAAATATGGGGCATCTCATGATTTGAATCCATCTGACCGATCTAGCCCCTTCAATAAACATAAATCTACCTATGCGGCCTTCTGCATTGTAGTCTGGGTTATTTGGCATTCGTTTCAATCAGTGGCATGTGACTGTGCATCACTTACTTGTAGCCTCTAGTTGGATATTTCCGACAAACGTGTGGGTCCCGTTGGTCATTTGACAGGTGTATGTGCCAGCGTCCTCTTGCCGAAGTCGTGGGAATTGCAGCTGTTCGCCTGCATCACCGCTCTGTGCGATTTCGTCCGAGGTTGGATACAGTTTGAGCTCAACGCCGTTACGGTACCAAGAAGTCGTGAAGCCATCCCAACATTCCGAGAAAGGACATCTATGTCATAACCAGGTAGGAAGGGAGGACGTCAACACACGAGTACGTGGAATTCTGTTTTTGAAAAAAGTTCCATTACAAAGCGATGCTTCGAATTCTCCGTATTGGACCAAAAAGAAATACTAGTACTGTGCTACCTTAGTGTGCTTGGCTCGCCAACAGTTCCTATCTCCCAATGTCTCTCCTGTATGTATACGTAGGTCTGCCAGTTGTGGCAGGCGTCTTCGTAGTCACCTGTTCGAGATACATTGCACGTTTGTCAGTCACTGAACACTAGTAGTTTCTCTTATGACCGTCAACACGTCAGTAGTGTCTAATTCCACGAGGTTTTCCCCTGTTGGAACAGTAGGACGCCATGACAAGACATCGTGTGTTATAGAGGTGTAGGCGTGGAAACTGCTGCACCTTTATTATTATTGACACTATCGTACGCCCTCCGATACAGACTGATCCAATTAAGCTGGTTTGCCTTGCCCAGTTACTCACCCCCCATATTTGTTCAGCTTTAGTTTCACATATCAAGAAACGAAGAGGAAGAATGAGAAAACGCCGATAAAACAAATCGTGGTGGCACACTGGATATGATATAATAACGAAATTGGTTCAAGTTGAGGGATTCGATCGTTCTGTCGACAAGACTTACCATAATAATCGTAGTAATCGCTGTAATTGTCGGTTGGAGTTGCCGGTGAGGAAGCCGCCTTGGCCAATGTTCCCGCGGACAAGTTAGGAGTCCCTGCCCAGAGGAGCGTCCAGGCAAACACCAGCACACCACTGGAAGTTTTGGCGTAGCACATCTGGAGATTTCTGCACAGGAACACAATGTGCCGAGTTATTGAAGTTTCAAATTTCTCAATTTACTCCGTTTCCTAAATTTGCCACCAACGCTTGACATGTACCTGCTACTATATACAGTCGACTAGACCAAGGACATAATGTCCTTGACTAGACTGAGTTTCTGGGAATCAAATGATTGGACCCAGCGGAAGCACGGGGGTGGGCAGTTACTTGTAGGTGGGTGGGTGGGTATACAGGTGTGCATATATTACATGTACGAGATCGGGTGGGGTCCAAAGCTGACGCAAGCAGCTTGTCTATAAATGTTTAGCTGGTGACTGTGATGAGGTGTCAGTGAGTGGGATAGGTGAGAACTACGATAAGCATGACTCAGGTCGATGCTAGAGCTACGAAAAGATTGCCGTGACGGGTACCCCACGAGTACGCTTGCATTTGTGAAGTAACGAGAGAGAATCAAAATAAATAAATAAAAACACATTACGGACTACAGCATGTAAAGGAAACAAATCCTATAAGCTAGCTTAATTAAGGCATGGCAGCAATAAAAGATTTTTCACCCAAAGTTTTCAATAGACTCAAAATGTATAGTTTTGTGACAGTCTACCGTTAGTCTTGTGGTGAGTGTACAAGCAGTAAACTCTCATTTTTCGTCTATCCGCAACACGTGTGCTTTCTCAAAACTGATATCTGAACAGCATTTCTCCTCATAGGATAACGTTTACCTTAGAACAAGGAGGTTAGAGGGGACATCTACTTGCTTAGACGGAAGGACGGCATGGCATTGTCCGTCGGTCACTTAGCGAGTCACTGAAACGGGCCCCTAGCCTGATTAAATCGTGCTTATGGCGGCCCGCCCAACCATTTGGCCAACTGAGCCGGGGTCCGTTCATAGCCAGGGACAGCGGTGTTTGTGTTACTGACAGGCTAGGTACTTTTGCAACTTGTCATTTTCGGGTGGTAGCCAATACATGTACTATACTCAACACGATGACTATTTAAAACGGCGACAAAGACGTCGACGTCGTAGGGCTTTACACGGCCCAACTACCCTATAACCTGCAAGTACATGTACGTATCAACGATCTTCTACAAATTAGAATTACATTCACGCCACGGCAATATTTTTGTAATATTTGATTGTGACTTCTAACCAAACTTTGATTGTGACTTCTAACTAACCAATAATTTGATAAGGCCCTAATGAAACGTCCCTAGTCTGTATACTTATGCCCTAGCTGCCCCCCAATTGTCCATAAGAGTATCTTACCTCATTACTTGTCGCGCCTCTCCTGTCCAGCTTTTTACCTTTGCACAAGATGATCGTGACTTACTGTAGCGGCTGTCAAACGCACATCTGCCTTTGTAATGCTAACGCCAGCTGATATGGAACCCGCCCTTTTGAGGAAGTATGGAGGAACTTCCGAGTCAAAGCAGAAGTATGACGCGTCCCGATACACCCACTCCCACGTGAATTTGCGAAAAAAGGTCACGGGACTCCCACTCAGTTGCGATTACTAAGCCAGCCATATCCGCTATACCAAGAAGATGGGGCTGTTCCTTGAAAGACAGAAAGAATGAGGTCTTGTCTTTAAAGCGATTCCTTATAACCCGACTTTCCAGAACAGCCTCTACTGAAAAGTTTAAACATGGTGACTGGTGAGTAATTGTAACTAATCACCACGTTATGAGGAGATTGTTACGTTTTCTGACTGCCAGGCTTCTCTGAGAGCCGTTCTTTTCTGACAGTCACCCACTCCAAAAGGAAGGCAGTCAGAACAGGTTACGATCTTCCATCCAATCCCAACATCTGCTTGGAGATATAAAATATAAGCACGGAACGCTGAAGACGGGAGTTTTGGACTTTCCCTTTTGTATCGGTCAAATTGTAAATACAAGTTTGAAGAAAACCTTATTATTAGAAAACAAACGAGGTTAAATAGGGACCACTGAGGATGATATTGAAGCTGATCACAGCGTCTTTAATGACCCTTTAATCTCCAAACAGGTGTTGGGATGAAAAATCGTAGCGTTTTCTGACTGCCTCCTACGACCCCGCACCCCCGCACTTCCCTTACAGTGGACTCGCCTAGAGGATGACGGGCGGTGAAAACAAAGATGGCTGCCGCATAGTTGGATAAATTCATACAACGCCAAAGAAAACTGCAGTATCTAACCAACTTTCGCAATGTTTGGGCGAAAAGAGAAGAAAAAGACCCGAGGTGAAGACAGCGAATTTGCTGCCAATGTAAGTGTTCCCCTGCATAAAGTCAATTTTGCCTGTCATCCTTCTAGCTTGTAAAGGCGAGGAAAGTGACCTGTCGTTTGGTTTTGTCACTCCCCTGTCTCTTTGGGACAAACACTTCCTGGTTACGTGTGCTGACATCTGAGTGTTTCAGCCAGGTTTCCTTGGTTTCAGGTGGTGTACATTGACCAAAGGCTTATGCATTCATTCCAAGCTAGTGTTACTTGTTATGACATAAGGGATATCTGCATGCATAACTGTAAGTGTGAGTCATTGCTGCGTGATTTGTACATAATAGTTATATCTGCCCTGTGTACTCAAACTGTATAATTTGGATCTCACCAACCCGTCTGCGACCTTACTATCCAATATCCAGGGAAGTGTGAGCTGAATAGTAATAATCTTACACATCAATTGGAAGGAATTATCAATTTTATGTACACAGCCATTTTCCCCATATATAAATTATAATGATAATTACAACTTATTGATTTATGATTAACGTTAAGTGTCTCAAAAAAATTCCAGTTGGTTCAGTTAGGACAACTTTAAATACACTAGTTATAACTCAATGGCTGATGACCACATAATTTGTATGTGCCTGTCATTTGTACAATAGCTAGGAGCAAGTTAGAAGTTACAAGATTTTACTTTCTGCTGATGTTGATAATAGTTTATGTCTGTTGACAGTTGGGGATGCTAGGAAGGGCTCCAGGTATGGGAGGGATGGATGATGATGATGATGACTTGGAGGCAGAACTAGCAGCACTGATGGGAGGTGAACAGGCACCTACCAGGGCTAAACCAAGGAAAGGTGGGTATCACAGAGTAACCTTTCTTAATTAAACTAGTCAACGTTTGCAAATTTTCAATGTTATAAAAACTTATGTAACTGTATATTAGTTCCTTGATGTGGAACTTATAGGCTTCAAGAAGTAAAACAGACAATTCTGGACACTAGTAGTCCTCCTTGAAGTTTCTTCTGACAACATCTATAGTCCCCAACCCTTATCAAATGTTTATTCATCAGAAAGTGGCAAGGAAAATGTTTTTAATAAACTGTTACAATGTCATAATTCTGATGTCATTGTCATCTTCAGAAGCCTCCTCAACAAAGAACTACATGTACTAGTGAGACTTGCTTCAATTACGTTCTGTGCTGAACAACTTACATAGCACTATTTAGCAGTGTTTGTACAGTGGATGCCTTCCACCTTACCATGCAGTGAATTTGAACTTGACAGTTGAATCTCAAATATTTATCCTGGGTGCCTCCATGATCATTAAGTCAAAGTATGTTAGAATAAGAAAGGCAGGGCTTGGGTTGGGATGTTTGTGTTGTTGAAAAAAAGGAAGAATCTCATACAGATTTTTCAGTGTTCTGTGAAATACGTCATTATGTAGAAATTTACATTACTTCTGTATTGGAGTGTAAAATACATAGTCAAGTTTGTTTGTGATGATAGCATCTTAGTTTTTGACATTGTCCGAATTCTAGAAGGACCAGACTAAAATCTCTCCTTTGTGTGAAGTTTTTCTAACTATGTACTGATAATGAGACGGGCCAGGCCCACAGCCAGACAGTACCAGTTTTGGTCTGAGATTTCACCCAGGACAGAATTGCATCCACAAGTTGAAGTATTATACTGGATAGCTGGAACATGGATGGTTCTCGGACAGAAGTGGTTCCAGTTGTACCAGACACTAACCCTAGTGGCCCTGCTGAGGACAGTAAGTCATTCCAACTGTACAGCCACCAAGAATTAAGATTTGACAGTTCAGTAAGACTTGTTGTTTTTATTTCTGTATAAGTAGTAATTCCTCTTCTCTCTCCCCAGCACCGGTGGACATGTCTGTTATTGATCGTATGGCAGCCGAGAGCATGAAGGACATCAGTGATGATGATGATATAGATGACAATGACCCAGAACTTCTAGTAAGAAAATCAGCATTACTGCATTATTATAATACCCATGTGTTATGGGGAATTTTGTTGCTGTCACTGATTTCTTGAAGATAACTTTTCTGTCAAATTTGAATATTTCACTTAGTTTACTGTGTAATACTGGAATTTAAAATGGGAATGATGAAATCCATATTTTTGGAATGTGTTGTGAGAGTTTTTGGATGTTGCTGTTTACAGGCGGAGCTGCAGGCCCTGGAACCTGGTGAAGACACACCTAAACTACAGCCTTCCCCTCAACCTCCAAGAGGTGGACAGGTAAGATCACATATTAAAAAGATAATTCCAACACAATTCTAATTGCAGTTTATCTTAAAGAATGCTGCAAGATTTTTGAAGTGTGTAGTTTTATAACATTACCATGAACTGTTTTTGTAAGAAGGTAAGAACTAAATACGGAAGAGCGAGGGCTTTTGAAGTGTGGCCAGAACTTACTATTAACATTTACGGTAGTCCCCATATAGTTGAGATGTGACCTCCCATAAAACAAATATTAGATCCCTCTCCCTGTAGCCACAGGATGGACGATAGTGCTCGTGAGTGTGTAATGTCTAAATGAAGCTGTTTCGATGTACATTAGTCATCTGGACTGCAAGCACTTCTGGAGGAGAGGAAACAGATGTATGAGGCTGCCATGGCAAGTGCACAGGCCAAAGGTGAAGGGTCAAAGGTCAGGAGATATGACAGGGGACTCAAGGTAAAGGCATGCTTTATGATTCCCTAGCAAAGTATTTTAGGATCTTCTTGCTTTGTTCTTACTCAGTCATTGCTGTTGGCTGTAATGCTATCTTTATCCAGTTGTAATACATGTATTTTACAGTGTTACAAGATGAGGTGAGCTTTTATGCATACAGGCATATATCAACAGAGCCCTATTATGTTGACAGTTATACTTAGTTTCAACTTCCCCACTCCAGACCATAGAAGGTCAGCTGAAGTCGGCGAGAGCAGGGAAGCCTGTGGCAGAGGATGAAATCCCGCCTGCTGTAGCTGTAGCAGGGGCTCCTCCCTCTCAACCTGAACCTGCCCAACCCCCTCCAGCCCAGCCCACAGCAGCACCAATACAACCAACAGCAGCACCAATACAACCAACAACAGCACCCATGCAACCAACAACAGCACCCATGCAACCAACAGTAGCACCAATACAACCAACAGTAGCACCAGTACAGCCACAGGTGAGGAGGAATAACAGCATTCAAAATTGTTTGTATAACATAACTAGAGTTCCACGATCTCATACCTTCGCCAAATGAGGTTTCCTTATGACTGACGAATTATAGATTTTCCCCCTAATTATGCAAATAAGAGCCTCATTTGCATAAAGTACATCAGTTGATCATATTCTCCTCCCAATGGCAGTGTTATCTTAACAAAGAAGGTAATTCTAGCATTTCCTCATAAATTATGCAAATGAGGTGCTGATTTGAATAAGTTATGTTGAATGATGTTCACCTCTAGTCAACCTCGAAATGCGCAAGTACATGAAATTGCCAACATCAACCACTATGGAATTAAAGTATATTCTCATTAATTATGCAAATTAGGTATTGATTTACATAATTAATATATGGTGATGTTCCTCTTCTTCTTAATTACACAAGTCACAATGTATAATAGTCCTATCATGGAAGGTAGCTGAATTATAGAATTCCCTTATTAATTATGAAAATTAGATCCTAATTTGCATAATTGTCATCTAATTATGTCAAGCATCACTTAAGCTACCTACATACTAAATATCAAGACGATCCGTCGACCGGTCATTGAGTTATCCTACTTTAAACATTTTCATACAAATGCTCCTGCAGTTCCAGTGCAAGCCGCTAGGGGGCCCAAACTTACGTCACTTCTTCTCGAGCATAAGAGCTACCTACCATCCAAAAATCATCACCCTAGCATGTCCAGATCATGAGATATCAAAACCGGAAGTTCCGCTGCAGTACCATAACAAGCCGCCAGGGGGCCCAAAATCTAATCGTTTCGAGGTCTCATCAAGACCTACCCACCTACCAAGTATCAAGATAATCCATCTAAGCCTTCTCAAGTTATGCTGTTGACACACACACAGACACACACACACACACACACAGACACACGGCCACGAAAACATAACCTTCTTGGCGAAGGTAATGATACATCATTGTCTTATGTTGATTGAAAGCCTTACCAGAAAATACTCAATGTGCAGAGATTGTTATTGATTTACTGTTGACAGCAGTAAGAAGACAGTCTCCCATGATTTTTTTTGACTGACACACTGACACAAAGCAGGGCAGTTTTGCATTCCAAAAGTTGAATATTACATGTAGGTTCATAATGTTCCAGGTTATCCTGTGACGTATTGTCATGAGCTACTGCATTCATGTATCAATGTTGCTGAAAGATGTTGCAGATCATTTTGGCATAATCCTGTGTTCCTGTATTGTAGGTAGCAGAAGCAACACCGCAAGAACCTGTTCCTATGGAAACAGGTAAGTCTTGAACAGAATCATCTTTACAATGCTATCTCAAGAATATTCCCACAGTGAGCATCCGTTTAAGTGTATCTATATTGTATCAACAGCTAAGTACATTCTTTTTTACTTGCTAAAGTAAAGAAAAATAAGTAAGAAGTATGCCTACTGCTAATTGTCTTGGTTGATGAACTAATACACACCTTACAATTAAGTTCATTGTGTTGAAGTAGTACCATGAATTAATAAACAACATTAATATAATAACATGATTATTGGTCACTTCATAGTAATGATGCAACATGATAAAATGTTATTGAATAGATTTTCCCTTCTTTGACAGATTCAGAAGACAAAAAGAAACTTGCTGTTATAAGAACCAGGAGAGATCAGTACAAGTTAGCTGCCCAGACAGCCAAGAAAGCTGGGGACAAACAGGCCATGCTCAAATACTTTAAGACTTCAAAGGTGTGTAAAGCCTTCTGTTATGCATCATGTATACCATATTTAGAGGATATCAAAAGTCTAGTAGTACATGCATGAACTTACAAACTTTCTTCTCCGGGTGTGGTATTACATATTAATAATTTTTAGAACATACATACATACATTGTCATACATAGACTGAATAAGATCTTATTGGGATTATTGTCTTTGGTGAGACAATACTGACAGGTGAAAATGACAAGGTTTATATATCTCCAATTGTTCATCAGATAAATTTGTACAGAGACCAGTGTCAGACATTGTTCCCTTCCAATTTCAGCAATTTGATGCAGTGATCAGTGCAATAGAGAGTGGGCAGCCTGTGGACCTGGCTGACATGCCGCCTGCTCCACCCTCACCACAAGGTACATATGAAGGAGGCACATTGATCATGCAGTTCATGCAGTTTTACTTAAGCTTAATACCTTTTACTGTATTGTATACATGTAATAGATTTAACTTAAAATAATATGTTCTGGAGTCAATTAGTTTGGTAGTCATCCAAACTTGTACACAGATATTATGCCCTGGCTGAATCTTGCTTTGGCCATGTTAGATAGGTTTACTGCATTATCACCAAGTGATTGACTGTACATGTATGGCTTTGGTGTGTCCATTTCAGAGGTGATGGCACAAGCCTCCAAGCAGCCAAGCTCGACACAACAGGCCTCTGCACCCCCGGCAGCTGCACCACCTAGCACCCAGGGGGCTCCTGCAGCTTCAACAGGAGTCCCCCCTCCCCCTAAATCAGTGCTGGAGGCCCTGCAGCAGAGAATGGACAAGTACAAGAGTGCTAGTGACCAGGCTAAGGCAGAGGGGAATGGCAGCAAGGCACGGAGGATGGGCAGAATAACCAAAGTAAGCTGACGACTGTTATAGTTTCATGTCAGTTACTCTCTAAGAAGTTAAAGAAGGTACAATGGAAGTCTGTCACTTCATTCAAACAAGGATTGAAGATCACTTTTAACACTTTTCCTTGTATCAGAACTTAAGAACATTATTTATCTTACCTACAGCAATATCAGGATGCTATAAAAAATCACAAGTCAGGGAAGCCAGTGGACTTCACAGAGCTGCCCTGCCCACCTGGCTACCCTCCCATCCCAGGGGTGGGGGCCGCACAGGACAATGAAGGGCCAGACGTACCTGGCATTTCTGTTGTGCCACCTTCTCAACCAGCTCAGCCTGCAGCTCAGGCAAGGTGGGTTAGGAGTCTCACAGTCTTTCTTACATACAGGTTGTGACACAGTAGTGCCATAAGAAGCAGCATGTTTTGGTAGCAGATTTTCTGGATCAAGTACCAGGGAAAAGTTCTTGATCCTAACATACCTGAGTGTTTGTTAAGTGCTTGTAGGAGTCCTAGATGCTGAATGGTAGGACCTTACTTGTTTCATATTCTTTCTGTTACTCTTTCACAGTTCCCCATACTCAAGATAGATATCTGTCTGTGATTGCATCTGTCAGGTGTTTTGGATACTTTTATCAAGGAATTCCAAAGTTGTTCTGATATACTGTTATGGTATTTAGTGACTGTTCTTTAAAAAGTTTTCTGTTGGAACTGTCAGGCTTGATATGTGCGAAACGAAAGAAACTGATGGGATGGAGATGAAGGGAAGTGATGCAGAAGAGAAGCTTGCAGTTATACCTGAGGAAGCTTTTCCTGAGGTTGAGTTGGGTGACATGCAAAGAGGGGACATGATAGACACTAAATCCAAGAAAGTTTCATCAAAAGGTGTACAGGTTTCAACAAATGACTTTGAGCCTTCGCCTGTCTCTGAAGTGAAAACTGGTTCTGCTGTGAGTGAGGCACCTTGTGCTGAACAGAAGGAGGCAGAGACACCTGTACCCGTGGTAAAAGAGGATCCTGTTACTGGGATAAAAGAGAAACCATTTGAGAAGGCGGGAGATACACCTGATGTGGAGACAAAAAAGGCACCTGTCCCTGGGTTAAAAGGGGCACCTGTCACTGAGGTTAAACCAGCACCTATCCTTGAAGTCAAAGAGACACCTGTCACCGAAGTGAAAGAGGCACTTATTGCAGAACCAAAAGAGACACCTGCCCCTGATTTAGAAGAGGCACCTGTTGCAGAAGTAAAAGAGGATCATTTGACTGAAATCAAGGAGGCACCTGTCCCTGACATAAACGAAGTACCTTTGGTTAAGGTGAAAGAGAAACATGTCTCTGAGGCCCCTGTTCTTGACGGATCTGTTCCTGAGGGAAAAGAAATGCCTGTCCCCGAAATACCTTTTCTTGAAGCACCTGTCCCTGAGGCAAAAGAATTACGTGTCCCTGAGACAAAAGATGTACCTGTTCCTGAAGCATCTGTTCCTGAAGCATCTGTTCCTGAAGCACCTGTTCCTGAAGCACCTGTTCCTGAAGCACCTGTTCCTGAAGCACCTGTTCCTGAAGCACCTGTTCCTGAAGCACCTGTTCCTAAAGCACCTGTTCCTAAAGCACCTGTTCCTGAAGCACCTGTTCCTAAAGCACCTGTTCCTGAGGTACCTGTTCCTGAAGCACCTGTTCCTGAAGCACCTGTTCCTGAAGCACCTGTTCCTGAAGCACCTGTTCCTGAAGCACCTGTCCTTGAGGGAAAAGACTTACCTGTTCCTAAAGCACCTGTTCCTGAAGCACCTGTTCCTAAAGCACCTGTCCCTGAGGCAAAAGACTTACCTGTTCCTAAAGCACCTGTTTCTGAAGCACCTGTTCCTGAAGCACCTGTTCCTGAGGCACCTGACCCTGTGGCAAAAGAATTTCCTGTCCCTGAGACAAAAGACCTACCAGTCCCTGAGGCAAAAGATTTACCTGTTCCTGAGACAAAACATGTACCTGTCCCTGAGGCAAAAGACTTACCTGTCCCTGAGACAAAAGACTTACTTGTTCCTGAGGCAATAAATACAGCTGTTCCCCCGGTAGAGATAGCTGTCCTTGAAATAAAAGAGACACCAGTAAGTGAGGCACCTGCTCTTGATAAGATGCCTGTGGCTAAGGCCAAAGATGTTCCTATCACTGAAGTAAAAGAGACACCTGTGACGGAGATTCAAAAGACACTTGAGACTGAGGCTAAGGAGACACCTGGCACAAAAATGACTGAGCTGCCTGTCACCAAAGTAAAAGAGGCACCCGTTACTAAGATACCTGTGCCTGTGCTAAAGAAAGCACCTGTGAATGAGATACCAGCTAAGACTTCTGTCCCTGAAGTGAAAGATGCACCTGTCACTAAAATTCCTGTCCCTGTGATCAAAATGGCACACATGAGTAAGGAGAAGGAGACATCTGTTACTGAGACCAAGGAGGCACATGTGACTGAGGGAAAAAAGACACCTGTGCTTGTTAAGACACCTGTAATGGATGTTAAAGAAACACCTGTCACTGGTACTGAGGTGAAAGAGGCTGCTGCCGGTGATGTAAGTGTAAATGGGGTACCTGGTCATGGAGTAAAAGAAACACCTGTTGCTGTGGTGAAACAAGTTACTGTACCTGACAAACATGGGACCTCTAAAACTGAGGTGGTTTCACAATCAGAGGACATTGAGAAGAAAAAGACTCTAACAACTCCTAAGAAAGTCACATTTGAAGCAGACATGAAACAGCCAGCTCCAGAAGATGGCAAGGTACCGAGCCCACAAGCTATTCAAGATTTGGCTATGGTTAATGGGGACCCAACAGGAGGTCAGGAAGCTGTGCTGGGAACTGTGTCCCCTCCATCTGCACCTGGCCAATCAGGGTAATCTTCCTCTCCAGCAGCTAGCCGCTTCTGCTTTTCAAAAATTGCCTTTCACAAGTTTTTTGTTTGGGTCAATGATTTTGTGTTTATCCTTCTGCTTCATTCTGTGTTGATAGTGTTTCCATACAGGATGCAGGAGATAGAGACAATGAAAGTGCCCCATCTGACAAGCCTGTGTGGTAAAGTCTTCTCCCTCAGAATAGGCACAATCTATTCAGTCCACTGAGTTTCTGTTCTGGTCCTGTTCTTTTTCTGTTATGGCTATTTTTGTCTGTCTGCACATGGTTTCCGTACTGTGTGAGTAGCTGCACATGTAAATTGTGCACTTTCACACATAGTCCATGTATTTGCAGTGCTGATCTAGAGTTAGGAGGGGACAGTGATGAGATCCTAACCTTGCCTGGCATTAGTCCTGAACCTGTCCCCAGTGGCAGTCCTCCTGATGACAGGTGTGGAACCCAGATGTCAGAACAGCTGGTGTGGTCCTGTACAATATAACAGTGTGGCTACATTGTTATACTTGGTCATTGGTTGTCAGCTATCTAATGCTTTTCATATCTTTATGCTGTTTTTGTTTTATGACGTTATGCCTACCATCTGCAGTGTGAGCTTGGCTGTGTATGCTCAACACTCTTTCCCAACTGTCCAGGCATTTTCTTTATTTACAGCTTCTCTTTCTGTATAAGACCATGGGTTGTAAGTGGTAGCAGGATCTAGGAATACAGTCCTGAATGATACTAGTGGACTCAAGTGTAAGATACCGGTTTATGTTGAACTTCTCATTTTCACTGTTGGGACTATTTTTTCACTGACTCGCAACCATAAGCTATAATTTCCAAACTGCTGAATATCACAATTTGTCCTGAACCAATTTTGTTTGCAAATAACATTTTTCTTTGTTTAATTCTGACTGGTAGTGACACTATAATGTGATCTTGTTTGACTTCTAAGGGAGTGATGATTCTGACACAAACATTGTATTTTCAGTGGTGCTACAGGTCAAAGGTCAAGGTCAAAGTCACCACAGCCTCCTGGGAGGTCAAGATCTAAGTCACCACAGCCTGCACCTAAACAACCAGTGAAGAAATCGCCTAGTGGAGTAAAGTCAAGAGGTAACCTGGGACTGCTTAATGTGAACAATGAGGGTTTATTGATATCATGACAGTGCAAATACAGTACCCTTTTTTAAACTCATCACCATGATGAAAAGCCTCTAATGGAACCTGGAAAAAATGTTTTGGATTTTTTTACTTCAGCTCAACAACAGTTAGAGTTTCTCCAGGAAAAACAGAAACAGTTCAAGATGGCGGCCCTGAAAGCCAAGAACGACGGAGACATGGAGCACGCCAAAATGCTGCTAAGACAAGCCAAGGTGTGTTCATTCTATATCTTCACTGATAATCACATGTTTTTAATGTACGGGAGAGAGAAGCATGTACAGCTGTTGATATTGTGACTATATTGTGACTACATGTATATTCAGGTGAGGTATGGAAGGTTAACTGATAGGATTTCCTATCCATTGAAAAGAATACAAGATTTTCTTCATTAATTTGCTAAAACTTTTTCTTTACCTTCCACAGGGCTTTGATCCCATGATTGAGGCCTCTCAGAATGGGCTTCCTGTGGACTTGACTAAGGTGAGAAACACACAAGAGCCTGTCATACTGAAGCACTACATTTTACTGTAGACATAATGTGGTTGGACATTGCAGGTTCCACATCTTATGCCTTTAGTGAATGCTTCATCTGGGTCAATTTTGGCTACGCTAATTGTTTTTAG
Source organism: Branchiostoma floridae x Branchiostoma japonicum (assembly GCA_013266295.2). Classification (NCBI taxonomy): domain Eukaryota; kingdom Metazoa; phylum Chordata; class Leptocardii; order Amphioxiformes; family Branchiostomatidae; genus Branchiostoma; species Branchiostoma floridae x Branchiostoma japonicum. Next base: position 17,498,869 of record CM023823.1, on the reverse strand, counting down.
ATAAAATTAAAACTCTTCCCACACCTTTCACTGTGTAGGGTGGAGCCCATCTCAGTTTCTATAGCCCCTGGGCCACATAGTTGTGTAAGCACTACAGCAGTCACTAGTCCACTGTTACTCAGTGTTAGTGGAGTGTGTTGAACTATGATAACACTCCTTCTCATAAGTTCTGACTGCTAAACACAGACTGCAGTATGTACCCTCATTTAAGTCTTTGGTATAACCCGGCCAGGGTTTGAACCTGGGACCTCACCAAATGCATTAATTATTTTAGCAATCCCATATTCTCATGTATCAAGTAACCATTGCCATTTGTATTTCTATACAACAGATCCCGTCCCTGCCTTCTGAGCCTCTGGATGATGATCAGTTCCTGGATTCAGCTGAAGAAGCGGACCCGTCTAAGATTGGAGACTCGGAGGAGATGTATGCGCGACTTGCTCACACCCTGAAGAAACAGATTGAGACCTGCAAGACAAGCTCAGAGCAGTACACCCACCTGGGAGATCTACAGGAGGCCACGAAGTAAGGGACTCACTCACTGCAATATATTGAACATAATGTTTTCTTCTTAGCTGCCACATGCAAGTGACTGTTGTGCTTGATCCCTATGTATGGCAGTTTGTAAAATATAAGGAAAGGCGAATAAGTGTAGAATTTCTTGTACATGTGCATGCATAATCAAATGTCATTCCCATCATTCCTTACTTTTGTATATCTACGTGTGCTTTGGGGAATGGGAACATTTAGAAGTCAGAACAGTGCTCTGTTTTTTAAAAAGATAGACTTCAGGTGAAGATGGAGCAAACTTTAGTTGACAGCATCATTAAATGCCCATTTTTCATTCAGACTGGAGAGGATGGGCCAGGCCTCCAGACAGGACCTGGACACTGTGAAGAATGCTCACAACCACGGCGACCCCCCACCCAGGTTCCACTATGAGACCAGGACCTTCAGACTTGTCAAGTATGCACATGGCTTTTGTACATGTAGCTCAAGTAGAGAAAACCAACCAATGATAAGTACATACTTGAGAGGTATTCCAGCAGGATTGATCTATGTCATGTTGATAATGACAAGAAGAATCATTGGTTCTTTGTATGAGTTTGCATACTAAGATATTCCAAAGTCCCAAAATTGCTTCAGTAGTTACACATAAGACCTGAAGTTACACACATGTGCTGCTACCCTTGTTGTTGTTCAGATTTGTGATCCTATGCTATAGTAAATGTTTGTACATTGCCTTATACTACGCAAGGCAGTTGTTATTGTATTACAAATACAATACCGGTAGCATGTTGTTAACATTTAGTCTCATTTAAACCATTGTTACTGTATCTCCAGGATTAACACAGAGCTGCTTGACAGTGACCTTGAAGTGTCTGTCATCAGGGGTGTGGCTTACCCCCTGCCTTCAGGAATCTCTGAACCCAAGGACCTGTACACCTATGTCAAGTTTGAGTTGCCTTACCCCCACGTGAGTAAATTTCCCTGAGGAAAAGAAAGTTTGATTTATCATATTCTAGATAGAGCCGATTGTTTCTGAAGGGTGGTAGGAGGATGTGGTGATAATGTCAAAATGTTTGTTGCAGACAGTACAAGTTTTCGTTGAGGAAACATTGTTCTTTGTTCAACAGGATAAACCTCAAGAGAGCTCTACGTCTACATTTAAGGGAGATGCCAATCCAGGTATCCTTGAGTTTATATAATACATATTATGTACATTTCTTTTTCTAATGAAATTGTAATTACTGTCCTTTGGAATTCCTAGTGATAACACTTCTATGGTGGAGCCAACTATATCAATAAAACCACACACAATTAGTCACTTCAGGCCTTGCTTATTTCTAATATGATATACATGTACATGTGGTAGCACACCATGTTGATGATTGTTTCCAGAGTATAAGCACACAGAGAAGTTCAGGATAGACAGGAAGGCCAGATCCTGGCTGGGGACTGTCAAGAGAAAGGCCATCAAATTTGAGGTCTTTTATGAAAGGTGGGATGTACTAATTTTCAGTGTCTGTCAGTGTGTATGTATTACGTAGGTCTCTGTATCGAAAGAGACATTTTGCCCTTGAAAGATTTTGTCAAGATTTCTTATTCATTGGTGTCCTCAGTGCTAAACCATGTAAAATCGCTTCGCCCACTGTATACGTATACTGTATAGTTTTAGTAAGTATACTTCTGTGCTTTTATGTGATCTGGGCTCTAGTGTGTCGACATGATTTTGTTAGTGTTTCTGTAAAGGAGGGCAGTCACCATCAGAACAGGAGATGTTTGACTAGTGGTCTTCAATTCTTTCATCTTCCTCAGGGGGTTCCTGAGGAGTGACAAATCCATGGGAGAAGCACAGCTGAAGTTGGAAAATCTGGAGAACAAGGCAGAAGTTCATGAAATCATAGATGTGAGTATACATGTATGCCTTTCTAGAACTTGTTTTAGCACAAGCAATAGGTACATATCTGATAGAAAGGGATGGTTGTTATTGTAGTGACTTGTTATAAATTGTCCTTGAGTGTCTTGAATAGGGACTACAGCATCACTTCTTGCAGGTATTGTCAGTCACTTTTAAACTTATAACTCAGTATGGTACTCACCATCTTCATCATCCACTGGCTCATTAGGTTGGGTTAAACATTGCACAACTCGAGCCCACATCTTTTTGTCTATCATAGCTTCTCCCAGGTGCTTTTTGTTGATTCCTGCATACTTCAAGTACTTCTTACAAACAATCGTTCTCTGTTGTCCCATATCACAGCTAAAGGATGGCCGTAAGACATGTGGAGGGAAGCTGGAGGTGAAGGTGAGACAGAGGGAACCACTGACAGGGAAACAGGTGCAGCATGTGCAGGAGAAGTGGCTGGTCATCGACTCTGTCAAACACAGACAGGTGAGAACATCCCATGGTCTTAGTTCTGTACAACTGGTCACAGTTGAGAATATTTGATGATAGTAGTTTGGGTAAACTATTAAAACCCTAACAAAAGAAATGTGTTGTTTTAGTTGCTTAACAGTCCTCAAACTTTTGTGGTTTTCTGTTGAAATGAAATGATAGAATAACTTTCTTTCTGAGAATATGGTATTTGGTATGCTAGAGTAAGGAATTAAACTGGACCAACAATACAAACACTTACACAAGTCATGTGACTTCTACATGACATGTACTACCTGAAAAAAATTTTTTAGTTGTTGCCAAGCTTACATGTAGTGATCAGAATACATGTAACTGACAGCAGTTTCCATGTTACCGATGAATTATTAAAACTTCAAGCTTTTGCTGTAACACAGTGACATCAAGTTATATGTTCTCTTTTCCCCTTTTCTTCCTTTCTATCCTTTCCTGTGTTGCTACCCTCCTCTATTCCTCTTTTCTCCATTCTCCCCTTCAGTACGTTCCAAAACATGACAGTCCACAGAAGTCAGAGCCCAAACCTGAGGAACCAGGATACTGTGTGATATGCTGAAGTCATGTGTTAGACAAGAACAGATAGCTCATTATACGCTTGGCACTTTTACATGTACTGAGTGTTAATGTTGTCAGCATGAAACCAATGATATTTGACTTCAGAATATGCTTTTATATCAGAATTGCACAAATGAAGTGCAAAGAGTTGCTGTAAGAATATCAGCCGTTGATGCGAAGTGATAGATCTTAATATTTTATTAAGGCAGTATTTGCTATAGGCAGTTGGAGTTCTACTGAACCAGATCTCTATTTTTCCCCATTTTCATGCCAGTATTCCTTTACCCAACCAAAGATGTATGAGTGTTTTGAATATTCTAATATCATAATATTTAGGACAAGGGTTTTTAGGAATGAAAAAAGTGTGCTCTGAACAACTATGTCAGATGAACATAACATTGGTGTTTTAAAAAATTGTACTGATCAAAGCTTAGCATAAAAATGTTACCTGTCAAAGACAATCATCATCAAAGATCATCATCATTGTTAAACCCAACTCTTCAGTTTCTGTCTTATTATACTCTCTCTTTCTTACTCTGAAACATTTGCTTAAAGGTAATATCTTGCTTGACATTGGCATAAGCTTTACCAGATGAGCAATCATTACAAGGTGGAATATGGGTAAAATTGTAATCAGTTTTGTATTCAGCATGGAGCTCCCATTGCAACACATACATGTATGTCACAGATGTTTACTTACATTGTAATGTGTATCTCACTTGTACCAACATGCAGTCTTGTATGTTTACATCTTAAGTGTCTGTTTTCAATGTTTCATGTTCCTGAAATGTGTAATTGTAAGAATGTTGAAGCAATTTCAGATAACAGGTACTTATAAATTGTATAGTTTGTTGTTGTATTACGACACTATCAAATCTCGATTCCTGTATGTTTGCTGAACATTAAAATTGAGGTATGTATATCTGAACCCAGGTATCAGAAAACAATTATGTGCAACATACTACATGTAGTAACATAAATAGTGTTGAAAACATTCTTATGAAGTTGTGGGTTGGCAAGAGATAACCAGTATGTTTGTCTTGCAGGATGGAGTTGGTGCTGCGACCTCACCCCAGTCTTCAGGACAGGGCGGGTAAGCACAGTCAGACCTGTTGTTTGTAGTGTGAATCTGACCTCGCTGTGTCCTACATGTGTTGCAATGGTAGGATTTAAGCCTCAGCTTCCTCCAAGACTTTGTTGTAAGAGGCTGCCATGTTGTTTCTCAATGACGTCAAAGTAGAGGTGGTGTTGTCCTAAACAGTACCCTTAGTGAAATATCTCGTTTGTTCTGGAATCAGTTCCTGATGCCTGTGGATGATTGATTGATTGTTCTTGGGCCTCAAGAACAGATACATGTATTTCCAAGTCCAAACCAGTTTGACCAAAAGCCAACTGTTGACTTTCCCACTGCCATATACCCAACCAGGATAACATAAATTTTTCCTGTAAGGCTTCATATTCTTACAGCTGTTTAGGTTAAGCACTTGCCACATAACTTGGAGGAAGTTGTTGCAGAACCTTTGCTACATGGGTCTTCTGCATGTAAGTTAACCGTGTGCAGTACTTTTTTTGCACAAACTCTGGGCTGTCCTGCTCTGTCTATGCTGTACAAATGTAGTAGACTAGACTGAAGCTGTATGCAGTGATATCCTTCTCTGTTCTGTCTGCACCCCTCCCTCCCACTGCCCATGTTGGTGTAGGAACCCAGGCAGGTGTATCTGTTGTTGCAGCGTTCGCTCAAAGATGTGCTCGGTTGTATGATGGGGAGCAGACTCAACAGAACTGTGGTGTTACATCTCAACATTCACTATGATCACAAAACCAGATTATCTATTGCATGTACTCTTGTCAGACAGTCTTGCAGGTATTTTAGGTCCTGTAGTCTTCTGTGATTGTAAATTATTGAAAAAGAGAAATGCAGAGATTAATGATAAGTATATTAAAGCAGAAGTTATTCCATGAACAACTTTTTAAATAGTTTTCGGATTTGTACTAAACTAGATGCAATGTGCATTATTGTAGTCTTATTCATCATGTATGGTACTAGCAGTAGCAAGCTGTTAACTATAACCAATTTTGCTTCTTTCTGCTAACAAATAATATAAGACTAAGAGAAATTTGTAAAACTCTGAATAAGATATGTTGACATGGAATAGATTACATGTACACATATCTAATGTTTGCTACTCCTTAATGTGCACACATGTATAACATTAGGGACTGAAATTATCAACATTCTGCTAACAACTATTGTATAATGTGCAACCTTCCCAAAATGTGTAGTAGTTATATTGCATTGTTGAAAATATTTGTATAGTTTATTGTGTATAGTATTTGACTGTAGATATTCCTTTCATATTATATGAAAGTGAATGTTGACTGAATATGCTGTGTGTGTGTGTGTGTGTATGTACATGTATTTGGTTTGCCAGTACATTGGTATATAAAGTGCAATCCCATTTCACTAAAAGTGCCTTGCTATAAAGATTGAGATTATGAATGACAAATGAATTATAACCAGTCACAAACCTTAGCCAACATGGCCAAACTAGTACATGTAGTAATACATGAAATATCTAACCTTTATTATGAGAATGTGTCAAACATTGTGAAGCCATGATTGGAAGTGACATGATGAGATTGCATGATTTTTATATGTTAGAAAAATAAAATTGCAGAGATTACATTTCAGTCTTATTCTGCTTTATCAATACCTAGTGTTGTGCGATACTGATAATGACAACAGTGTCCTTCAGTTGTTTTGATAGAGGCATGATGAAGAAATGATGATACATGAGTAATGATACATGCACCTTTCCTCCCTTAAGTAATTTTTTTTTCATTGTAAAAACATCAGGAAACATCCCTGACAGTCCTACCAATGATAATAGTAGTACTTGTGTACCGCCAAGGAACTAGTATGCCACTATGCCATTGTCTGTACATGAATTTGTCTCTTTCAGTCCCAACCTGCCCAGTCTGGAGGTCCTGAAGTTTGAACAGAAACTCCTGGAGAGACAGGTGAGTCAAGGTCATGTTACCAACACTTCCTTCTGTTATTGAACTGGAGAGGAGTGAAGGGAACATTTTGTGAGCTTATGTGATAAATTTTCAATGTTGAAATTATTACAGTGGCTTCTATTGTTGGCTCCTTAGCTGGTCAGATATATACATTGTATGTAGAGAGAAAGGCATAGTACTATCAGTACTGCATTTGTTCACTTGTCATTTCTTGCTGCATTGAATTCATGATGAGCATGTTGATATTGTGCCCCAGATCCAAGCGGTGAAGTCCAAGGGCAGGTTAGTTCCAGAGAGGAGCATCCAGGTGTACCAGGAGATGGGACAGCAGATAATACATGTACAGAACCAGCTGGCAACAGGAGGGCCTTCTGTTAAGAAAGGTAAACCCAGTCCACTCAGTAGTGTATTAAACAGTTGTAGTTCAGTTTTAAAACCCATGGAAGCTCAGTGTGAAGTCAGTTTCCTGTCGGAGATCAAAACATCAGCACACAATCATGTACATGTACTTGACTATTCATGCTTGCAATAGCTTTTGCAACACACTTGCCAGTCATATTTAATGAGGTTGACCCCCAGTCTGTGTATACTAGAATCCAGCAATGCTGTTGCTGTACAGACTTTTATTTCTTTGTATATGTGTATCTTGCAGCCTATGTCAGGCAGCTGGAAGCCAGCTTGACCAGCTACCATGCAGAGGCTGTGCAGTGGACAAAACAAGGCAAAAAAGTATGTTCCAGTCATCATTGTTTTAGTCTGATTACCTTCAAAGTTATATTCAGTGCCCTAAATTCTCAATTACTGCTGAAATACATGGTATTAATTGTCTGGCAAGCTACCTGTGTTTGAGATTGGATATTCATAGGGATTTGAAGAAAACTGTTATAATTGATCTTTAATTACATACCAGGATTTTAATGTATAATTTTTGTGTTTTACAGGATAGAGCACATCAGGCCTTGAGTAAGAAAAAAGTTGTGGAGAATGAGGTGAGTGCCTCAGTGTTTTTCCTAGATTTGCAAAGGCTGTAATTCATCTCTTGATTTGAATAAAAGATGTTACAATAATGGTATCTTTCTTGCAGCTGATGAAATTCAAAGCTGCTGCTGTCCACACAAAGTGAGCACCACCAACGTACACACCTTACATGTATATGTTATATCATAGGTCAGATCTACATGAACTTAATATGTATAGGAAAGAAGTGATCTTTCTAAGCTTATTTTCAGTATGATATCAAAAGATTTTACTGTATTTGAGATATATAGCATGGTTTGAATTGCAAACGTTGGATACCAGTATGTTCTATATATAGTGGGAAATAAGGTCGTACTTCAGGCAATCAAGTTTAGGTTTCCTGCAGAACTTGCCATTACTAATGGGTGTTGTTGGAATGAATCATTGCTCTGCATCCAGATAAAGTCTCCAGTCATGGAGCAAAAACTGTAAAGAGGGGAATGTTAGTGGAACGCTGAGCTTATGTGCTTAACATTACCTGAGTGTGTAAGTACAAATTTGGCATAGTGTGACACTCATAAAATGCATCAGGTTAAGGAATAGATGTATCTTATCGTTAGATATAAATGTAGGTCTATACAAATGGAATTGAACAGAACCACCCCCAGTTTCTACATGCATCCATGGATGTCCCTCTTTGTAACTTGAGAGGGAGTTGACTACAAAACCTTTGGTACCTCCCATAATGTAACATTGTGTTTACTCCATACCTAGCATCTTGTCAATTTCTTCATATCAATCACCAACCTATGTGTAAACTGTATAGCCCTGTCAGCCTTAGCTGTTCTTAAGAGAAGCCCAACCATATATAAGCCACAAAAGTAGGGGCATTAACAGGTTCATAAGGTGTACAGTAACAGGAACTATGAAATTAAGAATATTTCCAAGTTTTTATACTATACATTTAGCAAAGTATACATCAGTATATGATTCAGATAGCAATGTAGGTAGAAGGTCTGTCCATGTAGTCTGAAGTGTCGCTTGTTGAGGATTTTTTTTACACAGAAGTGATTGTCATCTATTGTAATTGTGTTGCTTTGTGTGAAAACCAGTTAGTTGCATTTACATACATAATATGATGTGTCAAATTTCTTTTCAACCAAATGTGACTATGGTTATGTAATGTATCTAAAAAAGTAGAAAACACTGCTTCATGAATTTAAAGAAATGTTGTTTATTGCAGAAAAGTCTGTTTCTGTATGCAAAACATGAACTTGTCAAGAGCTGAACTGAATATAAATGTAGGCTATTGAGTAAGCTTGCCTTTACCATTGGTACAATAAAGTATGATATCACAGCATCTATGGTGCTGAAGACTTCATGACTAGCTTTTGTTTTTGCTCCCTTGTCCTGTGCAGCAGAATCACTGCAAGGTACATCATGGGTGTCTTAATTGATGCAATGACTCATACATTATCTTATGCCAAAGCAAGCTTACTTGACAAATGTAAAAGTAACTTTGGGGACCTGAAATTGAAATGAAAGCTTTTGTGTCACACTCTATGTAACTTGTTTACATTCAGTGATTGTATTCAAATTGACCCATTGAGTCAAAATTTAGAATGCATAGTCAGTTGTGCATTGTGAAATTGTGACAGAGATGAACCAATAGGTGCTGTTTCTCAGTCTAGATGAACCCAGATTGCACAATGACATCACACATTAGTTCACATGGCTTCCAGAATATCAAATTGAGCATAGCTTCATTATAATTTCAGGTACTTGTTTCTTGTTGTAATAGTACAATAGGAACAAGAACCAAATACAAATTGTCAACACTGAAAACCTGAAGGAGGAAATTAAACTGCTTAAACACAGCAACCTAGATAACTACTCCAGAACAAACTTGGTGTATATGATACTATGATCATAAAAAAACATTGGACAAGTAACCAAAAATGCTTTAACCTATAACCTATCCCAACTCACCTGAAACTTAAAGTATTGCAACAAAGATGTAGCTTTTGTAACAGTTTTACAACTGCTTTGTTACAATGAATAGCCAGAACAATTTTATGACAGTTTACACTGTAATACAGCTGTTATTCTAGTTCAGATGAATCTAAGCACAATTTACAAAATAGATTATTTATATCAATGATTACAAAAACAAATATTATCCGGATTATACCATGAAATTAAATAATGATACAATAATCAAAACTACAGTACTTGTAATTTCCACTTAGTCGACATGATTTATTATAATACTGCTCATACAGTCAGATTTTCTTTTGCTAAGATTTTTGCCAGCTTACACTACCCTGTTCTCTAGGTAAATCTTAACTTTTCCAAACCATCAATATCTACTCCTTGTCCTGACACTGGAAGTAGTCCTTCAGTGGAGCCAGCAGGTGACGGATGACAGGGATGCTCCACGCCCGGCCCAACAGCCGCTGACGGGAACAGCGACTCATGTTACACACGTCCGTGTAGTGGCTTGGGAACCCAAACACACTGGAGGGAAACACAGGTGGGGTTTTAAGACATGTCATCAGGGCAATCCTTATCCAGGGTCATTTCAACTTTACTTTAAAGTTCATGTTATGTCTAGAACCACAGGTACACCTTACAGTATTTAGAAAATTAACCCAATACATGAAGAACATGAAATGTTTGAAGTTGTTGGCCTAAATGCTCCCTTTATCTATGAAGAGGGCACAGCAAAACAACTCCAGTGCACTAACATGCAATGACAAATGTGGGAATTTCCTTGGTAAGTATAGGTATTTTGAATCTTACTCCTTAAAAGTATTTTCCAATCTTTCATATACCTGCATGAGCTTTGTAACTCAAATGGATGAAATAAGAGCAAAACAAAACAATAAACCACTTCTTAACAGCAAAATGAATGTACTTATTTTTGCATCAAACTACTTTCTTCCAGCTCTGTTTTCATAGGCTCCTAGAAGAACCTGTGTATAACAAAGTAGGACCCACCGCTCCAGCTCGGTGCACCAGAGTGTGTCTGGCTCCCCCTCCATCAGTACAGGTGCCGCCTGCTGTTTCCCCTGGTTACGCACAGAGTGCAGAGTGGTGGTCACAGTCCGCACCTTCTTAACCTGGGGGAAACACACATTAGAGTCAGATCTGTCTTCATATCGTAATGTACATTCATCATCATTCTGAAAGATTTTTTTGGCATAGAGTACTACATATGGACGTACATTGTTTAAGACAGGACTTTGTGATGACACCCAGACTATGGATCATCATGGATGGATATAAACATAGACTGAAGTATTATAGAGCAAGATCTGAAAATGAAGCTCTCTTACTTGTAGACATGGAATTTGCATGTTTCATGATTTCCCCACCATACCTGAGCGACACGGCCACAACCTTTCTCCAGACACTGCTCCAAAGACAGCTTGTCACTGGCCTGAGGCACCAAAGGTCTGGAAGGGAACAGGGGAATCAGGTTAAAATCTATAAAGTACCTTTCCATATCATTGTTTGGTAGAAAGCTAGAAGAATATCATTGTAACTACAATGTAGCTTAGGCTCTCAAGTCAAATGATGCCTATTCAACCACAACTTTACAAATAATCCTATGTCCTGTAATGATCTAGACATATCACACTAGTGCAGAAGTTTCTTCGGCATAAAAAACGATATAGCCCACTAAATTGAAGTCTGAAAGGTACAGCACAGTGGAACTGACCTGTTCATGCCGGGGAGGTTCCCCCAGAAGTAGCGAGCACGATGAGCAGGAGACACGTCTTTGGCATCCACCACCACTGGGTTACACTGGGGATGGGATCATAGACAGGTTACTGGCCACAAACAAACTTTCAGTACTGTACCTAAACAGATAAACTGAATATTTTACACTGAAGTCCCTCTGCAAGAAAAAAGTATTATTTTGTTTTGGAAAGTATTTGACATTTCTCTCTCTCTCTCTCTCTCTCTCTCTCTCTCTAGCCATCAGCCAGTCCCGTTATTTACAGATGAACAATGATACACAAGAAAGTATAAATTTTGGTTATCTACTGAATGCTTAATTCTTAAGAGTGTAAACTTCAAGATAGTATGATGAGTAACTTACCCCCAGAAACAGACTGATGTCCTGTTTGTACTGGTGCTTCATGGCCACCACGTTCTCAAACAGCCAGAAGAACGGCCGGTCGTCCCCAGGGGCAGGGGCTGCATGCTGCAGCAGTCGGTAGAAGTGGAAGAACATCACTCCAGTTCCAGCTGTGGTGTAAGAAGACAAAAGGCAAGTAAACCCAGTGAATTTTTATTCAATCTGACTGCAGAAACAGCACCACAGGTTGTAAGAATTTATTTGTGTTGTAGATGTATACAGACATGTCATCTGTGTCAATGTAAGTCTATGACTTACTCTTGAGCAACATCACTAACTGGGAATAGAAAGGTGGTGATTCCATCCGTCCATCCATCTAGCACAGTTGTCAAATAATAGAACTAACTTCCAGATTAACAGCAGAAACCTTTTCCACTCACCATACAGTCCTGCTCTGTTGGGGTTAGCGATAGACAGGTCATTACATGGACTTCCTCCCAGCACAAGGTCAAACGGACCAAGCTTTGGTATCTGTGGAACAGAGACAGTAGAACAATTAGTATTTCAACGTCAATTGGCTCCAACTATTAAAAGTACCAAAAATCAGCTGCTTAATCCTTTCAAAATGCAAAGAAAACATTGAGTTTTGTATCAAAGACAAGACCATATAAGGCTACTGACATCAGTGTTCCTGATACTGCGGATGTCTCCCAGATGGCGGATCCCCCCAGTGTGCCTGAGCTGGGAAACCTTGATGGCATCAGGGTCAATCTCTGAGGCGTAGCACACATCCACAGTCACGCCCAGCTCCTTCAGCACCAGTAAAGCTGAAAAAGGGTCTTAGTCAATGTCTCTCATTTGCAACTTTGTGGATGTATAGAAACAAAATTATAAGTCCTATATAACAGGATTTTATGAAGTTGTGATACTTACTAAATTGAATGTTAGATACAACTGAACCGCAAGTAACAAAGATGAGGAAAGGTTATGATCAAGGAATACAGCAATACATGTTGAGCTCAGTAGTTACAAAAGCTGGAACCACAAAATGAACCTCGTACCTGTGCCGATGCCATCAAAGAGTGACAGAACCCTGATGGGGCGTCGCTGCTGAGCTGGGACAGGGGGGTACAGCTTTGGTTCTCCCTAAATACAGAAAACATTGGTTTTAATTCATTTGATGCTTGTAGCATGCTAAAAGTTGATGTATCTATTATCATACTGAGACAAAGATGCTCCACCTTATTTGAGATTCTGGGCATCAAAACCCCAAACCAACAAATGTGTATTTTATACATTACACGTGGATCTCTAAATCTGCCACACTTACAAAGTCCTCATCATCATCCATGGCAAAGAACTGCTGCAGCCTGGCTGACCAGTCCTGCTGCCGGTGTAACAGTCCATGTCTGGGTTCCTCTCGGCACATGTAGCACATCCACGGATCCTCAAGCACAGCCTGTGGGGTGATATGAACAGTTGGGTGTATGTAAAGCACAAGATACCACTTTCTACATGAAACTTCCCTCGTTTACAATAACTTGACCTATCCAGTTGTAGCTGGAAAGTATAAAAATACAATAATAAAAAAGATTAATATGGTTAAAGTTATCATTGGACCTGTCAAGATCGACAGCTGAACGTAACAACAAAAAATGAGATGTAAAACAAAACAACAGATTTGCAAGCATGCAGGATGCCTACCTGGTCTGCTGTGCCTGGTCCAACAATTAGGTCAAGGCAGTCTTTGCAGAAGGACCTGATAACATCATGAATAGTAGTGAGGTGATAGTCACATAATGACTTAGAGGATATTCAATCTCTTCACAGTTTGCCAGAACAAGTGATAATGCTGTGTAACAACACAATGGACAGAACACATGCAGGAGTGAGTATACAGTTCCAGGTGTATGTTTGATTCAGACACACACCTGCAGCAGCTGTCCTGTCCACACATCAGCACTTCTGTCCCAGCTGCACACAGGCTGCAGTAGGACTGGTACCCGTCCTCGTCAAACTGGTACGACGACTCCAGAAACTCAATCTGGGGATAGAAGTGATTGGTAAACATTGAAGATTAAAAGTTAGCTATGATTTACACATGGATAATAATGTCGATGGAGAGACATGAACTAATCGAAAGTCACAATAACTTGCTATCCTATCAGCACCAAGGACAGGTACAATTTCACTTTTCCACCAAATATATAATCAGTACCATAAAACCGGTGGTAATTTCCAAAGAACAGCTGCAGTACAAATGCACCAGAAAACTATGATCATTCTATTTGCCAATCACAGAGGCTCTATTTCTATTTGCAAAGAATAGAGACCATATAGATGGCTATAATGCATGTGGTTTCTAAGCAGATCGTTCCAGGCATCACTCTAGGCACCAAAGTCATACTTGCACTAAGCAATGTCTGAGATAAATCATCAAGGTAGCCAGAAACAATTCATAAATGCCATCTTAAGTTATCCTAAACACTGTGTGTACAGTACAGAGCTCCAGTGGAAAGCCTGGGTAAAGCCTACCCTACAGCCTTCACACAGCCCTCCCCTGAACAGTGGGTGCTGTGTCTCCACATCCAGGCTTCCACAGGCAAGACACAACTGGTCTACAGACAGCTGCCTCTTCCGCACATCCTCAAACAGTTTTGCTAGAGGCAAAAAAAGAAAGAATCATGGCAAAAGCAATACACTTGGTGAAATAATGGTTGTGACATGTAGAATTTCCAAACAGCCTTCACTATGACTCACGTACTTAGACTATGATGGCAACTGAATATAATTGTTTGCTTTCTACAGATCTGTGTTGCAAAGTCCACTGGTTAAAGTCAAGCTACCTGTCAACCAGGGTAGACCTTGCCAAAAAATACTTGGGGACAGGTACAGCATCTTTTTGACAATAGGTGCTGCTGCGTGGCACCTATCATAGACCCATAGACTCACCCCTTTCCAGTCTTGAGTCCACTGATTTCCTGCGACCCTCAGATGATACTCCATCAGGTGTTGCAGCAGTCACCTTCTCCAGCTGTTTCAGGTGTCTTGCCTGCAGCCACTGATGCACCAGGTGATCAGGTGGCTTGGCTTCCTCTGGAACCAGGGAGCACAAGGGCACAGTAAGAGAAGATGCCTGAATCTTTATGGTGGATTAAAAATGTTTAGTAGACCAAAGACAACATCATCTTTATTGAAGCTGTGGGTCCTGCTTGTTACCTGATGACGGTTTCAGACTGTCGGGGCCACCAGGAGGAAACTCCTGTAAGGCCCACTTCACAATGGCCCTTGTTCTGTCCTGGTTCTTGTTAGCTTCAGGTGAAGACAGGAACTTCTTCTTGGCACGATCTGCAGCAACCTGAAAACAAGTCATGCTTGCAAAATGCTTGTACACAGACTTTATAAACATTAAACAAAAGTGTCTCCGTAAAAAAGACGACAATTTTAACAACAGAAGCAGCATGTTCTTACCTGTAGAGACTCCAGTATGGCACGTTTGTAGGTCTGTAGCCTGTTGTATGTCCTCTCATGATACAACTGGCTGAACTTTGCAAATGGCTCCAGCTTGTCCTCTACCTGCACCTGTTTGTGTTGATGTATGTCATTGTATTGCTAGACTCTTTTCTGCATATACTTGCACTGGTGCAGGTAACATCCAAAATTATCTGCACCAGACAAATTCTACCCAAACCATCCATTTTTTTCTCATTCCGTTAAAAAAAGATTGCAGAAAATATGGCTCACATTGGAAACTGCTAAGCACTGCAAAGCAAACAAGGGTTCGAATGGCACACACTTACAATGGAGAACTTCCCATCTCCAAACCACCTGACCCAGCATGACCCCTCAGGTGCAGGGTCCCTCCCTGTCTCCACACAGGACACCACCCTTCCCGGCCACCAGGTGTAGCCCTTCAGCTTACCAAACACCAGCTCTCCCATCCCATACTTCCCTTCCTGTACAAAAGCAACATAAATACATTACAGGATGTTTGGAACCACATGTAACCTTACTTTCCATTTGTTACTAATAAGTCCCTTGCAACATAATCTTCCTGAGTTATGGACATTGCTGTTGTAGACATTGATCAATATTTCATACCATAAAGAAAATGTCCCATACCTTATACTCCTGTGGGAGCTGCTCCTCCTGGATACTGTCTGCAGGACTGCAATTTTCTGGAAAGCTAATGTCACCTGGAGAAACAGGTGTTGTGACAGGTGCTGAGGAGGTACTGGCAGCTGCAGCAGGTGGGTCCTTGGGCACAGCTGAATTTCCCTAGGGTAGGAAAAAACAGATTAATATTAAGTAAACATGATTTTGCTCATTGACGATAGCTCAACTTCCCATGATGTCTGCAGGAATTCCTTTGTCTGCAGGAATTCCTTATAATCATTTTGTAGATTCTGAGTAAGAGACAGTATTTCTAATTTCACTCTTAAACTGACAACAGAAGACCATACCTTAGAAGAGGAGGCTGGGTTATTCCTTATTGTTGTAAAGGCCAGAGGCTGCAGCTGTGCCTTTACCCTTTTCTTTACAGCACCACTCTACAGTGGACAGAGGATATTAGTTACAACAGTGCTGTACAGTTATAGAATGCTACATCATCAGTGCATACATGCAGGTATAATATAAGTCTGAGTTTTGCACCTGTTCCTCTTTCTTCCTTTTCTTCCCTTTGTCCTCAGTGGGTGGAGCCTCAGGCTGGAACCTCTTGACAGGTGACGGTTTCTGTCTCAGACTGTCCTCCCAGCCAAACATGCCTCTGGTATTCTCCATGTGAAATGGATCAAGCTGTAACCATTGGCAAATCAGCAAGGTCAGTTTCATATGGAGAAAGATTATTAGACCAATAAATATATGGTCCTTAATGCTAAATAAAAGGCATAACAAAAGAGTGATATCTGCACAAGTTATTGTGTTGGAATCTACTTTCTAAGTTAAATCCTTGTAAAGGTTATCAGTCAACATTTACTAGCCTTACCTCAGCCTTTTCAGAAGTACTAGCTTTTGCCTTCTTTTTGTTGCCAGCTTCATTTTGCATGTCCTGGGGAGGCCTTTTTCCTGCTGCTCCTTCATGGTGTTCATTACTGTTTTCCCCCTGCTTCTGGACCACTTTTGTTTCATCCATCTGTCCCTGAACTGCTGTATCATTTTCTGTGGTCTGCTTGTCCTGTGTGTCTATTTGACCTTCTTGCCTTGTCTTAGACATAGAGGTGGCAGTCTTTCCTTGTGCACCTCTTGGGGATACTATATACTTGTTCTTCATTGCATCATCTGTCTGTGATGGAGGAATCACATTGTCCATTGTGTCAATGTCTTGTGTTACAGACAGTGTATCTGTTTCCTCTGTAATCAGTGCCTCTGAGGCTCTCCTTGACACTGGAGATGGTGCACACATTCTTGCTGTTTTCTTAGTCCTCTGCTTTGCTCTGTGAACATTCCTTGTATGTGTGGCACCAACATCTCCATTCTCAAGAATCCTCTCTTTAAAACTGTCCACATTCTCCCCAGAAGGCAGAGTGTTAGGCCCTTTCTCAATGGCAACAAGATACTTCTTTTTTGTCCTACCTTCAACTGATTTTGCATGAGATGAAGCTGTTGAAACAGGCAGAACTAGTCGAGAACCAGACAGCTGTTGGATCTTATTCATCAGAAGGCTTTGCGCTTGCAAACCTCTTTGGCCATCTTTCACTGTTTGTTGCTTTTTCTTTCCAGCTGACCATCCTTCAGCCTCCATTTTCGTCTGCTTAGAAGCCTTAGAATAACTGTGATCATTTGGTTTACCTCTCTCAACAGTAGTTGGGGAGCTTGAACTTTTTTGTTCTTTCTTTCCCTTTGTGGTAAGTTTTTGGATAGCTTCCTCTTTAGCCTGCCTCTTCTTTGGAGGGAGAGGCTGTTGAGGGCTTGAGTAGTCTGTGTAAGCCCTTCTCTTCCTCTGTCCTTGTTTCAGTCCAGAGACTGATGTATGCTGCACTCCAGCTTCTGCTGGGGCAGTTGGGTCTCCAGCAGCTTCAGGGTGACCAAGTTCAACCAACAGACCCTCTTGTCTGGCTTCGCGATACTTGGTTATGCTACTGCCTGCTTCCCTTTCTGCATCCCTCTCCAAATTCTCAAATTTCCCTCCAGTTGGTGTCCCTCCTTTACCAGCTGCTTTCTCAGAACCCTGATCAGGAGTTGTGCTGGAAACATAGCGTGATGACTGTAAGATATTGCCTGCAGGAGTTTTCCTGATCATGACTTGATGTTGCTGTTCTTGCTCCTCCGTTTGTTCCACTAAAGGGCTCTTGAGTGGTTCTCTGTCTATTGGTTGACTTGTTTGAATTTCCACATCTCTAGACAGATCATCTGTTACCTGATTGTTTTGTTTGGGTGGTATTTCTTCTCCGATAGCAGGCACTTTTGTTGGTTCAAAGTGATCTTTCAGTATGGGTTCTATTCCTGACATGTAGTCTGAAAGTAGCTGATCTCCCTCCACATCTTGACTGAAAGGCTTGAACACCTCCCCTGTTTCCTGTTGTTGACCTGCCAGCTGTAGGTCTCCTGGACTGGAGTAGTCAGCAACAAGTGGCTTCACTGGTGGGGACCAGTCTTCTGCGCTGGTGTCCAAAACCAGATGAAGATCTTCATTCATGTCTTCCTGGATTTCTACCTTGGATGTGACCTCATGACCGATAGCTTCTTCATTGTCTCCATGGTACTCAAACAGGCTTCGTCTGCATGTCTTTTTCTGGTCAACTGTTCCCCCTACAACGTTCGCTGATCCGATGATTGGAGAGATGTCAACAGACTCGAGGTAATTCTCTACATCCTCGTCAGGTACTTCAGGCCCCTGGCTGTGGTCACCAGGTATGAAGCTGTAAGTACTACTTTCATCATCACTTGCAGCATCTTCCAAGTCAGACACAGCATTGAGCATCATGTCATCATTTGTCTCTGTTGCTTGACTTGTATGCAGGCTAGCATTGTTGGAGTTAGAGCCTTTACTGATATCAGCTACTACTGCATTACTGGACTGACACCTTGGGTTGTTTGAATTCTCAGTTTCTGTATTACTATCTTTGCTGGGAACAGTGCCATTGCACCAAGAGGCAGAGTCTTCAGGGATGACATGATTGTCTTCGAAGTCAGATGCTGTTTGTAAGTCTGCTGTGGTTAAAGGATCATTTTCCTTGTTTGATTCTTCTTCACAGCTTTCATTATCTTGACCACTTTCCTCTAAATCTGTGGATTCTTCAAATGAAGAAGCGTCTGACCCTGTGCTGTCTTCAGAGTCTGATGAACTTGTGTACATTTCCCAGGGCAAAGCTGACTTGTCGCCTGGTTCCCCTTCTCCATACATGGCGCTGACAAACATGTTAGCAAACATCTCCACACTTTCTTGACTTTGCATTGAGAATAATGACTCCTCTAAACTATTGATGCAACCTGGGTCCTCCTCTGCTTCAATTGCTGTTTCTTTTAATGGTATCATTCTACTGGGCTGTGATTCATCAGTTTCCATAAAGTCATTTGTAGCAGATTCGGTACTTGCACATGGTCTAACACATTCTGTATCTGCCATCTCACTGGAATCCTCAGTAACTGTGTTGTTAGTGTGGTATACTCTATTCTGGTCAACCCTTGACTCAGCTAGTGACTTGGCAGAACTGGAGACAGCATCAGTATAGGTGATTGTTGCCAAACTGTTTGGATCAGGTGTGGCATCATCAGCTTCATCTTTATTGTGAAAACTCACCCTGGTTTCTTCCTCTGGTATGTCCATGGTGCCATTGTCAGCCACCGTTGATGTCTGACTTTTGAAGCCACACTTTTCCCACACCCTTTGAATTGCTTCCTCCAGCTTTGCTCTTCGTTCTTTTTTCTCCTGGCAAATGTTATCCTGCTGATTTCCTGTAGTCAACATTTCATGCTTTGGTTCTAAATATTTTGTATTGTCATATTTTGGATTGTCATCATTTGTTTGCAATACTTGTCTGCTGCTGATGCTGTCCTGTACTTCAACAGTTGTAATCTTGCATGATGAAGTACTGTTTATACCAATATGACTGTTTTCCTCTTTTTCAGCCTCATCAGTGTGGCCAGGCCCTCCTGTTATATCCACCTCATCTATGGTGTAGTCAGCATTGATGCCTGCATCTTGTCCAGAAGATGTATTCTTGTCTTGTGTAGTTATGATGTTGCCAGCTTCTGGGCAGCTTTTGTTTTCGCCAACCTCGTCTTCAGTATAGTCTTGTTCAGATCCACATAGACACTGTGGACAGGAGGTTTGTGGCAAATGTGGACAGGGTTCCTCAATGGTATTGTGGTTACTATTACTGGTACTGACTACTAGTAAGGTTTCTTGGTTGCTGTCTGGTGACTTCTTACTCTTTGGTGTGCTGGTCACTGTATGTCTGACTGCCTCAACACCTCCCTTTTCATCTGCATTTGCTGTAACTGATTGAGGGCAGCTTTCCTGTTGTGATAACTGAGAAACTGTGACTTTTTCTATCTTACTATCTTCCCTGGTACACTTCTCTACTGGGGCCTCATTGTCGTGTGATAATCCACCACCAGAGCCAGCTTTGTTGCCTTCAACCAGTCTTTCTCTCTCCTGGGTAGCTCTTGTCTTAGCCATGTTTTTCTCCTCATGGGTCTTAGGTGACTTTGTTTTATTCACAAGATACATCATGATTTCATCTTCCAGTCTGGTCAGCTGCACTGAAACCTCTTTTGTCGCTGGGGACCCTGGACAGGGTAGATTTTTGCTTGTCTTGTGTGCTGTCTCTGGTGCTGAAGATCCATCACTAGAGGCACTTGTGGAAATAGAATTACAGGATGTGAGTAGCTCCTGAGGTCGTGATGATTCTTGTTGTTTCTCTGGTGTATCTGTTATGATGATGCAAGAGTCATCTTTATCCGTCATTACAGAAATGTCTTTGTCACTTTCTGTCTCATGAAACATGTTGCCATCTCTTCCTGTGGTGTCAGCAGTAATGCTGTTATTTGCACATGAGACAGTGCCTTGCATTCCAGCAATTAGAGCAGACTTATGTTTTCTACTCTGGCTGTATACATCTGTGCCAGTGCTATCCATGAGTTGAGTGTTAACTGTGGTACTCACAATACAGCTGTCTGTATCTGCAGTGCTACAAGCAGAACCAGAAGTGACATGGTCTTTATTCAACATAGGCCTGTTGGTATCAATGACACCAAAAGATCCTTTGGCTGTAACATTTGAAGTGACATTGCTTGTAACTGCAGTACTGAGAGTGGACTTAACTGTGCCTGTACTGTCAGGGACAGGTGTACCATTGACATTTGGAGAGAGCTTGCTTGTGTTGTCAGTGATGTGAAGAATGCTTCCTGTACTTGTAGCATTTCTGCTGGGCCTGTTTGCACCTGCCATAGCTTTCAGTGTACCTGCATGGTAGGGTGGCTTTTTTGTGCCTACAGAACTACAAGTACGTTGAGGTAGTGTGTCTGAGGTATTTGACTTGGGCATGTCTGAAGTGATTTCTTCTGTCTCTCCATGGCTTGAATCTGTGAAGACTGCATCACCTTTCACTTGGGAACTGGAAGCATGTTTGATTACCTTTGTCGTATTGAGAACTGTCTTGCCTTTAGTATGAGTGTCCAGGACATCTTTACCAGATACACTGGGATTCTGGACTTGTGTACACTTCAAGCTATCAGGGGACTCTGTTACTGTATGAGATCTACTTGCAACAGTAGGTTTACCAATATCTTCGACTTTCTTCTTACTGACGCCAGTTCCTTGTTTCTTTGAGTTCTTCCTCTTCTTTGAGGTTTTCTTCTTTGATGCACCATATTTCTCCTTGCCTCTGCTCCTGGAAGCTCCACTTTGAAATGGTCCAGCACTTTCCCCTTCTCTCACAGAAGACATTGCACTGTCTGTCACTGTACTTTGATCAGTAGCTTTGTTTGCTCCCTCACTTCCTATAGAACATGGATTCTGATTGGCCAATGTCTCCAAAAAGCTGGATGGCTCTACATCCCCTGTATGAGAGGTTGTTATATGTTGTTTGCCTGTTCCTTTGTTCTTCTTCCCTAACTGATGCACTTTAGGCAAATCTGCCTTGATATCTACAGGGGCATTTCTCATTTTGCTTTGTGATTCATTGTGAATATCTGCACCAGGACCAAATACACCAGCCTCTTTCTTATTTGCTGTAACAGTTTTCTTCTTCCTCTTCTTGTGCTCAGCTGAAGCTATTGTTTCATCTTCTTGGGATAGCCCTGATAATGCTATCAAACTGACAAGATTTGATGTGTAGGAATTGCCAAAGGTTTGAGGAGAGCAGCTGCTTGTACCCTCTTTCTCAAGTGTCCCAAGTTTCCCAGTGCAACACCCTGCTTTGCTGACATCAGCATCTAGCTTCTTCCTGGTTTTCTTGGTGGCCTTTGAATAGCTTGCAACATCTTTTGGTGTCACATACCTTGTTTTAATCTTGTACTCTTTCTTCTTACCACATTTCTCAGTACCAGGTTTCTTTGACTTCTTCACCTTCCCTTGTTTTCCATTGGCAGGATGCTTACCCTTAGCCGATGGGATTTCTCCATTCGTGTGTGATGCTGTTACAGACGAAGGCACTCGGAGAACTTGATTTTGTTTACCAACAACATCTGACAGCTTTGTCTGTGCTAAAGACTTGCTAAGTGATAGTTCCTCTTCCGAACAAGATTCCTCTCCACTGCTAGACTCAGAGCTGGAAGAACTTTCATCAGAAGAAAGGGCTGTACGTGTGCACGAGGCTTGTGTAGCATCCTGTCCACTGCTTTTCCTTCCAAACACATGAAGCCCTCCCTTCTTGACAGTATAAACATGCTTGTTGTCCTGATTGTCAAGACCGCCATTCCTGTCCTTGGTGCTGAACGTTTCAGAGTGACACAGTCTTTCTGACTGATCTGGTTCCTTATTTTCTGATGAAACAACCTTCTCTCTGTACATCTTATCACTATTCTTCTTTTTCACAGGATACTTAGATGTGTCTGTCACAGTTTGTGGTAAAGTGGTTCTTTCCTTGGTGCTGAAACTGACATCCAATGGCTTTGTTCTCTCTGTAGGAGTCTGACTATGGACTGGTAGGTCTCTCCTTCCCCCACCAGTTGTTAAGGAGGAATGGGAAAGGGCCATCAGCATTGCCCTTGCTGTCAGCTTGGCAAATTCCATTTGCATTGACCTGCGTCTAGAGGTACTTGATCCCTTTGTCTTGCTGAAATTCTTACTTCCTGAAGGATGTTTGGAGCCAGCACCAGATTCCAGCGACCTCTTCCTTGACCTACTTCGATGACGCTTTTTTTTCTTCTTCTTTTTCTTGATGCCAGAGATATGACTGATTGCACCTGATCCCCCTGGGAGTTGAACATCAGATAAAGCACTAGGAGCAGTAGATTTGGTTCCTAGTGCTAAGCCCTGCACTGTTAGCCCATCTGTGCTCCCTGCTGATCCACCACTGTTGGAAGATTCCGAGATTCTATTGTCTGTTGAACCAACTTCCTTAGATTCCTGTGGTATGCCTCTGCCAGGTTCTTTGCTGCAGGACCCCTTGATGGTACTTTGCACAGTTCCACTTTCTGGAGAAGAGTTTACTACTCCTACCTGTGCTGTTGATTCTCCACTGTTTCCCTGGCTGCTGACTAACTGTCGCTGCACCTCATCGTTCATTTCTGATGATACGTCCTTCTGTTTCTTCTTACGTGCCTGTGACTTTTCCTGCAAAATCAGACAAGTAATAAAATCCTGTTGAGAAGTTATTCTGGGGTCAATGACCGTGAAAGTTAAAACTTTGTAAAATACTGCTTTTGTGAAGCATTCCAGGTTTGTTCTTTCCAAAAAAGCAAAGCATTTGGGGCTTCAGTATTCATTTGATAAAAGATATTTCAATTAACATTTGGCTTATTTGTGTACAATCTTAAACAGCTCCTTGTGGTCTTGTTTTCAGAAAATCTGGTACTAGAATGTAAAGAATTTGAAGCTTAGCTGTCTTTAGTTGCACTCACCTTCTTTTTCTTCTCCATTGTTGTCCTGTCTTCTACTGACTTGCTATGACAGGCATACGGAAGAACAACCTGGATAGCACATTTTATACCATGTCATTCAAAATACAGCTTGTAAACGTTCCTTATAACATTAATGTTAGTCTTTTACCTTGGCTACATTTCAAAGCATAGAGTACTCATTAACAATCCCTAGCAAAGGGTTCAATATTCATGTCAGAATTGACATTAATTAAGCATTGGGAAAAGAAAAATCTTGTGTAATTTCCTTGATGACAAAGAACACTAAACACCATTTGACCAAAATAAAGCTAGACCGATCTGTTTCATCCCAAACTGGAACAGTTACAACATTTCACAACTCATAGGAACACAGTAAGACTGTCTGTCCTTCCATCTGCTTCCATTCAACTTTCACACACAACATATCAACCCTAACTCCTAATTTTTGGCATGCCCTTGACCTGGTAGTCATGTATGTCCTCATGATAGCAGTATATAGACAGGTTACCATTTTGGCTGTTCTACAGTATCTTCATTCACACAGTTTGTGTCATACATGTACAAGTAGGTAAGGATATCTTATCTGCCATGCGCAGAGTTCTGGAACACCCATTTTGATGCCCCAGCTGAACTACATTTCATACTGTATTGCCTTTTCCATTTCCATGGGCAAAGTTTGCTATCCATGAAAATTCTCAAGAATTATTTGCCTCCTGGTCTAGAAATGATAGGCTTCAGCGCGAGTCATGATACAACAGTTGAATGTTGTTGAGCACCAGTGGGAATATCACATTCCGTCTCTGGTTGTTCTGACACATTTCTCATGGGGGCCCTCTCATGCCCTCACTGGCGCCTGGCTGTGTCTGGGCCCCAGATCAATTAACAAGTCATTTCGTATGTGCCGAACTCTGAAGTTTTCCAGAACTTATAGGAAAGGAAAATATCGTCAGATTTATTCATCTAGCTGTCTGAAAGGTGGGTTTTACCCCAGTTATCTGTCTTGCCAACTAAGGAGCATATTATGAACATTTTTATGAACATCTACATCAAAGTTGCCTGGTTTATCCTGGTCACGTGACAAACTTTCCCACGCCCAAAGTGAGCAGGTGCACACTTCTACAACAACCCGCCATTTTGGACAAAATTTCAACATGATCTTCTTCATCAAAAATCAACTCTTTCAATAATCAGAGGATGTTGCAATAATCTACAAATCTCTGCCACGTTCATTGTGCATCCTATTTGTATTGATCATCGAACAAAATAAGGAGAGAAACAGCTAGGGAAACTGAGAGGCACAGACCATAACATGGGCCCGGCAATATATATACATAATGTACATGTAGTTCATTAATGTGCATGTAAATTGTAGTAACAATTGTGTGTAACAACTAAAGTCTTCATATCTCAGTTCACCCGAGAAAGTTTCCAAGAGTATCACATTCATTTTCTGGTAAAGTTCACTATCAGATTTCTGTCCTGGGACAATCCCGCCAGCCCTGCCCGTGCCGCAGTTGAGCCTCTCTCGCTTTTCCCCAGCCATAAACTTTCAACATTAAGTTCTTGTCTTGCCTAGAAATCTTTTACAATAACAATGATTCTGATATCAACTTCAATCACCAATCTTTGGAGGGGATATATGGAAAAAGAAACTGTCTTACCTCTGTACAAAGTCCTAACTGTCCTTCTTGTACTAAGTCGCAGGAGGTCCCGCTTCAAACTGACTTCAAACTTCGGGGACGGCGGGAAAATGGGCTGTTCCGTCTTTTCGCCTTCCCCCTCCCTGACAGACGGTCGTCATACTGTCTGCTGCCAAACAGTCAGAAAATCTGACTTATACTCTTTGTTGTTAAACACGTGGCTACGCTGAATTTAAGATGCTATATAATATGATCAAAATTGACAATTTGAAGGAATTGCTCACCGGGTAAGAAACTAGATGGAACAGCAAATCAACCACCCCATTTCTTTCTGGAGGCGTGGTCTACCAGGACTAAAGGGGTGGGTATCATCACCGGGTGTTCTATACTGCAGTGGTGTTCTATACTGCAGTATGAGTGGAGTACCTCCCCACAGCTAAAACCTGGGATATCACAGGGACGTCTGACTTTGTAAAATGATTTGTTAAATTCTATATGATCGAAATGATCCCAAGAAAACGTTACTGGTCATAATGATCATGTGTGGTAAAAAAGAAAAAGTACTACAGACAAACTACTAAACTGTAACTGCAATTTGTTTTATCCTCAATTAAAAGGCCATTTTTCGTTTTCCCCTAGGGATGAGGCATTTGATGTCAGACCGGTTGTAATTGCATATTCTGTGATCTTTATTGCAATTGTTAATTAATATATAACAATACTGTGCAAAAATCAAGAAGAAGAAGACAATACAAAAGCGATGTCTAGCGGCGTATGTTGGGACTGCTACTAAGTCGGAGCAAGGAGCTTTCATCAACGATGAAAGCTCCTTGGTCGGAGCCATTATTCAGCATTAGCGGGAATTGCCCTACGATTAACTCTCAACTACAATATCACCGATCATTGACAGAGGAAGTTAACATGTCAGTTTCGATGTCAGAATTGATTTCATGTTGGGATGAAGAGTTTTCTTTTACCAAAGTCACTACCCTTTCTCTGATAAAGTGGTATAGCCCATGTATCCACTTCCGGGTTCCCCAGAACTCGGTTGTGTCTTGTAAATGAACGCGTGCACACACTGCACAGGTTCAGTTCACCTGGAATCGTCTGCAAGCACAAAGGCTTTCGAAATCAGTGGCTCAACATCGACTGACTTGGGTTTATTTTGTAGGCGTGAGCACAATGCATGCAGCTTCAGAGGCGCTTTGATACCGGGCTGAAGTCTTATCTGTGGGTAAATTGACCTTTGGTGTTTTCACGCAGTTACTCTGTGCAAGGACACAGCCGCTAGCCAGACTCGCAATGGACGGAGCTGTAGCCGCTACGTCTTCCCTCGATCCCTGCAGCTCCTGCCAGGAACCTGTCCTTGTGTGTACGGAGGCGCACCTGCTGAAGGAGGGCAGGTGGAGCGGGCAGGTGCACGGCAGGGACGTGGTGGTTTTCCACCACCTGGACGGCTGCTACTCCATGGACAGGATATGCCATCGTGAGTTTGAACTCCATTTAGAACTGGTATTGTACTGAATATGTCAGGAATCGAGCTTACAATGTAGGTATTCTCGAGTAACGCTGCAAATAACACAAGTCACTAGTATGTGTAGTTACCAGTGCCTATTGTGTAAAGATAGGAAGCACCTGGTTGTGTGTCCCGTGGTTGCTAAGTTACGTGCAACGTTCTCTTGATTACCCTGATAGAGATAAAATGGGGACTGAGGGTGATCAACTCCTCAATGACCTACATATGTCCACAGAACGCTTTATCCGAAGAGGATTTCACCATCAATGGTCCATCATCATTACTTTACAAGACAGTACACATTGTGTGAGGGACTGAGGGAGGGCATATCAAATTTCCAATTGTATTAGAAAGGTTGTCCCATATGGAACATGTCACCTTGTTGCTAAGCACCAAACAACAGAGCATTTAAAGGTGATGCATTAATTATGGGATCTTTTATTCATTTTGTCTTCATAGATGCAGGAGGACCTTTGCAAGATGGTGACATTGAGGTGAGCTGTTGATGTTTAAAGATTTGCTCTGTGTAAGATGGAAACGAGAACCTTTCAAAACTTACATTTTTGTCAGGTTCACTTCATTCCACACTATTGATGTGTTGATACTATTGTAGTCACTAAATAATAGGTAGTCCTAATGGATTATAGAACAGGTAACAACATCTTTTTTAATAATGCAGTCAATTTAGCACACACCATAGCACGTTGCAGCTATTGAATATGTGCAACAGACCAGAAACATCTGTTCCAATAGTGGTAGAGGATGAATGAAAAGCTTTTAAGTGTAACAGCTCGAGTGCATGCCACCACCCCATTCTGTGTGCTTTGCTCCAGATTATGGATTAGCCTGTCAATTTACTTGTGACCCATATTTAAGTGTTTTGGAACTTCATGACATGTTTTTATAATCCCTAAAGATTTCTAGCTTAAGGGTCTGCCACTCTAGGTTCTTACTGGTTTCTACTTTCCCTTTTAGGACATAGCAGGTCATGCCTGTATCGTCTGTCCGTGGCACAAGATCAAGATCACTCTAGCAACTGGTGAGAGTCTGTACCGTGCCATAGACCCTGCCACAATAAAGCAGAGACCACCCAAGACAAGATGGACTTCAAAAGGGGTGAAACAACGAACACACACTGTGGAAATCAGGGATGGAAACGTTTATGTGACTTTATCAAACAGTGAACAGAAGGTTGATTCTGACTATTACTACTCAGAGGAGTACAAAAAGTTAGTCAGTGCAAGCAAAAGAGGCACAACTTGAGCTAGACTACAGCAATCTTTACATGTACACTTTCTTTCCAGTGGCAGTTTCAAATTTATAGGATTTCCAAATGTAATAGAAATAGCTGTTGTGTTTAATTCTTCTTATGTTACTCAGTATTATTGACAGATGCCGTAATCACTATTCAAACAGTAGTTCAAAAGTATTCAACAATGTGCTTTTCCAAATACACACATGAAACTCCTGTATAACAATCCATGTTAAAACGATCTACTAAAAAGTCATTAAAACTACATTGACCTGTTGTCAACCTCTCAGAAAAATCTCATAGCAGCATTTGGCAACTGAAGTGTGTCAAAAATAATAATTTTTGATCACATTAAGTAACTTCCACTGGTAACAACATATCTAGAACTTGAAAGATAAACAGTTCAATCTTATCAAAAAACTGGACAGTAACTTTAGAAAACAACTCTGGAAAAGATATAGCTAAGATCCCAGCCTAGGTGTTCAAGATATAACAACTCTCTTATCTCTTAAAAATATAATCAAAACAAAAAATTAGTGATCATGGAAAACAGTTTGTCTTCCACAAAATTTAAATCTTTGGCAAAAAAGCTTCTTCTCAAAGGTTGCAAGTCAAAAACTTCTCTACCCTAAAGTCAACCAAACAGTATGTGCAATGTAACATTATTTCAAACATAGGTCTCCACTCTTGTTTTCTTCCTGGCACACATCTGTGGACCATGCTCCATATCATGGCTATCATTTACTCCATTGCTACTCTCCCCACAGTCACCTCTTCCAAAGACTTCTACCTCTCTGGTGAACTCCATCTTCCCATCTGTCTCTGGAGATGCAGTCTTCTGGGTGTCTTTGCTAATCTCCTTCCTCTGACCAGCTCCACAGCTGTGTCCATCTCCAAACATCCAGTTGTCTTCTGCACCATCTTCACTGGATTCTGATGAGCTTTCTGACATCTCCACAGCCTTCACTGTTGGTGACTCCAGCATTCTGATTTTGGTTAGCTGAGATTTTACGGGAACCATCTCTTCTAAGGCTTTAGTCAAGGATGAGACTTCCAGGCTAGAAGTAGATGTGATGCTGCCATCCTTGTTTTCACTGTTGCCGATTGATGTACTATAATTGAGCACGGCTGAGGATGTGATGGCGGAAACTTCCAGGCTTGTTTCAGAGAGGATGCTGTCATTCCTTGACCTACTGGTAAGGGCTGCCTGTACTTTTGCTGGGTGAAAACCTTCCATAGGCACTGACTGTTGTTGACCTTCTGTTGTCAACTCTTCATCCTCTCTTGTCATTGGGTCATTGTGAGTTGAAGGTATGTCTCCTTTAGTCTCATTGTCTGGTTGGTCCAGGCTTGTCCCTGACATTTCCAAGGCAGAAACTTGTGTCAAGTCATCCTCAAAAGCTGACCTTTTCTGAAGAGACTGCAAGAGCTTGTGGTGCACTACATGTGATTCCGCACCATCCTTGCTGAGAACATGAGACGCTGGGTCCAGCTGGAGAGACTCCTTGCTTGTGGAGCTGCCACTGTCAGCCTCACTGTCGCTGGTTTCCTCTGTACCACTGCTGATGAAACTGGAGTCAGTTGTGAAGCTCATTTTATCCATAGCCTGGCTGTCCTGCAGGGACTTGAATCGGCAATCCAGAAAGTTTTGCTGGCCCAGCAGATTTGCTGGTAGCTCACTTTCTTTGATTTGTAGGAAATCACCCGGTGCAATACTTGCCTCTACTGTGCTAGCAGTGGCCATAAATTCTGCTTTGTCATTGCTGTCACTGTTGTGTTGCTGTGTCTCTACTTGCTGTGGCCAGTACTGAACCTCTACAGGAGCTGCAGAAGACCCTGCCTCCATTGTTGACATTATCACACTATTTTGGTCCTGAGCTTCCGTGTAGAAGGATTCTTTCCTGTCCAAACTGACAGATACGGCAGAATCGTCTGCTTTGCTCATGTCTTGGTAGTCTGTCACTGTAGCAGCTGACCTGTCAATTGCTGACTGCCAGTGCAAATCAGTGGTGTTTGCCTCTGAGATGGTGTTACTGCTATCATCCTTTTCAAGCAGTTTAGATGTACTTGTGACATTTCCAGACGCGGACCCCCCATTTTCATCAGATCTGTTCAGATTTGATATTTCCTCCATCTGCTTCTGCTCCTTGGCACTAATTGACATTTCTTCCCTCTCTGCACTATACAAGGAAGGATCTGCATCTTGTGCAGCCAAATCAGATTGTGATGCTCTGTTTGATTTTGTATACTGTCCCCTAGCTTTGGCTTCAAATGTTTGAATGAGCTGCCCAACAGACTTGGATTTCCTGGCCAGGAAGCTCCATCGTTTACTCAGAGAGCTTGAACTAGTGCTTGGCTCATAATGTGGCTGCAGAGGACTCACTTTCAGAAGAGGTTGTTGCCTCTGGTACAGCCTGCTTGTCACGATCGGCGTGGAGTGGGTGTGCTGCTCTCCAGACATGTGGGTGTCGTATATCTCAATGTCCCCTGGGTTGTTGTATATCTTGAGTTCATGGTCCCTTTTGAAGATAACCACACCTTCGTCTGTCTCACTGGTTTCATTCTTCTCTTGGAGACCTGTTTTAGAGGCACAATCAATTAGCGGCATATGAAGTGACCATTTATCCTATCTACTTGTACTGCAAACATGAAATGGGTATGCCAGTATTGAAGAAACATAACAGTTATCAGCTAAGTCAAAAAAGTAAATATTTCGTGGTCAAATATAGAATACACATAGGAATTAAAACATTAACAGCTCAGTAGACTATGAACATATGTACCTTATCCGTAATGATTTCATTTTTTGTAGAGAAACACCCTTTGCCTTACCTTGACTGTTCTGATCATGAGTTTTCATGTAGTGAATGGGGCTCTCCTGGAAGGTGATGTCTTCCCTGATGTTGCTGACAGCATGTAAAGCATTGTTGAGCACTGTCTGGAACTTTGGTGGGAAGGGCGGGAGGTTCTCCTTGTCACTTGTGTCAAAGGCA
Organism: Branchiostoma floridae x Branchiostoma japonicum; assembly: GCA_013266295.2. Lineage (NCBI taxonomy): Eukaryota > Metazoa > Chordata > Leptocardii > Amphioxiformes > Branchiostomatidae > Branchiostoma > Branchiostoma floridae x Branchiostoma japonicum. The sequence continues at coordinate 17,467,925 of CM023823.1, read as the reverse complement.
GACAGACTCCCCTGTTTTGGCATCAATCTCCTATACAGAACATAAAAATGACATTTATTTAAGCCTTAAGGTATCATAAAAGGGTCCTACAGGTAACACAAGCTTCTATCATGCACCTGTCATTGAACTAAAGAAATAAAAGGGCTTAATAGTATAAGTTACAGCACATTTTTATACTGTAGTCTTGGGCAATCTTAATCAAATGGCAATCTTAATCAAATCTTGATAGTGCATGAAGTCACAAGTTAAACACAACAACCATCCTACAGACACAGCAACAAATAATTGAATTAAGATGTGTATTTTTTTCACTCTTACCTGTTTGGACTTTGCTTCATTGAGCTAGTCTTGTCACGGCAAAGGCTGCCCTTCCCATCCAAACAGTCAGGCAGGGAGGCCACCAGGTCCTGATCAGTCATGGAGTCCAGGGTTGTGTCCATAGTTGTCTCACCAAGGCAACTAGGTGATGCACCAACAGTGTATGTACACCTGGACACCTGCCCAGGTGATTTATTTGCAGGCTGCAGGACCTGTCGTGTTGGAAAAATGGAGAAGGTAAAGAATGTACCTCTAGTCTCTCTCACATAGACCAACCGTTCAGATAGACCTTACCGGGTATATACATGTAAATATAATGTATTCAGAACAATTACTGACATCATATTTATATAATGTAGGAACACTGAGACAGTACCACATAAAAGAAACAGATGTGATCATTCAAGATCAGGAAAAACCAGAAGTTACCTCATGTTCCCTGCAGAGCTGTTCCCTGTATGATGTGAGTGGTGTAAGCCTGTCCACACCCCTGTAAGACAAGCCACAGTTCACCAGATGTTCGAGCCCCAGTGGTACACTGCCTTCCTCCAGCTGAAGTAGCCTCTTACCAGTAGCAACATGTCTGCGGAAGTCGTGAGCCTCCAACGACTCAAAAGGTACTTGTCCTGCAGAGATTATAGGGAGAATCCTTCGATTTTAATGGCTAACTACCGACAGGAAACATGCTTGCTGAACTTGAGGGTATGTCAGCAAATGTGTAAATCCAAAAGAGATATGTGGTTTTTAAAGAAGCCATTCTTTGAAGTCTAAGCTCTAAACTGTCCTCCCTAATCTGCTTATAATGCATATTTTGAGTGGCTGAACCATACCTCCCTCCACCTAGCACTCCTACAAGGACAATTAAATTAAGAAACACTTTTAATATCTATTTTGTGTTATTTCAACAATGGTGCATATAATGGCCAGTGAATATCAATACCAACCTGTGTAGATCTCAAAGATGAGAGCACAGAAGCTGTAGATGTCACTCTGTGCAGTTGGGGGTCTCCCTGCATGGATTTCAGGGGCTAACCAGTTGTAAGCTGCCACAGGCCTGGAGTTTTGGAGCACTAAGGATTTCTTTTGCAGAGCCTGGTTTTCACATCTTGGAAAAAGAAAGATGGTTAGATCAGTAAGGAAAGCTAATAGGTGTCATATGACCATACTTCAGATTATTAATAAAAAAAACAACAAATACAGCTGCTGTATCCCTTCAATGCCACACCCCAAGCACTTGTCTGTGAAAATGTTTTACAAAACTTGTTGAAAGTGATAGATATCATCCTCACTTTTCCACAGCATACTCAAAGTTGCCCAGCTTACAGATGTCCCCAAAGGTAATGTATGCAGCATGAGAGGTGACACAGCAGTGCAGGATGCCCCGGCTGTGGATGTAGATAAGGGCTTCACAAATCTGCAGGAGAAAGCTGACCACCATCTCTTCTTTGAACAGCAGCCTCTGGAGGAGAGAAACAAAAGGACTGATTTTAAAAGGACTTGGTGACTATGAATGGCACATATTAAAGGATGGGAGGCTATAGCATCATGATTGTATTTCTTTTCTGGAATAGCTCAACAAAGAGACATTTGTTTCATCAGGCCACATGTTATTCACAATTCACATTTACCTCTGCATGCTGCAGGGTAACTGACAACTTCAAGACTATGACAACTCTGACTCTTCAAAAACTTTCTAACAGTGAATAGCTTCAGGATATCTGACAATGATGTATAAGAAATAACTGCAGTGACAATTCTAGTAACAATTCCTCCTGTATAGACTTCAGGTACATGGTCATGACAATGAGTTAGCAAAAGATATATCTAGAGCACTCACCTCCTGATGTAACATGTAGAAGAGAGAAGTTGACTCAACATGTTCAAACACCAGCATCATGTTGTCCAGAAGGGCACTGTGGGTCACAGCCATTAGGAGGAGCAGGTTCGGATGATGCAAGTGGCTGAGGATTGGAACAAACCGAATAGACTGAATCTTCTATACTACCGGTAGATTTTCTAGATATAAAGATTACAAACTAAAGAGAGCAATAAGTGACAGATAACATTTTCTATCAGCACACTATTCATACTGTGGAAGTATTCCTATTCTATAAATGCTCAAAATATGTAACAACCTCACAAAAGTGGTCATGAAAACACTCTGATATCGAGTTCAGCACCAAGGACAGGGATACCACATCTTTTTGAACTACCAAAGCGTTGGCTTCAAGTCATTTGAATCAACACTAACTCAGAACTAGACAGCAAGTAAATAAGAGAAAAAATAGACAAGATAACTCCACCTACCCCAAAGTCTGTACCTCATCCATCAGAAGATCCAGTCTGGCCCTGTCTTCTGTCCGCTCCAACTGCTTAACTGTAACCCTGCTATGGTTCCAGTTCATTCTGGAAAATAGATATCTCAATTCTGACCAACATTAATACAACATTAAGATACATAAGTATTCTATGAGTCCATCAAATAATCTGAATCTGTTTCAGAAATTCTTGTTATTTACCACACTGCATGATGGCATCCTTGTGACAAAAGTAGGTTAGGGCAAAAATAAAGCTGACTTTTAGGTAAACCACAATATAATCTCCACCATCATTTACCCTTAAGAAAATGTCCCTTACAGCTCTTACTTTTGCATTGTGAAGAATCCTCCAGTCACATACTTAAGGGCTGATGAGCCCTCATCCTTTGACAGCTGAGTCTCAGGAATGATGGGGATGGTGGAGATGTAGCCTGCTGATTGGTTCTTTCCACTCCCAGTGTACATCTAATGAGAGGGATAGTCACAAGACAAACAGATACATGATTAAAACAAAGATTAAAACAAAAGAGAAAGTGCTCGCTGCAGGTTCAGAAGAAATTAGAACATAGAAGGAAGTCTAGGTCTGAAAGGCTGTGTAGTTTAAAGAGTGACAATAAAAACATGGATTTTGACTGACTATGCTGACAGAAATTATGACAAAAATTTCAACTTGTACTCAATACTCTGAAATAAATCTAGATGACAGATGCATGGTTTTATGGGTACCCTTCCATATCCAAGAAGTTCCACACTCTTCTTTCCCCTTGGCATAGTGGGATGCAGGGCTAACAGGGAGCTGGCTGATGACTTAGTCTCCTGTGGATCAAACAAAGAACTATCATATAACAAGTCTGTACACTGGAGGTTATCTGTTTGATATGCATGCTGTTCTATAGGCAAGGTCCAAAGCATTTTCTAACATTCTACTCGACCGCGATTCCATAGATCTATAAATGGGCAAACTACAGACGTTACTGATGCATCATCATTACAGTTTCTCCAGATGCGCCTGTGATTTCCCCATTGCTGAGGGCCACGGCATGCATGTACATCTGGTCCAGCAGGATCAGCATCTTCTTGTTCTTCTTCTTGTCTCTCTCCAGTGCCCAATCCTGAAGAACAGACCCACACTTGTTGTAAGATCTCTGTAAAGATGCAATTCTTGACATAGCAGAATCCTAAGCCAAGTCCTAAAGGAGCACATATGCAAGTTCTCTGCAAATATGTAATGCTTGACATGACTGAATCTGTTGTGATAAGTGCACCTTTGGTGTCCTTCCCTCATTGTCGTGCAGCCTGATGTTCCCCCCTGCCCTGACCAGTCTCAATAGGATGCCAGTCTTGCAGCTCCAGGCAGCAGCATGGACTGGAGTGCTGCCATTGTCTGAACGTCTGAGAAAAAAACACAATCAGGCAAAACCAGTCGGTTTTTCTCATTTACTTCACAACATTTTTCAGAAACAATGAAACTTCTTACGGAATATCAATGTTTTATAACCATTTTTGTGTTGACAATACAGAACTACTATCTGGGATACAAAACAGTGTCCCTTCTTTTTGTGTATGGCAAAATGTAGGTAGCATTATCTTTTGTATTTACAGTGACAATCACTTACTCATTTGCATTTGCTCCATACTTGAGGAGAAGCTTTACAGTCTTCTCTTTACCCAAATAACAGGCACAGAAGAGTGCAGTCTGGTCTCTAGAATTGGGATAATCCACCCTTGTCCCTGTGGAAACAAATGGTATAAATAGATATAAATCCTATAAGATCAAAACCTTCATCACTGTAAGGTGCAAAGAAACACAAAATTTTTCAAAAAAATGTCTACCATCACAAAAGAGATGTCTTACCTTCCTTTAGAAGTTTCTTCAAAATGTGGACCTTCCCTTTTCTGGTTGCAGCATGCAGCTGCCCACCCTGGCCATCTTCAGAAAGCCAACCAAGGGAAATCATGACTTAGACCTGACAACTTGCTTATATCACTGCAGATGGCGCCTTTGTCTTTTCCTATAAGAGGTAACGATAAGAGTTTTGTAAAGATACACTACAAATATTGTGGTAGTAATTGGATATTTTTTTGCCTTTTCACATTTTTTTCCTATCCAAATCATTTGCTCATTGAAAATATACTTTTGTGGAGGATTTTATTACCTGTCCACTTGTATCTTAGTCAATGGTACGTAACCCCCAGTGTTTCATGATCTTCCTGTGTGGGAACAAACAGGCCAGTCATCATCAAACAAGAACTTAGCAATTCAGTTGCTGCACACAGGTAAAACACAGTGAGGATATAGCGTTAGAAATAACACTTTGATTAATGGTTTACACACATAATTTAGCATATTAATTACTACACGATTCTTTCTTCATTTTTATTGAATTTTAAGCGATGTCCAAATGTTGTTCCTTAGTTTCACGGCAATGTTGAAAAATATAATCAAGGAGCGTTCTAAGAATGGTATAACGATTCCTGTCGCCCAAATTGCAGCTATGCCGGTCCCTTATTAACGTTATAGTTCCCATTACATTTTTCTTTCATAGTTGCGAAAAAAAGTAGACGAATCCCGGGTGACCGTAGGTGCCTCTAGCGGAACTCGGACCCAAGGTCACATATCAGAGGAAGACTGTTTCAGTAAGATCTATCTACTTTCTTCAACAAATAATCGAAGAAGAAAATCAAATTGCTAATACGATATCTAACGTTACCACTTGCAAGGGATCCGTAACGCCGCATACCTAAGTTACAGAAGGAAAGAGTTTTTAATGACTTGATTGCCACAAATACCAACTAACGTTACTTGCAAAGGGACAGCAAATACATTTTGTATAAGGTCAACCTCAAGAACAAACGAGTCAACGCTAGCTGTGCTTTTTCAAAGCCCACATTATTTTACGTAAGGCTGTAAGCCGCCAAAGTTCTAAGCCTACTCACCAGATTTCCTGTCTTTGGTTCAATCCTGAGTCCTGACAAATATTTGCACATTTGGTGTATAACTATAAGTCGTCTGATGATAAAAATGCCGCCATCTTTTTCCTGTACCGTACGCCACCCAATCAGAGAGCAGGAATCTTACTCGTTCCCAGGGTGACTATAGACGTTGGAGGAGTTGCCCATTTGCCTTTAATTTTTCACCGGTACATTCTCATTTTACTGCAAGACGTTACGACGCCTTGGCAACACATTTTCCATCTTACATACATAAGGTCATTTTGTTTGTTATCGATCGCGAGCGATAGCAGTTCATTGCTGACCTTATAGGACTAAACTAAAAGCATCAAAATACGAAAAGTGCGAAAATGAGGACAGAGACCATTTCATTGACATTAACTTTTAGTTAATCTTTCATATACGTATTTTTAATCTTTATCTGTTCATATACATATACATTTTATCAGGCATTCCTACAGTAAATCCGAAAGATATAAGGAAATGCTAACGTAGTGACATTTCTTTCTTTTCTGTTAACAAGCGCCTACGTATACCATTCCTAGCTAACGAGATATTGACTGCACTTCATCTAACTTTGAAACAATTTCTTATTTCTTCACTGTGTTACAGTTCTATTTGGGTGGGTAAGCAAACACTCGGCTTGAGAAAATATCAAACCACAATTTTAGAAACTTGTCGGAAAGATGACTGACTTCCTAAATGATTATTATCTAGACAGCGGATGTTACAATGCACTATGTAGTCCCTGGTACTGGAAACAGTGTTCAACGCCACTAGCTATATAGAGAGGAAAGTTTCTTGGGCGAGGAGTTTCATCTGTCCTTATCTGTTCACAAACAAACGGTGACATATTCCCGTAGTCCCCTGGACCAAGCTCGTTCACAGCTTCAGATGCGCCAGTGATGACCCGTCTTACTGGTCACTAGTCTTGGACACTCCTGGAATCGCTGGGTTTGCTAAAAGGAAAAGCGAAGCACTTCAAGACTTGGAGCATTGGATTTAACTGCATTCTTTTATTTCATTATTTACATGAAAGGACATTTCACTCTGGCATACCTAATGAGCATCTAAGTCGCTTTGCTATGAAAACAATCAATACAACCTTATAAGAATTCGCTTTTGAGTAGTTGTTTCATATTACTTTCGCATCAATACATCCGCGTATGTTGCTGACCACTTTCACAACTACTCAACCGCAAAATACATAATTATCCACCTTACTTAGGGACGGACCAAGAAGGATTGGTGGAGGAGGGGGGTAAAGTTCGCAGATGGGTATGGCCTAGAAAATAACCCACAAATAATATGGAAGTTGAGGGAAAATCATTTCAAGGTGAACCATCGATCGCTCCAATATTTCCCATTGCAATTACATCCCCCCCCCGCCTTATGGTATTCCTGGTCCGTCCCTGTACGTTCTTTTAGTTGCCCTACAAATTTCTCTTGCATCTTGATTTCTTCATCTCGCACATCTCTCGAGTGATGTGGCACCAACATCGAAACCGTTTGTACCTGCAACACAGTAGATGCATAACTTTTACAAGATCAAAGTCACCTCAGTGTAGTGATGAGGTAGGGTAGTGCCAGCCTAGATGTTAACGTTACCTTGCACGGACAACGTTTCTAGTTTTAAAACTGAAAGGTAGTGTTTTGGAGGGTTTATGCTTCAGAGCTAGTGGGCTTCTGAATGTGATAAGGTAACCCTCTAAATAAACGGTAATATCAAAACGCCTGCCAAATAGCCCTAGGGTTATAGGGGTATATAACTACAAAACAGCAGTCCGGAGACACAGAGACAGCTCTGCCGGAAAGACTGGTCTTTCCATCCCGATATCGCGGGAATGCAGGCTCGGTCTGTCCTGATATCTGAGAGCGCAGAGTTCCGCTCCCTTTTTCTCCTCTGTTTTCTTTTAATTCATTTTTATTTTTTACAAATGAAAGCTACAATTATTCAATAAAAAAGTGCATCACATAAAACTGACCATACCCTCTATTTCTTTTTCAAACAGACATATTCAACACTAACATTTTGATCCGGATTTATTTTTGAAGGGTCATTCTAAGCAGGTTTCAGTACGCATAAAGACAATCCCCCTGTAGAATGAGATAGAAAGAACAGGACTATGTTACAGTACAATTAATGTGCTTATGGTGAAACCTCGATGATTAACCTAATCATTCCACCAGTTCCAAACAGTGAGTAAAGTCATTACAGGCTATGCTGCTTTATACATAAATTATAAGCGTTATTACAAACTAAAGGCACGTTCCCAATGCGTCAGATTTTATCCTCCAAACTCGATTAGGTTGTGGAACGGATAATCAGGAATTAAGGCACGTATCTTCATGTTAAAAGCTTAAGCTTGTGCAGCATCAAAATACGAGATACGATTACACTCATGTTATTTGAAGCAGTTATCTGATACTAGTATTTCGGTGGCACGACACTCATTTACATGGAAATCGTACATAAGGCCACAAGCGCATCTATAATGTTTCACCGTTTTGTTGCTGTTTTGTTTTGTTTTAATGTCCCAGTAGGTTTCGTGGACACCAACAGTATCAATAAATAACAGCTGCATTGGGTTTAAGAATTGCCTTCAGAATGGTTGTAATTTGTAATTGGAATAGAACGAAGGAAAGATGTTTAGAACGGATGTTTGCATCTGTAGCTTCAACTGCAATGCACTACAATGCATTGCAATGTGAAAAATGAAAGTGTAATCAATGGGTCTATCCATATATGCCCCTTCGGAACTACAGGCAAAGATTTGCGACAATGCGCCCGGGGTAGTCTACTCTACTCTACTCTACTCTACTCTAGAGCTGCTTGAAGTTGAAGGGTTAAGTTCTAAGTCATCATTTTATGCATCTTTATTTTGCGCGCATGCCGCGATAAGTTTTGGGTTGTCCAAAGGATATCATCCATAAAATCAAGTCATTGCGGCCTAAATGAATAATTGCTTTCCAAGAAACATACAGCAAGAACCGTAATTAATCAAGTGTCCGCCAGGCATAGCCCGACACAAACAAACACATGGTGGGAAGAAAACTACCTTTCTGGGGCACAGATTTGAAAACTGTGATGCGATATACAAAAAGGACACAAAAACAGTATCGTGGGAAATGATATATATAATGTAATGCCTACAAATGCAGTCGTGCTATTATGGCTTATTTCTCAGTGTGCTCTAGCAAAGCTTGCTGCCCGATGTGCCATCAGGCACAGGAGGAACTAAGGTCTAAGGTAAGGTCTAGCAAAACAATCTAAACGTAGAAAGCGTTCAAAGGTGATCTGGTGTTCGGGAGGCCACCGCGCTCTCGTGTGGTTTAATTAAATACTTTCTCACCTCGTATTCTCACCTCGTAGTCGGTCAGTATACTGCTGGAGAAAAACGAGTCCAGGTAAACAGGACGAAGAAGCGACACATAAGTTAACCTGAAGCTCCTCATGTCTTACCTTAATACTGTCATTAAGCTTTTGGACGAGTTTCACACCACCGACTATCGTGACTGAAGTCGACATATCGGCACAGGCCTGCTGGGCAGCAATCTGGAGCGCCAGGGAGCATAGTGAACTGAAGAAATGTGTTTACGTTTAGGTTGGTATATTCCATTATATGCTGGTAAAGTGCAAATCATTAGTTTCTTCCCGTGTGGTTGTTTTGTGTAAATTGTAATGTTAACGGAAGCTATAAACCTACCAATTTCATACCGGCATTTGTGTAGAAGGACAGCTTTTGATAATTGTCTTGATCGGAATATAAGTTGCAGGTAGTTGAACATAACGTTATATACTAACACCCCTAAATTGTCGATTATATTGGTTTCGCCCTGGCCAGACCGGTGATGATTAGTGTTTTTCTCGATCCCATGGGATCTGTGCTGGTAACGATATCCAGGGCGACTGATCCAGAGCAGGACTATGGGATCGTCATCATCATCATGGGATAGGAGTCATAGGACAGATGAGCTGATATAAACAGTTCGCCTATTACTAGTATTTGCCATTACTCTTTGTTGCCCCTTTGAATTGACCCACAGTACATTGGCCCTTGAGTATTCCTATGCTTTCGCCGATATAAATCCGGTTGTTTTTTTTCTCAGCTAGAGGCTAGTTTGACCCACTAAGTTGTTTGACCGGTGCCTCTAACGCTACTATTATTAATTACTGGCCATGTCGATGGTGCCCTGGGGGCATGGAGTTATATAACTCCATGCTGGGGGCCATCCTTATTTTCATGTTTATACCCCAACACCAAGCCAGGCCCGCTGAAACAAGATTTCGAAATCTCAAACCTCCGTCAAATATTTGCAGTTTGTGTAGCCGGAGCTGAATGTATGTACATAAATAAATAAATAAATAAATGTAACATTAAAAGCAGCACCATCATCAGATTGAACGCATGGCTGTTAGATACTTTAACCATATTATACCTGGCCAGATTTTAAATGATGCAATACCATATGGGCACATCTATGGCCATCTGGATTTCCATATTTTTTATTATGTGCATTCATAATCCAGGTCAGTGGAACAGGAACCTGTTTAATATAGGTACTTTCTTTATCAGATATCAGGATTCTATCTTGACCCTTGACTGATAAAAGAAATTGTCTCTCAATATATTTACTTTTTTATTCAATTGAACATGACGGGGCGGCTTCAATGTGCAAAAGATTAAAATATGTCATGAATTTTTTTCATACACGTAATTTTGTATATCATGCCTGTGACATGCTTTGTCAGATCCATTCAGCTTCTGAAGCCGCTGAGAAAACAAAGAAAACAAATGCCGACGTCGACCAGATCCACGAGTTTTCAGCTAACGTTGTTTATTTGTCTTTCGTTGTGATTTTCGCATACTGCTTTTGGATGATACTCGCCGTTTTGTGGTTTCTTTCAATATATAAACGTCATGTAAGATAAGATAAGATATGTTTAATTAATAGGTTGTGGTTCTTTACTATACACTGAAGTCCTGGCCTGTTTACTAAATTATGTGTTAGGATCTTCCCCTCCACTCCCAATGCATGGCCATACATGTACTGTATTTGCTTGGTGACTACATACACACCCTACATTACAAGAAGTAAATGCCCTTGGTGACCTGGTGACTAGCAGAAGGTGAAGGTGCGCCTCGCAATTATAGCCTCCTTACAGGCTTCGGCTTTGTTACTAATTTTGGCATTTTGCTAATGACGTACGGTTTTCTGATGCTGTTGTGTTCTGATAGGTACTGTTTGCAATATCATTGGCCGGCGTGAACACGGAAGCAATCATAAACTGTAAGTGATCAGCAAAGCTGACCCACCAAAGGTCACCAAAGGCGTCTGCTAGGGAGGCTAACCATTTTCCGCGCCGATGGTTTCAAATGTCATCCTCTCCGCTGTGATTGGCAGATCCACATCGTGCGACCGCGCGCCATGAGCGCCGCGCTCCCATTGGTCCGTGTCCGGCCATCAGACCATGTGTGCCGGGCTCCCATTGGTCCACACCCGGCAATCAGGCGATGGGGGTACGTGAGTCTTCTGACACAGCGAGAAAGACACAGTAGGTCTGCTCTGGATACCAAAAATCATTACAGAAGATCACTACAGAAGTCAAAATAGCTCTTTCCTGGATTTTGTCAAGGCAGACTCAGTATATCTTGATTCCTTTACGAAAGAGAAGACGAGCGTCCAAGCATAGAAGGAGCCATCCCTGAGTTTGTGTGATCACTGTTCCCTTCTGCGTGGAATAATGTCTTTGCCCCCAGGCGCACTCAGGTAAGCTAAAAAACTATTCCTTTGCCTTTAATACTAATACTAGAGAATTTCTGTAGTATTTCACACGAAGGAGGAAATGAGAATGACACATGAGCCAACACGTGCCTTTTTCAAATTGACCTACTTAGGTAAAGTCACATTTACGTTACACAAAAGGGACCTCCTTGATTACACATTTCGGATTTCGTGGTTACGCAAGCTGATTTCGTACGTTATGACTCAAAACACGACAGAGTTTCTTTTGATAAGTTAAATCATCACACTTTTAGGTACTACGGAGGGGCCCTTGTGAGACACGATAAACCCATGTCTGTATGATAAAGGGATAAAGGGAACAGATTTTACTTTCACAAATGAAATATACAAGATTTATCAACGTTACAAATAGTTCGTTTCGGCCGGTTCGTTTCTGATGACAATATTTTTTCGGAACGTTGTATCCACAGACTTTTTGCCCTGTTCCTCTTCATGGCTAAACATGGAGAAGACCTGTACCAATACACCGGGAAAGAGTTCAAGTTGGCGGTAGCGGCTTACTTGGCAGTGGAGCTCCTAATACATTACCACTATCACGGACGGAAAACTACCGCCAAATCTAAGGTAATATTCCATACATGTATTCTGTATCCAATTTCAAGGGGGTCAATCTTACGTTCGTGCAGACGTTAATACCTGTTGACATATAGACTTACATTTAGTTGAAGTGACAGATGCAAGTCTGGTAATGACACTAGTCTCCTTGGCAGGCTGTACGTCGGGCTGATATTGTGCTAGTTTTCTGATGGCAAATAGATCTCGATACTGGGTTTCTTAATCTTGTGGGCCCGGCCTCCATATTAGATTTAAAGCTCCCCAAAGAACGTAACAAGGAGGATGCGTTGACGTGAGTCATTGATTTTATTGTCCATGAACATTCACGGAACGGTTTCTTTATTTATTGATTGATTGATTCATCTAGTGATAAATTTATCGATCCATTCAAATTCACTGAAAATGAACATTGTCCTGGACTAACAGCAGGTAGTATGTTATATAACGTGTCATAGGCATTACGTTAATAATATAGGTTGCTCATGCCTATCAGCGCCACCTAACAAGTAGACTTAAAAGTGCAGCCAAATCCAGCTAAGTTTTGACTGTACATTGCCCTCTTTGACAGAAGAGGGTATCCTTTGCACTCCCAGGCCTTAGTGAGACTGGCTGTAAAGTGAGGCTGACTGAGACAGGAATTTCAATATTAAAAGTAGGTAACAATTATATTTTTTGTCATGATAAAGCCAAAAGGTTTTGCAATGGGAATGTCAGAGAAGATCTAACAATCATGTACTATGACATAGCAGGTGAAGGTTTGAATAATTATGTATCATCTGTTCGCTAAGTCTTTGCAGCCTTTCTTATCCTGGTGAGTGCTTAAATGTTGGAATGGTTTAACATATCTTCGAGGTCTTGACCAAATTCCACTAACACCGAGCATTGAGTAACCACAAAGTAAATACATTGTATTGACATGCACGGGTTGTGACGTGATAGATTGGCAAACAAAGTTACCATCTAAGATACACGTTGTTTGTACATGATCTAATAGCTGACCTGAAAATGAAGCTGATGTAAGGGGGTAGGGGATCATATATGTAACGTAACAGGTTGAAATGAGTTTGGATTATCAGTAATAGAAACTCTTCCTTAAGTTAGACAGAAGATAACTCAATGGACGTAGTTTAAAGAGTATGAAAGTTATTTAAACAAGAAGGGAGGGTTAAATATTGGCAGAAAAATGAAACTTGTGCATCCCACTTGAATTCCACTTTTGTCTTCCTAATGTCATCTTTTCCAAGGAGTTCCATGTCCCATCTGCATAGCATGCTAAAGGTTAAATTTTGTCACTTTCCCATTATTAATGCAGAGACCAGCAGTCACCAATGGAAGTGTCACCCAGAGAGAAATCCCAGAAGAACCAGAAGTTCTTGTGGTGGGTGCGGGAGTCCTGGGATCAGCCATGGCTGCCGCCCTGGGACAGGACAGGAGGAGGGTGGTCGTGATCGAACGTGACCTGCGGGAACCTGACAGGATTGTAGGAGAACTCTTGCAGCCAGGCGGGGTGCAAGCTCTCAAGGCTTTGGGTCTTGGTGGTAAGGATGATGTAACATTACTATGCAGAGCAAAGATTCAGTAGACAGGTCATGTCTTGTAAGGTGCAGGTTAGGAAGAAATCCAGCATTTTTATTCAATGTTACTTCCCAACAAATAATTCATGGTATACATTGGTTTTAACAGGTGCAGTAGAAGGCATTGATGCCCATCATGTTCAAGGATATGTGGTCCACGACCTTGAGTCTGGTAAAAATGTGAAGCTGCACTACCCCAAGGACGAAAGCTGCACTGTGATGGAGGGGCGGGCCTTCCACCATGGCAGGTTCATCATGGGACTCCGCAAGGAAGCACAAAAGCAAGCAAGGTGAGGACAATTTCTTACATACAGTTAATTACGCAGTTTCATTTATTTGTCTGTCTGTGTTTCCAGGCACACCTTTTTCTCTGTAGGAAAGTCTGTACCTAGCCTCAAATCAAAACATATTTACAGAAGTCAGGTTCAGATATTATGGTTTTACTTCCCAAAGGCTTTACTATAACTACTAGTAATATAGTACATGTTCCATAATTTACATGTAGACTACATGTACATACAATTATAGAATATTGCTGCCCTTTGTAGACATGAAATGGAAAGCAGAAGGTTTTACACATTCATTTTTATTCCTTTGTTAGTGTAAGCATGGTGGAGGGAACAGTGACCAGACTGTTGGAAGAAGAGGGATGTATTGTGGGTGTGATCTACAAGGACAGGCAGACTGACACTGTCAAGGTAAGATACAGATGGTAGTGGATCATTTATTTTGTACACATTGATGTGTAAGATTACACTCCCTTGTCCACTCTTCCTAGCTTCCTGAGCAGTTCTGATTGTACCTGGTCTCTAATAGTTGGCCCCCATTTACAGGAGGCAGACTATAAGAACTTGGGTACCATCAGAACTAAATATACAATCAGAAAACATCCAACAATGATCCAAAAATAGCCTAGGCCTTAAGCCTGCTAAAGAGGCCAACTCTTCCATCAGTGATTACATGACCTATTCCTGTTCCCATCCATTTCCCAGGAGTTGCGAGCTCCCCTAACAGTAGTTGCAGATGGCTGCTTCTCCCGGTTCCGGAAGTCCCTAGTGAAGTCTAAGGTGAACACCACCTCCCACTTTGTGGGGACCATCATGATCAACTGTCCCCAGTTTGAGAAGCACCATGCGGAAGTCGTCTTAGCAGACCCCAGCCCTCTGCTGGTCTACCAGATTGCTTCTAATGACACCAGGTAAGGTTAAGTTTCATCAGGTGTAGGATCAGCAAGTTAGATCTAAATAATAAAAAAAATGTCATAATTGTGAGCATTTCCATTTCTTGTTGACAGATTAATTAAACATTTTTCACTGTTAAGATTTGTAAAATTGTGTACTTAATCCCTTCAGGGTGCTGGTGGATATACAGGGAGACATGCCAAGAGACATGAAAGGTTACCTGAGCACCAAGATTCTACCACAGCTACCAGGTAACAGAAGTGTTGCATAATGCTCTGGTCAATTTAAAATTTGAAGGAGAATCTACCAGTTTTTGCTTAAAAAGGAAAAAAGATCTGAACTATATGGATAACTTTTGGGTCCTCAGTTTCATTCTATTTTTCAGATATTTCTAACTCTTACATTTCCTTTCAAGATCACTTGAAAGAGCCATTCACAGATGCTTTGCAGAACGACAGGATACGGAGCATGCCCAATAGCTTCCTACCCCCAGCCCCTGTGCAAAAGCCAGGTAAGTCATCATTTTATACTTTGTTCAGAATGATCCCACTGTAATTTAAAAACAGCCACCTGTTGTCTGGAAACAAATGATTGTACTATGCATGTCTGTACACCCAGGGATGATTATGATGGTAGAACCAAATGATGTAGTCCTTGATAATTGAGTGAATGTTCCCTGCAGGTGTCCTACTGCTGGGTGATGCCTACAACATGAGGCATCCCCTGACAGGGGGCGGCATGAGTGTAGCCCTGAATGACGTCCTTATCTGGCGTGGTCTGATCCAGCAAATCCCCGACCTCGGCGACACCACCGCCATGTCCAAGGCACTGAAGGACTTCCACTGGGGCAGGAAGCAGTCCCACTCCTTTGTAGTGAATGTGCTGGCAATGGCACTGTACCAGCTGTTTGCTGCTCAAGATGGTAAGAATATCAATATATATGCAGGTTAGCACAGGTACAATTTGAGCAGGTATTTTGATGTCTACCTGCAACTAACTTGCACTGACCCATGATAATACCAGCAGCCTGCGACAGATGTAGTTAGTGTGAGGTATGGTTGATAGTGAGATGTAAGGATTGTGCTTTTAGAAAAAAAAGCTGAATATAAATGAAGCAGAAAACTGTAGAAGAAGTGACTTTTTTCTCAATTCTTGTGTATTCTCATATAACCTACAGATATGTATCCTTAAGATTAGGACCAAAGAGTGATAACCATTCTTTTTACTTCTTCCTATTTACAGAACACTTGAAGCAGATGAAGCAGGCATGTTTCAGCTACTTTGACCTGGGCGGAACTGCACAGTCTGGACCTATAGGACTGCTATCTGTGTGAGTACTGATTCCTCTTTCCTTTATCTAGTATATAATATTATGTGTACAGAAATTACACAGGAAAAGTAGCCATTGCTTCTATAGTGTTTAGGTTGTGACATTTCTGAGTTGGTTAACATGATGAGAGCACAAACGTATGCAAGACAATAATAACCAGAAAGAAAAAATCCAACGTTTTGAAGAAATTTGAAACTTCTGCTTCAAGAACAGCAATAGAGATCTGTGTGCTTCCTGTCCAAAATGACTGCAATATGTCTTGTTTCTAACTACATTATTCACTGTTTTATCGACAGGTTGACCCCCAGACCCACCCTCCTGATTGGTCACTTCTTTGCTGTTGCAATGTATGCTGGGTACTTTGCCTTCAAGTCCCAGCCATGGTGGGCCGTCCACCGCGCTATGTACAACTTTGTCGCCATTTTGTACAAAGCCTGTGGGATTCTGTTTCCCCTCATCTGGTCAGAGTTCTATTCAGTCTATCTGTCGACATAGAACTTTCAGAGGGTGAAAACCACTACTGTATATACATTATATGCATAATATCAATAAGAAAATCTTTGTTTCATGTAAAAGAGAATGTATATAATTCAGACTATATATTGTTATACAGCAGTCTGGTGAACTTGAGAAATTAGTTTTATGTAAGATATTAGTAACTTACCATTTCATGGAATTCAGAGAAATGTTTTATACATCCTAATGAAGTAAAGGGTAAAAAAAAGTTGTGTATTTTGCAGCTGTATTCCTGCATAAAATGTAATATGTACTATTACAACTGGTTTTCCAATGCAAAAAGTCATCCTCTAGTCTTCTTCGGGATAATTGAGAGCCTGAGTGCTTAGCATGTGACCAACGGGTAAAAGGTGGTTGGAAGTGATACTATCACAGAATACCTTTCATGCTAACGTATTATGTGCTGCTCATTAGTTTTTATATGGAATGGACCTCAGTGTTGGGACTACTGCAATGCTAATGGCTGCTAATATTAAGTTGTTTTAATATGTTAAATACACTGCCAAATAGAATTTTCTATAGATGTCTATCAGTAACAACATGTAATATAAAATATCTTTGTAAATGATAGGGTGACACAATAAAACAAAATGACAAGAACCTAGCTTAAGTAATCCATTGCAGTTATCTTAGAAGTAGTAGAAATATTTTGCTAGAATTGCTAGTACAATATTATGAGATTGCAGGTTAAGTTGACATTATGTTGACAAAGTCTACCAGGGAGGATATGATTGGGGAAAGTGAGAAAAATGCCAACAGAAAACATTACAAATGTTACGCATGAATGACGGAAAACGGAGAATCCAAATGGCAGAAAAACCAGAGGAGGACATATTCAGCACCAAGGACAGGAAAGGTACCTCACTAGGTCAAACGTGGTACCCAGCTTGGTAGACCAAAAGGGGCAACAGTGCATGTACAATCTGCCTTTCGCGTGTCTGTTAGAAACCATCACATCCACCATTTGTCCACAAAGCATCACAATCACTCTTCATACTGCTAAAGGTAACTCTCAAATAGCAAAAGCAAAATCTGACGCTTGTATCAGCTGAAGGAATGATTTATTCTTATTTCGAGAAGGTCGAAAGTTCAGAAAGCCAATTCATAAGAGGTTCGGTCAAGATCACAACCAATACCTTTGGTTATATCAAGACTAGCACAGAGAGATGATCAAACAACAGGGTAGTTAGGTAGTTATCAGAACTTAAACGGTGATGACTACGATTATTTTAGCATGTAGCTTTAGAGATAAACGCCCCGTCTTTTAGCAGTAGACAACATCTTGCGGGTTGTCGCACACTCGGATGTCCTGGTTAAAGACCAGGGTGGCCGGGCAGTGCATGAGAATCGGGGCGACAAAGCCCGGGGAGCAGACGTAGTAGATGTTGCTGCAGTCGGTGTCCAGCAGGAAGAAGTTCAGCCCGTTGCACGTCAAGCCCGGACTGAACGGCACAACGGCCCCCTCCGTGATGACGACAGCGGTGGAGGGGACATATGGCGGAGGTGTAGAGACTGTATGTGACACAGGAATGGTTTACTACATTAATGCATTAATGTAACAACTTGGCCTAAATCCTGACTAAGGATGGGTGGGGCAAAACAGTAGTTCATCTCTAGCTCTGATAAATAAAAGCACGATAAGAATAAATTAAAGCATTGGGAAACATGCAACAGAGAACCCACCATATATCTCACACGTCTTGCCCTCGTATAGAGGCGGACAACTGCAAGAGAAGTCATCGACCTGGTCCTGACACACCCCTCCGCTCTGACAAGGGTTAGGGCTGCAGTCGTCAATGTCTAGGGAAAAACGCAATGCATATATATAACGTTATATATATATATATATATATATATATATATATATATATATATGAAATAGCCTCCTTTTAATAACTAAAGAGCCGTGTGGACAATTAAAAAATATATTTAAGTTACATGCCGCAAAAAGGAACATAGAGCAAGTTCCTCCTTACTTATTCCGCAAGTGGCACCGTTCCATCCAGGCTGACATGAGCAGGTAAATGTAGCGCCGCTTGCAGAACACACGCCTCCGTGTTGACAAGGTCCGCTGCCGCAAGGATCGACTGTAAAATGGAGGTAATTTGTTATAGACGCGATAATTGGATGTTCTACACGTCATAATTATAAGGACCACGCAAGTTAGGCAAAACAGGGGAGGAGGATACAAGGGGCAGTTTTGTAAAGATTGAGGTGGATGGGGAACAAGAGCTTTGCCAATTAGCCATTATTGCATATCCGCGAACCTCTATATTCTAACTAGTGACAAAGATCTGAGAGCTTACCATATATCTCACACATCTTGCCCTCGTATGGAGCAGGACAACTGCAAGAGAAGTCAGCCACCAGGTCCTGACACACCCCTCCGTTCTGACAAGGGTTCGGGCTGCACTCATCAATGTCTAGGGGAGAGAAAACACAATGGAATGGCCTCCTTTACTACATAGAATGTGTAGCCTGTGCAAAGTGACCTGAGATGTATCGCACAAAAAAGAAAATCAGAAAATAGAGTAAGTTCCTTACTCATTCCACACGTGGCACCGGTCCATCCAGGCTGACATGAGCAGGTAAATGTAGCGCCGCTTGCAGAACACACGCCTCCGTTTTGACAAGGGCTGCTGCCACAGGGGTCAACTGTAAAATGGAGGTAATTCGTTATAGACGCGATAATTGGATGTTTTACTAGACGTCATAAAGGGGCCGTCACATTGCGCGAAAATCGATCAGCCGACGAGTCGGCGAGCTCTAAACGACATTTACGGCAGTAGTACGCCCGATGTGTCGTCGAGCATCGCGCGAATTTTCGGGATCGCCTGCGATTTTTCGGAGTCGACCTAAGCTCGCTGACACGCGAAACGTGTTCTTTATGCCTGCGTCACATTGTCGACGAGCTTCGGCCGTATTTATTGATCGCCGAAAGGTCGCCCGATTTTAAGATCGACCGAGGATCGCGCGTATATTTTGCAATGTGACGGAGCCTTAAGGACCATACAAGTCAGGCAAACAGGGAAGGAAGATACGAGGGGCAGTTTTACGAAGATTGAGGTGGATGGGGAACAAGAACTTTGTCACTTTCGCCATAATTGTATATCCCTGAACCTCTATATGCCAACTAGTGACAAAGATCAGAAAACTCACCATAGATCTCACACAACTTGCCCTCGTATGGAGCAGGACAACTGCAAGAGAAGTCATTCACCAGGTCTTGACACACCCCTCCGTTCTGACAAGGGTCAGGGCTGCACTCATCAATGTCTATGGAAAGAAAACACAATGGAACAGATTCGTTTCACAACGTAAAATGTGTAGCCTGTGCAAAGTGACTTGAGATGAATCGCCAAGAAAGAAACATCAAAAAGTAAAGTAAGTTCCTTACTCATTCCACACGTGGTGCCGTTCCATCCAGGCTGACATGAGCAGGTAAATGCAGCGCCGCTTGCAGAACACACGCCTCCGTGTTGACAAGGTCCGCTGCCACAGGGGTCAACTGTAAAATGGAGGTAATTTGTTACAGACGCAAAGATTAGATGTTCTACTACACGTCATAAGGATAATGCAAGATGAAAATACGAGGGCCATTTTTATCAGAGGAATATGGGGGTGAATGGGGAACAAGAACCTTGTCACTTTAGCCATTCTAGTTTACCCTGAACCGCTATAATAAGACACCAACTAGTGACATAGAGCAGAGAACCTACCATAGATCTCACACAACTTGCCCTCATATGGAGCAGGACAACTGCAAGAGAAGTCAGCCACCAGGTCCTGACACACCCCGCCGTTCTGACAAGGGTTCGGGCTGCACTCATCAATGTCTAGGAAAAAACACACACTATGAAACAGCTTCCTTTTTCAACATAAGACAAAATAAACCTATACCAGGCAGAGAAGAAATCATAGAGCAAGATCCTTACTCGTTCCGCACGTGGCACCGTTCCATCCAGGCTGACATGAGCAGGCAAAGGTAGCGCCGCTTGCAGAACACACGCCTCCGTTTTGACAAGGTCCGCTGCCACAGGGGTCCACTGTGGAATAGAAGTTATGTAACAATTATACTCGTAGCGATGTATAAAAAAAGCGGATGCTGTTCGACACGTTGGAAGGGCCGCGCACAAATACAAGTTAGGCAAGACGCAGTTGGATGGAAGACAAGCACTTTGTTGTGGTGGTTATTCTTGGATGCCTCGAACCTCTATTTGCCGACTAATAAACAACAGAAAACCTACCATATATCTCGCACGTCTTTCCCTGGTATGGAGCAGGACAACTGCAAGAGAAGTCAGCCACCAGGTCCTGACACACCCCTCCGTTCTGACAAGGGTTAGGGCTGCACTCATCAATGTCTAGTGAGAGACGATAGTATAAGAGAACTGTTATCTTACAAAAAATGAAGACATTAGAATATACCCAAAGAAAGTTTACCACCGACACCAATGGATTGTGACTGAAACATTGTATTTGCAGTCGGTTAATGTGTACATGTGTTTATCTCTATGGCACAGACTGGGGGCACCTAATATGCATGCATGCCCCTTACCCATTCCGCAAGTATCACCGTTCCATCCAGGCTGACATGAGCAGGTAAATGTAGCGCCGCTTGCAGAACACACGCCTCCGTGTTGACAAGGTCTGCTGTCACAGGGGTTCACTGAGGATTGGAGATAATGTCATAGGTGCGATATATCAAATAAATGAAAGATGTACGACATGAAGTTCATACCAGGAACAATTTCATCAAATGAAAATGGGGTGTGGAATGGAGTCAGGTCGCTATGGTCAATTCTGTCTGCCACAGAACTTACCATATGTCTCACACGTCTTGCCGTGGTATGAAGGGAGGCAGTGGCAGACGAAATCACCCACCAGGTCTTGGCACAACCCTCCGTTCTGACAAGGGTTAGGGCTGCAGTCATCAAGATCTACAGAAACCGAAATAAACGCATGTCTATATATATATATATATATATATATATATATATATATATATATATATATATATATATCAGTACATCACACATAAGAGAGCTTCATGGCAGAAGGAAAACACCTGCATGTAAATGGACAAACAAATGTAATTTCGACAGAAAGCTGCACCATCAATACCAAGGAATTGCAAGAAATTGCTGTTCCGTTACTTACTGATCTGGCAAGAGGCCCCAGCCAGTCCAGACTGGCATGAACAGTAGGGCACGTGGTCCCGCCAGTCGCACACCCCGAGGTCCTTGTTGAAGACCAGGGTGGCCGGGCAGTGCATGAGGATGGGGGTGTCCTGTCCTGGGGAGCAGACGTAGTAGATGCTGCTGCAGTCGTTCTCCACGAGGAAGAAGGTCCAGCCGTCACACGTCATGCCGGCGATGAATGCGCCGATGATGACGGGGAGAGCGGTTGTAGGCGGCACCAGGGTAGACGAGTCTAAATACACAAATATGTCATGCAGTCAATATGAGGTTACCATGATTATACTAATGTATGGAAAAATTGCTAAATATAGCTACACGTTTGCATGACTTTATATGCTTGAAATAATACCGTGACGGCGTCAGACACAACAAATCCCGACAACAACGTTTCCGTTTTTTCCAAGTAGATGCATATGGAGGAAGAGAGAATACAATTCTTGCTACGAAGTCGAGACAAGACGTTACTTTATAAGCCTCAGTGTAAGTTGATTAACAGTTGTTTCTCCGGAAAGTCTGGATAGTAGCTCACTGTTAATATCGCACAACTTTCCCCCATATGGAAACTGACAACTGCAAACAAAGTCGTCCACTCGGTCAAGACAGGTTCCTCCATTCTGACAAGGATTGGATCTGCAGTTATCAAGATCTGCAGGAAACAAAGCAATGGCACAACGTCAGAAAGCTGTTGCTGAAATTTAACCATATGGACCCAACTTTGATTCAATTTGCACCAGGGGTGTTCCAGAAACGTTCAAATTTTAGAGAACGATTCTTCCTGTATTGTCAGAATTCAAAAGCACCCAGCCCTTGGCTTAGCAAAAATTACTGTTCGGTAAAAAGGGACAAAATGTTATAATTGGGAGGCCATTATGTCATCATCATCATCGTCATCATTACATGTACATTAGATTTCTATGCGCTGTTAAATTTCAAGGAACACCATTTACTGACCTTTGCATTGGACCCCAGCATCGTTGGCATGTGTGCAGGTGTTGGTCACGTTTGACAGCAGTGGGCAGGAAGAGAGAGAGTCCTCATTTCCGGCGCAGTCCACGTTGTTCAGCCAAATGGTTCCATTACCCTGACCGTAGTGTGCGGAGCCATAGGCTGCTATAGCACCGCCGTGGCCAATCTCACGGCACACAACCTACGGAGGAATGTGGATACTATTGAAACATAAACTGTCGCTACAGAAGTTACTGAGCCTTGCCCCAGTTGCATGAAATGTTCTGCACTCACCAAATAGAATCGGTTTCAGACGAGATTTTAATTATGACGCACAATGATCTAAAGATGTGTAAATGACGGCTTGGTGACTAATATTTAAGCATGATAACAGGGAAATTGTGTCGTGCCATTGAGCATAAGTAGTCCCTGTGCACTTCTGACTGGCAACATGCCAACAAACCTGGGCCTCCTCTATTCCCCAGTTGCCGTCACAGATTGTCCCCCAGGTTCCCCCTCGGTTGATCTCGACTCTGCCCTCGAACTCGGAACTTCCTCCGACTAACCTCACGGTGCCTGGTCAAGAAAAAAACATTACAAATTCTTCTTTGAATTACATATGGCAATATCGACTTTAGTTGTTCTTCTGCTGTACTCTAAAAAAGCAACAGGCCTCGTATACTACTAATCTCTTTGCAATGATCTTGTCGTCCGTTTCATAGCGCGGTTTGGAAGAAATATTTCAATACTCTCGATAGATAAAGAGATCTCTACTTTCAAGGACCATACATTCGTGTTGTGATTCTTCATAGGAATGTTTTTTCATTGTACTCGTCAAAGTGTGTTCATGAACATTACTGACTATAGACTGATCCTGCACATATAGACCTTGCATTACAAAACATATTTGTAAGAATTGTGGACTTTATTTATTCTATTTATTCATCTTGGACCGACATACCAAGAGGGATGATAGTGAATGGGTCAATCCTGAACATGAAGGTGCCTGGCTGCCCAACGTTGGTCCTGGTCTCTATGTCCACAATCTCCGCAGATCGTGAGCCGGGGACAGTGTAGTAGTTACTCCCATCTCCCGCATTGAAACCAGCCTGAGGTCAAAATGAATCCGGGATGAGATATAAATCTCAATCTTTGGGAGCCAAAGCACATTAGTCATAGACCCTCTAGTAGTAATAATAGCAAGATGTTGATGACTTAAAATGTCTAATTTTGACTCTTTCCCTTTTTTCCTAACTGACAACAAGACGCCATAGGCGACAATTCTCCGTGAAATTTTATAATTTGCAGATTGAGAGGTGGTATTGGCACTGGCATGCCTGCAGACGACGTGTAAAATTGCATGCCGATTGAACAAAGGGGACCGTGGGTTTTAGCTGCGAACACGGAAAAACGGGTACCGCTCAAGTCAACGTTAACTGCTTAACAAAACAACATGATTACAACAGCAACGGTTAGCACATGTACAGCTGCACACGGAAAACACCGTCCCACATAACCGCTACGGTAAAAACAAAGACACGTACACAAAGTCAACTGCGCAACTGGCGGTCAGTCTAAAACCACGTCAACAATTTTAACACTTGCCGCTCAAGTCAACTGCTTAACAAAACAACATGATCACCACAGCAACGTTAGCACAGTTGCACACGGAAACAACACATATCTTGGCGCATTCTCCGCGCTCCGACCAATTTCAGGTCGCTATATTATAAGCTATAAATAGTACAGTGTGTGAGCTCTACCGAACAACTATGATATTAACATCTTGCCAGACAATAGACCTGACCTTAGGTGCAAACCATAAGTCACAATCCCAACAGATACTCACAAATGAATATACACAACAAGTCAACAACCACCTAATATCTGCTTAGAGAACCTCGCCTACCACATATCTACTTAACCTACGGCCTATTCCACAGGATTATAAAAATAGGGGTGATTTTGAAATATCAAATTTACCTTGATATAAAAACCGCTACGGTGAAAACAAAGACACGTGCATCAACACGGACATAACGGCACACCACATGCCAAAATCCATAGAAATACAACGTACACAAACATGACTTTTACGTGCGAACACATTTCACAATTCGGGCCATCCATAAACCATTACGGTCCGCATCTGGTCTGCATTAAAAACCGCCCCGCGCATCTGCATTAAGGATACTCGACCCCCCCGCTATTCAAAACAACGGGTTTTTCGCGGGCGGTTCCATGTGCCCCTAAATGTAGGGGTGCTTTTTGAATATTATCTTGACCGCGAAAACACCTACGGTAAATATTGATATACGTGCATCATCACTGGCATGCCTGCAGACGACGTATAGAATTACATGCCGATTAAACAAGGGGAACCGTGGGTTTTAGGTGCGAACACGAAAAACCGGCTGACCCGAATACTCCTGCAGGAGGTATGCCTCCTTCACGGAGTAACAAGGACACATGACTATTCATTCTAAAATGTTCATGTATTGAACAGTAACAGTGCACCTGTGCTGGGATTCCACCTAGCCCGGTCTCTCTATCACCTTGACTAGCAGTCCCTGTTGTCCAAAGGATGTCACCGTACTTGAAAATGGCGAAGGATTGGAAGCCATCGGTTGCCAACACAGCCTGAAACGACTGCCGCTATGGCAAAAGAAAAAAGAAAACAATAGGCTGCAGCATGACTCAGAGTATAATTATTCCGACTCAGAGTATAATTATTTCAACTTGTAACATTGAAGTGATAAATGCAACTAGAATTCAAGGGACTTACATTGGTACTTGAACTGCCCCCATAGTAGGTCACATCATAGTAGGTTGTGACCAGAACCCAGCGGGCTCGGAAACTGGGGATGTCTGGGTATTTCGCCAAGATATCCTGGGACACTCGGGTGATCAGAGACTGATCTGAGGTGGTCTGTCTCCAGTAGACCTCTCCTGCACGTCTGTCACGGAATTATGTTTTACTGATAGCACGCGTACGTCATCGACCGCAAAATTTTGCCGATGTGTTGTATGACTCTTTTTAGCAGACAAGAAACATGTGGCTTCTGTAGGGTTATCTTAACAAGGAAATCTACAAAGTTCCTTCTTGTCCACTCCTGTATGTTATCTACCTATGTTTTCCTCTGCCTCCCTCTTCTTCCTTGCTCGCCTTACTGTTCGTGGGATCGTTGTATCTTGCAAGTCCATGTGACCTTATTGTATGCCCATACAATTTTGATTTCCCTCTAATGTTTTCACACGATGTACTGTATTGACCTGAAGTGATAAACTCATACCTGGTGTCAATGTCTCCCCAGAACACAGCCACGATGGGAAAGGATTGAATCGGGAAGGGGTCAGGGGTGAACTGGGAAACCCGGCCTTGGAAAGACACCAAGCCATTGTTGTTCACCTGAGTAATTGGAATGGTAAAAGAAACCAATCAACCCATAGCAAACGGAAGAATCAGAATAATTGTTAGGAGTACGATTAATTAAAATGACTGTATTTATGTCTTGCGTTCGACATGTTCAAACACCCAACATATATGGGATTATAAGATACACAATTTAATGGGTTGAATATTTGGAAGATATTATTTGAAGATATAATTGAGGGACTTATTGAAGGTTTTTCTTGGTGTCTTAATGATTTAACTTTAATGGAAAAATATCAAGGTCAAATTCACCCAGAAGTCGTTGTAGACAGAGCCGAAATAGCGGAAACCTGAAGGGAGAGACACTGCCTGACGACTGGAGCCACCGTCGTCTGATTTTGGGTTGGCCGTATCACCAGCAGATGGGCCGAACGGGTAGAAATCAGAGGTGCTGGTATCTGATAAAAGAAAGAAATTTCAGATCCAACAAGGAGTCATTAACATACTGCTCTACCATAAGAGGAAAACCTCGAGCATGTTCTCTCATGTTTGAAGACGTAGCGAATTCAGCCTCTATGTGTAGCAGTTGAAGCCTTTAGGCCCCACTGTCGTTCATTTTGCGTGTAGCAATAGACTGTCCTAAACTGCGAGATTCGGCATGGAAGACAAATTTACATTATGTGGTGCATAAGGGTTTTAAGTATTCTACTATTGCATAGTCTGAATATGTGCTCGTTGTAACAATAAGAGTTAAATCTAGATATAATTTTTGTTTAATTTTCTTATGATCTGAAAATATAGGCTTCCTCATTAACCCTACCATATGGTAACGTCCTTGGCATAGACATCTCTGTCGTTAGCATTTCGGTGACGGCTCGTTCCACAGCCGGGGGTTTGCCGACATTACTCTTCCGCTCAGACAACGGCGGCGTGCTGGACACCCAAGTCACCGGCAGGGACAGGAGGAGGAGGAGGATCTCCATTGTCGCCACGTTGAAAGTGCTTGTTGCTAACAGCTTTCAACTGATTGATATCTTCACACGCGTTTCTTCACACAGAACTACGTCAGTGCTTAAACAAGGGAACCGTGACTATGTACCTTGAACGAATTCATCATCAACATAGGGGTATTACGTGCAACACATTAATACTTTATTCCAACGGTGCTTTGCTAAATACTCTCAGAAATTCTAGCTATTTCTCGCAGGCTTGAAGAATCACATATGTTACGATTATAGTAAACTCATCTTTATCAAAAAGATACAAAACATCGACTGGGTAGTGGAGGCATGCTATCCAACCCTCTGTGAATTTCAGCTTGTGAAAGTCTAGTACATACAGCTCATGTATAAACACAGAATGGTCTCCAACGGAAGTTTGAAAGGTTGTGCTTTCATATTAGTTACTTACTCGGCAACCTTTGACATTTGCCAAACATTCCATGACGGAAGTATTGAGCATATCTCAGACATCGTGTTACGTGCACGTAGCACGTATAGATATGCCGATGACCTTGGACTTTGTAAGCCGTTTAAGGTGGTTCTTCTTCTTAACGCGACAGGGTCTTTGCATATTTGAGAAGGCAAGATGTTAGGACAAATCGCACCCCAAGGAAAAATTCTCAGTTGAAGAAGAGGTACGGAAGGAACTGATCAAGTTAAACAGACTCTTCCTTCGTGTGGGTAATTATCCTTCTGAATTCTTTTAACTTCTAGAATTATTTTGCAAGTCAGGGCAAATGTCTCGCTAGGATGTAGCAAGGAAAAAAACGAGGACAATAAGTGTTGGTTGAAGACATGGATTTACTTAGTTCTAAACATATATTGCAAGGCATTAGATATAAAGATTACACCGTGACCAGCATAGAGAGAAAATAAAACAAACGGTAATTCAGCATTAGTTTCCGGCCAGTCACACACCAGAAGATCCTTGTTAAAGACGAGGGAGGCCGGACAGTACATAAGACGTATCCTGGCGAGCAGACGTAATGGTAGGTTTGGCAGTTTCCTGCCAACATGAAGAACATCTGTCCGTCACACTCCATGTCTTTCAATTCTTGTGTCCTCTCACATACCCTACGGATATGTATCCTTAAGTTTCAAAGAGTGATAACCTTTCTCTTTATTTCTTAATACTTATAGAACATTTGAATCAGATGAGGCAGACATGTTTCAACTACTTTGACCTGAGTAGAACTGCACAGTCTGGACCTATAGAACTGCTATCTGTGTGGATACTGATTCCTCTTTTGTTATGTGTACAGAAATTACGCAGGTAAGGTAGCCATTGCTTCTGAAGTGTTTGGGTTGTGATATTTCTCAGTTGGTTAACCTGACGAGTGCACAAAAGTGTACAAGAAAGTAACCAGAAAGAACATTTATGGTCAAACATTAAATGGTTCGTTCTACAGATACAAATGTTACGCATGAGTCACGGAAAACGGGGAATCCAAATGGCAGCAAAAACAGGGGAGGACAGATTCAGCACCAAGGACAGGAAAAGTATCTCACTAGGTCAAACGTGGTACGCAGGCTGTTACACCAAAGGGGGCAACAAAGCATGTACATCTGCCGTCACGTGTCTGTTAGAAACCTAGCATCACAATCACTCTTCATACTGCTCAAGGTAACTCTCACATAGCGAAAGCAAAATCTGACGCTTGAATCTGCTGAAGGAATTATTTATTCTTATTTCGAGAAGTTCGAAAGTAGAGAAAGCCAATTCAGAAAGGTTACAGTCAAAATCACAACCAACTTTTAGTTATATATCATGACTAGCACAGAGAGATGACCAAACAACAGGGTATTTTAGCACTCTAGTTATCAGAACTTAAACGTGGATGACTACTATTATTTTAGCATGTAGCTTTAGAGATAAACGCCCCGTCTTTTAGCAGTAGACAACATCTTGCGGGTTGTCGCACACTCGGATGTCCTGGTTAAAGACCAGGGTGGCCGGGCAGTGCATGAGAATCGGGGCGACAAAGCCCGGGGAGCAGACGTAGTAGATGTTGCTGCAGTCGGTGTCCAGCAGGAAGAAGTTCAGCCCGTTGCACGTCAAGCCCGGACTGAACGGCACAACGGCCCCCTCCGTGATGACGAGAGCAGTGGAGGGGACATATGGCGGAGGTGTAGAGACTGTATGTGACACAGGAATGGTTTACTACATTAATGCATTAATGTAACAACTTGGCCTAAATCGTCACTAAGGATGAGTGGGGCAAAATAGTAGTTCGTCTCTGATAAATACAATCATGATAAGAATAAATTAAAGCATTGGGACACATGCCGCGATGATAGTTGTTTTCTTACAGTTTTAAGATATTATGAAGATTAGATCACAGTTTTGCGTTTGTTCATATGCCAACCATGGTGCTGAAGCCCCTGTCTCAAGACTTCTTCAGGATTTCTTGTTTTAACTTCACGTAACAACAGAGAACCCACCATATATCTCACACGTCTTGCCCTCGTATAGAGGGGGACAACTGCAAGAGAAGTCAGCTACCAGATCCTGGCACAACCCTCCGTTGTGACAAGGGTTAGGGCTGCAGTCGTCAATGTCTAACGACATTGGGAAAACGCAATGCATATATATGTAATAACCTCCTTTTGATAACTAAACAGCTGTGTGGACAGCAAAAAAATATTTAAGTTACATGCGAACTACTAGACAAAAAGGAACCATCAAATCATAGAACAAGTTACTTACTCATTCCACACGTGGCACCGGTCCATCCAGGCTGACATGAGCAGGTAAATGTTGCACCTGTTGCAGAACAAACGCCTCCGTGTTGACAAGGTCCGCTGCCGCAAGGATCGACTGTAAAATGGAGGTACATGTAATTTGTTACAGAGGCGATAATTGGATGTTCTACCACATGTTATAAGGACCATGCAAGTTATGGGAGGAGGATACGAGGGGCAATTTTAGCAAAATATCAGGTGCTGATGGGGAACAATACCTTTGTCAATCCTAGTGTAGCGCTGTCACCTTCCTGGTACCCCGTTCTCAGTTTAAACATCAATGAATTAGCTTCATGGCAGAACTTAAATTTTGCCTCCACAGGTCTCCTCATGAGACAGGCCAGGTACTTGAGAACATCAGATAGGCTTTGTCTGCTCTACATTTGCTCCGTTCTTATGGCACAAGCCGTGGACCTGGAAACAAACCCTGGTCCTCGGCCCCCAAAGTACCCATGTGGATCCTGTGGGAAAGCCGTAACCTTCAAGCACAAAGCAGTTTGTTGTGATAAATGCGATTTTTGGTTTCACCACGACTGTCAGGGCCTTAGCTCATTTATGTACCCCTATCTGGGCAACTCTAACGTATCTTGGATTTGCCTAAACTGCGGTTTGCCAAATTTTTCCACAACATTCCTTTCTAATTCTAATGACTTGTCGTCTCCTAATCCATTTAGCCCACTAAGTGATGCTAGCCCAGGAATTCCATTGGCTGCGTCATCACCTAAATCACCTGTACAAAACAAGCGAAGGTCTTATGCTAGACCTCTACGCCTTATCAATGCCAACTTTCAGTCACTTAAAAACAAGAAAGTAGAACTGGAAACACTAGTAGATCAAACAAAACCCGACATTCTAGTTATTACTGAGACTTGGTTAGACAGCACATGCAATATTTCTGAATTTTTTCCCAGTCACCTCAACATGCAGGTGTTTTTCAGGAATAGACCAGATGATAGTCATGGTGGTGTCTTAATAGCAGTCTCCAACGAATTTATATGCACACAAGAACCTCACCTCGAGACTGATTGTGAAATGGTATGGGTTAAGATAGAGCTTGTAGGGTCCAAGAGTCTTAATATATGTGCCTATTACAGACCACAAGTAGGGGACAATGTTAGTCTTGACCGCCTAGAGCAATCTATGGAGCGAATATGTAACAAGCGAAATAACCATATATGGATTGTCGGTGATTTCAACTTGCCAGGCTGGGACTGGGCAGACCCCCAACAGCCGGTACTTAAACCAGGTAGTTCCTATCCAGGTCTGCACCGCCGGTTTCTGGAACTGCTCAGTGACCACAATATGTCCCAAGTCGTGGACAAGCCCACCAGGTATGACAACACATTAGACCTAGTGCTCATGTCTAATGACAACTGTGTTAACTGTGTACGCACTTTACCCCCCATTGGCGACCACGATTTAGTCTTTGTTGAGGCAGATCTACGTCCTCAAAAACAAAAAGCGAAACCTCGCAAAGTCTTCCTGTACAAACGTGCAAATTGGGACAAATTTCGTGATGAAATGGAAGATTTCAAAACAGAATTCCTAGAGCTAATGGAAGGTGATGCCCAGGTTGATGAAATGTACAATAAATTTACATCTAAATTATCCAGCTGTGTTGATAAGTACGTACCTACCAAGATGTCTAATAACAAAAAACACCTTCCGTACATAACCCCTCAACTTAAAAGACTGATGAGGAAAAGAGACCGCTACTACAAGAAGAGTATAGGTGAAAACACAACTGAGAGAAAAGAAAAGCTTAACCAGTTTAAAAAGGAAATAAACAAGAAGATGAAAGAGTGCTACTGGAAATACATTGAAGAAGTGGTACTCGATATAGACCCAACTGATTCTGGACAAAGTAATCCTACTCCATCATGTAAACAAGGCACAAAAAAATTTTGGAGCTACCTTAAAAGTCTGAAATCCGAGAGAGCCGGGGTACCCCACCTCAGGAACGAAGGAAGGCTTGTCTCGGACAGTAAGGCTAAAGCAGACATATTAAACCAACAATTTCAGTCAGTATTCACAACTGAACCCCCAGGTGACCCTCTGCCCGACATGGGGCCCAGCCCTCACCCATCAATGCAGGAAATAAACATAAATACTAATGGTATCCAAACCTTACTGGAAAACTTAAACCCACACAAAGCATGCGGCCCGGACCACGTCCACGCATGCGTCCTTAAAGAACTTAGCTCTACATTGAGTCCCTTCCTCCAAATGATCTTCCAAAAAAGTCTCGACACTGGTACTGTACCAGAAGCCTGGAAGGAAGCAAACATAGCTCCGATATACAAAAAAGGTAACCGTCTCGATCCGGCTAACTACCGACCCATCTCCTTGACATGTATTTGCTCGAAAATCATGGAACACATCATAGCCAGCACTATGATGTCCCACTTTGACACAAACAACATCTTGTATGACCTCCAACATGGGTTTAGACATGGTAGGTCATGTGAAACACAACTCTTATCTCTTACTGATGACTTGGCCCATAACAGGGATAACGGGATTCAGACTGACCTCATAATTATGGACTTTGCCAAAGCCTTTGACAAAGTTCCACATCTCAGACTGATACACAAACTACAGTTTTATGGTATCACTGGCAAACCTCTTGTATGGATTCAGAACTTCCTGCAGGGCCGTTCACAAACTGTAGTGCTAGATGGGGAGTGCTCGGACCCAGTGCCTGTAACATCGGGCGTACCTCAGGGTACAGTTCTGGGCCCGATTCTCTTTCTAGCATACATTAATGACCTTCCTAAATACGCTGCGCATGCAAAAGTAAGGCTGTTCGCCGACGATTGCATTTTGCAAATGAGTATTAAGGAAGGAGACGATTGCAAAAAACTACAACATGACATTAATAGTATCTGTGGCTGGGAGGAGAAATGGTTGATGGCTTTCAATCCCTCAAAGTGTGAGGTGATGACAGTCCCTTCTTCTAGAAACCCAATAACGTTTTCTTATACCCTCCATGGCCACATTCTGACTAAGGTAAGTACCACCAAATACCTTGGTGTCTCCATTTCCTCAAACTTAACCTGGGGCAAACATGTCGAATTAATAACATCAAAGGCAAACAGAACCTTAGGAATGCTGAGACGCTGCCTGCGAATCTCAAGCACTGCGGCAAAGGAGAGAGCCTACACGGCTCTGGTAAGACCATCCTTAGAGTACGGCTGTAGTGTCTGGGACCCTCACACCAGGGATCAGGTGAGTAGGGTGGAGATGGTCCAGCGTAGAGCAGCCCGTTTTGTTTACAGTGACTATAGACGTACAAGTTCTGTCACCTCTATGCTGCAAAACCTGGGCTGGCAGTCTTTGGAAGTACGCCGGAAGATCGCCCGTCAGGTCATGCTCTACAAGATCTTACATAATTCTGTTTCTGTCCCACACTCAACCAGGATTGTCCCGGTGGCTCGATGCTCCCGTCGCATCAATCACACTCAAACATTGCAGGCCATCGCGAGCAAAAACAACTTCTACAGGCTCTCGTTCTTCCCCCGCTCCATCAGGGAATGGAACGAACTTGAGCCTGGTGCGGCGGAGGCGGGGTCTCTCGCCCAGTTCAAATCAGAACTGGGGAGGTCCCTGCTGCATTGAGCCTCCCCAACACGTCTTGTATATATGTAAATATTATTAATGCACTAACTCACTTGTCTCGTCTTTTGCACACCCAAATCAGTTGTTTATATGTTTCCTTCTTTATTATCCGTTTCTTTCCTTATGTTTTTTGCACTAGAGCACCTGTATATAATTTATTGCGCAACCTGCCGATAATCCCAGAAATGGGGCTTGGCAGTAACGAAGATGATGTATACATCTGAACCTCTATACGCCAACAAGTGACAAAAATCAGAGAACCTACCATAGATCTCACACATCTTGCCCTCATATGGAGCAGGACAACTGCAAGAGAAGTCAGCCACCAGGTCCTGGCACACCCCTCCGTTCTGACAAGGGTTAGGGCTGCACTCATCAGTGTCTAGGGAAAGAAAGCACTATTGAACAAGGGAAAGAAAGCACTAATGAACATCTTACCTTTCCGAAATAGAATGTGTAGCTAGTGCCACACAGAAAAGAAAATATCAGATAATAGAGCAAGACCCTTACTCATTCCGCACGTGGCACCGTTCCATCCAGGCTGACACGAGCAGGTGAATGTAGCGCCGCTTGCAGAACACACGCCTCCGTGTTGACAAGGTCCGCTGCCACAGGGGTCAACTGCGGAATGTAACGCAACAGTTATGCTGGGACGGGGTGTTATAAAAAAAACGGATGCTGCACTACAAGCCGGAAGGACCATACACAAGTACAAATTAGACAAGGCAGAGGAAGACTCAGAGAAGATGCAGTTGTTGTTGTGGCTATTCTTGGATTCCTCGAACTTCTATTTGCCGAGGACTAATAAACAGCAGAAACCCACCATATATCTCGCACGTCTTTCCCTGGTATGGAGCAGGACAACTGCAAGAGAAGTCATCCACCAGGTCCTGACACACCCCTCCGTTCTGACAAGGGTTAGGGCTGCACTCATCAATGTCTAGTGAGAGACGATAGTATAGGAGAACTTTTATCTTACAAAAACTACTAAACATGTTTTACCACCGACACCGTATTGTGAGGAAACATTTTATTTGCAGTCGGTTAATATGTACTTTGTTTTATCTCTATGACACAGACTGGGGACACTTAGGGGACACTTAATATGTATGTAAGTTCCTTGCCCATTCCGCAAGTGGCGCCGTTCCATCCCGGCTGACATGAGCAGGTAAATGTAGCGCCGCTTGAAGAACACACGCCTCCGTTTTGACAAGGTCCGCTGCCACAGGGGTCAACTGGGGATTTGAGGCAATGGTATAAGTGCAATGTATCAAATAAATGCTATACAAGTTATACATCAACCACACATGAGCCACATTTACTACTACATGAAGTAAGGGCCATGCACTAACAAGTAAAAAGGGAGGTGGTACGAGGAGTTGTTTTGTCAAGGAAATGGGACATGGAATGGAGAAAGTTCGCTGTGGTCATTCTATCCAACACAATGCCTCTGAGTCTCTGACCTATATCTGTTAGATCAAGGAGGTTCAAAAAGTTACCTCTATGGTTAGATGATACACAACGCAGAACGTACCATAGATCTCACACGTCTTGCCGTGATATGAAGGGAGGCAGTGGCAGACGAAATCACCCACCAAGTCTTGGCACAACCCTCCGTTCTGACAAGGGTTAGGGCTGCAGTCATCAAGATCTACAGAAACCGAAATAAACGCATGTCTATATATTTTTATAGTCAGTACATCACACATAAGAGAGCTTCATGGCAGAAGGGAAACACCTGCATATAAATTGACAAACAAATGTAATTTCGACAGAAAGCTGCACCATCAATACCAAGGAATTGCAAGAAATTGCTGTTCCGTTACTTACTGATCTGGCAAGAGGCCCCAGCCAGTCCAGACTGGCATGAACAGTAGGGCACGTGGTCCCGCCAGTCGCACACCCCGAGGTCCTTGTTGAAGACCAGGGAGGCCGGGCAGTGCATGAGGATGGGGGTGTCCTGTCCTGGGGAGCAGACGTAGTAGATGCTGCTGCAGTCGTTCTCCACGAGGAAGAAGGTCCAGCCGTCACACGTCATGCCGGAGATGAATGCGCCGATGATGACGGGGACAGGGGTGGAGGACGGCCCCACGGGATCCGGCGGAGAGCCGTCTACATTCACAAACATGTGAATCCGCTGTAAGGTTTGCTGCACATGGTACACTACTTCATGACTTAGTACATAAAAATATAACAGGTCTGCAATGATGTTGACATGGTACAATGTTGAAATGACATCAGACACATGATACCATACAGGTAGACTTGTTGAGGGTTTTTCTAATTTGGGTCTAGCCTCTGAGTACCTCAAGCAGGTCGGGACGAGGACGGGAGACAGGAGGACGAGGGCGAGCATCATAGTTTCAAAGTCTAAACTGGGTTTTGTGAGCAGCTTTTGTGTCACCAAATTTTTCACACAGTACCACGTCAGTGTTTAAACACTGTAGCTAACAAAAGCCTGAAACGAGCACATTATGGGGTGTCATAAAAATCTGTTACTTAATTACCATGGTGCAACTGAAATTGTTGCATTCTTCAGGAAACAAGCGGTATGAAATATGTTACAATTGTATGAGCTACAAAGCCTTTTTTATGCAGATAGAGCACTCTAGATCTGGCCAACCATACACCGATTATTAGCATGCAAAATCCAGTGCAGGTAGCCACTGTGCAAATAGGGTGACTTCCGACTGACGCGTCTGGATGGTGTGTACTTAGATAAGGTAACATCTGTCAAACATCCCAGTACAGATGTAAGATATTGTGCTATGTAATGTTTATACTCGAAGGCTGACGACCCTGGTTTGCAAATATCAGCCACCAGCATGATGTCGAAATGGTACAGTGCTGAAATCACATGATAACAAATAAGTAGACATGTATACGATACCTAGTACCTTCATCACACTCGTCGCCCTTCCATCCCGCTGCACACAAGCAGATGTGCCCTCCTTTGTCATCATTGATGCAAGTTCCACCGTTTTTGCAAAGATTGGTGTCACACAATT
Source organism: Branchiostoma floridae x Branchiostoma japonicum (assembly GCA_013266295.2). Taxonomy (NCBI): domain Eukaryota; kingdom Metazoa; phylum Chordata; class Leptocardii; order Amphioxiformes; family Branchiostomatidae; genus Branchiostoma; species Branchiostoma floridae x Branchiostoma japonicum. Next base: position 17,431,485 of record CM023823.1, on the reverse strand, counting down.
CTGCCGTCAAGAAGAAAATAGTCATTTGAACTTAGGTAAGAGACAACAGACATTTCCTTGCCAACAATTTTGGGATATTGCAAGGGAGATTTAATTAAGTAATGGATACGGAATGTAGTCATGCTTATAGATCTTCCTCACCTCCACAGTAAGAGCCATTTCCCCAGTACCCGGGGTTGCAGTAGCAACCTTGGACACCATTTTGTATGGCACAGGTGGCGTTGACGTCACATCCACCCCCAGTGCACTGGATGTTGTTCTTACTGATGCATTCACAGGTCCGGTCACAGCCCTCCCCCCAAGTCTGACCAACCTGCGGTACAACATTAAGATGCAAAACAATGTTGATACATTTCCATATCAACACAAAGGGAAACGCACATGCTATGATCAACAGATGATGACGAAAACGTTCCATCACTACAGATTAAACTGAAGGGCCCGTACTTACAGCATAGTACATCCCATCTCTGGTGCAGCCGCACTGCTCCCGAAGAACACACTGGTCCCCACTCAGAACGTACCCGGCGTCACACTCGCACCCCTCCACACATGTCTTGTTGCAGTAGAGCGGCGCCGACACGTCCGTACAGGTGGCCGGACAGGCACTGGAGCACGAGTCATAGTGGCTGTTGGCTGGGCAGGACAGGGCTGTTGGCGAAAAATGATGCAACACAATAATGACATACTCGTACAGTCTAGAAACATAATGCTGACTTGAAAGCGAAGATTTGACAATCGTCACCGCAACACCACACACCAACTGACGACGATATAATGGTACGCCCTGGGAAGGGGCCTGTAACGATGTTTGATCAGAAATAAGATCATTATGGCAAAGAATTCCATATTAGTCCCATTCGGCGCCACCATTGTTTGTTGTAGCTGTCCCGTACTTATCACCATTGGTCCGTACATGTCATGTTTGGTCATTTCCAAATGAGTAAACACGACGGAAACTCACGGCAGAAGGACGAGTTCCTCCACGAGCCGACGTTGATGCCAGCTTCAGCGCAGGCGTCGGCGTAGGCTTGGAGATTGTTGCAGAGGGAGGTCTCGTCGTTCAGGGCACACATGTCGTACACGCAGGTCTGGTACGTTCCCTGCAAAACATGACAAACTTCGTATTCAGGAGTATTGACATGTTTCTTAAAACACGGCATGCCGGCAATGGATACGTTCCCTCCCGGACTATCTAGAGCAGTAACAGGTCTGCGTCTTCACCTCTGAATGGCATTTGATTCAGTATAATTTGTTTGCAAAATTCATACTACAATGAACTATCTTTGAGGCCAGAATAGTGAAATATATCGCTACCTCAGGGTTCAGGGTGGAGTAGCATGCAGCAAATGCGTGGGCGCCGTCAGTCAGCATGCCGCACAGACCCGCCACCGTCTGCTGCAGAGCGGCGTCACATAGGTTGGGGGCTGAAGGATTCGCGTCGCACCTGTTCAATGGACATGGTATTTCGCAAGTAATTATTGCAGTAACCTTTGATAACCCACGTTATCGCTCTCAACACAAAAGTACACAACGTAAAGGTTGATTAGATGAAAGGTTATCATACAGATGATTACGTGACTTGCCTACGTCACGCTGAAGCGATGCCTTGTACCACGTCACAACAATAAAGAAACATCGCAACATCGCAGTGTGGTTACCTTTTCGTTTTAAGCGTATGTACTTACACTTCCCCGTGCCCATACACCAACCAGCTGTTGCCAAAGTGCATGACATCCGCGGCCAGTGACCCATCAGGGGTGAGGAACTCATCGGTGTCGTTCCCGTTGTAGTTTCCGCACAAACCGCACAGGGCGTCCTGGTATGTGTCCGGGACGGTGACCTCAACACGATGGGAGCCGTCGTACAGCACTTTGAGGCCAAAGGTTGTTTCTATGACAACATACTGGCCTACAAATTTGATGGTGAGATCATCGTGAGGCTGGGCAGGCAGGGTGGTGATGAACTGATCGATCTGTAAAGAAGAAAAATTGTCAGAAAGCTTGTAGATTTTGCAGTGTAAGTAACTTATCTTTTCTTACTTGTCTTGTAAATCTGTGTAACTAAGTACGTTATAGCTGAACTAAACTGGATGTAGGAACGAGTTGAAGATTAGCTAAAGATGGATGATGAAAAATGTGTTCGAAACAAAGTCTACCTACATAGACAGTCTTGTCTTGCTGTATCACGATGGTGTGGTTGTAGACTTCCACGGTCACTTCTGAGACGTAGCTGGATGTAGGATCTCCGCGTGGATCGCTGTCTGTTATCACATGGAAGAACGGCAGGTTCCCGCCGCGACAGCTGCTGCTCAGGATGTAGGGGCACTGGCCGTTGAAGTCGTGGGCAAAGCCATCAAAGGTGACGTAGTGCGTGAGGCCGAACACGGTGCACGTGCTCCTTGCTGCAAAACAAAGATGTTAGATATCTAAGTAGTAGTGTAATTAAGAATTCCTATATCCCCTGGTCTGGCATACTCCAACATATACATTTTGTACATACATGCAAAAAGGCTTGTACTTACTCCAGCACACTTTGCCATCACCGGTGAACCCAGGCTGACATTCACACTTGTAGGAGCCGTGGGTATTGACGCAGCTGGCATCCGGATCACAGATAGCCAGTCCCAGTTCGCATTCGTTGATGTCGTGGGTGACCTCAGCAACGTCCTCGTCGATCAAGCCGTCACCGTCGTCATCTCTGTAAGATTTAAGTGATGTGTCAAGGTCATGATGTTCATGCAGACTCAACAAGGACAACAGTTCAATTCATAATCCTAAATCATGAAAAAGTGACTTAGGCGCAATGTTAGCCAAGAAAACTTCTACCACAGTGGTTTTAGCTATTAAATAGCCCGATAGCTGTAATTCTGAGAAAACATGTCCTCGCTTTGAAAGACTTAGGCCATCATCTTCCAGGGTGAAGACTATAAAATAAAACAGACTTGCCTTCCATTCAGCAGTTCCTCATCCACTAGCTTATCACAGTCGTTGTCCACTCCGTCACCCCACACAGTCTCAGTCATCTGACACTCACCAGAGAGCTTCGCTAAACGTAGGCCACCGGGGAACCCTACGGAGTCAGCATCTGAGAATCCATAGTAGAATATTGAAAACGTGACAATGGCGGAGTTGTGCTTGATCTTGTGGGTCCCCGTGGTGGTGATGTGTAGCTGCGTCGCCGACAAGTCGGTGCCGGGAATCACAGTCCACGTCGTTGAAGAAGGCAGAGGGCTTCCATCGAAAGTGAGACCAGCCGTTTCAGAGGTTTTAATGACAATGTTTACATAATTGGTGAATACGGCGTCTACGGCATCGACTGTAGCAAAAGTATAGTCAGCGGCGAACTGCTCTATTGGGGGAATGTACATCATGAACGGATCAGTCGACATCCCATCAGCAAGCTGCCCCTTGCAGTACTGCAGGATCATAACGGGCTGGGAGGATGTTATGGCTTGGTATGTATGGGATGAGACATCTAGCTCCCATATTTCACCCGAATCAAGCAATCTGGACGGCTGTCCTGTGACGTACACAGTGGTACCATCTGACGCCGACACGATGCGGAAGATGTCCCCTCCACTGCGCAGTGCAAGAGGAACTGTCACGAAGTGTTGTCCCCAGGTGTTGACAGGAGGGATGTGCTCCACGATATGATCACAAGATGCCACATCATTTGGAACATCCACACACTCCACCCCAGACATAAGGGAAAGAGGCTTATCTGACACGATTTTAGTTCCAGTTAAGTCAGATCTTCCAGTCCCTTGACACTGTACAGCATCGAATGTATTCAGAATTAGACTTACGACACTTCCGGCAGTGTATGGCACCCCTTCGCATCGAGCAGACTCTTTAAGCGTAATACTGACCACAGTATCATTTTCAATGCCAAAAACTCCAAACTCAGAAGGCCCGTTCCCACTGTCCCCATAGGAGGCCACGATGTATTCAGTGCCCATGACATCTACAGGGAGGCCAAGAAAGCCATCGGTTGTATACTGGAACTTGTTGACGCCGTACACGATGATCTCCCTGTTTGCAGTGACGAGGATGCCTTTGCGCGCCTTTTCACTCCCAGACAAGGACAGAGACTCTGGAAGGGTCACGACTTCCACTGCTGCGTCTGTGACCGTTAGATGCCGTGTGTAGCTGGCATATGGAGCGGTGATGGTGACAGAGGTGGGATCTGCACTAGCACTGGTGATGAAAAGTTCAATCTGGGTTCCTCCCCGATGGTTCTTAAGGAAACCAAGCATGAACCGAGTGCCTCTGTTGTCGGGGGTGGTCAGCACTGATTAAGTTAAAAAAGACAACAAAATAAGTAGATTAACAATTATCAAAAAGTATGGTTTCATCGTCTTTGCATCACATTTTCTCATAGATGTATTTCAGGTGATACAGCTGTAACAACACATAGTATGTAGATAACAGGCCTATTACTGACAATATATGTTTCCTATGTTGTTCAAAATTGCAAAATCGGTAGATGGTCTAGGTACTTTTCTGACAATGCTTTCTTAATTCTGTTTGTTTCAAGTGCAACCTAATTGTGATTGAGCTTTTTCCGCCCAAATGACATATTTTTAGGATGTGTGTTCCTACCTGTATCGCAGTTGGTTCCCACCCAGCCAGGTGCACACAGACAGGAGTAGGTATCTTGTCGTGTCAGACACGTCCCTCCGTTTAGGCAAGGATTGCTCCGACATGCGTCAGCGTCAGGCGAGCCGGTGGGGGCTTATTTAGAGGATTACGAAGAGCATGTTGTCGACTTCATTCACTTTCAATTATGTTTAGAGCAATTGGTATATACATTTCAACACTGCGGCTATAAAAACCGATGGTTGAGGTAAGAGGTGTCATTTGATTTTTTTTTTTTTTGATTTGATTTTCGTTAAATTATTAGATTTCTATAAGTATTATATATATTGTCCATTGTCTGTCATCCATATGCTCTATAGATGTTACCCAAATGTTGTTTATTGCGTTGGATAGCCGTTAAAATGTGGTTTAACATGGCAAACTGAACTGTTGATGTATTTGAGGTCTGCAAGTCAGTAACTCCGGAAAGTCATTAGTTGATATTGATGATGAACGCACATATAATTACGTGACACGCTTCATAACATGCTTTCAGTAGCCAATCATGGTTTAGAACCTTCCGGCTACATGTCAAGATATTTGATTGGCTCTGTCTGTCTAAGTTTCAAGCTTATTCTACAGACATGGGACACAATTACGTACGAAGGTTAGGGCGAAAAGGATGGTGAAGTCTGAACTACATTTTCGCCATTGTCATTCTGAATTGGAAATATGTTTCCTCGCAAACCAATCTCCACCTACCATATGGTACCGCCATTGCACTCTTTGACAGCTTGTCGCTGGAGGTTGCGCGGTCCACGGCCGGGGGTTCGCCATCACTGTTCGGTTCGGGTAACGGTGGGGTGCAGGACACCCAGGTCACCAGGGACAGGAGGATGAGGAGGAGCATCATCGTCTCCACGTTAAAACTGCACTATGCGAACAGCTTTTATGCCATCGATTTCTTCACACAGTGTTACGTCAGTGCTTAAACAAGGGAACTATGACTATGTACCTTGAACGAGTTCATCATCAGCCTGGGGGTATTACATGAAACCAATTAAGAGATTTGATTGTACAACATGTATTACTTCGAGAGCTTACGAAATATTCTCACTAATTACATTTGCCACAGTCTTAAAAAATCAAGTAAGTTACTGTTACAGCAAACCCGTGTTTATTATAATCAGACTACAAAATATTAACAGTGCAGGAGATAATAAAATCACATTGCCCAACCCTCCATAAATTTCAGCTTGTCTACTACAGATCATCGTATAGGAGTAAACAAAATGCTCTGACAGACGTGTTGGAAGGTTATTATTCATATTAGTTATTTACTCGCCAACCTTTGACATTTGCCAAACATTTCATGTCGGAAGTATTGAGCATATCTCAGACATCGTGTTACGTGCACGTAGCACGTATAGATATGCCGATGACCTTGGACTTTGTAAGCCGTTTAAGGTGGTACTTGTTCAGACATAACGCGACAGGTTTTTTTGTACATTTGAGAAAGAAAGATGTTACGACAACTCGCAACGCAAGAACAAATCCACTTGTTCATACATAACACGACAGGTTTCTTGTGCATTTGAGAAAGTAAGATGTTACGACAACTTGCAACGCAAAGACAAATCCACTGTCAAAGAAGAGGCCTTGAAGGTGTCTGATTTTAAACAGGCTCTTCCTTCCTGAGGATGCTGGTAATTGTCTTTCTGAATTGTTCTTCTAAAATAATTTTACAAGTCAGAACAGATGTATATTTAGGATTTAGCAAGGAACAAACAATAAGGACAACAAGTGTTAGTCGATGATATGGATTTATTTAGTACCAAATATATATTGCATTCAATATTTCTGGTTACATCGTGACCAGCATAGAGAGAAAATAAAACAAACGGTAATTCAGCATTATTGTTATTATGAGAACCTCTATGTACGTGATTGTTTTTGGATGACAAAGAAGTCTTTTAGCAGTAAGCAACATTTTCCGGCCAGTCGCACACTAGAAGGTCCTTGTTGAAGATGAGGGAGGGCGGACAGTACATAAGGATCGGGGAGAGGTACCCCGGCGAGCAGACGTAATAGTAGGTTTGGCAGTTTCCTGCCAACATGAAGAACATCTGTCCGTCACACTCCAGGTCCGGGCTGAATGGCACAACAGCCCCGTCGGCGATGGCAGTAGTGGGCATATACGGCGGAGTCGTATGATCTGCATATATAAGATGGGAATGGCTGTGTAAGAACGTGATCTAAAACCAGACACAGGGAATGAGTGGGGCAAACTAGTAGGTCAATGCTTGGACAGTACGATTTTGTTCACTTCGCATTCATGGATATGCTCGATTTTCAAAGATTGATCTTCAGTTTTGTCTTTGTTAGCAAGCTATGGTCAGATATCTAAGCGTTATTCGATAATAGATAGCAAAACACGTACCAAATGTCTCGCACATCTTGCCCTCGTATGGAGCGGGACAATCACAGAAGAAGTCATCGACAAGATCCTGACACCCCCCTCCGTTCTGACAAGGGTTAGGGTTGCAGTCGTCAAGATCTACGAAAAAAAATCACATAAAACTTTATATCCTGATGTGATATCTAATTATCAAACTTTGTAGTTGAGGTAACGTTATATTCCATACACATAAGTAGGGATTTGCTGCACATTACTGGATGGATATTAGGAATACTTTTATATAGATCATTTACAGGTATTGTTGAATCGTAACTTACTTATTTCGCAAGTGGTGCCGTTCCATCCAGGCTGACATGAGCAGGTGAATTTGTCGCCGTTTGCAGAACACACGCCTCCGTTTTGACAAGGTTTGTTACCACAAGGGTCCACTGAGGGAGCAGGAAATTATGTTAGTGCTTCAACATAAAATATTTGGACATTGTTCTCTGTAGTATCCAAGCGAGGCAAATCAACATAGTAGAAATGTACCAGAAGTGATTCTATAGAAACAATAAGAGGTTGGTTGATGGACAAGCACCTACCTGTTAGACATAGTCATGCCAGTGCCATTTGCTAACCAATAAAGATCAGAGAACTCACCATAGATCTCGCACGTCTTGCCCTCGTATGGAGACGGACAGGCACAGAAGAAGTCATTGACATGATCCTGACACACCCCTCCGTTCTGACAAGGGTCAGGGCTGCAGTCGTCAATGTCTAGGGAAAGACGAGATAATCAGTAAGACACGCTCCTCTTACAACAAAGAAAATATGTGCCGTTGATATCTATACCACATACGTCAGGAAATAAGAACTCTTGGAGATCATCATGCGTTAATCAGGGCAAGTTCACCATACATATGCCCGACATAAACATGTATTGATGAAATGCCATTTTAGGACACTACTAAGACTCTTCGTGATCCACTACTTACTCATTTCGCAAGTGGTGCCGTTCCATCCAGGCTGACATGAGCAGGTAAATGTAGCGCCGCTTGCAGAACACACGCCTCCGTGTTGACAGGGTCCGCTGTCACAGGGGTCCACTATGAAGTCAAGGTAACATAATGTTAGAGATACAACAGATCTTCCTGTTTATATAGTATGGAACATTTTTAGGTTAGACAGGGCAGTGGAAGAGAGCATGCAAGGAATAAATTTACTAAAGGAACAATGAACGGGTAGTTCAGTGGACACATGAGTGGTCAAGTTCTGGTTAAACAAGACAGAACATACCATAGACTTCGCACAACTTGCCCTCATATGGAGCAGGACAACTGCAAGAGAAGTCAGCCACCAGGTCCTGACACACCCCTCCGTTCTGACAAGGGTTTGGGCTGCACTCATCAATGTCTGAGGAAAAAGTAATGTTGAACAGCGTCCAATAAGAAGAGACGAAATTTGTTCAGATACCTAATACACATCGACAGCTGAAAACTACCTGGCGCAAGAGAAACTCGACCATATTGCAGCAATCAGTGATACTGGAGCAGTTGTGTGTGTGATAAATTTGAAAGTACATTCTTCTATTGCATTGACGCCCGATTGAGCAATTCGGCCATCAAAACTGTCATTCATCAAACATCATCAATAATGTTCGTCTTAAACATCAATTAAGTGGTATGTACGCGTTTTGTCATTTTGGAATAACACACGATATTCTTCGCAGTCCGTTACTTACTCATTTCGCACGTGGTGCCGTTCCATCCAGGCTGACATGAGCAGGTAAATGTAGCGCCGCTCGCAAAACACAAGCCTGCATGTTGGCAAGGTGTGCTACCACAGGGGTCAACTGAAAATTTAAGAAACGTTGATATTATATACAGTACTACGATATTCAAGACTGACAGGACAAATGTAAATGTTAGGTAAAGAAAATTGGATTTATATAGAGGACCAGCACTTAGTTGCTTATTATCCAACGAGAACTTACCATATGTCTCGCACATCTTGCCCTCATATGGAGCAGGACAATCACAGAGGAAAGCATCGACCAGGTCCACACACACCCCTCCGTTCTGACAAGGGTTAGGGCTGCACTCATCAATGTCTATGAGAGAAAAAAAGATATAAAAATCTTTCGCCAATAAAAAGATGACCAGAGAACTATGTGATAGAAGAAAAGCGAAAAATGAACGTTTTCAGATTGGCTGTTTCTTACTTATTTCACAAGTGGCACCGCTCCACCCAGGCTGACATGAGCAGGTAAATATGGCGCCGCTTGCAGAACACACGCCTCCGTTTTGACAAGGTCCGCTGTCACAGGGGTCAACTGTGGAATTATGGAATCAGATGTTAAATGAAGCAAAAACCAGTTGTTTTAACCACCGATTCAGGAAGAGAAAGAGGAGTTAACAATCACTTACACGGCATGGTCAGATACCTGAATGTTACCTCGTAATAAATAAGTAAACAGCAGAGAACTCACCATATACTTCGCACATCTTGCCCTCGTATGGAGCGGAACAATCGCAGAAGAAATCGTCAACTAGGTCATTGCACACTCCTCCATTCTGACAAGGGTCAGGACTGCAGTCGTCTATGTCTAAAACGAAAACACGATCAGACATCTTTCCTAAAAAAAGTATAATTAGTGCCCATCCCATTCACATAAGCAGAGAGATAAAAATGTATTCTTCAGATTGGCTGTTCAGCCTGTTCCTTACTCATTCCACAAGTGGTGCCGTTCCATCCAGGCTGACATGAGCAGGTAAATGTAGCGCCGCTTGAAGAACACACGCCTCCGTTTTGACAAGGTCCGCTGTCACAGGGGTCAACTGTGGGATATAAGTAGAAATGTTTACAATATAATGTTACAGGTCATGGCCATGGTCATATACCTGTTGCATGTTACAACTGTTGTAATAAGAAAACAGCACATAACTCACCGTATGTCTCGCACATCTTGCCCTCGTATGGAGCAGGACAACTGCAAGAGAAGTCATCCACAAGATCCTGACACACCCCTCCGTTCTGACAAGGGTTAGGACTGCAGTCATCAATGTCTGAAGAAAAGGTATAAAATTTAACATCTTTCCTTTAAACAAAGAATTTAACATTAGTGTTCACGCCATACAAATAAGTAGAGAAAGCAAAAATGGGTTCTTCAGACTGGCTAGTCCTTACTCATTCCACAAGTGGTGCCGTTCCATCCAGGCTGACATGAGCAGGTAAATGTAGCGCCGCTTGATGAACACACGCCTCCGTTTTGACAAGGTCCGCTGTTACAGGGGTCCACTGTGGAATGGAAGTTATTGTGTTAAAGATGTATCATTTGGGATAATTGCATCTTGTGGTACGTGTATCAACGACTATGTTAGGCGGGACAGAGAAAGAGAATGGTCGAAAAGTAAAACGCGTTAACAATGAATAAAATCCACCGTTGGTGAACAAGCACTGAGTTGCTATAGAAACAATTATGTCGAAGATACAGCGTCAGGGCAACATATAAAAGACTAGACCTTGTGTTGGTGAACTGGCGGCACAGATTGTATAGTGTTCAGTGTATAACTATATGAGGTCCTATTTACATAAAGAACAAAGGTGACGTCGCTGTACATTCATACAACCGTGAACGCTATCTTCCTACTGAAGAACAACAGAGAACTCACTATAGATCTCACACATCTTGCCCTCGTATGGAGCAGGACAACTGCAAGAGAAGTCAGCCACCAGGTCCTGGCACACCCCTCCGTTCTGACAAGGGTCAGAGCTGCACTCATCAATGTCTAGGGGAAAGAAAACATCATTAAAGCCCTAATAAGATACTGTCGGTGTCCACCCGTACAAATTATCAGAGACCTGTGCGAAATATAGAAGCAGACAGGACATATTATATGTGTACTTTTTTTTGATGGAGTGACTGTTCCTTACTCATTCCGCACGTGATGCCGTACCACCCAGGCTGACATGAGCAGGTGAATATGGCGCCGAAGGCAGAACACACGCCTCCGTTTTGACAAGGTCCACTGTCACAAGGGTCAACTGTGGAATGGAAGTACAACATGATGCTAGAGAAAATTTCATAATATGATTGGATTTGGTACATGTGACTGGTACATTGATCATGTTCGTGAGAGCTATATTGACATTAGTGAATGAACTCACCGTATATTTCACAGGCCTTGCCCTCGTATGGAGCAGGACAACTGCAAGAGAAGTCAGCCACCAGGTCCTGACACACCCCTCCGTTCTGACAAGGGTCAGGGCTGCACTCATCAATGTCTAAGGAAAGATAACACTATCAAAAACCTTTCACGCAAAGAAAATGTACAATTCTACTGTCCATGTCTTGCGTAGTGAGTGAGAAAGAAAAAGCATGAAATTATCAAATTATTGAATGAAAATATGATTTGATTTTCCTTACTCATTCCACACGTGGTACCGTTCCATCCAGGCTGACATGAGCAGGTAAATGTAGCGCCGCTTGCAGAACACACGCCTCCGTTTTGACAAGGGCTGCTGTCACAGGGGTCAACTGAGATAGGAAAATCATGTCAAAGATACAGGATATAAAAGAGTCGACCTTGTGTTAGCGTACTGGCAGCCCAGATTGTATAGTGTTCAAGCTACATTTGTGTGAGGACCAGTTTCACTGAAAGAACAAAGGTGAACGATAATCTAATAGCTGCTGTGGTCAAACATTCATACGACGGTGGGTGCTATTTTCTTACGGACGAACAACGGAGAACCTACCATAGATCTCACACATCTTGCCCTCGTATGGAGCAGGACAACTGCACGAGAAGTCAGCCACCAGGTCCTGGCACACCCCTCCGTTCTGACAAGGGTCGGAGCTGCACTCATCAATGTCTAGGGGACAGAATACACATTGTGAAACATCATCGGCTTAAAAACATACGTCTATATTATACTTATGTTATACTGACAGTGTCCACCTGTACAGGTTATCAGAGACCTGCGCGAAAAAGAGAGGCGAAAATGACAAATGTGTAATTTTAATGGAGTGACTGTTCCTTACCCAATTCGCACGTGATGCCGTACCATCCAGGCTGACATGAGCAGGTGAATATGGCGCCGAAGGCAGAACACACGCCTCCGTTTTGACAAGGTTTGCTTCCACACGGGTCCACTGGGGATGGAAGTACGGTGTAAAATTACAGCCACACAGCATAGGATGATTGAGTCGTCAAGTACATGTAGTAATTAGGACTATATAAACACTTACTAACAATTTGTCGAAAAGCAAGCCTTAACCGAAAGAACAATGTGTCGGTTTGGGAGATAACCCTTAATGATCATATACCTGGTTACTATCTTACAATGAGTAAACACCAGAGAACTCACCATATATTTCACACATGTTGCCCTCGTATGGAGCGGGACAATTGCAGAAGAAGTCATTGACAAGGTCTTGACACACCCCTCCGTTCTGACAAGGGTTAGGGCTGCAGTCGTCAATGTCTGACAAACAGAAACATTATCATTTCCCTGAAAATATGTACTGTTAGTCTCCACTCAAGACACGTAACCAGACAGAAGAAAACCATTACGAAACCATTTAGCGGAATTACGGAACTTTTCCAAATTGGCTATTACTTACTCATTCCACAAGTGGTGCCGTTCCATCCAGGCTGACATGAGCAGGTAAATGTAGCGCCGCTTGAAGAACACACGCCTCCGTGTTGACAAGGTCCGCTGTTACAAGGGTCCACTGAAGATTCGAAATTACATACAAAATGGTTGGGTATTGTAGGACATCACATACAGTTAGGAAATTTGTGGTAACAACTGCATGTTAGCTTCGGCATTAGCGGCCATAAGAATGGCAAGACGCGATTCTACTGAGGGAACATGGACAAATGAACAACCAAAGTTGTTGCCTACGTCTGAGGTCAACTTACCGTATATTTCACATGACTTGCCCTCGTATGGAGCGGGACAGTTGCAAGAGAAGTCATTCACCAAGTCCTGACACACCCCTCCGTTCTGACAAGAGTCGGGGCTGCAGTCATCAATGTCTAGGGAAAGATAAGTCACGACACAATGAAACAAGTTAATCTTTCAGAAAACAACAAAAACGATGCCCCGCTGTTGTCCAACCCATACTGTACCAATAGTTGTTATTAGCAAGGAATTATTTAACCAAACAGATTCACCAAGTTAATAGACGAAATTCAGTTTCTTACTTGTTTCGCAAGTGGTGCCATTCCACCCAGGCTGACATGAGCAGGTAAACTTATCCTCACTTGCATAGCACACGCCTCCGTTTTGACAAGGTCCGCTATCACACGGGTCCAGGGCTGAGCAATATAGAACGTCAGAGACTCACATGCTGTATAATGTAATCGGGTGTGACAGTGCAAGCTATACAGGACAAGAAAAAGGAGCAAACTTTTGACTTCTGCAAATTCCACTGAAAGAACATAGACTTGCTTGTTCGACAAACACCCATCTACTGCTGCTACGAGAGGTACCTGTCATTTGACAAAGAAGAGAAAACTTACCATACGTGTCGCACGTGGTGCCGTTCCATCCCGACTGACATGAGCAGGTAAATTTGTCGCCATCCGCAGAGCACACGCCTCCGTGTTCACAAGGGTCGTTCCAGCAAGGGTTACTGGTATCTGGGTAGTGTAGGTAATGTTACTTGTGCAAGATCTAGACAGGGTAATTAAACTGCAGTACAGGCATCACGACATTGTGCTAAAAAGCAAGATAAGTGGAAAAACTAGAGATGCAAAGCAAGAAGCAAGGGGACTTAAACTGGATACCTATATAAAGGTAGTGGGGAGGGTAGTGGGGAGGGTACGTTTCTTGTTTAAAATTCCTGTATTAAACACTTTCTCCTTGAAAGACGGATGACAGATCCAAACAAACATTTTGCTGTTGCCTACCAATGCTGCAGTCCTTTCCCTCGTACGGAGGGCGGCAAACACAGACAAAGCCGTCCACACGATCCAGGCAGGTCCCCCCGTTCGCACAAGGATTAGGCTGACAGTCGTCAAGATCTGTGGAAACAAGGGGAGAATGAAACCATAGCTTATAGACTGTGAAATGAAAGGGTTTCCTTCTTTAGTGACCAAAAGCACGATACTATCATCCAAATGAGTGCATCATATTTTGGAAGGTAGTAGAATGGCCTGTTGGAGAAGGCACAGATATTCCCCCTGCAGATGCACCGATAGCTATGGTTTCCTGCAGTCGTAGGATAAACAAAGATGACCCACCTTTACACTCCACCCCGGCGTCATCGGCGTGTGTGCAGGTGGTTGTCCCGCCCGAGAGCAGCGGACAGTCCAAGAGGGACATCTCGTTCCCAGCGCAGTCCACGTTGTTGAGGTGAATGGGTCCGCTTCCCTGGCCGAAGTGTGCGGAGCCATAGGCTGCTACAGCACCGCCGTGGCCTAGCTCACGGCACACAACCTACAAGAGAAAATATTGACATTCATTGGAAGAATACTGAAAATGACAGCACAGTATACATACAACAGATAAGCACAAAAGTACGGCTCTGTAAAGAGATTGTAGGGGAGTGCATTATAAAAACTTCAGCCGTATCCCCTTGAGTACACTTCCTTGTCTCAATTTCAAGGATGTACAACTTTCCCAGTGTCAGTACCAACCTGGGCCTCCTCTATTCCCCAGCTGTGGTCACAGATCGTCCCCCAGACTCCTCCTTGGTTGATCTCAACCCGACCATCGAATTCAGAACCGCCTCCGACTAGCCTCACCTTACCTGGGGTGTGCAGATATGAGTAACACTTCATTGACACGAAAAAGGTACGGAGACTTTCCTATGGTGACCCACATTTCCCTCACCTACCTTCAACACATATTGAATAATGAAAGCAAATGATATCTTAATGTAAACACGAATACATGGTCGTCTGCGCCTAGGTACAAAAGACTTCGTCCATGCAGAATCGGGTGAACTTTGTACATACATGCAAAGTCAGTTTCTAGCATCCTAAAATCTCCTGTATTTCCAAAACAACCTGTAATTGACCAAACGTGGAGGGGGAGGTCACGCAGGATAGCACTAACGTTACAACTTACATCTACGTTACGTTACGTTACGTTACGTTACTAGTTAGCATACAATTAGCGATTAATTCCAACCTAGAGGGGCAATCTTGGCGTCGTTGATCTGGAACATGAAGGTGCCCGGCTGCCCGACGTTGGTCCTGGACCCTACCCCAACAATCTCAGAAGACCGTGAGCCGGGGACGGTGTAGAAGTTTGTCCCATCTCCGGAATTGAATCCCGCCTGAAATAAGCCAGACGAACATGTGTCATTACAGTGCTTTAAAAAAATACATGCTATTTCTAAGACGTCTAGGTTTATATGCAAATCTGCTCCACTTTGCTCATATAAAAAATATCAGTTGTCAGTGAGGTAAGTATTTGACGGTTGTTTGTATACCGCAAACTCTACAAACTGCCGAACTTACCAGATTTGAGATATATGAATGTGCATGCCAGTTTTCATCATTGCAATACATATGTGAAATTGAAGAGAAAAAGACATGTAGGAGGCACGGACCTGTGCTGGGATTCCACCAAGACCAGTTGCTGCATCACCCATGCTGGCGCTTCCCGTCGTCCAAAGGATGTCACCGTACTTGAAAATGGCGAAGGACTGGATACCGTCGGTCGCCAACACGACCTGGAACGACTGGCGCTGCATGGAGAAATAAATTGCTTCAGGATAGTCTTGACTGCATAAAGAGATAACAGCAGTCTGGAGCCGAGAGTCAGCGCCAGAAGACATTCAATCATTTAACGGCAATCATATGTTTTGTAAGTAACGTATGTTCACCAAACTAGGACGGATACGGATATATCATATATTGACATAACGAATTATCTAGTATCCATCCCATGTGACCCAACGCAGCTGAGACTAAAGACAGGCCAGAAGATGACCACTTACACTGGTGTTTGAGCTGCCGCCATAGTAGGTCACGTCGTGATATGTGGCCACCAGGACACAGCCTGCCTGGAAGCTGGAGATGTCCGGATGGTTGGAGATGATGTCCTGAGACACTTGCGTCAGCAGAGCTTGGTCCGTGGTCGTCTGTCTCCAGTACACCTCCCCAGCACGCCTTCAGAAATAATCGCTTTTATGGCACTAGCATCTTTCTACTTTGCTTTGTGAAAACTGTTAAGTTCTCCAACGTGCGTTGGTATATTGGCTATTTAATGCTCTAAGTTAAATTTGTTCACAATTTTTACAAGTCAGTTATGCTACTAGGGATAATGTTTACCATTGAGAAAATCACTTTCTTATCGAAATATGCATGTAACTAACCTGTTGTCCACATCTGCCCAGAAGACCGCTACGATTGGGAAAGACTGGATGGGGAAGGGACTGGGTGTGAATATGGTCACCTCCCCCTCGAACGACACCACTCCGTTGTTGTTCACCTTGAGAAAGATATGGGAGTACAAAACATCATCAATGATACTGCCTCACGTATGGTGTACAGTCACATCTTGGTGTCCGAGTCAGCATAATTAGGTGATTTGGCTATGTTCGTGCCCTAATGTTAAATTGATCGCTGTTTTCTGATTCCCTTAGTACAACATGGTTCCCTAATACAAACTCAACGACACGTCATAAATGAACAATCATAATTAGTTTAGAACACTGAACGTACCCAGAAGTCACGGTAAACATTTCCGAAGTACGGAAATCCACCGGCGTACGCCGAGGTTTGTTTCACGGAGCCACCATCATCGGCTTTGGGGTTTACCGTGTCGCCAGCAGACACACCGAAAGGGTAG
The DNA here is from genome assembly GCA_013266295.2 of Branchiostoma floridae x Branchiostoma japonicum. Taxonomy (NCBI): domain Eukaryota; kingdom Metazoa; phylum Chordata; class Leptocardii; order Amphioxiformes; family Branchiostomatidae; genus Branchiostoma; species Branchiostoma floridae x Branchiostoma japonicum. Next base: position 17,414,697 of record CM023823.1, on the reverse strand, counting down.
AAATCCGCTGTTCCTCCGGCACCACTGTTACCTACAGTGAAAATCGTCAGTGTTCAGTTATGTTTCGTACGGCCTAATGCTTTTGGGAAACTTTAAAGAATTTCTCTGAAGCATCGCCTAAAAAAATAGACGTAACGTTAGTCCACCAGATTGCGCGACGTGCATGTCCATTTGGACTTTCAAGCTGACCAGGTTTGTACGTTCAGTTAACCTCACTGTTATTTATCTGTTGAAAAGTACATAGAAATCAATTCATTTTAAACAAAAGAAAGGAGAAAAATACTTGCTAGGAAAACCACACCAACACCTGTTCCGCAACATTTCAAGTATTGCTCACTTGGAAAAATTATAATAGTTTTCGCCAGCAGGTAAAAACGAACGAATGACTTACGTCTGTTCTCTCGAACATGTGCATTCAGACTGGCGGACTGGGTTGGCACCACCGAGCAAACCACCAAGAACAGGACAACTGGAGTAAGCATCGTTGCAGCACGGAATGTCACCCTCCCAACAGCTCTCCAAGTAACTTAGTTACTGAATATCTTCAGATGTGTCGAGTCTTTTATATCATTTCATGTGATCACACCATATCTTTCATACAACGGGCTATACCATCATCAAATGGGTAAACTGAAGATCCTTACGCAATCAAGCACTACTTGATAATCTGTTCTAAAAATAAACAACGTCACGGCAACAAATATAGTGTCATTTGAGACATTGCGATCAACAGTAACAGAGCTTTATTTCTTGCTACGTGAGCACTGACATCTTTATTCTTGGAACTTTACAACCCTCCATCCCTATCAAGTAGTAAGCATGCCCATTCATCCTCTTGTCATTCGGTGATGATTAAGCAAAACCTGAGAATTACGTGATAAAAAGTTCATTGAACTCGTCTCATATTCAGGTCATCGTGGCAAGGGTTCTGTTTCTCACATGGCCTGCGTGGTTTTTACATGTGTACGTGCCTGTATCTACGAGCCTTGGGTGCCTGTATCTACGAGCCTTGGTAGTGTACACAGCAATATCCGCTGCGGATTCTTCCGCACATCTGATAATTTCGGCCCAAGCACAAATAGCATCTGGCGGTAGACTGACACACTCTCACACCTTTGCACTCCCTGTCAAGTGGTCTGCCGCGTGAGAGACCGCTACTAGAGGTGAAGGAACTGAACAAGCACTTCATTTAGGTGCGGTACATTCATTATTTTCAACAAGGCTATGGTGGAACCGACCGTCGACAAGGGTCTACGGCAACCTTGTCCTTCGCAATAGCGCAGACTTTTGAAATTCATATCCACGTATGGCTGCCTGAAGAATACACTCATTTCGTACCATTGTACGACCGGATCTTAGCAGTTAGTCCATGTCGTGTGGCTAACTCTAATAAGAACTGCTTTTTCATATTGAATACGTGCACGTGCACGGAGACCTTGGATGTGTGAAGGGAAGTAACATTCAAAGGGCTAAGACGATTGACTGAACTTAATTTGTATCGTTGTATTGCTGGGTGTCTTTAAGTTTCATAATGGTAAAGGGGGTCAACGTTCGCAGGCATGAGTCTGAAAGGACGTGTGTGCGAGGGTAGTTCAGCACCAGGGACAGGCACGAATGGCTGTGTGGGTTTGAGTGTGGTGCCTGTCGATTCGTTGATCATTACGTAAAAACAAATATTATATTTCCGTATCACTTTTGTCCCCTGCCCCCTGTGCAAGTAAGTTTCTCTGGATGTAGCACGATTCAGAAGTAGACTGACTTTCACAAGTGGCCTGCAACCTGACTGATTATCTTCGTGGAGAAGGGACGCGTAAACCTCTCTACTCTCCTGCTTGTTGGTCATTGACGCCGCGGCATAGCCTTTCCGTTGTCTGCAAGTGTGAATAGCAGCAATACAAAGAAGCTATGTTACTTCTTTTGTTTCACTGCAAACCTTCTGTTGGTAGGGTGGGCTATTTTAGCATATACTAGATAAAGATGCAAGGTTATGTCAGGTGTTACAAAACCCATCGTTTTGCTTGGCAACGTGAATAGCTTTCTCCAATATAGTGACAAAACGTGTGTTAGCCTTGACACGTTTTATCACTTACAGACAAACACCCATTGTAAATACACACAATCTATTTTATGGCCTATTAAAAGTATGACGTTTGCACATGGATAGATGTGTAAACACTACAGCTAAAGAAGACCAGGGCAACAGCCGCCCTGAGTTGGTATGAGAACACATCTTTCTTAAAGAATCTACCTCTTTCAGAGGTTCAATATAATGTAGACATCCTAATGAAGAGTTTTGTCTCCACATTTGGTTGATATGGATTATACTAGTGACCAACATGCACACACATAATGGCAGTTCTGCAGGGAAAGTTTAATGCTCCACATAGAAGAGAAATCACATGTTGAAACTTGAAATACTGCACAATAGGAATAGATTCCCACAATGTGCTGTACATTCTAACCAGAACATTGAATACAACAGGTTAGAGTTATAGCCTCTCTGGTGTCTTGGGTAGAATTGTAGACTTTAATAGTCTACACTATCATTGGTTAGTGGTCTGTTGACACACTGGGTAGATTTCTCAACACCCAGGCACGTTGTCACGCCAGTCGCACACCATGTTGTCATTGTTGAAGACCAGGTCAGCAGGGCAGTTGAAGAGGAAGGGGGTGTCCCAGCCTGGGGAGCACATGTAGTAGACGTTGGTGCAGAACCCATTCGGTCGGAAGGGGTTGAAGGTGCTGCCGTCACAGGTCAGGGTGGCGCTGAAGGGGACACTGAGGTCTGTGGAAAGGCAGAGTGTGTAAGCACATGTCAACATGTATATACATATATATACATAATACTTGATTGTGACTGAGTTTTGGATGAAAATAAATGTGAAACTAATCAGACTGAAAAATTTTGTTCCTTGTTTTGAGCAGATATTTTTAAAACAAGTTTTCTCAATGCAAGGCCAAAGGTCACTTCTGGACAATGAACTAAGATGGTGGGAGGTATACGTGACTATGTTAGGAGATGGCAGTGAATGTTGGTTTTGAAAGATAGTGGATTGTATTTGGAAGGGAAACTCTTGTCTGAGAGAGAGTTCCATAATTTTGCTGTCCATGGAAGGAAGCTGTTGCTGTAGAAAACTTAGGGACTGGAATTTGGACACAGCAGAGTATATCACTGTCAAGTTACATAACACACAGGTATTGTGCAGGTGTATGTATGTATGTTTTACATTTACAGACCCATGATCTTATGCTACAAGCCTATTAACAATATAGAGTCACTTTATCCTGTTGATTCTAGCATTCCACATCTGCTTATTTTCTGCTTGTCTGAATTGTGCAGATGGAGCACAAAATACCACCAAAGATGTTACATACCATGCTGGCATGCTGTCCCACCAAAGCCCTCAGGACAGGTGCACTCCTCCGGCCCAGAGCAGCTTCCTCCATTCTTACACGGGGTGGAGCACACGTATGTGATGTCACAGCCTTCCACGTCCTTAGGCCACTCACACCTAGGAGGTGGCAGAAATCATTATCTCAACTGATTGCTTGGAGAGTGTTCAAAAGAGTGAAGGACCTGTATTTCAGCACCAAGGACAGATGATGAAAAGTACAAATGACTTAACAGATAAAGCAGTAACAGATAAAGGATATGTTAAATGCCAAGTTGTCTCTATAGAGATAGCTCAGCTTGTGTTCTACAAGGCTATATTTTAGATTGAGAAGACACATGCATGTAATCCTGATGATTCAAATATTATGCAGAAACAACATTTCACTATAAACTTGTATAAGCCTAGGCTAGGCAAGTAACAGTTCACAACAACACATCAGCTCTTGGCAGATGCTCCAAAACTTGACTGGTAGGTGTTTATGGTATTCCCTTAGTTTGTTCAACCTAAACACATGCAACTTGGCTATCATTTTATCCATTCAGCTTGGGAAATCAGACAGTTCAAATCTACTCACTTCATGGTAGCCTCGCTGAACACGGTGTACTGTGGGGCACAAAGCTGCAGGACATAGTCTGGATACCCTTCCAAACACTCATAGTACGTCTTGCAGTCATCTGGGTTCCGATACTTGGTAAATGCACGGCCCTCACATGTGACTGCAGATAAACACCATAAGGCCATTTTACAGTTTGACTCATCAATTTAGTGAGTTTCTCAGACAGTTATCTTTTTCAAGGGTTTATCAAGTTCTTCATGTTCTTTTGGGGTTAATCACCGCATGCAACATTTTCCAATGTATTCATAAACATATGACATTTGAAATTGGAAGAATTACTCTCTGTATGATATAGAATGACTCACAGTTTTGACATTCGGTTCCCTTCCAGCCAGTGGGGCAGGTACAGGTGTACAGGTTGATGCCATCAGTGCAGGTCCCTCCATTTTTACACGGAGCACTGGCACACTCATCGATGTCTGGAACAGCAGTGGTTATTCATGATGACTTGTAACAAACTAGATGTAAACACTAGTATTAATATTAGATCTACAGCATAGATGTTAGGATACTTTGCTTCATCTGTCCTTGGTACTGAAATATATGTTCTTTACTCTTTTAAACACTCAATCAATGGAGATAATGATCTACAGCACAGATGTTAGGATAGGAATCTTACTAAGGAAGGCTGCAGTAAAGATAAACAAAATTTTTATGGGACTTCTTTCTTGTGCTAGAGCACAGCTTAGCTGTTTACTAATTTGTTAATGACCAATACAGATGAAATTTTATGATATTATCAAGATTCTTACTTATCTGGCAGGTGGTCCCCTCCCATCCAGGCCGACATGAGCAGGTGAAACTGCCACCACTGTTGGAGCACACCCCTCCATTCTCACATGGTACACTATGACATGGGTCAATGGCTGGTTGGGAGAGACAAAGTACAAGGTGTCATTGAGACCAAAAGAATCTGCCCTTAAGATGTCTATTGCTAGTAAACTGTATGATTTTCAGTGGTGTGAGAAGACAAAGGACACTACCACAAGAATTTGTCAGTTTATTTTTTCTAGCTAATACTTAACACAGTTCTAAAGAACTGCTCAGATTTCCCAAATAAAGACATGGAACAACTAGAGTTCCACGATCTCATACCTTCGCCAAATGAGGTTACCCTTTATGACTGACAAATTGCAGATTTTCCCCCTAATTATGCAAATAAGGATCTTATTTGCATGAATTACATCACTTTATCATATTCTCATCCCAATGGCAGTGTTATCTTCACAAAGAAGGCCATTCTAGCATTTCCTCATAAATTATGCAAATGAGGTCCTGATTTGAATAAGTTATGTTAAATGATGTTCACCTCCAGTCAACTTAGAAATGCACAAGTATGAAATTGGCAGCATTAACCACTATGGAATTATAGTATTTTCTCATTAATTATGCAAATTAGGTCTTCATTTACATAATTAACATATGGCAATGTTCCTCTCATTCTTATTTACACATGTCACAAGGTAGAATAGTCCTATCATGGAAGGTAACTGAATTATAGAAATCCCTCATTAATTATGCAAATTAGATCATAATTTGCATAATTTTCATCTAATTATGTCAAGCATCACTTAAGCTACCTACACACCAAATATCAAGACGATCCGTCGACTGGTTATTGAGTTATCCTACTTTAAACATTTTCATACAAATGCTCCTGCAGTTCCAGAGCAAGCAACTAGGGGGCCAAAACTTACGTCACTTCTTCCCGAGCACAAGAGCTACCTACCATCCAAAAATCATGACCCTAGTATGTCCAGATCACGAGATATCAAAACCGGAAGTTCCGCTGCAGTACCATAACAAGCCGCCAAGGGGCCCAAAATCTAATCAGTTCTAGCTCTCATAAAGACCTACCCACCTACCAAATATCAAGACAATCCAGCTAAGCCTTCTGGAGTTATGCTGTTGACAGACACACAGACAGACACACACACGGCCACAAAAACATAACCTTCTTGGCGAAGGTAATTACTCCTAGACAGCAGAATTTTGAAAGCAGCTCACTATTGATGTCACACTGCTTCCCTTCATATGGATGGCGACAAAGGCAGACAAAGTCATCCACTCGGTCCAGACATGTCCCTCCATTCTGACAAGGATTAGGCCTGCAGTCATCAAGATCTGCACACAATATGGAAGTACAATTTAAATTTGTTCACAAGAAACAAAATTCTGTCCATTTTTAATCCATGTTCATTCCCTACACTTGCATTAGTCATGCATTACAAATGTGATGCCATGTAACTCCTATAGAGTTAGCAGTTGGTATTCAAGAAGTTCCAGTTTTGGCAAAAAAATTTCTATCTATCTCTAGATGTCTGATGCAAGTCACATTTCCAATACCTCCATTACCAACCGTACAGGGTGTAACTTGTGAATCATCTATACCTGCTGTCCAACAATGTTAATGTTCTAAATACTGTGAAGTATGAAAACGTCTACTGACCTCTGCATTGGACCCCAGCATCGTTGGCATGTGTGCAGGTATTGGTCACGTCGGACAGTAGAGGACAGGTAGAAAGAGAGTCCTCATTCCCAGCACAGTTCATGTTGTTCAGCCAAATGGTTCCACTTCCCTGGCCAAAGCGTGCAGAGCCATAGGCTGCTACAGCACCACCGTGGCCGACTTCACGACACATTCAATATAAGACCAGACTGGAATGTAACTTCAATCCTTTAAGTATCAGGGCTAATCCCTACTAATTAATACTTCCTCTTCCAGCTACAAATATATAAAGATATAAATACAGTAACTATGTAAATCTGGAGGGATAGATCATTGAGAAATCAAAGAACACAGGGAACATACAGTGTAGATGCAGAGACAAGTCAAAATATTGCAGAGAAGCAAAACCCATCCTGAAATGTCTAATTTTGTCATGATCACTTTTTATTTTTGTCCTGATTGAAAAGAGGGACACATAACTACATGCACTTGTATTCTTTTCAGTTGTTCTCAATCTCATTTTGGTGAATCTTTGAAAGAGTATGGAATAGTGATAGTGCACCTGTGCTGGGATTCCACCTAGTCCGGTCTCCCTATCACCTTCACTGGCAGTTCCTGTGGTCCAAACTATGTCACCGTACTTGAAGATGGCAAAGGAGTAGGTTCCATCTGACGCCAGCACTGCCTGGAATGACTGGCGCTGTGGGAAGAGAAAATTTTCAATGTTAGTAGTGCACACCAAAGTAAGAATTTAAACAAGTCAATAGGACAGCTTTTCCACATCCTTCTATCCTACATCAGGTACCAAACAACTGTGCTGCTCACAGTGGTAAATACTTTTTATATTTTGGAAAAAGAGTGTCATTTCAGATGCAGCTCAAAACTGACATGAAGTGAAACTTTAAAGTGACAAAACTGTGATCCGGGACCACTTACTAACATTATCCTTAACTTTGGTTACATGGATGTAAGACAATATTGGCAATTCAACAGACTTACATTGGTACTTGAACTGCCCCCATAGTAGGTCACATCATAGTAGGTTGTGACCAGAACCCAGCGGGCTCGGAAACTGGGGATGTCTGGGTAGTTTGCCAAGATATCCTGGGACACTCGGGTGATCAGAGACTGATCTGAGGTGGTCTGTCTCCAGTAGACCTCTCCTGCAAGCCTGACAAAAGGTTATTTAACACTTTGGAAAACTTGTACACATGAAATGTAAATCTTAAAAAATGAAATGTAAATCTTAAAAAACTTACTGAAAGAGATAGCAATCAAAGGTCACTAAGGTATTTCAGGAAATGTATATACTAAAATACAAAATGTGGGGGCCAAAGAACAAACCTGAAAAACACGTATTGAGCATTGTATTTAATACAGCTCACAGGCACTCCGTACAAGTATTTTGATTGCCATCATAATTTTGTAATGGTGACAGGGAAATCTGCTGTGTATGACTTCATAAAATTCTACAGAAACTTTTACTCAAGCCAAAAAAAATCACATCCATAGACCAGAAAAATGGACCACATGCTACACAATGTGATGAACAATCAAAGGAAAAAAAAGAAGAAAAGATTGAGTTCATACCTGTTGTCAACGTCACCCCAGAACACAGCCACGATGGGGAAGGATTGAATTGGGAAGGGGGAAGGGGTGAACTGGGAAACTTGGCCTTGGAAGGACACCAAGCCATTGTTGTTCACCTGTGCAACACAAATAATGGGATGAATCACTGAAATGATTGAATGTGTGAACATCAGATTGACAGAGGAGGTATAATCTATTGAAAGAAATAGGTAAGTTTTTAGATGATATCAAACACAGACTTATTCTAAACTACCTGTGAATACCTTAAAGATTATGACCCTTGTGGAATTAGTAGAAACTCACCCAGAAGTTGTGGTATACAGAGCCAAAGTAGCGGAAGCCAGTAGAGAGAGACACTGACAGCTGACTGGAGCCACCGTCATCTACTTTTGGGTTGGCTCTATCACCAGCAGATGGACCAAATGGGTAGAAACCAGAGGTGTGCCCAGCCTTCCACTTCCAGGTTTGGTCTGAGATCCATCACAGACATGACACACATCAACCTCAGTGAGCACTAAGGAAAATTTGATACCCCTATAGTTTAAGCCACCCTTGTCTATAGTGACCACCCAAGGGACTTGAAGAAATTTGACACAGAAGACATGTACAGGTGATCTCTATCAATCTTAACATTTTGGTCAATATGGTATGAAAAATTATCTAAGGGATGACCGAAGAGTGGATACAATGAGGTAGGCACTACTTAAGGTTTGACAGTATTGTATTCAACACATTTTTTTCTGAACAATCATAATAACAATCTAATTAACCGATCATGCAATATAAGGTAGCTTACCAGAGGTGTCCCCTGCAGCTGAGTTGAGTAACAGGGCTGCCAGCAACACCAAAGTACAGCTCTGAAATGAAATGAAATGTGATTCTGTTTTCAATAAGGCATGGACATACATACAGTTCAACTGGTACAAGAAAGTTTGATTCTTGTTGAATCAAATGTCAAAACAGCCCATTAGCCCATTACATATCTCATCAGAAAAATAATTTCTGCAATCTACAGGAGATTAGGCAACTACATTTAAGGAATGGAAGGAAAATATACTGTTTCTTGCCTTTTCCATGCTGTTGGAGGCTTCTTCTGCACAGCACTTCCTGCTAGTAGTTGTCTGGTCTGTAGACCTGGGACTGCCATATGCTGCTTGGCACGGCAGGGCCTTTTAAATGTTTTCTAGAGGAAACTCATAGTGCCAAGACAAGAGGGAAGTCCTCCAGCTATTGAGTACTTCCCTGCACCCGAACATTTATTTTGTTGGTAAAAAGGTCAGGATCCTTTAATTGTTTCCTCATTGCTACCATTTCAATCAATAATGTTTTGGCACTAACAATGAATATCAAGTACTAGTTGGATAGGAGTTTTTTTATGAAATGTGTTTCTTTTGTTCTTTCTACATTCTGTTAATTCCTTCACTTTTTTTTTGTATAAAAGATAATTGATATGGCTGTTTGAGTGTGTATGAATGGTGTTCAGCACCAGGGAAAGGTGTGATTGTGTCCGGATGGTGTTCAGCACCAAGGACAGGTCTGCTTACTTGTATGTGGATGGCATTTATCACCAGGGGCAGCTTGTCTGCTGTATGTGAATAGCACTAAGCAGAATTCAAAGTTGAAACTTAAGGGAAAAAGCAAGTCTGCATTGATAAATGTATGCAATAACTTCTGCTGATCTGAGTACCAATAATGTCATCTATGTTGGACAAATTTACAAACCACTTGTTCACCTATGATCTAATTACTTTCAGCAGGATGGAAGCAACTTCAGCATCAAAGTGACTTTCCTGGGTCCAGATGGTGTAGGAGGAAACACACACAAACATGCCCTTTTGCTGAGAGCAGCACTTGTAATAAAATTGTATTTAGGCAAACATGAATTAAAACATTTCGGAAAAACTGCCACCGTGTCACTGTCAGTCTTTTGAGATGATTATTTAACACTTGAGAAATTTTCTGGAATTTGTAAAACTGTTCACTATACATTAAAGCCAGTTTCCGTACAAATATTGAAGTCATAAAATGTACTTTGGCCTAGTATAAAATGGTGTTTCTGCATTTTTAAAAGTCTGAAGCTAGGACACAGTTCAGGATGCTTCAGTTCTTCTTGTGTCCCTGTGAGCTGAGTCTCCTGACCACAGCAGCAATCCTGTCCCTGTTGGCAGCAGTCAGGTACCTGCCTTGTGCTCTCAGTTTCCTCTGCAGTAATGCAGCAGATGAAGGGCCTGCAGAACAACATTAAAACGAATGATGCAGCCCCTTCTTGAACACCTTGCAAATTCACCATTGTTTATTGGTTGTTCTTCTAGTCCTCATGGCAAAGTTTTTCATCACTACCGTGGAACACTTCTTTTTTTCATCACTCCTACCTACATCTTCACAACATTTTAACATATCTTCTGGGTAATGCACCTATAAAGAATACAAGTACACTAAGACGGCATAGGTCTTACGATTTGTTTTATTCCAGAAAGAAAAGTGGGTGTTGCAATGATTTGAATAAATCTTCAAGCCATCAAGTGCTTATTTCTTCATCATATCAAGTCTAAAACAATCCATGACCATTCTTACAACTGCTAAAATGAAGCGAAGGCACTTTGGTAAAACAAAACAAAAATCAAGGTAGATGCTTGCTTCAATTGACCATACTGTTATATCAGTAACATTATAATGTATTGTGGTATATCAGTAACATTATAATGTATTGTGATCTATATACTTCTGAAGTCACCAGTGTCAAAGTTGTCCCTTCTTTCTGAAAGTGAACTTACTGCTCAAACTGTTTCTTTCAGCTGCAAATATTAAAGGATTATCATAACTAATGTTGTTACACAAACAGGATTAAACAACATTACTTTTTACCCATTTTAGAATCACTCTCAGCCTCATGCACTTTGGCCATGGCGGCCTCAATTATGCCTTTCACTAACTTTTCACTCAGATCTTTAAGCTGACTTCCATCTGAACCTTTTGTCACAGCATGTTGAGGGACAGCAGGTGACAGACTTTTACTTGTCTGCACCTGAGGTAGATTTATTTTGTTATCTTTGACATTTTCTCCTGACAAAGGAGAAAGTTTATTGTGGCTTTCAATCACAGATGAAAGCCCATTGTTTCCTTCAACATTTTCACTGGGGTCTACAATATTGTCAACATTCTTTTCGTTCTCTTTGTTACTTGTGTGATTTTCGACACTCTTGCAACTTGCCTCCTGTATGGCTTCTACAACCAAAGCTGTCCCTAGCGATTCACTCAATTCTGAAACCTTAGCTTTCATTGTGTCTGTACTGAACACTTTCTCTTTAGTATCTATGACATTTTCGTCAACATCTAGTGCAATCAGTGCATCTTGAATGACAGATCTAGCAATGTGGTCACTCAGTGCGTGCAGAGCTGCCTCCGGGTTGGATTTTGCCTGCTGTTCCAAGAGTTTGCACCCAAGTTGGAGGAGAGCTTCCCTGACTGCCCTGCTGGCAATGCTGTTTGCCACAATGTGCTCTAAGCCAAGGCCTACAGAGAGGAAACAGACAGCACACTGTCACATCAAGGAACAGCAGACACACTAAACATACTAAGCAAAATATAAAAAAATAAAAACAAGTCAAACAAAAATGATGCACTGATAAAAACAAAAAAGTGACAAAAGAATAAACAGGGCAAGCAAAGGGAATGGACACAAATAAACACAGATGTAAAATGAACCACTTCAGTTATCAAATGATAATAGACAGAGGCTCTAGAAAGAGGTCAAAAGATGGAGCAGAAGCTGAGGTTAAACTCTTGTACAACATATTTATACAAAATTTAATCCAGACTTGGGAGCAAACTCTTGTACAGTTACAAAGAAAGGTTGACCCAGTCTAAAACTAATTTACTGTTTATGTTTTTGCTATAAAATCAATGAGTAAAGTTTCTACTTAGGACTAAGAGGACCAAAAGCACTAATTGTGACTCCTCTCAGAGAAGAAGGCTTTTGCTCTAACTATGGTGATGTTGACCATTGCACTAATAACTAACACTTTGCCAGGACTGAAGAACAGAATGGTTTAATTATTACCAATACTAAAAGTTCTCATCAAAAACACTTGAGGAAGATGGCTCTTCAAGCAAGGAATAATTTTGCACAGTTCTGTCTTACCAGCTGGGTAATGTAGGGTAAATCCTGTACTGTAAGTGAATGATTTCTTATGGTCCCCAAATTTCCTCCAATCACAATGACAAGTAAAGCAGTAAGCATTGGTAACTGACCAAACATGACTTGTTCCTCAGTATGGTAGTAGCCGTCAGCTTCTTTCTTCTTCAGCATGGAGCACAGCTGTAAGCCTTCCACCACCTGGTCACCAAATCTCTCCTCCTGAAACTCCTGAAAAGCATGGACCATTGTACATTAACTTTCATGGTGTCACAGGCCACTATAAACCCTTTCCTACATGGTATGTAAATTTCATGATGACCCAGCATTAGATTCTGAAGAATGTGGGACAAAATGTGATAAAGTCCAGTTTGAAATGATATGACCATTGGGAAACGGGTATGCCTAAATACCTCAACCGCCCTCAACCCCCCTCAACCGCCCTCAACCCCCCACTTCCTGGGCTAATATGCAGTGTACATGTGCTAAGAACCCTTGTTTACACTCTGTATACATTGTCTATACGATTATAAATAAAAATCACATAGTAACGTCTAAGTATTTGCGAGTTTTTTCAAGTTATAACTTTTAATATATAATAAGTGGAGTTACCGTCTTTAGGGAGTGATACACCCTACAAAATATCCGCCCTAAAGTATTGAGCGCTAAAATCCACCACCAGAAACATGATGTTTAAAGAGGTTTCCCTCTATATCTGCTGAGTTTCCGTGCTGCACAAGCTTTTTCACTTTCCTTATTTTGACTTGAAACTTACGGCACGATGCGTTCTGGCGGCTCGACGTAAACAAACAAGATGGCGGACCCTGTTCCTCGGGCGCACGACGCACCGTAAAAAAACTGGTAAAACGCCAGAGTTACAGTGATTTTCCTATTTATAATTGCATAGGCAATGTATCCAGAGCGTTAAAAAGCGTTCTTAGCACATGTTCACTGCATATTAGCCCAGGAAGTGGGGGGTTGAGGGCGGTTGAGGGGGGTTGAGGGCGGTTGAGGTATTTAGGGGGGCCTGCATGCCCTTTTTCGTAAGGCGTAATCAGGGCTTTTTAGTCGCCGTAATCCGTAGGCAGACGTCCCAAAAATCAACGTAATTCGTAATAGTGCATATGCCAAAAAGCGTAAAGGCGTAATCAGCTCTGAGAATTTAACGTAATTCGTAATCGCCGGTGAAAATTTTGCGTAATTCGTAATCACTACCCCCCCATGCAGGCCCTCATTTAGGCATACCGTTGGGAAACTACATTGCCTTTCAAGAACAATCACTGAATACCAAGAGACATCTAGACATGTTGTTAAAATTGAAGTGTAAAGTTAATTGTTCACAGAGAAGTATTTCCAACCACATGGAAACACCAGCAAACAGAAAACGTTTCAAATCCAGGTCAACAGGTTTACATACTCTGATCTAAGTAAACATTATGGAGTAAGAAGCACCCTGTGCTGTTCCCAAACCCCTGCCCTTTTGGATTTATACAAACAGGTGCATTACCCCTCAGGGTATCATTTAAATCCACTACCTCTATTATTCAAAGGTTCCCTATTAAGTTCCCACTATGTTGATATAAAGCAGTGCCACAGATAAGGCTGGGTAATGGCAACAGTTACTTTTACAGTATTAACTATCCACAGACCTGAGTAAACACAGGACACAGCTATTAAAAGTTCAACTGATAGGGCATGGTAGGGTGTGGAGAGGGGAGTCATATCAGGTAAAATACTTCTGAGGGACCCTGAATACTGATAAAGATGAATGAGATACAGCAGTAACTTGACCTGGTTTCATTCTACCTCTGAGAGAAGGATTGTATCCTGAGAACTTGTGAAACTGTTCTCAGTGTTGAAGTATTTCTTGCCTTCATACATGTATGTTACTTCAGCATTGAAACTATTGCTTACAAAGATCTTAGACTATCTTACCATAAGACCCAATGGGAACCAACAAAAATCATAATTCATTAAAAATGCTAGAAAGCAATGTCCGCAAAAAAAAAAAAAAAAAAAAAACCAAACCAAAGGGAATTGAATAATAAACAACAATGCAACACTACACATTTGTAATATTACATAAATCCCGACACCCTGAGTTCCTCACCTCGTACAGCTTGGGGTCGATCTTCTTGATGCCTTTACTTCTCAGTTTTCCAAAGTTGCGGGACATCTTCATGAGGGTCAGGTGTGGCTCGAAACCTTTGTCATTCTTGGAGCACACCTCCTTCTCAACAAAGCAAGTCTGAACAGTTTCTACAAGGAACAAGATTCAGAGACAAGTTAAAATGAGTAATTCTTAGACAAACTTAAGACCTGTACAAGATTGCACTGTATCCCTGGGCTCTGTGCAGTTACTGAAGTGCAGCACAGGGCTGAGGCTTATACAAACATGTCTTGACTGCTGGGAGAGCAAATTTGGACAAGACAAACATACCACTAAATCTGAGACATGGCAAGATAACATAACTGGTGGTCGCCACATTCTTTAATGGTAACTGTTGTGTTATCTGCTCTGACATGGTCCAGGCTGTAGTGCCTAAAGTATCAAAACAACATGGAGGTATCTGCCTAAGGGGTACTGTGTACAACAAAACAGATATGTCATGCTCAACATTTAGTGGATAGAATGGGTGTATTAGGAGGGAGGAGTGATGTAACCCTGCACCTTGTTACAATCTAAGGTACATCATTAGCATGATGGCTGTTTTAGAAACATTTCCTGAGAAAGGAAGAGGACTCTTGATTGAAAGCATACCTTAGTAGCTGCTAATGATCACAAGCCTTCACCAGCAGGTAAACAACAATTAACCTTTAGCTCTGCTACAGGTCACCTTTGTGACCTTTGCTCAGCCAATGAGACATCAACACATCATTTTTGTTTGTTTCTTTGCACCTTTATTTAATCTTGACAAATTGGTGGAAGAAAAAGTGCCATGGATTCCATTGGGAATTCCATGGTTTTTGCAAGATTCCTGAATTTTTCAATGACATTGTAAATTTTGCATTGTTTTTTGACCCCTCAAATTTATTGCTTGATAGGAAGTCAGAGGCAGGTTGTTAGGAGACCAATGATTATATCCCCATGCTAAAGGTTCAGAAAAAAACATGACCATTCAATATATTTTTCTCAACAAATTCAAGCAACTCTGCTTTAATGCCACCATCCTATAACATTTTAACCCAAGCTTCAGGTGTTCAAGCATTTACACTCAAATGTCAGGTCAGTGCACATGAAAAGTACTGATTACACTGATTTTGACCCCAGTAACAACAATCATGTTTTGTTCAGGTTCTAAACCAGGCTACAGAATATTTATGGTCTTTACTTAAATTGATTTTTGGTGGAATGTTGCCAGTTAAAAAGAGCACAATTGATTCAAATTCTGCTTACATGTATTCTTCAAGAAATATCAAAAATTGAATTTGTGCATTGTTTAAATTCTCCATCAATAAACATTGCATTATATACATGTACATGTGCCTTTTTAAGCCTTGCTGGAATGTGTTTACATCCAAAATGCCCTTCACCCCACCACTCCAAGAACCAAAATGTGCTTGCATTGTTGAAAAAACACTGGACTGCAGAAATGGATACTACAGTCTTAAGTACCTGCCAACTCTCGTAGAGAGGTCAAGTGGTCATTCTCCTGGATCTTGGCGAACACCACGTCGTTACGGAAGGTTCCGAGACCCTGGAATGTCAGGACCAGTCTGTTGTCTGGATGTAGAAACTTTGGGTTCAGTCTGGCTTTAGCCAATCTCAGGGCCTCCTTTGCTCTGGGACAAAGCGAGACGAATACTTTAATTTACTTTACTTACTCATACCAAGGACAACTTTTACTTAGTCATAATACTTGAATGATCATGCATTTTGCTGCATTCTATTTGCTTAATCACAAGTTTACCCATACCCCACAGGTAGCCTGCAACAGTTAGCATTTGAAAAGAAAAACTGTTATTGCATGCACATGCAGGAGGACAAACAATACCACCTTCAGCTAAGATTGTTATAAAATGGAGTGTGGATCCGGATGGCTTCAGCTTTGAGTTGGTGTGTTCATTGTCTTGAAGTGCTTACTGAGAAGCAGCTGGGAGACCAGTTGAGCAAGTTTTTGTTTGGTTTACAATGTGGGTGCAACGGTATTTCATTCAAAAAGATCAAAATGCCTATAAAATTTTTACCCAAGTTCTTGTCAGATACATACAAAATTAGGTCTTAATCACATTGCAAAGGATTAAAATAAACTGTTTTTGATACATAACACTGCATGCTTTCTATTACGATGTACTAAATTGTGCAGTGGAGGGATATACCTGGAGGGATATAATATTACCGATATTATCGCCCTACTGAGCACCTCCAGGCAGGGAAAAGGTTAAAGTTTACCACACTCATTTCTAATCAGGCGTAACATTTGTTAACCTTTAACCCACCAAGGAATGTATAATACGATATCATCATAGATCCTTCATATCGGACATACAAGAGTTGTATATGAAAAATCATGCAGACGGAAGATTTCTTGAGACGTACACGAAATCATGCATAAAGGATATCATGATTATTACAGAACTTGACTCATAGTACAAAGAAATGTTGTTTGGTAGATTCTTTTCCACTCTAAACTGTGACCAGTAGAGTAGTGTAGAATGTGTGGTATGCAGGTGAAACAACACCTTTACCTGTCTACCTGCCTAGGTGTGTGATGTGTACAGGTGAGACGACACCTTTATCAGTCTACCTGCCTAAGTATGTGAGGTACATGTATACAGGTGAGAGAACACCTTTACCTGTCCACCTGCTCCTCCCCCAGGTGTGTGACCAGGAGAGTGATGTGCATGTTGATGAGAGGGATCATGGCAGGTTTTAAGTTTGGCTCCTGTTCCAACACGGCCTGCTGAACTGTCTTCAGACCTCTGTGGATCTAGAAACAGCAAACATGATGATTATTGAGCTTGCTGCGCTGATATGACATCTACCTCAGGATACATGGCCATAAAGCTTGGAGGAAGGGGATATTCTGAGCTTCTGTGCACTTGTTCATGTGATTTCCCATAGGGGAGGATAATACAGTTACCTGTTTGAACATGAAGAGAGAGTACCAAAAGTTACAGGAAGTGTAGCAAGTATAACTTGTCCTCCTCTCACCTCTTCAGTAGACACTCTGATGGCCACGAAGTAGTTAGGTCTGGGCCTGGCTTCCTTCTTCTTCTTGACCTTTCCCTCCTGTTCCTCCTCCTCTACATCCTCCTCAGCTTCACCTGTCCTCCCCCGTTTCCTCTTCCTCTCCCACCACTTAGCTTTCTTCTTTTTCTTCTTTTTGTGTTTGCTGAGCTGTTGGGTTTCCTCTTCCCAAGCAACTCTCTGCTTTTCTTCTGTAATACACATCAAGTAGAAGTTTTTTAGAATCCTGAAATATATCTAAGTCAACTCTTAAGAAAACTAACATGTAACAGTAAAATGTAAACATCTAAACTACTGATTTCCAATGATCTCATATTGACACTAAGAAACTTTATGTTGACATTGCTGTATTTCATCAAAATTTCTGATGTTCCATGTTGATTCAGTGAAACAGGGTACCCAAAACTAATACCTACCATCAAAGAGGTCTGTCAAGTCATAAGTGCCATCTTCTTCCTCTTCACCCGACATAGTCCCTCCCACACACTCCACATCCATGGCATCAGTGGTCTGAACGTTTGACTCTGCAGGAGGATCAGATATCATTTCAATATCTAACACTTCTTGTTTGTCTGTTAATGCAGACTTCTGTTTATTCACTCCTGTACCATGGCGATAGGGTGATTTAGGGCCAGAAGCATCTGATTCAGTTCCCTGTGTAGTTCTCTGTTCCAAGGCTTTTGATTCCTGCTTGGTGCATGGAACAGAACTAAGAGATGACTGGCTCTCTTTGTCTGTCCTATCTTCTTCCTTCACATGTGAAGCTTTAGTGGCAGTGTGACTTCTCCCAGCTTTTTTTCCTTTCACTGATATTTGAACATCCTGTGTAGCTGTACCTCTAGAATGCTTTGCACCTTCCCCAGATTTCCTAGTCTTCCCATCCGAAGGATCTTCTCTCACAGTTTTCCTTTTCCTCCTTCCTTGTGAAGCAGTCTGAGCTTCGGAGTTTGCACTGTTGTCAGTCACAGTTACCTTCTTTACCTGAGTGCAGTGAACAGTTTCAATATCAGCACTCAGTGGCACATCTGAGGCTTTTACCTTGCTTGCTGGTGCTGAGGTTTCTGTTGTCAAAAGTTGAGGATGCAACTCTGCCGTTTTGCCTTGTAACACCGCATTGTCAGCTTTCCCCACTTCAGGAAATGCTGCCATTTTTGATACCTTGTGTGAGTGAACCTTTATTGCCCCAGGTGGTGCCTTGGTGTCAGGATTGATAGTCTTGTGTTTTATATCTGATGCTGTTACTGATGAACCCTGTACTGAGGCATGCTGTATTTCTACACTCCTAGCAGTTTCGGCTTGATCTGCAGAATTACTTTGTTTCTTCTTGTTGGCAAGTTTGCCTGACATTCTGTTTGGTGACTTGTGTAACTTTCTTGCCACAAAGGAGGAAGGCAGATGGGTGGAAAGATTTGCTGTTGGAGGCTTTACAAATGTGGTGGCAGTTTCAACTGAATTTGAAGTCTGTTGCTCATCTCTGCTTGTATGACTTCTCGAATGTTTTGTCACTACAGAAAGTTGAGAAATTCCAGATGATTTGGTTGTTCGAAGTACAGTGGACTTTGAACTGGCCTTGCTGTTACTTTGAGCCTTTTCTTGACTTGAGGTTGAGGTACATGAAGGTACTGGCTTTGCTCCATTGCCCGAGTCAGACATCCTGAAGATATCAACTTGCAGACCTCTAAAAACAGTTCGGTAACGGCACGTACAAGAGAAAATCAGAAGGCCTATATTGTAGGTCATGGGTGTGAATTGGTGCCATGAAATGCCTGCTTCAAAGCATCAACTTGATTCCACAAAGTGTAATTCTGTGAGGATGTTGGGAGATAAACAGTTTACTAGTACTAGTTTTTCATCTTCGAAAATGCCCATCTCAGTACTAGTAGGTGAAAGCCCATCAGCAGACTGTTTGTTTACTGCTTCATGATGGCAGTAAAGTCTATGAGGTCAATAGAGCTGCTGTGAATTCCTGTAGTTGAAAGAAATAGGAAATTTATTATGCTACAACGACATTCATTTGTGACAGATTTACCAAGGAGGTTACAACCCTTGGATTTAGACCAATTTGTAAACATTGAATTGCAAAATGAAGTTAAATATTACAATCAATCCCTGTTGCTGCATGAACATCCAGCGTTGTCTCCTATGATATAAAATACTGTTGTTGGGTCACTAAACTAGTGTGACCCCTCCCCTTCCGAAAAGTCCTGCTTCTGGGTCAAATCTCATGATCAGTTTACCGTATCAACGCTTACCTTGTCATAGCACACGTTTACGAACACGAAGAATGGAAACTGAAGCTTAGGGCTAAGATTCAAGTTCAGAAATGTGCTCAAGCAGTCAGTACAGCCTGTCTATAATGTTGTTTTGCTGAGCCTATTCTTAGTCCTCGCTCCGCCATGACCCCATGACAAGTCCTGAAGTGTTTACATCATGTGGTATTGCACTTTACTAGAAAGTCGCATGGTGGCGCCACTGCTCCATCTGATTTTTTTTCGACAGCTCGACCTTTCACCCCTACAGGTACACGGTGCTGAGACAATCTGGGTGGTGCGGATCTCGGCTGAGGACGCTTGGAGAAATCCCTTCCTCGGTGTTCGTACCCCCGATTCCTTGTCTGTAGTTTCCTGTGGTGAGTAGCCAATTGATTACGATACAGAAGTGGATAGGATAGCTGTTTGCCGTTCGACAAACGCAGTATTGAAATTGTAGCTATAGCTGGCGGAAGGCGCGGAAGTTGGGTGTGTCCAAAACCACGTAACGTTACGTGTACATGTACCTTCACATGTGTACAGTTGCACCATTGTAGTCAGTACAATTGAAGGGGTTAGCTAGTGAATCAAGCACTATATTACATATTCAAAGTCACTGCTAGCCTCTGATTCGTCTGAACTGTAGCTGATGATACCATATTCAGATCGAATATACATGTAGTTGAAAGAAGGGTGGTACGTTACAAATTATAGCATGGTCTTGATCTTGTGATGCAGCTTAATTTATACACCTGCAGGTAATCATCTATTTACTGACCTATATAGAAATTATACAGCTAGGGAGTTTGCTGAGACCACAAAACAACACCACAGTAGCTAAATTGTTGTGAGGTTAAGTATATGAAATAATATACTGGTACGCTGAAAAGTATAATTTGTATGTTGCGGCACACTTGTACTGTAGCTGGTTGAAGTAGTCATCATTTGTATGTACATTTGTGTATTGTAAAGGTACTGCAGAATTACCAGACCATCTTGTGACCATGTGTACTATGCTATAGTGACTACAAAGACCATACAGTGCCTCATGTTTCCCTATGATTTCAGCAGGGCTGCCAGACAATTTTTACTAGTGAGGTCATGGCCCCACTGGGCCTGCTCTAGGATTGAATAACAGTTTTCCAGACCTACCAGAAAAGGGAGTAGTAAGTAAAACCAATTAAGGAGATTCATAAAGAAGAAGAGAGCTTGCAATTAGCATCCTGTTGCACATGTTGCTACCTTTGCCAAGAAAGCTGTTTTCGGTGCTGTTTGTAGGTACACTTATGTTTGTTGAGAGCTCTGGATGGATCTTTATGTAACGTTAACGTTACTAGTAAATGATATTTGGTATGTGGGTAGGTGTAGACAAAATGAAGGACATGTTTGATTATGGGTTCGACAGTTCGCTATGTTACAATGGGTACTGATACAACCTGAAGGAACCATAAGGAACATTGGATAAGTTGGTTATTTTAGGTGATCTGTAAAATTAGTGTGACCAAAACAGAGTGGCAGGATTATATAGCCACAGGTACAATGATACGTTTAACAAATGGATGACCTCCGGACCACACCACTGACCTGAACTTGAAACAGGAGAGGGAGTAAATGAGACACCACCATGGTGGAACCTTCCCCTGATCAGTGCAGGCTGGGTTGGAGTTACTGATCCCTGAGATTGCTCCAATATGTCTCACCTTGACAGGTGAAGGAACTGGTGTTAAGGTGGTGGACTCAGCAGGGCAGGCTGTGACTGAGTCTGCAGAACATGTCCTCTCCATGTGACATGGAATAAGGATTTATTTTTGGCCAGTTGGGCTCTTTGCTGGTGTTGACATCATACACGTGTGCATGATTAATACCTTTACCCTACATTGCCAAAAGAAATACCTGGGTTTTCGATCTCATGCTTGTTGCTGAGTATGAGTGAATCATGACGACTGTTTTTTGCTGAATCTTAAACCTCTTAAACCTATCTGGTGTCTGATGTAGCAAATCCATACTGAGTGAAAAAAATTGACGCTGATTTGGAAATATTTGTAGAAAGAAATAGGAAGGAATAAAAAACTGTTAAACCATTATGTTTGTCACTGAATGTGTGTTAACCATTCAGAGTCGGCTTTTCTTTCATGAAATCAACTCTGTAAATGACAGATAACCTTTGGGGTCTGATGTAAAGCAGCTGGATGTAAGAAGAATACAAGGACTGCTGTGTACTTGAACTCCACTGGTTCCACTGACAGTTCATGGACATGTTCCGATCACGCTAAGGTCACAGGTTAAATCTTCCACAGCCCACAGTTGTTCACACTTTATACATCTCAAAATGACAGGACAAGTATATGAACCTTCTTGCATTGGGTTTCTTGTACATGTAACATGTAATGTTAGCCCCACTCAGATGACTGTATTCAGCTCATGGTGTTCACTACAAGCTGAAGAGTTCAGTCTGTAAGACCTAACGTTTGTTAATTGCCAGAACATCAAGCACTATGTTTAACTTAGTCTGTAACTTAGTTCTTGTGTACAAGATTCAAAGTGGATACCACAATGTTTCTACAAACTTGGCATTGTGATGCTTGTACAGGGAAGTAAAATCAGCCTTTTAAATATTGTGAGAAGTTCCTAAATTTGAAGATTTAAGTGCAAATCCTTGCCAATTACCAGTAAAGGTACATACACTTGTTGTTCCTTTAGCCTTTTCTGTGGGACATTTCAGAAAATCAATTAAAGTTTTGTTTGTCTTTCATGCCAGCCTTTAGAGTAGACATACACATTTGACACAATGAAGGACTGACACAATTGTCCTATCAGACTTGCACCACGTTGCCCCTTTTGTGGTTCACTTGGTTCGGAAGACACGTGTCACGCAAACACGACAAAGGTGTCTGCCTTCTGTGGTATGTGGTTTATAAATCCATGGGATATTGGATTGAAGTTTTGTTCCACTATAATATGATTTACCTACTTGATGAAATTATTGATGGGCGGGCATGGTTATGTCCATGCTGGGATGTGTAACTTGTCCACGTCACAGGGTGTTAGAAGTTATTCCAGATTCAATGCTGGTCACAGTGCTGGTCACAGTGAAAGATGAAACCCAATTTAAAAAGGAAAAAATTGTTTGCATTCTACTGAATGGATTGTCTAGTGACTCAATAATATGAATAGCTATGGATCAAGTTGCTTGGTCCAACTGATGTTGAATAGAAGTATTATAGAACAAATAACTTGTTTCTATTACCTTCTTCATCCTTGTTGATATCATGAGATTGCATGTACAATGTATTTGTATATTATAACCTGATTTGTACATGTGACCCATGCCAACCCAGTCCTGCCTTCCAAATATCCAGTCAGTCATTAACGTTACTGACCAGAGTAGGTTTTAAAAATAATTTTTGGATGAGAATTTCTTATTGCCTATCCCACCAGGTTTAACTTGAATGTAACCTCCCCACCTGACATGGAGATAAGTCTTATGTAACAGTTGTTTACCTAATTTGGTCAAGGAGGTTTGATATTAAACCTGTATTAGTATAGGTAACCTGATCTGTGGTTCACCAATCAGTGACTCAGGACTCAGCACCCTTGGGAGGGAATGGTTTGCCCAGCTGGGAGTTTTGGGGGCGGGGCTGGTCTCAACATGGGTGTGTCAAGCCTGGTTGTCATGGTAACACCTGCAGCTGGTACAAGCTTGAAAGAAGCAAAGGGTTTGAGTGCAAGTGTAGAGGATTTTTAGGGTTCCCAATTGTGCATGTGTGTTCCTGTGTCTTTGTGGCACTCTACAATGAGAAACATAATATTTTGTGTGAATGGGAGCACTTTTGAAACTACCCTGGTGGCCAGACTCGTCAAGCGGCTTATGGAGAGTTTGAGCTCAATGGTGTACCTAGGGGGTCTGCGGGCCTAGAGGGTTTGTGCATAGTGGGGAGGGCGTGGGCCTAGAGGGTTTGTGCATAGTGGGGCGGGCGTGATCGGGGACCGCGCGGGCTCAAACTCTCCATAAGCCGCTTGACGAGTCTGGCTACCAGGGTATTTTGAAACACACGTTTGTGTAGTTCTTTATATATCAATGATGTCAACTGTGCTTTTAGTATTAATTTACCAAAGATCAGACTATTGAAGAAAGAAATTCAATGTAAATGTACACTTCTAAGTACAGTACATGTATGTTTGGACAATTATCCCAGAGATAGATTTCATTGACTGTGATATTGTTATCTTCTGGGCACAAGACAGTACGGGCATATCTAGTCTGAAAATTGAAATACTGTATACATGTCATTTTCTTAAAAGTTTGGTCCTTGCAGTTGCCTTCTCGTCTAGATCATTCTCCAGTCTGATTGAATCAAACAATCTGATTGGTCATATATTCCTATAACTCAGCGCAGCCTGCAGCACGTAGCCCCTGGCCAGTGAGGTTGTGAATTTATATGTCTGCACAGACCAGACCATTTCCCACCTAAAAATCTATAGCTTAGGGGGCAACTGTTGACTGTTTGGCAGTCACGTCATGCTCTTATTGACTTTTTACAAGATATATTCCGAGATTCTTCTCAAGTTGTGCACGTAATGGATGTTATGGCAGACATGGGAGTTAATGTAATTTAAAAGTTTCTGTGGGAGATTTGGCAGGGAAAATGTAAATTCTGTGGATGACATCCACTTATGCATTTTGGAAAAAAAAAAATAAAGAAATTTGCTCGCCTCTAGCGATGGTCAACACGACATGATCATACATGTGGTTGTTGTAGAAATGACACTAGTGTGGTAGCCTTGAGTGTAGTTGGTAAGTGATACTAGGCTACCACACTAGTGTCACTCTCTGCACTTCTTGAATACAGGACTAAATGGCATGTTGGTTGTGATACCATTTTTTTCCTGTCACAATATTTATGGTCCCTATTTTGAAAATTTAGGCATCTTGTTTTTGTTGATTTTTTTTTGCATTCTCACATTAGATAAATGTCATCCATAAAATCTACTTGCTATAGCCTAATAGTCAGCACTTCGCAACTGTGCAGGTAGCTCGGCCCTGCAGGATCCCAGACTCGCTGTCTTGTGCTAATCTTGTAATGAGTCACCTCATCCTGAATAATAAATCCTGTAATTGTTGCCAGAGGACAACCGCCAGGACCGATGGGACCCGGTGTATTCTAAAAAGGAAGTATGATGCTGTAATTATCGTGGACTGCCCGGATGTGTTACCCAGAAATGAACTTGAAATCAGATTATATGGTTGTTTGCTTCTGGCGTGGTCTGCAGTTTTCTTGGGAGTTGCTTGGTCTACGCTGTGACAGATATGATGTGTGATTAATCAGATATTGTGACAGTCTCAGTTTTGTCTGGTTAATTTGTAGAGCTCCAGTGAACTTGTCAGTATCAACCACAATGGGGTGTATGTGCCTGAAAATTCTCAAAAATGTGGTGCCATGACCATGGGTGTGTTTGAATGTAACAATATTCCTTGTTGTAAGATTGGACAGAACAGTCCACCATGGAATCTAACATGCCCTAACAACTTCATCAGTATACTTCCTGAATAAATCAAGTAAAGATTTATGTTATGTCTCTCCTTTCTTGTCTCCCTTCCCACCTGTTTTCCAACCCGTAACGTTAGAGGTTTGGGGCTACAACAGGTGATGATGGTTGTTTGCTGCAGAAAGAGGCAGTAATCTACAAGTAAACATTCTCAAGTTTGGCTCACTTTTCTCTTGAGTCTACTGCATCCATCTAGGGGTCATGCTCTTTGCATATGGTACACACTAAGTAATTTGGTATTGTTTGATTAATGCCTGAAGGTCTTACAGTGTCATTAGCTGTTGACCTATGTAATTTGCCCTGACTGTGTTTTCAAAGTCCTGTACAGGCTTGGGTTGACTGCACAGATTTAACAACATTGCCTTCACAACCATTACCCATCAAACCACCTGTGCTTCACAATAAAGAAACGGGTCACGTTCAGAGAGGTCAACATTTCCCTAAATAAGCTGACTGTACTTATCTGGAGAAAAAGCAATGATGAATTAGAAATTGTCCAAGGAGATTCCTGTTAAGTACAGTTTTCATGTTATTTTGCAATAAATGTATAGCATTTTTATGTGCATTTATGCATTTCTGGAGATTGTTGTATTTCTAGCATGTACTGTATTCTGTGTAATATATAATTGTTGCCACCAAAGTGGATGTTGTAGTTTATTCCAGGGAACACCTGTGTTGCTGTGTGAGATCTGACATGAAGTAACCTCTGGTGAATTATTACCTGATACCTAACTGTTACACCTAAACTGTATCCATTGCTGACAGTTACGCTGGTCTCCTTGGCATTGGACAGGTGTAATAATGATTAATCCCAGCCAGCTCAATTACTGAGAGGCATTGGGCTTGAAGTGGCTGTAATTTACAATGTCTGGCAGGTAATAAAAATAATCCAGGCATGTTGACAACACAGGTTTTACCATAGTACTCCAACAGTCCTGCTGTAACAGTAAATCATGGGGGTAAAACCTCCTGGAGTAAGAGGCCTGGAAGGGATTTGCAGTCCCAATAAGCTTAAGGGTTCCATGTTATTCTTCTAATTTATAAACCAATGGAGGTAGCAATGTAAGTTGTAACCATCTAGCCTTCAGCTTCCAAAATGAATAAATCTTGAGTTACCATAAGTATGCATTATGTCTTATCCTTCCCAAATATGACAAGAAATCCAAGCTCTCATACCTCTGGGAACAAGTATAAAGTTCTATTCATTATTGTGAATCCCTCCCTGATTCTGTCAGTGCATTTTCCCACTGGCTCCCATAAGGCAACAAAAATCCATGAGCTGGAAATTGAACACAGGAAATGAGACTTTTCTTGGACCTTTGACCTAGCTTCCTGAAGTGGAAATATGTGGAAATAACTACGAAACACAAGCAAATACACAAACAGACACACCAAAAATAAAACCTTCATACACAGAGGTAATGATCATAGCTGAGGGGGTAAGGTGTATTGTACCTAGTACCTGTGGTGGCTACATATTGCAAGGTAAGTCTAATGTTAGCCAAGTTTCTCTACTCAGACATGCCACACCTGGGTTCAGGTCCAGACTTAAGTCTGGAACTGAACCTAAACCTCTGGACTCAAGTCCGGAGCTGAACCTAAAAATTGGTTTAGGTACACAGCACTAATTGCTGCTGACATGCAAGATACCAGCTAAGACTACAAATGGTTTTATCTTACTGTAACAGCCTCAATTTCTTTCAAGGTGGTGGGTCTTTCTCATATTGATCCTCCTTTTGTCCAGTTCAGGTAAGGACAATGAACAGAATTACTACTAATTAGGGCTGTTTTCATTTATAGAAAGTGCAAGAAAACTGCTGAGGTGGAGATTATTAATGATAACAGGTGGCACCACATGGACCTACCAGAAACTGGGACAAATTTTTGTACCTATGACAACATATGTGCTAAGAAGGCCTGTTCCAGAATTTAGAATGGGGGTTGTCAGATGGCAGTTTGAAAATTACCCAACCAACCACCTGTGGTTTTGTTTCTGTAAGAAAAGTGAATCGAGAACACCTCTCATATTCTTCTCCCCTGTATCATGTTCCTGCCGTCTCCCTTATGCTGTATTGTCTGGAACAGCAGATAAGATTTCAAGCTTGTATCCGTTATCATAGACCGGCTTGTCCAGGGCTGAAAGTATCCGCAGTGGTTCAAATGCTGACAGGGTGACTTGCTTTCTGAACAGTCTCCAGCGCCTGTTTTGTCAACATTGCACCGACGGTTGGAGGAAAATCTCACACAAGCCAGCTGCAGCATGGGGCATAGGCATTTAAGCTTAACCCAAAACCCCAATTACTTGGCATATAACGTTACTTGTACTTGGCATAGAGACGTACCAATCGCTTTAAACCTGGATCCTTGCTAAGATTGAACACGCCCATTTTTCCAAACGTGAGAACCCGCTTTGTGGCCCTTTTAGTGGCACAGTCGTTAACTGTCACATGGCATTTGGCGCCCGTCATGCAGGGCAAAATGTGCCGCATCACTAACGATGAAACACCTGGGCATTGTGACCCACCACAGAGCTGCGATTGTGTGTCCGCACAAGTGGAGCATCTTTAGAAGTGTACTGATAAGGATAAAGCTCCAAATGTGGAGAGACTTCTCCAGTGTACCGGCTGTATTGTGTGGTAGTCTGAGAGGGGTTCAGATTAGTTCTGCAAGTGCAGTGTTTGTTTTCTACCAGGATTGACTCTTTCATGAGAAAATAATTGTTCTAAGCACAACCAACACAATAAAGTGGTGATTACAGAAAGAAAACGGGAGGCTTGCTTTGCCAAAAACATAGAGAAGAGAAGAGAAAAAGAAAAGAAGCGGCAAGCACAGTAGTCTTCTGTTATATGTAGCATGCTTGTTTGACCGTCAAAGAATAGAAAATTGGACTTACCGGTAGATAGGAACTTGAAAGTTTGTGAAAAAACTGTAATCCAAGATCAGTTCCTTACCTGTGTTCACTGTACTACCAGCTAGAATAAAAGTAAGAAGAAAAGTTTAATTATAATATGTGAACTGGATTGTAATTCTTTTTCATTTACATTGCATTATCTAAGATTATAATTTGATCTTGATATGTTATTTTCCACTAATGAACCCAAATCCCCCATCAATGATAATCATCTAAATGGCAATTATCATGGGATACGTAGCTTGTGAATTATAACGTCATTTCCATAAGTCAACTTTGGCACTGTTTTAATTTAATGGTGACAAATATAGATTTCAACTTCTTCCACAGAACCTGTAAATAACGTCGAATCAGACTGTTGGGTTTTAAATATCTATTGATAACCATGACAGTTAGTACATGGGGAGACAACCTCTAACAAGTCTAAGGGTGATTTACATCACCGGTTTTGTCCCCTCCACCCACAGTGTATTCAATGGTAAATTCAAATGAACAAATAAAGAAATACATGATTTGCAAGAATGAGCAATCAATGATATACCCCTATATCAGGATTGCCACAGAATAGTCTTACAGACTCAAATGAGAGTGTTATAACTTATATTGGTAGTATAGGAAGCAGAATACCGGTATACTACTGGTGGCTTTTGAATTTTTGTAGTTCATTCACATAATTTCAACATGGGTATTTTTCTAAATCTTTTGTGGTACTCTGTGGCACATTGTAATCATGGGTAAGCACATTTATTTATTCATTCGCACATACATATTAAAAACAAAGTTTGCAAAACATAATATACCAGAAACAAATAAACATGCAGGGGTAGAGAAAAAGTCATAAAGGCTTGTTTGAGATCTCTCCCCATGTAAACTAACATCATATTCTTACATCGTAAATGAAACAAAATAATGAAAGGTAAACAAATCAAGTTTAATAGATAAAATATACATGTACCTCCTGAAAGATTGCTTGCTCTTCTGTGCTTCATCTGGGTCAATAAAGCCACTGGGGGTCATTTGGTGGGTTTCCTTACATTACTTTGGGGCATCCCTGTAGGGACTGCGTCAAATGATAGTGCATGGTGGTTGCTTTTTAAACATCAGAATTTCCATGTCCTTGTTACAATGTGACAAGTGACCAATCACTAATAGCCCATGATTCACTTTTCCCAGATAAACCTTGACCTGTTATGACCCTATTTCACACCTCAGTTGCAATGAATGTCATATCCAGAACCATCTAAAATAAGGCAACTATCGACATCCTAACAGGGGGCATTATCAATAACCCAGGACATTTACCAAGTTCGTATTGATTTCACAATTTTTGCCTTGGTTGCCTGATGATTTCTTACCTTGAATGGGGCACGTTTGCTCTTGAAGGTTTTGTGTGCTCTGTCAGGGGTATTTTATGAAAATTAGGGACAGGTAAGAGGATTGTTTTTGAAATTAAAGGAAGAATGTCAAGACAATATTGATATTAAGAGTCAGTTGCAAAGAGAAATCAATGAGGTCAATGCTGGCACTGATAGAGTTCTTCAGGCAGCATTTAACAATGAATATTCAATCTGACGAGTGTCTGAGGTCCCCTCCTCCATTTCTCTGCTCTGATTATCCCTCACTCAACCTTATCTTCAAAGACCAGTATATGGCATCACACAATTATCATTGCCACATACTTGCTATTTAGGTGATTGTGTCAGCAGGGGATACCTGGCCACACTTTTCCCTGAGGAAGATTGGTACCTGAGTCCTGACAGATACAATTGGTCAAAAATGGTGCATCTGATTGATATATACACAGAAGAACTTTATTGCACGACAATTGTACATGGTACAATGTATGGCAACAACTATTGAACATAGTGAAAAAAAAGGTATAGAATGAAACTTAACATCCTAATTACTAAAACAACAAGGGCTAGCATAAGTCTTTGATATAGTGTTACAATCGATATGCAGGGTCAGATGGGAAGATAACTATAACTGATGTTCTAGCATACCTTGTGTGGTATTTGCATAGTTTATCACAGTCATCAAAGCATTGCTTTAGAGCAACAGTTAGATTGAACTGAAAAACACAGTGAAGTCTTGTTTTGCCTCATCAGTAGGTTTTATGTGGCCAAATTGAAATATTTGCCGTAGGTTTGTATGCTGCCAGTGATGACTCTGATTTATTGTAGGTAAACTCCTGTTATGTACATGTACAGGTAGTTGGTACAACATCTCTCCTCAAATTATACTATCAGCACATGCCAGGAACTACATGTGTTTCTTGTGCTAAGATTGCCAGAAGAAATCTTGACAAATTTGTAAGATTTGCTCTATTTCAGGAAGGCAATAACAATTTTTCAACCAGACAATTTTATTGCCTATGTGATGTGATAATTGAAATTCACCTGCAGCCCCTCATCTTCATGTGATGCATGAAACAGGTTGATGTAATCGGGACCATTTTTGCAAATTACACACAACATTGGACAATCGTTTATTATATGTAGTACATGTACAATGTATGTTATATGCATCCTAGCTCATGGTTTCTCGGTCAGAGTCTAGTTGGAAAAAATTTAGCATCTTGTTTTCTAGTGAAAACATTCCAAGAATCTTTGATTATCAGATTCTAATTACATGTATCTTGATGCACTGACATGCATGCATGACATTACATCACATTCACAAGATTTTACCCCATTGGTTCTTTATTATGTTCAGTTATGCGAGTGGCAATCTGTATAAGTACAAGCGATGCATTTTTATAATGTCAGCATCTAACAGATGAGGAATCGTTGGTCCATATGCTTACTACATACTTTAATTTGCCAGCTACACGTACTGATATTGCCTTCAATCATGGCGATGGCTCGATAGCGCTAGTCATGTTTTCACTCATTTTCCACAGGGAAATTGACACAGGCCCCCTGAGACATCTCAAGCCTTAGCTGTCGATTCTGCAATCCTGGAAATCGCCAGCCCAAAATACGAGGTCAATACAGAAAAGCTCAAACTTGGCAGCTGGTTGTCCTGTGAATTAAAGGTACATTTCCACAAATATTCAGAAGTATACATTGTAATAATGTAATGCTGTGAGCATTGAAGTGAACAAGTGAATATTTTGTAATTTTGTTCCATTTTGATGATGGAAGTAATGGGTTGATTGATGGATGTGTCATTATCTATTTTCATGTACAGATGGGGTCAGCTGTGGATAATATTTCAGCTACGGTTCAAGTCAATGTGGAGTTTTGTTGTAAAATCAGTGGCCTGTTGAACAGTTCAGAAATGTTACTTGTAAAGTATGATGAGTTTATATTGGGGATTTCTTTTTTTATTTTGAAATTCTTTGGGCCGGGCCTGTTCAATTTTTGTGGTCAGAGAAATACTCATCATCCATTTTTACTCGCAAATGATCCATGGCCACCACTGGGCACAGATTTTTATAGGTCGTGCACCCTGCTCATTCTTAAAATATTTTTCAAAATTCAAGCACTCATTTTGATAAGTGCCTTATATTTAGGCCTTTATTCAGCCGGTCTTTAACCTAGTTAAAACACCAACAGAGCCAAGAACAACCCTGGAATTCTCATTCCCATATATGCAATGAATGTTTTAACATTCCAGTAATAAGCCTCTTTGCGTTTTTGGTTTGCATGAATTTTGGTCTGCGATCTTTATCTTCATGAAGAAGATTAACCAGTTTATTTCTGTGATAATCTGTGGAAATCCAGATTAGAAAAAGAAGTTCTGGAGGTGAACACAGGGATAAACTGGTTTGGACTTTATTCTCATGCAAATTCATCTATTTTCAGCAGATTAACTTCCTCAAAGCAGAGATTATACAGGCATTTTTGAACAAATGGTTGACTGTGAAAAGCCAGGAATTGTATTCACTGTGCCTTTATATATCAGGTTCCTCATGGGTGCATCTATCTGAGGTGAGCATTTTCCCCAGCCATTACTCTGTGAGCACTCCACATCCACTTACCTCAACCCTGGGTGCCTCTCAGTGGAAACATTTTATTCCCAGCTTCATGTGATTTATGTATCGCAGAATCTTCTGGGTAAATCTGGTTCAAGATAATCTTGAGGGTTACATAGTCATCTGAGTGAGCCATAAAATATTTTCCTTTCTGCACGAACGTGGCTCAATATCCTGACTAGAATTATCACCTGCTGTAGGAATATTTGAAAGGAGAACATGAATAATACTCCTGGAGCAAAGCCACACGATAAAAATCGACTTAATGGAACTTAAGGCATGCTAGGTCACGTCTTACTTCACTCTGAGTGTGCATTTGTGAGTCTTTTTTCTCCATAACTAAGTTTTTAGGGGTCCCTCATATTTTACAAGATAAAATGATAAGAGGACTAACACATTATTCTGATAAAGATGGACTACCTTACTGATGATCTTAGCATAGAACTGCATGTTGGTTTGAATATCTGTGTTCTAAACTGCCAGCTCCCTTACCAGTGTTACAAGTTGTCATCATTCCCTGCCGACATTGTATGCATGGCATTTAATTTATTTTCGGTCTGTGCCTCGGCGGTTGTATCCGTTAACACTTTTAGAAACACCATAGGTGAAAAACATGTTAACCTTTAGAACACAATGTTCACACTGTATACAAATCCAGATGTAGTGGTCCGCATCACCTGCAGAGTGGTAAATGTCACATGAGATGCTTAATGCTTCTTTTAGACATTTGATAACAGTGTGGAGACTTCAGGTTTTTTATAATTATAAGTAATATTATGCCCCAGATAAGGGAAAATACTGCATTATATTTTCTCCAATAGCTGCATATCTCCATTGGTGGACATTTTAGACAAATGGAATTTTGATCTATCATTATCAATCATGGGATTATGAAAACATTGATGTTCAGCAACCAACATTAACATTACACACTTGTAACATTAACACAACACACTTGTACCATTAACACTACACACTTGTAACATTGACATTTCAGGCAAAGAGTAACACAATGACATCCATGCCTTACCACAACATTAGTTAAAGGAATGTCACATTATGAGAAATCATCAAGAAAGTCCAACTGTCTTAATCTCCAAGCAGATGATGGGGGAGGCTAAAAAAGTGTAATGTGTTTTCCTAGCTGCCTCTTCTGTGTCAAACTGCCCTCTGAAAGATAACGATTTAGGGTTGGTCTCCCCCAACATCTCCTTGGAGATTACTCTTGTCTGTCTGATACTACTAACAAATTCTATGTTTTATTTTTATCACAAACCAAGTTGGTGATGGAAAGGATTTGTTTGAGGGTCACAATGTTACATTCAATAAACATAACAAGCTGTAAAACATGCTGCTGCTTGGTAATAGTCTAAAGTGTCTGCTTTGACAGCTTGTCTTTTAGTTGTTAAATATATTTCATACTTTTGAGGTATTACAATTAGTTCTGTAACATTACTTTGGTGGAACTTAGTGCCAACGTGGGCTACTAGTAGTCTCCGTCTTAATTATCTGAGACATTCAGAGGTACATTGTATCAGACAAATGCATACATTTGCATGGGTAATATCTAGATCTTGTACAAGACGGCTTCAATATCACCAACTCAAGCAGCTTACAAGGCACAACACCTTTTCTGCAATCTTTCCTATTTAGCGTGATGTCAAGAGTAGCAGTGTCTTTGATAGTACTGGAAGCAATGCATGCATATATCGATTGTTCAGTTATATCAAGTGTGTTGAAACCATTCAAAGTGAAAGAGTCCCAACTATGTCTTAAAACAAGCACTTGCAGCGATTAGTAATTATAACAGCTCGCAAACCCTTCCCAGAGGGAATGTGAGGACAATTGTTCCAATAAAAGACTGGAGTAGAGGTTTTTCTTGTCCATTTTGTCACCGTTAGGAGTCTAAATTACAGGTTAAGGCAGTGTTTCTGGCTGCATTTAAGTCCCATTTAGGTCTGACTATAGCTGGGAGACCCTGTAATCCATGTCCACAGGGTAAGCTTAGTGTCTTAGGAATGAGATAATCTTTGCATCAGTAATTTGTACTTTGCTCCCTCTGAGGAATCAGACCTCCGTGTACATTGTAACTGTCTGTTCAAAGGAGCCTTATACAATCATATGTTGTTTTGCCAAAATAGAGGTAAAGTACATACAGGAGACTACAATGCGGAGACCATCAAAGAATGTATTTCAGTATTTTTCATTCTTCTTCCCTCAATCACAGTGTATTACATGTGTATAACAAAGGAGGTTCTATAAACCTTGTTACAACTATGTGTGAATGCATGTATGTTCTGCCTACACAATGTCTATGATGACATATACAACACATCCTTCAGACATTGGTACATTTACTTTGAGATAACATTGTTTACAGAGCAATTAGCCGAGACAGCCAAATTTATCTGTTATTCTGGAACAGACTACATGTATTATGTAAGCTACAATAAGAAATGCCCTGATTTGTAGATGATACTCACTAGTATACTTACATGTTGAAGCTGAGCATATCTTTGTTGAATTTCTCCCAATTCAAATCCAGTTCAGCTTAGATAAACAAGACAATGAAAGCTGCATTGTGCTGGCAACCCTGCTAGGTGGCAGTCCTGTGCAAAATTGATGCAGGGCCATCTACATGTATAGTCAAGTGACAGACTAATGATTTGTTGGAAGGATTCCCCTGCAAATAGGAAACCTGGCCAAAAGGGCTCACGCAACACTCAGATTGATTATCGGAGCCTGTCGCTCACTTACAACACAGAGATGCCAAGGAATTTGGAGATAATCCCATATTGTCCTTATCCTAGCTTCCACTAGCAGGGTAATTGTAGTTTCTTGATTGCGTGCTACAGTGGAAAGGCTTGGAATGAAGTCCTGGAATGGCTTACGTATGTCATCAAGACCTGTCTGAGTCCAGACAAAACATTTAGTTTTCACCAGAAATACCCAGTGGAGTGAGTAAATGCTAAGAAGTTGTTTGTGTATAATTATTATAGAATGCACCTTCAAGAAGGCAGGAAATAAATATATAGAAGGTTGATTTGTGAAAGTTACATGCATTAACCTCATGATGATCAACAAAGTAGACAGCAGAATGTAAAAAGTTTGTGTAAACTGTAGTGATACAGGTACCACCTGTCTGTGACAGAAGCATCCCTTCTGGGTGATTCACCTCTCTGCCAAATTATGTGTAAGATTATACAGTTAGTGATTACAGGACACAAGTGGTAAGCTGGTTTGAAGAAGTTGTCCCTGCAGAAAGTCATAATTACTGGGTCAGAAAGGATAATTTCTTTGGATGTTTTTAGTCTTGCCATTTACCTTCATATCTAATCAATCCTTTGTCTCTTCCCCAGAAAGTAAAGAAAAAAGACCATTGTATTGAAAATAAATCAGCATGAAAATGAATCAGTATGACAATAAATGAACATGCTTTGAATTCGTGAGTCACATTACTGTAAACATGCTGCATGCACTAGCCGCCTAAGTGGCTTATGCCTACACAAACAAACGAGGCTTAACTGACCTGCAGCACCTTATCAGCTCACCTTGACCGTAAATGGTAAGGAGAAGTCAGCCAAGAAATAGGAGGCAACTGTGATTACATCTGTGTGTACAAAGACTCTGGTTGTTGTTCAGGTTCCTCCTCCTTTCAAAGTTGCCAAAGTGGAAAGGCTAATTGTTCACCAGACTGAGGCAGTTAGGAGAGTCAAGTTTCTTGTCTGGTAAAGCTCTTGTTCAACTTTCAAGAGCCAACCCCACCCTACCCCCAACAAATAAGCAGATAAGGGCTGTTGTTTGTCATGCATGCTCTAATGTTCTAGGATTTGAAACTTTTGTCCTACCAATGTTGGTGTCTTTACCTGCTTTCAGAGGAGTGTTTTTCCTGTACTTTTAGCAACCTGGTATTTTAGGACTTTTAGATTAACACCTCTTGCGAAAACTTCAAACGGACAGAACTTGATTTTCTGCATTTTCTTTTGCTGTGTCACAAAAGATTGAAGTCTGACTTCAGACATAATTGCAATTGTTGTTTGGCTTTCGATATTGTGTTTCCAAGCCATTGTACAGTAAAAAGAAGATTGACAGGGCACTATAATGTAATTAACGTTAAAGATACAAATACACAATGGAAACAATTCGTATGGAGGTACAACAGATGTGAAAACATAAGCAAGCAAAGGCATGCTGCCAGAGCTGAAGCGTGGCCCAGAGTGTGAGGTCATTGTTTGCACCTGCTGTTACCTGTGGTGTGGGGAGATGATGTCATCTCCAGTGACTGTGATTGGTCAGTTTGAGCCTATGACCTTTTATATACAATCCTCTTGTTTTCTTGCAAGAAAAAGGGGATATGCCGCGCAAAAATAGCTGTAGCTGTCTTCATGAACTCTCAGATAAGCCCCAGACCATAAAGTGCAGTCAAGGCGCTCCTGTTTAATGTAGTGGGTTCTGCGGTCACATGACCCGAATTTTGACACATGGCCCCAACTTCCCGCTACAGTGTGGGCAAACTGCTGTTTCCCAGACTGTTTATTCCTGAAGGGTGATATCGTCCCACAGGTTAGCGGTAGAAAGACCTTAAGTGAAGGTTCTGTCGTTTAGACACTAGTTATCTATCTGCAGTATTTGCTAGGTGAAGAAAACGTGACGATTCCCTCGTCTATCGCACGCACCCCTCCTCCCTCGTACGTGCGGCGGCGGTTATCCGGTCCAGTTTCCCTTGTTCCAACGCGAGGGCGCGCGCAGCGAAATCAATTAACCATCCGCGACACAAAAACAAGTACCATATGTTATTGTCACAGAAAATCAAAATTATACCGATATTTTACACTTGCTTCAGCTAGTTGTCAACAACATCAAACGATGAAAAATTGCAAGGCAATTTTGTCGGGGGCACGGCGTGGTTTAGCACATTGGGAAGTGTAGCGGATGGATTTTTTTCCAGCCGCCAGTGTGCCGTAATTGCTTGGTGTGGAGAGCGTCAGTTGCATGCTTGTGCCAGCCCGCCTGGAGGCCTGAGTCTCCCCGGAAACTTGCCGATAGCGAGCCCACAGGAGTCATAAGAAGGTACGCTATTTCAGTCACACATTTGTGTACGATACAGAGAAATTGTGACCGAAATCAAAGTTAGAGTTGAGGTTGTAAAAGAAGAGAACGCCACGTTCAGCTGGGACGTGATTGCTGTAAACAGCGACTACCGCCATTTTGTGTGTGGGTTTGAAAATGTTCGGGCGCACTTCAGTCATGTTATCGGTGCTGTCTCGGTTTCCAGACGGCAGAACAATTACTAGATTAGGCCTCTGCATTCTACATACTGAGCAACATTATGACTGCACTATTTTAGCCACGGAAATAGATAGTTAATTGGTCGTTCGCCCCTCCTCCCTCTTTACTATGTGGCATATGATGTGTAAGACGAGTGTTGCACTTTTTGTGTGTAGCGAAATTTTGAAACTGTTCAGTTCCTCATAGATCGACCGGCGTACTAACAGGATTTTACATTGGCTTTCCTCATGCAGCAGCATGCTTTACCAACCGTTAATTCTGTAGGGTCCTAGACATAAAATTTTCACGTGAGGGCCGCGGGTCAAAGGTTTTCTTCCCACCGGTGTTGCAACGTTGATCTTCCCGTACGATTTTAGTGCTCGGCGTTTTAGAAGGGAAGTGATCGCTGCTGTTTTAGTACGTCTTTGCAAGGCTCCGGAGAGCTACCGTAGAGTTATTGCCCATCTCGGAAACCTGTGGAATAAACATGAGGCAGGTGCGCTGTGCCTGGTAGCAAATCCAGGGTCATTCGTCTGTGTACATCATCACCGTTGGTAGGAGAGCTGTTGTGTATGCGGAAGGGGACGCCATGAAGAAAAGGTCGTGTCACGCCCATGAACTATATCTCATGTAATGTGCACACAATGGCTGACTGCTGACGGAGTAGGGCTGCTCAGTCAACTGTTTTGTTTTGTTGGTGACCGTGGCTTTGGAATAGCGTTAGTGTTGGAGTTTGCTCCACAAGACTCTGCCAACAGCCAAGTAGGTCACTGATGGTCTTACCTTATATCCATATAGCATTCATTTCAAGGTAGATTTTAGCATGAAATTGGTTTTAGAGGGTTTACTTTGGGACACACTGAGAAGCATTACAATACAAATTGCTGTTACAATTTTCAGAATTTGATTGATTTTTCTTTGACCACTCAGTCCTTTTGTACTGATCCCACTTAAATGAGGAAGATTTGAATCAAAGAAACGCAGTAAACTATTACTATCCCTCCCCAGGCATCAACTCATTTGTCCTAATTTGCTGTCCTCAAATTTGTGTCATTGGGTTTATGGTACCACGCTTCTTTCATCTAGTACAGAAATACTACAAGAACTACAAAGAGGATTATAGAGAAATTAGAATTTATTATTTTTTTGTAATGGAAATTATAAATATTAGTAGAAATTGAGATTGCTTAGTTTGAATGTGTTGTCTAATCACCATTTCCCTGACATTTTTACCGGGACAGCCTTTGAGTAGTCTGCCAATCATATAGACTTTATAAACAGCTAAATAGATAGCACTCAAGCTGAGAAAATAACAGGAAACCTATTGTTCCTGTTTGTCTAAATGCTGTGTAGAGTTTAGGCATCTAAGGCCGGATTTACACGGGGCAAAAAAAAATGTCGTACGACATTCGACGCGCGGCGCGACGCGCGGCGCGACGCAGGAATGTTGTACGACAGATATTTTCATGCGTGTAAAAACGAGCGCCACCGACGCGCGGCGCCGCGCGTCGTTTTTTCTGTGGCGCATCGAGGAGGTGCCACAAGTGCGTCGCGACACTCAGCGGGGAGTCTGCGTCGCGGCCCAGCAGCGTGTAAACAGCCCTGCGTCGCGCGCAGCCCATTTCTGCCCATTTCTGCGCTCGTCTGTTTGTTTCTATTCTTACTTCTGAGTATCATATCACGTTCTCCTTGTTGTTTCGTCGGATTTTTGTTGCTGATTGTTTCGTAAGCATGGCGGAAGTAAACAGCAGTAACTGGAGCAGCGCGGAGACGCGCTGTTTGATCGGCTTGTGGAACTGTGACCGGATTCGCAACAAAATGGAGACTCACAAAAAGAAGGAGGCATTCGGGCAGATTGCCGATGGCATGCTGCAGGAAGGATATAACAGGAACGCACAACAAGTACAGAAGAAGATCAAGGATCTTATAGGTACTCCTATCGAAGAAACAAGGACTCAAACAACACATGTGACGCAGCGCGCCGCAGCCCGCCGCAGCCATTTTGCAGTGCGCCGCAGCTGCGGGAGTCGCAGTCAATACGTGTAAAACCAAAAGTGTCCTAGGCGATTGACAAACGCCGCGCGTCGAATGTCGTACGACATTTTTTTTTTGCCCCGTGTAAATCCGGCCTAACTGCCAGTACCAAAAGTTTGTGCTTAGAAATTTATGCTGGTTCTCATAATTGAGACCTAACAATTTTAAAAGCATCATGAAATGGCTGATATAGGCTTTTAGGGGAATGTACGTCGGCAGTTTGTCTGTTGACTGATTTAATTACCAAGTATTTCACACTACCATTGCCAAGTTGTAGCATGACATCATAGTTTCACCATGGTTTCACTCAGCATTACCATACTTCTTCTGAATATATTTTGTATTCATTATATGGCAGTTCATCAGGCAGATTTTGTCTAGAATGATGAAATAAATTGGCAGAGGAGGTTAGATTTCTTGTTTTGAGATAACATTCCTTTTGTTTTTTTCAATGTTGTTGACTTCGTATATTGTTACTAATGTTAGTAGCTAACTTGTATTTTGTACGATGATGCAATTTTTGCAGTCAAAAAACCTTTTAATCCCTGCTCAAGAAAAAATAGAATGTTGTTTGTTTAAATTGTTGGAATAGATACAGCAATGGTATAATATGGAAGGTTTTATTTATCCCAGTATGTATTCCATTGGATTTTATTATGTCACAGGCCATGTATTTTTCATGGCCAATAAAAGTGCAAGACGAGGTCACACAAGCCCAATGAAATATTACCCAGCAGCAGTCAAATGAATCAAATGTTGTAGGGCGTGGTGAGGTAATGTTGTTTGGATCCCTGCCATAAAGTGCAGCAAACAGAATTGTCTGAGAGATGCCAAGAGTTTAATAAATTACTGCAAGTGAAAATGGATGGATATGCTTGAGTAATAGTTGTTTTGTAACTGTTGTGTTGTGTTTTTGTATAGATACTGTCATATTTATCAATTTTAAAAAACTAAAAAGACAATACAACCAGGTTAGCAATAGCAATCATGCTAATTCTTTAAAAAAAATTGGACCTGCAAGCTTTTGAAATGCAGTTATAGGTCAGGTTTGTAATTATATTTTTGGATTAAACTGTATAATACCTTCCTGCATCCCTGCTGTTGAAATGTAATATCTTGAGTAATTGAGGCCCAGGGAGATGATCCTTGTTATACCTGGGGCTATAAATGTTTTAGTCTGAAACTCATGGGACTTTGAGTAACTGTAGGATATTAGCCATTGGTGCTGTTATTTGATTGTGTTGCACCTTCTTTTAATTTAACTGTCTAGCAGTACTTGAAATATATTAGCACCCATGCTATGAACAGTCTAAATCTGCAAAAAGATGCTAGCAGTACTAGTAGTAGTGGTAGCCTCCTTTGCAGGCGTTTTCCACGGGGGGAGGGGGGGAGGTAGGGCTGATTTTTCCCGGCGCGGTCGGCGTTTTTTTTTGGGGGGGGCTTATTTGCAAGTTCTACGGTGTTATGATCTCAAGATAGCACGCGATAGAGATTTTGCCGGCGACCCTGTATTCTCTAAATCTCTATCGCGTGCTATCTTGAGATCATAACATCGTAGAACTTGCAAATAAGCCCCCCCCCCCCAAAAAAAACGCCGACCGCGCCGGGAAAAATCAGCCCTACCTCCCCCCCTCCCCCCGTGGAAAACGCCTGCAAAGGAGGCTATAGTAGTGGAGTGTCAATATGACCTCGCAAGGTTTGCTCCTGAGGAAAGGGTCTGTTTTCTCTAAAGAAGGCATGACATAAGGGGAAGGAAAGAGTGATCCAGTGACAGGATGCTGCTTCCGTCTGCCTCTTGCAGCCTCCCCTTTGATCTCCTAGAAACAGGGAAGAGTGGACAGCTGCCCAGCAAGCTTGGGTCTGGAAACTACTACCTATATCACGATTGTGAACCATTGCTTTTTGTAACCCCATTTTGCTTGTGACAGCAAACTGCTTGAGTGAATTGCTTTTACCGTCCCATACCTGTGCCACTTCTCAAAGGAAGATGACACTTCAGCTATGTAAACCAGGACATGGGCTTTGCTGTGTTCATAGGTCTTACGTAGAAGCCCTTTTGTCTATATGTTTATCAGTGCCTTACTATCGTCTTTTTTCTGATGTGGCTGGGGTGTGCTTGTGCTCTGAAAACATTTGCAGTGGTTTCGCCTCTCACCAGCTCCTGTTCATGTCTGCGGCAGTTAAAATATTGGGTGCTAGAAATGGTGGTCAGTTTCAGACAATTGTTTCGAAATTGGAGAGGTTTAACCACTCCCCTGGTATGGTTCCAGTTGTTGGTGTCAGTTGTACAGTGCAAGTATGGTGCTACAGAGCCACGCTTTCATTTGTTTTAAGGGTCTGACTCCCAGCCACCCAGCTATTATTGTAGACAGCTGAGAAATATGACCCCGTTCATTAGGCGAATATCCTTCTCCTGCCTCCATTACCCTTTTCCTAAGTGCAAATTGTGTTTACTACTGTTTCATGCTAGGGCTGCTGCAAGAATGGACAAGCAAATATCCTCAAACTCCAGGTGCCGTTATATATTTTCTTTTGTTTACTGTGTATCTTGGAGTTTGTGTGTTTTTATTGTAATAGAAGTAGACTAGTAACAGGTTACATGGCATACTTGAAACAGGAAGTTTAGTCCAAGGTAATTTGTTTAAATGTTTTCGGAATGAAGTCATCTGTAAAAGTTTGCACAAGGCCAGGAATAGTAGTCAACAGCACAACATATCCAGATGACGTGTTTGTCAACAAGTCTATAAACATAAAAATTAGGGATTTTATTAGGTGCTGTGAGATGAGTAAAAGGTCACGAAAATACCTGGTAAATATATAATGTTATATCTCTATACATGTATTAGGCATTCTCCTAAATGTAGCTGGTGACCTTGTATATCATTTGATCTTGAGAAGATGTTGAGCTTCAGGTTTTTTTCAGTATGATGTTTATGATAAGGATGTATATGACATGTAATCAAAGTCTGTATAGTGAGAA
Source organism: Branchiostoma floridae x Branchiostoma japonicum (assembly GCA_013266295.2). Classification (NCBI taxonomy): domain Eukaryota; kingdom Metazoa; phylum Chordata; class Leptocardii; order Amphioxiformes; family Branchiostomatidae; genus Branchiostoma; species Branchiostoma floridae x Branchiostoma japonicum. Next base: position 17,372,353 of record CM023823.1, on the reverse strand, counting down.
TGCCATCCTGTCATTTTTTCTTAAATTTTGATACTCAAATAATGGGGTCTAAAGGAAACATGTTTTATTTTCCTAATGTGGTCTATCATATTGACCAGTTCAAAAGTCAAAATCCTCGCAAAAGCTGTATCTATCTTCATGTCTTGTTATAACATGAGATTGCTCACGTTAATGGCAAAAGAATGTTCTTTCATCCTTAAGAAATTGGATGCAGTCTTTTATTGTATTCGGTTGGTTGCCTTGTACAGCCAGGGAAGACCATCTTGCCCAAGTGGATCAATAACAATTGGCTGTTTGGTATGCAGCCTGTGGTCTTGCTCCACTTCAATCTCCTCACAATAAATTCATAATTCTTAAACCAATCTATGCTGTGTCTTGAGGCAAATGGCAGCTAGGCACTGTGGTGGAAAACAAACTACAAGTTGGACCCTGAGCATTAAGTCATGCTTGAGATATTTTCTTAGGTCTGGCTAAAGTCACCAGTGTCGTATGTTTCATGATTTCAGAGAGGGACTTGCTTTGTACACAAGCTATGCCCTTTAAGCATTAAGTAGAAGGCATCCCTCGCATAGTGGCCATTAGTCACATTTAGTGGTAACCATAGGTCATGGATAGCAGCTTTTCCTTTTTTGTAGTCGGTCCAGTGAATTTTGATAAAAGGTTAAATTTAATTAAAAGATCTACTCAGTTCAGAAGTAGCTGAAGGCTGTTCAACAAAGAATCTATTTGTGAACCAACTTCTGATAATTTGTATAATCAAAGACAAATGCCAAAAGTAAATGAATCAGGACAGAGTAATGTTGGTGGGTAGATCACAGCCCACAGTTTATCTTAGGTTCAGCTCCCTGCTGAGAACAGATTGGGTGTTTATAGACTGGGGTGAGAAAAGGCAGTGAGGTAGCAGTAATGAGTTAACATGGTAATGACCCGGGATGAACAGTGCAGGGATTAACACCTATTTGTTGATTTGAGGTACAGGATATTATTTTGAAATGGGAGGGCGGAATTGTGATCTTTTGTAGTCATTTGTAAACAGTTTATTAGAAATGGAAAAAGAATGGAAAGGCAGGCTTCTGGTAATGTGCAATCAGATGTTCAGATGACAAATTTCAAAACCAAAAGTTTTTCTGATAGGCATTCATCCTACAGTCAGAGAACATTTACAATCTTCCATTCCAACATCTGCTTGGAGATTGAGCATCTGTGGGTCCATGGACTCAATAGCGATAGAGCCCCTCCTATTATAAGGGTTTGAATAGATTTGGTTTGAAGGTTGTACACCAATAGAAGTCCCAAAGCATGCTTACTATTCCAGCATGGTACAAAGCCATCATGGACTTGACCTAGAGTATTTGGGGACCTATCTATATTTCGCTGGAGCATTCCTCCAGAGTTCTAGCAAGAAGCTGTGGGAGGGAGAAACTATCCCCAGGCAAGTCATTAGCAGCCCTTAGAATTCCTCTGGTAAGTCATGGATGGGTGGCAATCCTACTTTGAAAGCTTGAGGAATTTAGCTGTCACTTGTCGAACCTTGGCTATCGGGAAGATGGCTCTTTTCCTGCTTGTGTTGGGACGATATCTTGTTTGAAAAGTTAGCAACTACACAAATAAGTTGTGCTGTTACATATATTACCATTTCTGCAATGGTATAGCTCTCAGGAGAAGAAAATTTTCTGTCATACTTGATATTGTAGGGTTGGAAGAAAGATAGCAGGTGTACTGGAATAGCTTCCCATGTACATTTATGGTTTGGGGTTAACAGTAAGTTAGCATGTTATCTGCATTCTGTGTGCAGTTCAAGTTCTATACTCTGTAATTGGATATCCGTTCAGAAGGAAAAATACTTTAATGCGCTGACATTATCATGGACTTGATGTAGGAATCAGAAAGCAACTGAAGGGAAAGGCACATGTTTGAAATGATCAGCCAGCCTCTAGGGAAGCCTATCATGGCACAGTCTGGTATGGTGGACCAATTAGTGTATGTCAGATTCAGGGCGATAAGCAGGTCTCCTTTTTAGTTTGCCCTGAAGACCAAATAAAAAGTCAACTGGCAGTAGTATGAAACTTATTTATGTGATAAAATGATTGTATGTATTTGTGAACTAGTAAAACCTCCCTTTGGCATAACATTAATATGGTAAAGATTTCAAATGTTTCTAAGAAATGAAGGTAGACAGCAGGATTTCTGTTCAATCCCAGCGCATTACCAAGAGACACATGTGGGAAAGATATAACCAAGAATTATGACATTCAAACTTTCTTTGGATAAAATCCAGATTACTTATAAATGTCAAGCTGCAAAAATCTGTCTTTGACCTGCCTGGAATGCAAAACAATGTTGAAGAATGACGCTAATATATACCTGATGTGGTAGATGAGTGTTGCTAATACCATAGATTATTAAATTTCTGGACAGAATACTAGTCTATACAGAGAATTTATTGGCTGGGTTCATACAGTCAGCACAGTGTGCAAGACGTTTGGTCTTTTGTTAGAGGGTCCTTGAACTCTTAACACCAGGCAGAGTCAAAGGGAATTTCAAACCCTTTAAGGGTGTGGTTTGGCTTTGAAAATACCAACTGAGCAGTATTGTTACCTAACATCAATGGTGAAACTTGCAAATTTACAGGGAAATTATTATGTCCACTCTCTTGCATCATTGATGTGAAATGAAGCAACACAAAACAGGACTTCAAAGACTTTCAAGAACTGGTGAATTAACTTGTCAATATACATATAGATTCCCATAGCAAAGTATTTTACAGTAAAGGGGACTTCACTTTTTTCTATTTTTATAAAGGATCTAAAAGAGCCCCAATCAGTAAAGAAAGTGATTTTGATTACTATACCTCCGGTCTAGCTGACATCAATTACACCTTCCAGCTTCATAATTAAAGTGCTGTGCCTATAAACCTTTCCTATTCTTTGGAAGAGATAAGGATGATGTATGGATGCCTTGGGGGAGTGGGACAGGAGGTGTGACCCAGTTTGGAAGAATATTCCCAGGCGTGTACAGGATACAGGTGTTCTTTCCAGGTAGCTGCAGGCATTGTAGGCATTTTCCCATGAAGAAACCCGGTTGTGAGGTATGTCTTGATTATGCTGATACAGGATTTTGGAAAGGCTGCCTCAATACCTGTGGGCTTGAAGACTGTTGATATCTGATTTGCAGCATATTTGATATCTGCTCTGCTGACACTCTAATGTGAGATTAAGATATATGGTCGATACCTGCTCATATAACACGGCATACTTCGAAGGCAAACTACGGTATTTTAAAACTATTACAACTGTATTTTGCCATGCGCTGAGGTCTGAAAATGTTGTACAACATCACTATATCTTATTTGCAGGCTATGCAGAGTTGCTACAGCATGTCTTACTTAGTCACTTATGATGACTTAATATATGATGTCTGTAGTCTGCACTTAGATAATTGCCCAGGGGGGATATGAAAGATTTAAAAAAAGTCAATAGGTTACCAAGTATTCATGAGAAGGGTAGCTCTTTGATTCCTTATTGTCTCTTGGGGATAAGAATCTGGATAAGCCTCCACTGTTATGGAAAGAGGAAGGAAAGCCGATTTACAGTTCAAGTGTGCGAAGCATTCTAAAAGGCTGGAGAAGCTATGATGGAAAACTTCCTCAGCCCACTTCACCCATCAGAGTCAACAGAAAGCTGTTGAAGGGGACAGGAAGTTCTACTTTTATCTTGCAAATCGTAGGGCCCCGCTGCTTAGCAACTGATGTAAGATTCATGGCACAGAACAGGAACGCCTTGTCATGCAGCTATGATGCAGGAATGCCAGTTTGTCCCAAACCATGTTTTCAGCTGCTGTTGTCCCATATTGTTCCATTTGTGTGGTGCCATTGTCAAATGGATGACAGATATCTCTGCTGTCCCACTGTAATGGGCCAACTCAGCACACAGATGAGGGTTGCCATAGGTAATGCACACGTGTTGAAAGGTATCAGAGATACCAGGATAATGCCTTATCAAAAGCTCTGTGTCAAATCTGCAAGATACCAACATTATCTTGGTACCAAGTAAACAGGTTGGGTTTTTTTTCTCCAAAAAGTCATTAAAAGACAAGGATGTCTATATGGAAAAGTCATGTAAGGACTGCTTAATTTGGCTTTTGTATCATTTTATCAACAAGAACTCCCCAGACTCTTGTTATCGTATTTAATATTTGTACAAATACACCAAAGTTGGCAACTGAAAAATCTGATGACCTCGTATCCCAGGGTCAGGGAGACAAGCTTGAGGGGAAGCCAGTGTTTATTTTTGGATGCCGCTTGAAGATATTGAGATGGCCTAGACACTGGCAGGCACTACTGATACAAACTTTTTGTGCTGGTCCACTGCTGGCCTTGTAGTGCAGCTGTCTCCAGTTCACATCCTGAGTAGCTATATCATAGTTAACAGGAATGGCCAGCTCTGGTGTAGTAAAGTATCTAATTGAAACCTGATCATTGGGGTGACTTATAGATGTTGATTTTGCTAAAGCATTGTCAGCAGACTGTTGAGCCATCAAAATGAACTACACATGGCTACTTGAAAGGTCAGGAGAAAGGGGTTTGAGAAGTCATCATGAATAGATGCAAAGTGCTCATTCAAATTTCATTATTTTCAAGCAGGCATTTTAACCTTATGTTCTACAAATTATTATCTTGCATTGTGAACTTTAAAGGCAAGGATAACAGCAGTGGGTCCACGGGTTTCTCCAGGCTAAGAGGTACCCATTGGGTGGGGCAGAGCCCAAACAGTTTGAATTTTTGCCCTGACCCCTAGTTCATCGCAGGTCATCCTGGGATGTTGTGGTTTACTGGTTGCCACCACAGGCCAAATGGTGAATAAGGACAGGTTTCCTTGTCTGTCCTGGAGCTAACTCTTGTACATCCTGCTGGGTCCCAGCAGACCAGGTAATTAGGGGTGTGTATACTGGACAGGGCTAGTTAAGATGTCAGGGATGACAACAGTGGTGTAGACATGTGGAGGGGGAGGAGCTGATAAACCCAAAGAAATAAAGCATGAAAAATGTATACATGCATTACCAGCAGCTGATTGGAAGTGAATTGCTATATAGTATCTTAATTAGCATAAGTCGATGTATGTGCACAGAATGTTCGAAATCTTTAGACAAATATTTCAATGTATATTGTCTTTTTCTGGCATTTTTAGTAGCATAATAGGAAGATGGAAGAATTCTAAGCTAATCCAGTAGGCACATTGCAGACTGGTACAGACTATTGGTAGCTTCAAAGAGAGGGTAGTCCTGAGTATAAAGTCTCCTGAAAGATTTAACTGGACAATGTGAACCCAAACATGGGAAATCACTTAGCTCTGTCTGGCATCCATTACTGACTAGTCTATGTCAGCATTCCAGGAGGAACTTGTAGAACATTTTCCCTGCAACCGAGTAGTATTTTGTAGAGGAAAAGACAGGGATGACACCTTACCTGGGCTTTCCATTTTCAGCCTGAAACCAAAAAAATTTTTGTCAAAATTGGGGGACTAAACTGAAAGCTGTTTTCAAACTTTGGCCTATATTCCTGGACCATAATTGCTACAGTATTCCAATGGAAACAAGTACTGATGGATTGTTTGGAAATGGGAACCATGCTTATGACACCTGAAATAATTCACCTTTGGAGGTACTGTATATTTTGCCAAGCCCTTTTTTGGCAGGTGTTTGTTTGTTTTTCAACTGTCTGGAACAATGATATTGTTTCTTTTGCCTCCCTATTTACTAGTACAGCGCTCGTGACTGCGCCTGTTTTAGGCGCATATGCGCCCAGAATTTCGAGAATGCGACTAGATTTGAAATCACAGGCGCACAGTGCTCCTAGAAAAAATCAAGTTACGGTAAATCATTTTTCAAAATAAGGGCTTACAAACCCAGGTAAAGCTACAAATTTTGTGGTAACAATGACCCATTTTCCATTAAGAAATGTTCATAGAGAAGATCCATCCATAGTCAACTTGTTTTAATGCGCCTATAAACGCAAAATTTCATCCAAAACGCGCGCGAAGTGATCTGTCGAGACGAATGAAAACAACAGCGGCCATCTTGGATTTTTGCGATCTCACTGCAACGCCCTCTAGCGACATCAGTGAGAACTGCAGGGTTACCGACATCGGTAGAGAGCCGATAATGAAACAAATTAAATCTAGCACCGCGTTTCCGCTGCTATTTTATCTCTTGGCCAAAATTAATTACTTCTTTGCTATTGCTATATAAAAATTGTACCAGGCTGAAAAATATTTTTTTTTTAATTTTATACAACTGTATAAATGTTGTTTACTACTGACTCTGTTAGTAATTTTGCATGTGTTCTTCAAATTGCATGTAAAATGAAATGTATGACATGGGTTTAGGTCCAGCAGATATAGATTAGACTGCAAGTGACATACACCTCAATGGCCTGTAAGAGCATTTTGAAATGAACGTTGTTGTCAATTTGGACATTTTCTGGGGGGTACATTTATTTGGGGGGGGGGTATGTTTATTAGATTTTGAAGTTTTTCTGTGGGGTACTTTCATTCCGGACGGTATGTTTAATTTATTTGGGAAATGAGAGTAATATTTTTCTGCAGCTTTATAATTAAGGTATCTTCTTGGTATCTCTATTTCACACAATTTTCTCATGTTCAATCAAGGAGGTTTGACCTTTTTGGTTTGATAAAGTAAATAAAAGGTTACATTTCTCTATACATGCAAATCGCAGCAAGTATTATTTTACCTTTGCGGGCAGTGTAGTACCCTGAACACAGTATTCAACATTTCGTGAAGTCCTGCAAATTATGTCAATAGGATTATTTTTTCTGGTGGTGCGCCTAGATTTTTGCTGGTGCGCCCAAATGTTTTGGGTTGGGAGCACAGTGCTCCTAAGTCAAAAAGTTAGTCTGGAGCCCTGTAGTAGGAAATCGGTTATCCTGGAGATGTGATGATGATAGATTGATAAAACATCTGCTGTGGTGTAAAATCATCTTAGTCCCCTCAGAAGTAATGAGTTGCTGATTGTGTAATGGGTGGGTTTATTTTGTCTTTGCTTTGATGTTAGAAATAATTGAAGAATACCATCTGTACCAGAGGTTTTAATGTTTTGGGGAATTAGTGAGGAGTACTTCTGATTGGACAATCTCCTTGTTTGGAGGAGATCACTACATGACTGATATACACAGTTGATAAAATGTGACATTATTAATCTGTGCTCTGCTCTGATTTCAACAGCTATAGGTGATTGTCACGCATCATGTACAGGCTACAGTACAGCTATCACATGTACTAAAGCTCTTATCAGTTGGAAACACTGGCAGAGACTGTCCGAAACAATTTCGATAGGTGTATAATATCATACTCTGTCCTTAATACCATGCTTAGATGCCTTAACTTTTAAGTTTGATATGACACTCCATCTATTTTAAGTCTTTTAAAGCTGTTAGCTGTAGAGATGCTGTACTTAGTCATAGCTTTATCATCCTGTTTTGGGCTTAATAAGGTAAGAGGCTATCCAATAGAAATTACCCATTACTGTACCTATTTCTGCATCCTAAATTACATCCTGTTTGTAAGCAGTCTGTGATGCCATATTTGGAAAAGCTAGGTTCCGTCTACTTATATGATGAAAATTTAATCTTTCGTAATTCTTATGGAGACAGGTACTGTAGGTTGCAAGGATATATGTAAAGTTGCGCCTATGCATGTCGATGGTTGACAAGTCTGATTGCTTGCCTGCAGGAAGGCTCGTTTTAATGGCAGCCACAGTTTTCATAAGCTGATTGATGATCTTGTTGTTGGATGGAGGTATAGTCTAATCTGAGCTGACATCTTGTTTCCTTCTTCCTCCACTTCCCACTTTCTCCTGAGTGGGCTCTGCCAGGGAACGTCTTGGTTTTGGTTCATCATTCTTGAAGATGATGCATTCAATAGCAAAAGTCCAAACCAAGCAAAGGGTTTTCTGGTCATTTTATGAAGGAAATACTTTCATATTGGTTAGTATTAGGTCAGGTGATATAGGAAAATTGATCTGAAAGATTTTATTGCCAGTGTCACTAAAATTTCAATGTACATCATACTACATGTTGAAGGCTGTTTGTTTGTATGTTATGGATAACATTTATGTCTTTACTGTTCTTTCCGTTGTTTCAGTTTATTATGTCAATTTGTAATAATTCCCAGCCATTGCTAAAGGTCAAGACAGACTTATCTCTATGCGACAGGCCTTTCTCTTTATTGCCTTACGACTGTGGTACAGCCCTATCAAAGAGTGTACTGTATATCACAACCTGTGATACCTATTGCTGCTGAAACAGGATTAGCTGATGGTACCAAAGAATAGATAACAAAGTATGGAGATCTAATGTGTCCAGGTCATGTTGGAAGACTCAGCCTCAAATACCTAGTAATCAAATTGGGATGCAACAGTCCATGGAATAACCAAGTCCCACATTGCCTTTGTAGGAAGATATCTTATATAATGCTGATATCAAGAAACCTTAAAACGATTACAAGTGGTAAATTGGCGAAGGGCCTGTCCAAGATGGAATGTTTATGTCCCAGAAAAATGACGCTGGAAAACACAGGATGTGATAAAGACTGTTGTGAAAAAAATCAATACAGACAGGTCACTTGGTTGAGGCCAGGCCTTCCCTTGTGGCCATGATAATCAATACCTCAGCTAGGGACGGACCATTTGTCCATATACGGTTGCCTGGATGTGGTACATGTAGTAGCATAGAAGTGTATATTCTGTTAGGTACAAGATAGACCTAAATCTTATATGCTTGTTATCTGCAGGTTGAGCAGTGAGAAGGAGCAAGATGCCGTCAGAGGAGGGTGCCAATGAAGTGAACCAGCAGGATGCTGTTCCTGCTGAGAACAAGACGGAGGTGAAGACATCTCCGGTGAAGAAGACCAAGCCAGTCAAGATGCAGCTGTGCCGGGTGCTGTTGTTGGACGGGACAGAGTACGAAGTGGAGTTAGATGTAAGTCTTCATTTTCATCTGTCAAACTTGAAGCATGATGCTTGAGTCAAATTGCAATGTAAGTCACACAGCTTTATAGCCTGCTGATATAAGTGAGAAAAGTTGGGCGGTTTTGGACCATGGCCATGCTTAGCACACTGCAGATTTTATTAGGCTGTGACAGTGGCATGAGGGATGCTGCCCTTTGTGCCCTTCCATTGGAGCCTGTTTCGCCAACGCTGAAGGTCAAATTGAAAGTTGGCAGGGACCTTTGTAATAACTCAGGAGCCAGGAGACCTGGTTCAGCCCTCTGTAATTGTGAATGCCAGTCAATAACAAGTTATTGCATGCTGTCTATCAAGGCGGTGAAATGAACATTCCCATTGTGACAGGAATGGCAGGCATGACCCAGTAGCCCGTCCTGCTGTTCATCTTGTGTCCTGTGATTAGGTGGAGAATTTTCAATAGCCAAGGATCAATACTTGCTAATTTTGGTCCAGGAGAAGAATTAGGGTAGCCTTGTGGAGGGTTCCTGGCAGGAAATATGACAATCTATGGCCAGAAGGAAAAGCTGCATTAAAAACTGACTTGAGAGGAATAATTGCCACCATGTTTCAGCTGCTATGATTTTTTTACATTAAAAAAAAAATTCTGTGAGCAACAACAATTGTGTTAATTGATTACCTGTTAGTCACTGTAACTGATATGTTAGTATATTTTATTGTTGGAAATATTAGGCAAGAAGTTCTTATAGTTGCTTTTTGATTGTTGGATGATCTAACCTTAACAATTGTAGCTTGTTTGTCTCAGGGAAAGTGTCAGTGTCAGGCAAAGGGACTTGATTCATTCATGGGTTTCTTAATGTGTCCTTGCTAGTCGAGGTGTGCATGTTATTTCTTGTAACTTTAATAAAAGCGTTAAAGGTTGTGTTAAAGGTGGCCTTTTATGTCTGGGTCAAAACCAAGAAAATATTTTGATAAACCATGCATGAAATGAGTGGCTTTTAAGTTTTATGGAGACATGCCTCTTTTTTGGTGAGGTCTGTGGAAGTAATTTTAGTACAATGATCTGACATGGGTTAACCTATTGTTTGATTTCAATGCAAAACATGTGCAATACCTGTCATCATGTCCTTATTAAAACTTTTTCAAGATGCACATATCAATTTAACTATATTGAATTATTCGCATTATATGTCAGGTTTTTTTTTTAAGGGAATCAGATTGCCATATCTGAGTGTGCAAAGCAGCAGGGCACCCCTTCAACCACCCTGGTTGCTTTACCAGTAGCAGTAAGATTGCCAAAAGGACAAGTATGCCTTTTTGATAACCGGGTCATCAAGGCAACAAATTTTGTGCCCAGCGACGTTGGTGGTTCTTAGCAGTTTTCCTCTGGCTGTGGCTCTGCAGAGACAATCCATCCAGCCAATGGTGGCCACATGTCTACTTTGACCATTTTCTTCAGTCCCTAGAGTGATCACTATCGACAGGTTTGACTGTATAGTGTAATTGAGTTTGGAACATTGAGTTTCATCCTTTCTTTTTTCAGAAGAAGGCAAAGGGTCAGCAACTTTTTGACATGATCTGTGACCACCTGAATCTCCTGGAGAAGGACTACTTCGGCATTACCTACAGGGATCCTCAGGACCAGAAGGTAGAAATCAAATCACTTGGTAACAGCTAAAGCCATAACAGGCTGTTATATTTAATGTGCTTCCTATCCCCTCTGATGGGGGAAAGGTGAGCCTAGTCCATATAAAGGTATCGGTTGGGTTTGAACTGTAAAAATGTTGATGTCATGGAGTCAAAATGTTTAAAAAAATGCAAGCATTATAAAAAGACAGTGCCGCAAATTGATAGACTGAGCATCAATCGTTGTATACTGTGGTACAAAATATTTTGTTTCACTGCTTGCAACAGATAAAAGAATAACAGAACAGTGATGGCAAAAGAACCTGACTCTGTTTTGACCAATTGCTGATGTCACATCTGTTAGATCACATGACCTATGTGATTGGTCACTTTAATTCTGAGGAATTCTGACTGCAGAAAGACAGTCGAAAAGTTGATGTGCTAACTTTTTGTGTCTGACCAAAGTTCTATACGATGCAAAAGAACATGTGTCCTCAACCTGACCCCCCTATGACCTGTCTCTGCTGCCCATCCCTTGCTGACCTGAGGTCTGTGTTGTTTCAGTACTGGCTGGATCCACTGAAGGAGATCAGGAAACAGATAAAAGGTGGGTTAGTTTACTCTACAGGACATAACAAACCTGGACTTTAATCACAAACATCACCACTTTCCAACCACTGCTGTCCTGTATCTTTACTCCTGGCAAATTCCTCTGTTTACTTTCTCCAGACAAGATCTGTTCCAGCTATTGCTTTGGTGTTTGTTGATAACCTGCTTTAGAAAGAGAACTGTCTGTTTGTATCAGCATCAGTGGAGTGTGTCTCGAGTGTTGCTTGATATATCAGATAGGGTGACTGTTTGATCAGTAGAAGTGGGTTTGTAACACTTCCTCAGTCTGCTGCATGGGACCTATCATGAACAGCCCAGAATGCAGCATGTAGTTACTCTTAGCTGTGGGAATTACATCCGTTAGAAACGGAAAACCATTACACGATAATTACTACATCAAGGAACTACATCAAGTCTTAAAAAATGTTCTACAACTTTATAGATGTCTAAATTGTTTTGGCATGATACCATAGCCAATTTATCATACTGCTGCTGCAGCGATTGGACTTTATCATAGAATTAAAGCAGGTTTAAATTGCAAAGGCCTGGGCACTGTGGAGCATTTGTTGAATGTTGCTCATCATTGACTTGGCGAATGTTTTAGCTTATGCAAGTAGATACTCAAAAAAGTTTACAGGACAGGCAGACAAATAGATGACAGAAATCAAATACATCCCACCAGAGTGGCAAAGACAGGTTAACAGGTTTACTTTTGAATCTGCAATTATGATATTGACGTCACAAGAAAGCCGGTATATTTGACTTTTTGTGGTGAATTTATTGTATACGAATGTGGTTTGCCACAGTGAGGGAATGTCTCTTTATCCCTAAGTATAGGTTGGCAGAAGTTCTATTGGAAACTAGGCTTTTGTAAGGCTTTAGGTGACGTAGCTAGGAAAGATTGTTGAAATGTTGTGTAATTCACTGACGTCTAAACCCCACATGTTTATATGAAGGAGATGTGCCAATTAGATAACAAGAGGATAGGAGAGAACATCTTAACATTCCTGTCTGGATTTCTGGACAGGACAGATAAGTGGTAAAACCACCCTCAGCTGGAAATAGGACATCCACTTTTGGGGAAATTGGGTCACAGGAAGAGAACTGGGCAAAACTGGAGAGAACCAATTGGTCATGCTGGTTTTGTGGAGTCCAAATACAAGGCCACAACCTCTCAAGCATGTCAATAACCTCACTCCAAAATGGATGTACTGTAGCATGCATAAACATTGATATGTGGAAGCATAAGTGTTGGATAGAGTAGATGCCCTATTTCTTCTGATACACAGAATTGCCCATTAGATAGCAGAGTATATTTCATGCAGCAACAAGAAATATGGAATGTGGAATAGAAACTTTTTTTCTCTTTATGTGATTATGAACCATTAACACTGATGACACTACATTGAAGAAAGACTGTGTGGAACTGTCTGGAGGGATGAGATAGCAGGGTGTGGCAGGCTATGTTTTTCATTTGCAGAAAATTAGTCTGGGGGCATATATCTCCAAAATCTAACTTGTGGAATGTTAAAGTCACCATGCTTGATATTACAGCCTTCTGCATTATCTATCTAGAGATGTTGTATGTTGTTGGTTAGCCAAGATTACGTGCACAAAACAAATTCCATAAGCTATAGCAGCAAGATAGTACAAACAGATTGGAGCAGACAATATCATGTTAAATGCATTAAGCTATGGAATGTAATGAACATAGTCAGACCAGATGTCAGTTTTGGCTGAAAAATATGCCCAGCACTGTTGCCAGTAGTATATGAAAGTAAAGATCTGAGTGAGGGAAACTGGAATTTCAGCATTACTATACCTATGATGAGAGATACTGGCAACATTTGGCTATAATACTGTACAGGTGTTGAACTGTGCTGTACCTCCTAAATGTGCCGTATACTGTGCAGGATTTTAACCCATTCCTTCTTGTTTTGATAAATCCCAAGTTCCTGAGAAATTTGGTACCGGTATACCTAATATGGCCTTCCTTCCTCTGTGAGTGTCCATCTCACAGTGACTGTTATGAACAGAAACAGCCCCCTTGACGTCGTCCACAGCCATAACAGGTATCGCTGCCGGCTTTACTGCACAGCACAAATGGTGCTAGTTCAAACAAAACAGCCTGGAGGTTCCATTTGCTTTTAAGAGGCTAAAAGAAAGCTACCGCACCTTTATGTTATCTCACCCTGTAGACAGACAGTGTTTTAATTCCATGGAAACAGAGGCAAGGTGTGGCTGATTGGATCAAGTTGGCTAATGCTAGAGTAGCCCAGCCTACCTTGTAATTGTGTTGGGATGATATGCTTCGAAGCACACTCATAGGTAAGGGCTTAAAATAGTGAAGGCCATTGTTTTTATGTAATCTTTAGCATTCTGTTCTGGAATTAAGTTAAGTGTTGTCCACCAGTGTAGCATTGCCACAACGTTAGGAGACTATTGAAATACATGTAGCAGCACTTTTCAAACACATTTTATGGTACATTTTCAGCAAAACTATCATACTGCTCCAACAATAGCTCTTCACATGTGACAGAAAGCTTTTAGAGGTTTATGACCTGTGATTTTCCTCTCTTCTATGTCAACTTTACTTTCACAGCATCAGTTTCTGACTTTAAAATATCATTGGAAATGTCATAGACTGTGATGTTCACAAAACTACTCAAATAACACTTAATAAAACATTCTATGCTTCAACGGGGAAAAACTATGAAACAAGAAGTGACAGTGATATTTTGTCAGAAGGCCTAGCGCTAAGGATGATCAATAGGATACCGATACGTGTGATCTCTATTTGTTGAGGCATTTCATTGAACTTGCAAGACCTTGTCATACTGCATTGCCAGGACTTCTCGAGCTGGAGATAGGAAGATAAGCCATACACAACCCCACCAAATGTTTTGAACGTTTAGGCTGCTAGCACATGCTTGGAATGGGAAGAAGGTTGACTCTACACTAATGGGTTTGTCCTGTGGACTCCTGCCAGCCACAGCTTCTACTGGTTCAGCCGTGGACTTGTTGACTGAACAGAACTTCAAGGATTTTGAAAGCAATACAGCAGTTTGTCAACCTCAAAGCAGACATAAGGATCCAGCACAAAAGACAGGGCATTCACTAGTGACAAGCAACAAATATTTCATATCAGGTTTACCCTCTTGTCTTATAACTTTAATATTAAACAGTTAAAAGAGATCACCCTTCCTGCTGTTTTGGATAGAAACCACAAAACTACCTATTCAAATGTTCTTGAATTAGAGCTTTTTTTCAGTATCAGTTGCAAACTGTAGTTGTAGCTAGATGGCAGATTTGTGAGCCAACTGGATATGGCCTTGAAGAATTACATTGTGTTTTTCATGAATGGGCATTTCTAAGTTCCCACTGGGAAAAGGTTAAGATGAAGGAGCCCAACTTCTTTCTCATGCAGAAATCTGTCAAGAAATATTTCCTGGAAAGCCATCACAGTCTGGTTGAAAGTAGGTTTGGGAAGTAAAATAAAATGTTGTTGACAGGACCGAGTATGTAGGTCAGGTGGTATCAGTGGCTCTTAGATGGGTGACAGGTATGGAAATTGCTATGTCATGCTCTGTGTGTTACACGTTCACACATTATTTATTTGTCATTCTAAAAGGCAGATAGTTTTGGATACCAAAGATTGGGAGTTTTTAGACAAGTATGCAGAAGGAATTTGTGTACATGTAAAATATGTGCCTTATTTGTCCAAGTTTACATGATAAGAAAACTAACAAAGTGATATCCTGAAGGCCATCAAACCAACAAACTAAAAAGAAGTCATTCACGAGTGTAGGCTTCTCCTTGGGTTCTGCAGTGGTTAGTCTCACAAGGGAACTACCCAGTATGTGTCTAAGATTCTCTTCCCCCATATATTTCTCCCCACTGTCTACATGTTGTGTAGTGTCTTAGAAATGAAGTGCAGATGTGTGGCATCTTCCAGGAATGTACATGGTCAAGTAAAGGTGGAACCTTGAACTTGGAAACAAGTTCAGCATGTCAATGCACTGACAGACATGTTTGCAGTTAAAGTTGGAATAGGGATTGCAAAAGACAATACAGAAAGCCTCACAGAAAAAGAATAAAAATTGGATTCAAAGTCTGATAAAAGCAATGACTAACCATGTATGCTAGGTAAGAGTTTTGCATAATACAGTCAGTACTTTACCTTTGAAGAAGAATTGGTGTTGATTTAACTGTAAAAAAGTTTAGTGTAATGGGATAAATGGCCAGGTGTTCAGTACTGTATATAGCTATTTTGGATAATTCTTGAAAATCATGCCACTGATTCACTCCCTTTCCAAGGTCAGCGCTCTTTGAAAAATAAATTGTGCAGCACTGACAAGGACATGCAGTTCCAAATAAAACTTGTCAGGTCCCTGGAGGTCACTGATGGGCAATGTGTCAACATCCTCTGCCTGTTGCCATGGCTACAAGGTCTGAAGGACAAGTTTGGTTACAGCAGTGGCCATCTTTGTGGGGGAGAGCTGTGTTTAGCATGGTGGATGTTTGGTGATAAGTGAAAACTAAAACCTTCCATCTTTGGGCTTTCAAATTCTACTGCTTCCTCTTTGCAGAGCTGAAACAGATGAGTCGTGTGTTTGGACTTAGAATTCTCGTGGAGATGTAAAGCCCGGAGCCAGTTTGTTCAGCCAAGTTTTCAAAGAGGGAAATATCATTGCAACATTGCAATGTCATTTCTAAGTGAAATCTTCTCGTATGAGAAGGGAATTTTATAGTTTCAGTTTTAAAACACTCAAAGCCCCATTTTCTGTTCAGTATGATAGACTTTTATCCAAGATTCTGGAATTATACACGATAAGCTAGACTGACTAATAATATGATGCTGCAGTGGTTAAGATGAAAGAAGGAACTTTTGAGACTGCCCCCTCCTAAGGCTAGAGCTGCCTGCCCAAGCTTGTACAGGGTCTAAACAAATGAGGCTGTTTGGAGGATGTCGATCAGTCTGGTGCCTCTACCTGTAAACACAGTAAGGCCAAGTTCCACAAGGCTGCCTTGCTACTGTCTGGGAGGTTCTCAGCTAGATGCCCTTGCCAAGGTTCGAGATCAAAAGGCACAAAAAATGTTGCAACATCTGGCACAACAAAACAGTAGTCTTGTAAATGTAGATGTTGGACCCATGCCACTCACAGGAAATACAGATACAGTTTGAAAAATCCTGTGTGTAAATAAACCATATGGCTTAATGGAGTTCTCTTGATTTAGATATATTGTCAAAGATTAAAAGTGTATATTGCAGCTCAGAATTGTGTTTGGGCTGAAAGTAGCAACAAGATTTCATTGATATGAAGCAGGACAGAATGACCTGATGGAATGTGACTATGCTTTGACCCATTACGCTGAATGATCATACTTCCTTGTTTGATTTTGCTTTGTTTGACATGGTGTATCCTTTTTTGTTGTGCTCTGCCATTTCTTGCTCTTATGTCTCATTTCACCATGTGGGTTTTTTCTTCATGACATTTGATTCATTTTCCCCATCCTCTCTCTGCCTGTGACATACAGATTTGGAAGAGAAAGAGAATGTAATCATTCCTCCAGGTAGTGTTGTGCATCATACCTTATCACTTAGAGTGTATTGTTACCAGAATGGTCATTTTGTCAATTCCTCCATCTAAGAAGAAAAGCTTTTGTATCTGACCATTGATTTATTTGAATTTGAGCTACATAATTGTCTACAGAGCTGGTTTTCAGAAATATACGTTTTTTAACACAATTTTTCTGGTATAGGTAAAGTACAAAACGATGGTGGTATAACTACTTGGAATTGCATTTTCATCACATTTTCAAAGATTTTTAATTTACAAAATGGCTTCCACAGTAATGTTTTGATTGCCAAGGTCGTTGCCCTTTTGTATCTACT
The DNA here is from genome assembly GCA_013266295.2 of Branchiostoma floridae x Branchiostoma japonicum. Classification (NCBI taxonomy): domain Eukaryota; kingdom Metazoa; phylum Chordata; class Leptocardii; order Amphioxiformes; family Branchiostomatidae; genus Branchiostoma; species Branchiostoma floridae x Branchiostoma japonicum. Next base: position 17,355,245 of record CM023823.1, on the reverse strand, counting down.
TCAAATTTGTAGTTTTCCAGGTGAGTTGAAGTTGAATACTTGGACAGTATATTATGCAGAGTTTGTGAGAACCTTTTTTGTTCACTGATGCATTTGTAGGTAAATTATCTGCATCAGTGCCAGTCTGGTAACAATATGCACTCCGTCCATGTCCAAATGTCACAGTTTTGGCCTTGTTCATGTTCAGTCACTTAGTTGGTTTGCTAAAGCCTTCTAACAGCCTCCCTCCCACTAAATACCAATGTTCCCCCTAACCATTCATGCAAGCAGAGGAGGGAGAAGGAATGCTGCCTAGTGCAGAAATTGGAGGTGAAGATGCATAGCCTGGCAAACTTGTAGTGTTGCTGTCTTTTATGTGCAGCTGTGCAAATGTCTATTTGCAGATTTCGGATTTTGTTTTTTTAATGCCAGCTTGGTAGCTTTTCTTTCCTCTCCTGCTGCATGGTCAGTTGTGTGTTATTTGTATACCTTGTGTGGCAGTTATGATGATTGTGACATGCATCACACAAAGGCATGATCACTAACAAGTCACCCCTTTAATGTAAAATCCCATACAAGATAGGAAAACACTTCTTAAATGTTGTAGTTGAAAATATTGGAGCCACCACACTTAGTACACAATAAGACATATGTAAAATGAAAACTAGTGAATCCTTATTGATAAACTACCTGTAAATGACTTCTGTCTTACATATTTGTCTTTGCTGTTTTGTCAGGTGGGCCCTGGGTGTTTGGATTCAATGTGAAGTTCTACCCTCCAGACCCCTCCCAGCTGCAGGAGGACATCACAAGGTAAGGAAACATCTTCAACTATAGACGTACATTACTGTACCCTTAGGCCTTAGTATTAAACACCATGGGTGATCAGTGAAAAGGCTGAATGCATCACATGCCACCTGATTAGAACTAAGTTCAACTAACATTCCTGAAAACGTCACAGCAAGAAGTCAGGGAAGTCTGAATTCTGAAATATTATAAAGTTTTCTTGATATAGAAGCTTTTTTATCTTTCTCCCCCTTTTGGCAATGAAAAACTCCCTTCTCAGCTGTGAAAAGCATACCACAGGAAAGGTTAGCAGTATTAGTAAGGTATGACCTGAGGCAGGAATGTGTATTCTCTGAATTTTTCAGGTTCAAAGAGTAACCAATAAATACAGGGTCTCAGTGCAGACAGAAATATTTGGGCCAGGGAGGAATTCCTTTCATTGTGCCTGTGCCAGCTGCCCTCCCCCACTTGTGTTTAGTACACATGTCCCACAGTTCTGGATCAGCATGACTGTGCATTCTGTAAGGACCTGACTTTGATAGAGCTGGTGTTGGATTGCCTGTGTCAGGATGAGAACACAAGTCAACACAAGTTCAACTTGGTTGTTCCTTACCTGTCACGAAATGGAAGTAGAATGACATGATCAACATTCATAAATGAACACTTGTGCTATCCTATATGACAACTTTAACTTGAGTGTTGAAAAGTGATGTATTATCATAGAGTTAGGTAGTGTGGTAAATATTTAACGTAGATTTACATCTTTAAATCAACTTAATTGGCATTAGGCCGCCAGCAAGATGTGGCAATCACAGGGCTATAACCACGTCTTCTCGTGTTTTCCTCAGGTACCAACTTTGTCTGCAGATCAGAGATGACATCCTTAAGGGAAGGTGGGTATATCAGATATAATCTGTCTACCTTAAGGGCTTTAGGCTTTGTCATACGTTCAGGCAGACGTTCATATCAGTCAGCAACATAATCCTTACCTTCTATATAGGTAATAAAGCAGGCATATCAGCAACATATGATTCAAACAACTTCATATCATTACAATTGACAGGTAAAGGAATAATAAGTTTAGCCAATTTGAGAATTGCTTCGTATAGCTTTAAAATAAGTTATTGATTCAGGGGTGTGAAAACCGCTGCTTGTACATCCTCCGCACGTCTGGGAGAAACGCCCGCTGTTCCTGCCAGGCGGCCTTGTGCTGGCCTCGTCCTCATACATTATTGAACATGCCCAATGGGGAGTATCCGAGTGTGGAAAGGAGGCAGCCATGGATTGATTGATGTCCAAAAAAGGATTTCTTTCCTCTCCAAGGCCCTAGAGGGACCCACAGTGATGACACAGTAGCGACGTGGTATAAAATCCACCAAAATGAAATAAGCAGTGTGAAACGAGGAACGGATGATAGCGGCCTTATTAGATTTTTAGAATTTTCTATTTGATATGTCTCGGGTTGGCTGTACCCACCTAGTGGTTCCAGGATGTCTGATTGCTCTTGACCTGTGCAATCTTTAGGATGCGTTGCACTTAAATCTGGTACGGCTTGCACCAAATTAAAGGTCTGGGCATCCTTGATAGAATGATTGGTGTTATCGTCTACAGGGATTTGACCAGAGATGTTTTGTATTTAATGTAAATTCTGGTGTGTTATTGCCACTGGCTCCCCTGGGACATTGACCCCAACTTCACCTCTCAGGTGAATGCAGCTTGTACGTCACACCTGCCTCCACTATGCTAATCAGCCAGCTTCCTGTAAAGGTTAAGGGATATGTAGACACAGGCACGCTCTCTCCCGAGCCTTTTCATCAGCATCATGTCATTAGAAGTCAGTCCAGACATGCCCAATCAAAGTGATAAGGGTCAAATCCTGCAGTCTGACGCTCAGTTCTTTTCTACAGTGTAGGGTGTACAGCATCAAGGGATAGTGTAGTTGTAGGAACAAACTCTCTGGGGGTGAAATCCTTTTTGATTGCTCTGGTTGTTTTCTGTTTTACTCAGAAGGCAGCGTTCTATTGAAAATCAATATTTAGATGTTGTTGAGGTATGGGCATGGGCATTCAATGGCTGATTCATTTAGAACCTATCTTCAGTCTCAGTATGTCTTGTATTGCTTTTGGAGTTCAAAAATTTCGATGAATAAGAGTTCGAGAGCTTAGTAATTAATACTAAAAAGTTTTCATATAATTCACAAGTCATGATTATTCTTCTTAAGCATGTGCAACCTTTTGCAAGAAATGTTTTGATATAGATAAAGCCCTTAAATGCCATCCTATGCTCATCAGGAAACAGCTCCACCTGATTTTTGATAAAGCCTTCTAATATAAATGGTAATTCAGTATCATCCCAAAATAGTCACAGTGCTAACTGACAGGTTTTATCCTCGAGGGAGTGCTTCATTCTGTTATGGATTCCGACTCAGAAGGCTGAGATTCTATGAACGTATGTCGTTAGAGCAATAATACCTCAGGGATACATTCAGTCTCAGGTGATGAATGGGGCATAATAATGACAACTGGACAACATCATCTGTAGAAGGAAACACCATTAGAGTAAGGAAATGAACAGCAGCAGGGAGGAGGAAGCTTGTGACACTGTACTCGATCTTACAAGCAACATGTATATTGCACTGACTGATATAATTACCAAAATCTTGCTTTTTGTAAGGCGGTATGAAAAAAACTCCACAATCTTGAATTAGATATGAGGTGTCGTATTGTAGTTAAATTTGTTCAAAAAGACAGTTTACTGTATGATCATAGAGTTTATATTGTCACTACATAAAGCATATACTGTCAGTATTTAGAGTTTATACAGTTTTTGGATGATGGTCCAATTCATAACAGGATGCTGATGATTGTTTCTCCCTACCCAGACTGCCGTGCTCCTTTGTGACACACGCCCTGCTGGGCTCCTACATCGTCCAATCAGAGCTGGGAGACTATGACCCCGAGGAGCACAGCGCCGACTACCTGTCAGAGTTCAAGTTCGCACCCAACCAGACCAAGGAACTTGAAGAGAAGGTCATGGAACTGCACAAAACACACAAGTGAGTTTTTGCATGTTGGGTCATGGACAGTTTTGGAAGAAGTGCAAGCAGTTCTTCCATGCCATAGATCCTCATTAACATTCTCTGGGAGTTGATTAGGTCTTTATTCTAAGATGTGTGTGGCTGCTAAGAACAAGCTTCAGGCTTTACAAATTACGTGTGATAGTGACTGAATCCAAATTTTGAAGCATTCTGAGTTATAAGAATGTTACAATAGAAACAAAATATAAAACTTTTGATTGGCTGGACCTGGGTATTTGTACACTTGACTTGTTTATTGGTAGGACAGAAGTGTTAGAACTTTTGACATTGTGGAATATGGTATATACACATAATGGAAAATGGTCTTAGAAGTTTTACAGGTAGCTATTACCATACGCCTCAGCAGCTTTATATACGGTTAGGTCTCAGTGGAATTGTAAACATAAGCAGTGAGATAAAGTGTTGGCTTATCTGTTGTGCAGGGGCCAGACACCAGCAGAGGCCGAGCTCCACTACCTTGAGAATGCCAAGAAGCTGGCGATGTATGGAGTCGACCTGCACCATGCCAAGGTGCGTCAGGACGAAAAAGATGTGGGCATTTTCACCTTTTTCCTTGCACGCTGTTCAGTAGCTGTTACTGTCACTAGATGTAGTAGTGTGCCACTTCGGTGCTGTAGAAAATATTGCTTGTGTTCGCAAACAGATACCCTCGCACTTTAACCCTCATTTCTCTATCCATTGCATGCAATGAGACTAATAATTGCAGTAATTCAATATGATGCAGGTGAATCTCAAAATTTCCTTGGTAATGGTTGAGATCTGCTTGCTACTTTGTTGTGTATCTACTACTCTTGTGACTTTCCTTCATGACAAATGACGTGAACTTCCTCCGGTAATGTTGTGAATTTACGACCATTTTGAACAACCCAGTGAGATGTCAATTGAGGATGTTATGAACTGCTGTATAAAGTCATCTGAAAAGACAATCTAGTCCTACTAAAGTTTAGAAAAACACTATCATGCTAGTTAAAAAGTGCACATGGAAACATGTTTGACTTCTTACTTTCAGCAGCTACCTTGTACGCTCAATTCAAGGGAGCTTCAAGGAAGAGAGGACCACGGCTCCAGTGGTCCTGAACAGTATATGTACCCTTGATAAATTGATAGAAATTAGCCAGGAAATTGTACAGAAAACACTGAGTAGTGCTATCTGTGATGATTTGTCTTTATGCTGTTTTTTTTCCTTTCTTCTGAGTCTTTTTTAGTCTTTCTGTATCAGTGCCTTAAGTTCTTACTGTAGGTAACAATTTCTTATATTCCATATGTGATGTACATGTACAGAGAGACCACAGGCTGGTTAGCCTTGTGATTAAAAAGCTCAGCCATGCAAAAGTAACCGGTACTGCAGGCAATGCGCACCTTACAACATACAGATTTATCCCGCTTGTCTGATCTACTTAGGACGGCAAATGCTTGTTCGTACCTTGATGTATGATTTATTTTATTTTATTACTATTGAGTTTCCGTTTACAACTCACCCAAATTTTGACACAGAAACAACTAACTACTAGATGGTCAAGAAGGCTTAGAATTTAATGTCTTCTTTTGTTTCCAGGACTCTGAAGGTGTGGACATCATGCTGGGGGTGTGCGCCAACGGTCTACTGATCTACCGGGACCGGCTGAGGATAAATCGCTTTGCTTGGCCCAAAATCCTGAAGATCTCTTACAAGAGAAGCAACTTCTACATCAAGATCCGACCCGGGGAGGTAAGGCTCGTTGTGTGCTGATCACTACACAGTTCAGCTTTCCTTCTGTCATGAGAAGCCCTGCAGCAACCTGTACACAATCTCAACACACCGTGATTATGGTTGGTCCATACGTCCAACTAGAAGTTGAAGGCTAGTAGTATAACAAAGGCAATTATGGGTGAAAAAAGATGTTTTTATGGTGATGGTAAAGGTGTCACCCTCTTCCCTGCTGCGGACCATCTATGCACCCAAATCTGTATTAATCACAGAAGAATTCAAGAGGGAAAGGGTTAAGAAGTCAGCAACAGCAGTTCGTCAGAATAAGAAGGTTCTATTAAAGGATTCTACAGCTGGGCTTCACATGGAGAATTCCAGGAGCATCTCTTCCTTTCCTGTGGAACATCACTTTCCTTGCTATGTTTGTAGCGTAGTTGCCTCTTTCACATCTTTAGCATATTCATGGTTGGTTACCTCGCTAACATAAGCACATTTCTGCTTCTACCACCCTCACACTAACTTGTGTACAATGTCTCGACATTCCTCTCACTTTTATTCCAAACTAATCAGTCCAGACCTTTCCTCTGACTTTTGAGTCCAACCTTCTCTTGTCTCTTCTTGCCCTTGGTCTAACGGATCGCATGCCGAGCCTGCTTTCGTAATCAGGAACTAGAAAAGAAAGCCAGAAAGGTAAAATGCCATTGGCTTTCAGGCTTGCACGCATTGCACTGAACTTTCCAGTGATACTCTTGCTTATCAAAACAGCAAGTAAGTTGAACTGCGTAAATCTTTGGCTAGCATTGGTGGGTAACATCTGCTCAGATTTTAAAATCAGGACTTTTTATTCACTTGAACAAAATTTTTGGACCAAGCATGAAGAGACGATTCTTTTGACTGTTTTGCATGCTGTTAAATCAAACTGCTACGTCCACTTTGATTGACAGCTCAGCGGGAAAACCTTCTGAATGTCTCCTGTCTCGTGAACATCTTCTCTCTCTAACTCTCATGCTGACAGCGTCCATCCCCACAGATCTTATGATGTGCTTGGTGATTATCTATCTAATCCTGTCTTGCAAATTTTGCTCCAGGAGGACTCCCTCTTCTCACCAATAGTAAGTGCTGGATTCTTTCCTAGAAATCTCTATGAAGCTCAGCTGTCAATCAAATGATGGGACAGGTCTTTGCGGGAAACCACAAAAACCTACTGTTATGCACCAAGCTCTTATTTCAGGAGAATAATACCTCACTCAAAGAAAAAGAATGCTTCTCACAAATTTTTTGTGCTGTGTTTTGAGGACTTTTATGTATTTGAAAGATTTTTGTCTTACAACATGGTTGATGGGCAAGTATTGGCATGCGAACTGGTTGGAAAAACCAGTGAAAATGTTTGTGTCGGCTCATATTTGTTCATGTGGTCAGGAACTGTATGTGGTTGCCCCCTGTTTGGTGCACAAGAGTAGGTTGTTGTTTTAACCAGTCATTTTACTTACATGAGCCCTTTGTCCCCAGTTTGAGCAGTTTGAGAGCACCATTGGGTTCAAGCTGCCCAACCACCGTGCTGCCAAAAGGTTATGGAAAGTCTGTGTGGAGCATCACACCTTCTTCAGGTATGCAGTCATAGTTGTTTTTGGTCCTTGAGAAGTAAGAACATGTAGCATCTGATGTTTATATGGTATGTAGATGTAATTCGGAAAAAATTATAAGGTAAATACTTCAGTCAACGTAAAATATATAGTATAAACAGGCAAGCTTGAAATATCACAGCATTGCATGATCAATAAAACATCATTAAATGTCTGCTGTCACACTATACAGTAATTTCATCAGCATTTTAATCCACTGTTGTTATTTTTTTATTTCTGTGTAGGCTGGTGTCCCCAGAGCCCCCACCCAAGAGCAAAATCTTGCGCCTGGGGTCCAAGTTCCGCTACAGCGGCCGCACCCAACACCAGACACGGCAGATCAGTGCGCTGATTGACCGCCCAGCTCCAAACTTCGAGCGGACCCTCAGCAAACGCTTCTCCAGCAAGAGCATGGACGCAGGTTTGTGGACATGTATGGAAGGTTTTCTCTTTCTACTTGTTGGTGTCATGTGCGGTCTCACTAGTGAGTAGAACCCACACCATCAAGTCATCTGCAGTAATGGCACCATAGACTACTTAGACACTTGCTCACATAGCTGTCATTATTAACTAGCATGTTTAAGGTGTACATTGCATGCTAAATGCTTGACGATGTTATTTTTTTTAGCTTTTCCTTGCTAATAATGCTGCTTCAAAATTCAATGATATAAATTGAATAAAATGAAGTACTCAAACCACTTACCAGAACCAGAATCACTGAAGAAAGGATTTCTCTTCTATAACCAAGTTTTCTCTTCTAGCTCCTGGCTATGCTCCCTACCGTGAGCAGAATCGACCAGACTTGTCAAAGCTCCCACCGGACATGTCTGCCAGTGCAGACGCTGTTGGTGCTGGGAAACTCCCGTACGCAGACGACGTCCCTCCGCAGGGTGACGAGGTGAGGATATGAGTTAGTCTGGAACAGCTGTGAACAAAATCTGCAGATACCTTTCTTTAATTTTGCATGTCATAATTTTTTTACTGATATTTTGGACAAAGAGTTATGTACTAACTGTTATGTTCTTTGGTTCCACCCTCTCTTATTTCATTGTGGTGTTGAACATCAAAGTCTGTTCTCATCATCATTAAGTTGGTTTTGTCTGTATTTGTGGTGTTTGTTTATTTGTAGTGCATGGCATAGTTTTCTTGTTACTGTCTTGTGAGTTGTAAAGAGCTTGGTGCTAGATCTTGAGTTTTGGCACTGGTAGAATCCGGGTAAAGCCTTTTTCGAGCCATTAAAGGGTGGAGTATTCGTTCTAAATGTTTTGTGTAGTGAGTGTTGTGCAGTGCAGTGCTGTGCAGTGTTTCTTTATTTGGTCAACTTCTTGTCAAGGAAGTAGTCTGAATATGTGGAATTTGAAGCAAACTAACAAGTAACTCAAGTAAGTATGAGAACAGCTTCTTCCGGACAAGAAGGTTGTGTTCCCTGTCTGTTATGTAATGTTTTGAAATGTTGGTTGTAGGTGTTGTCATGTATTTGTATCCATGTTTTACAGTGTGCTGTTGTGAGGCACATTGATGATGATGATGTATTGTTGGGTGAAAGAAGTCTCAGAATGATTGTGCAAGATTCGTCCTCCAGGCTTTTGCTTTCTTTTCCATCTCAATTGAATTTGCTTTGTGGCCCGTTTTTGCTTTTCGTTTCATCAGTCATACATAGTCCAAGGTATGGCTTAATCATAGACTAGCAGTGTCATTAATATTTTTGTGCTAAGCTCATTATTTATAGGCACTGAAGACTGCTTCCCTGGACACCAGAAATCTAAACGAATTCTTTTCACATTGTTTACTGATCATCCTTTTTTCTGCGTGACAAGCTTTGGAGAAAATGGAAGGGGGAAAGTTTGCTTGATTTGAAGGAATTTCCACAAATTGTTGAAAAGTGTGATATCTGGTAAAGTGAGATGTAACAATCAGAACTTACAATCACCTACAATATAACAATCATCTTTTTATCAGGGAAGTAGCCGATTAGTGCATTCCTTGTATTTGTAACGTCTGTATTTCTCCCACCCCTCTTTCTCTCTCCTCCGCTGTCCCCATTGCCCGCCTTTATTTTTTGGCCACCAGATCCCCTTCATTGACGCAGACACGACAGATGACTTCTATAGTGCCTACTCCCGACCAGGCGCCCAAAAGGCTTGTGCCTCCCATCTTTATTCTTTGTGTGTGCTGACCCTGCTGAACTAACCACTGTAGGAACAGAGTACGTCCTCTGTAGGTTGTTTGTCGTGACATCCTGCATCATGAATCAGACCTCATGCTCTGCCTGTTTTTGACCACATACACATTTGGTTTGTGGTAGGCAGGGGTTTCCTGCATGACGTGTGTTGGTTTGAGAGTGGTTTGAATACTCACCCAGTCCTATATATGTGGTCTTGTCGAACGTAGTGTGTTGTGTGATGTTCAGTCTCACCAAGAGTCACACCACCCTCTCCACAACATAACAAACCCTGTTGTCTCATTACCGTCCATATTCATCCCTTGTGTCTTCCATTCCTCTCCTCCATTGCTCGTTCTCCCTCATCACATCCACAGTTCATACCTGTCTACACCAACGTTTCAGTGAAGTATTTTTTATTTTACATGTTCAATGCAAATGACCACTCCCTCATGAATTGTCATATCCAAGACAATGAACAGTTGAACATATCATAGCACAGGCTTACTGGACACCACCATGGTATAAAATAATGCAGTTTGAGGTTGTACTTCAAGATAAATGACACAAACACACAAGATGAAGACTGAGTCATGTGGCTCTTAGATTGTTTATGCAGCTGCTGGTATGATTCTCTACACAGTGTTGGTTAAATTAATGTTAAGAGTAAAACAATCTACAAATGTCTGCAGTCAGACAGTAAAATTCAGCCAAGTCAGATGCAAGGTTGAAGAATCTGACTTGTAATCTTGTGTGATGTTACCAGCCCAAAATTGTATACATATCAATACCTACTTTTCAGCTCTACTAACATATGGGTTAAGGTCCTATAGCGGGTGTTTCTGGTGTAGTGGGGAGTGGTTACTTGCATTGTCAGGTAGGGTTGTGCTGACGTGTGAACCGTCTGTCCCTCCCCTGCCTGTCCTACGGCAGAGCATTGCCGAGTCTTTGGATACTTTGTGCGAAGGGGAGGATTACTATCCACAGGGCAGCTTCAAGGTTTGTACCATTCCCTGACATTGTTGATGTCAACCATGTCCTACCTCCTTGTCTTCCCTGCCTTCAGCCCTCCCCCTCACTAATAGGTTCCTTTTAGACATATAGTTGTCTTGTAGCTCGGGCCATAGACTTTGGTGATATGGGCATTGATTGCATGGTGTGTATGCTTGCATAGCAATGGCTGGTATGACAGTTAATGTTTTGTTTCTCCCTATCAACGTATTGACCTGCCGTAAACGGCTGCTGCATGGCACGTGCTGGCTCAGCCATTTCTACAACCGCACTGAATCCAGTAGACTCACAAAAGGGTCTTATTTCTCCATAGCAACATTTCAGACGCAGCTATGTATTGCATAGCCTTTTCTGTTCCGTAGGCTGTCTACGTTTGCTTCCCTCTCCCAAATTTCATGTGCCATATATTATAGATGTGCTTTCAAAATATCCTTGTCTTGTTTGTACGAACATCCAATTGAAGTTCAGTTAAAGCTACTACTAGAGTTAAGTGTAATGAGAAAGTGTAGTGAGAAATATTTGTCTCAACTTAGTCTTTAGAAGCTAAGTGCATTGCCATTTTAACCCTGGGTCAATGAGGGACAATTTTGCAATTGCCCAAAACTTGCCTCCAAATAGCAGAAATTAAGCGAGTAGGCTGAAGAGGACTGGCCTCCCCAGCCACGTAACAAGCAGCATATGGCCGTGGACTCCCCCCTAGAGATTCCGCATCCTTCACAGGGGGCCACAGTGGCCCGTTCTGATCGTCAACCTTCATTTCCACCACCAGAGTCAGGGCGAGAAAGATGCCGAGCAGCAGCGCAGGCAGAAGAATATCCACGAAATGAAGATGGAGTTCCTGAGTCAAACACCCCAGCCGGCGCCAGGGGGTTGGGACGCCAGAACCCCTCCCAAGACCCTGTCCCAGCAGAAAGAGGAGAAAGAGGAGCATGTAGGTGTTGATTCCTCATAGGCCGGCTCTCCAACCAATCAGACTGCGGCATCTTTGCAAGGCATCTTGGGAAAATTGCTAGATCCAGCACAGAATCAAAAAAAAAATCAGCATACACAAAAATAAGCCTGGAAAACTTAAATGTTAAATAACACTGTTGAATAAAAATGTTGTGATTAACACAGCACAAAAATTGTTCTAAGATTGAGCTGTTGTGAACTGGTTGTTGACGAGTTACTACCATGCAGCCTGTGTTGTGATATTGCTTCTCTTTCTTCCTCTGACTTACACCCCTGTCTGGCCACCTCTATCTCTCTCTGTCTCCTCACCACTTGAGACTGTCCCACTGACTTCACACTTAGCAGTACATCTTCCATGCACGTGTGGTAGTTGTGTGCTGCGTTTGAAAACGCATGGGATATCTCACCAGTGTGCTGACCACTGGCAACGTGTGTGTAACAGGTGCCTGGAGCTTTGTGTGTGGATGGGTGGGTTGTGTTCACCAGATTGGGTATCTTTACAGGAGGCGGCGGCAGTGCAGGAGACCGTGCCGCCCGTGGCTGAGCCTGAGGTGAATGGCACGGAGACGCATGCTGTACCCCAGGAGCCTGCTGCCCCTGAAGAGTTAACAAATAAGGTTGATGATGAGATCCCGAATGTTGAAAATGCTGTGGTGGATGAACTAGAGTCCCAGGTGAAGCATGGTGGCAAGGCATTACATGTTTCTCACACCCACATTCACACATGTACACCCTCCCTGCCTCTCGTAGTCCACACAAAAGTCCTCGTAGCTAAAAGTACAAGTCTCTTCCAGGGGGTCAAAGATCACTAAGCAGTGTAGCTGGGGAATAGGAGAAAACGTCAAGCCTTGCATGTGCCATAACGCTAACAGACATACCATTTCTTGTCAACAGCTTCAATGTTGTTTTGTTCATTAGCTAATCTGCTGAGCCATATGTTTGAATGGCTTGCTAACTGTTCAAGACAAAACATTTTCTAGGGCAGCTTGTGTAGCTACAGGGTGCTGTTTGCTCAAGGTCATGGGTTTGTTTCCCACTGACTGTAAGCATGACAGCTACATGTTACCCCTCTCGTACTAACTTCCAGCTTATACATCTCTACAGTGATCCTTGCATGAAGCAGGAACGTGTTCTGTGCATGTTCAGCATTGCCCATGTGTCTGTTTTTACTTGCATGTATTCGTCCAGCAGTTTTTGCAGGAGGCACACCAGTCAGTGGCTCCCTACACCACGTCATGACCCACCCTTCCTGCTAATGTTTCCCCACTAACACAAGTTCTCTGTGTAACTCATCCTTTTCTGTATGCCCTGTGGTACTAACCTGTGTTTGTTCCCTGTCTAACCCATATTGTTGTCTTGTCAGCACTCACCTTTTTTTAGCTCTGTGGGATACTTACTTACTTACTAACTTGGCTAATTGCTCTGCTGCTGTGGTACTTGTAGATGTTAGTGCAGAAATGTCATGACCCCTGAATGTGAACCCTGATTGACAAGGCTTGTGATTTCAGGAACCCCCCACCGTGGAGGTTAAGACAGAAACGGTCAAATATGTGGCCTCCGATGAGGCCCAACCTGAGTTCACGTCGTCTGTCCCTATTGTGAAAACTGAGTCCAAAACCATCACGTACGAACAAAACGAGGACGGGGAGCCCGACCAGGACCCTGGTGTGCTTGTCAGCGCGCAGACAGTCACCAGCGAGACTATCTCCACGACAACCACCACACACATCACCAAGGTATCCATGGTTACCGGTCACTACAGTCCTCATTGGTTACTCAGAACCACAATCACCACGTGAACTTAGGTTACATTCTAGAGATAGCAAGAGGCCTAAACCCATTGGCAGGTCCACAACACCTGAACTTACCAGTCACTAACTGATACATGCATGTGCATTGTAGCATTTAAGAACCAAAGGCATAGAAATTGGTGCCTATATATTAATAGATACTAATTGCAAATGCATTGAGACTAGGAACTTTTGTGCAATAGTAATGTCCTGGATATGAAAAATGGAGAATGTACATGTCAGCCGGTTCCTCTGATCTTGCATGCTGCATGGATACATGCCTGCACAATAACCTAACCCATATGATAACTCCAGTGGGACAAACATTTCTGCCAATCCCTTGCAATGGAAAAACCACAAGTTTCTCGACAAAATGGTCAAATCCCCAAACATAGCAACATTGGCTTGTGTTGTTGCTTCCTACCATTGCCCCAGACTAAAGTACATTTCTGCACTGTTGGTCCTGGTTGCTGGGCATGGGTGCAAAGTCTAATGGACAGTAGGTGGAGGGGAAGACTGATGACTTGCCTTCTCAGTTTTTGTCGAGTAAACTAAAGGTTATTGGCAGAATGTACACATGTAGATATTCTATGTGGAGACTTGCTATGTCAGTGCTGATCTGGTGTGTCCTGATCTCTCTCCCTCTCTCTGCCTCTCCGTGGTGGTGGTGGTTGCTCCTTAAGACGGTGAAGGGTGGCGTGGCAGAAACACGCATTGAGAAGAGAATCGTCATTACAGGAGATACTGACATTGACCATGACCAGGTAAACCTTCTCTTCATTTGGCACCACCATGACATCACTCCCACCTCCGACCGCCACCCACCATCATACCTCCCTTCAGATAACCTCCCCAGCATCACCCATGCTAACTACAATTGCAGTTATTGCATTGTGTCCAACTTAAGTGTGAATTGCGTTTTATCACATAAATGCCATTATATTACTCTGTAGAATTAATTACACGCACAATTTTTTGGGGGTGGGGAGAAAGACAGAAAGATCCCCAAGTGTACATGGAACTTCATGCCATCACTACAGTGTGCACCTCTGTTTATTTTTGTATATATTGATCTGTCCTTTCTAAGCATGAAAGTATTTATTTTGCACTTCAACTTTGATTTATAGCAGCATTGCATGATTGTGATTTTGTACTTTAGCCATGGTTACTGATGACAGGACACCTGGAAATGTCCCATATGATAACTGCAAGGAAGTATTACTTCAGGTAAAAGGTTTATGTAAAGGCAGTTGTATTTCTTAGCACAGATCTTGCATGGGTACTACCAATAGGTCTGAAAGTTCCCAGTCCAACCCTAGCGAGGACACAAAAAAGAAACAAAGGTGGTAGATGTTAGGGAGCCTGTCTCCAAAGAGAGGAACACCTGTTGAAGGAAAGATTCATAGAGTAAAGCGATGAAGTCTTTAGGAAGAGGGCAGAACTTTTGTAATCATTGAACAGTCACAGAACCTAAGCAGCTTAGCTTGTGAATTCAAGTGTATTTGACACTGCCCTGTTAGCTAGCTTCAAACTGTAGGCATAAGACACCCCCCCCCCCAATTTTCATTTTGGTCAGCATAGTACCACTTTTAAACCTGGTGTATTGAAATAGAAGGTCACAAAGGAATTGGAAGAGGCCCACGTAACATCACTAATCAGAGCACACTATTGGTGTCTTATTGCCACGCCTTACTTTGTGCAGTACATGAAGAAAGATGGCACGCTAGAGACTCACATGGAAAGAACCACTGTCCTCACAGGGGAGTCAAACCAGGATGAGGTGAGGACACCCCCTGTCCAGTGGTGTCTCCCTAGGTGGTGGGATCTAATCTTTTAACCACAAGTCCTTGTTCGGCCCACAGTCCTGTTGATTTAGCTCCGTGTAAACTTTCTTTTGGCTTGCTCCAGCGTACCCAATTTCATATGTACTCAAATCTTTAGTATTCCATCACAAAGTTTATACTAACATCTGTCACGTAGAGAGGTTATTATTCTTTAGTGACTGCAGAAAACTTATGACATTTCTGTTGGCTGTGTAAAAAGTGTTAGGATATCACAATTACGAAAGACAAACGTCAACATCTAGAGTGCATTTCAATAATACTCCAATATCTCTTCTGAAGAAAAAGTTCTTACTGGACCCTTTCCCCCAAACTAACATGTCTATGTATACCCCACTTACAATCTGTGAAATGTGTTCATTTTCCCTCAAAAACTGCTACCATAAATGTTGTCATTGTGTACATATGATAAGTTGTGTAATGTATAATCTTGATATTGTCCCAGTGACTAACTGGCTAATGATAAGGACTAGAGTAACCAGGTAAAGCTACAAAGATATACTGGAAAGTTTTGTCACACATGATATCTACTAATGAACTGAAGGTAGTAATAACTTGTTCCCATTGACCGGTAACCATGCATACTTTGCTAATGTGTCTGCTCTGTGTTGTAGAATGTTTTGTTGATAAACTTTCAAGCTTTATGTAGTCTGATTTATCATTTTCCTGCCATATTCATTTATTCATATTCAATGCATGAAAGCTGTTAGCATGAATATAGACTTTTCACAAGTTCTGCAATGCAAATTAAAAACAAAGCATTCCAGATAGAATTTTGTATAAACTTTTACAACTGTGGAAATGCCCTGCAAATAATCTTCACCCCATGATTGAAATTCATAAAAGCATCACTTGCACTGCACAAGTGCTTCACATTGGCACTTTAGTACATCTTAGTCTCCAGTAGTGCTTGATGTGTTGCTTGCAAGTTCTATTTGTCTTCCTCTCAAAAGTCCTGCATTTCACCACCTTGCACCTTCCAAGTCCAGCCTGTGCTGTGAGTAATCATCGCAAGAATGCTCGATAGCTCAGTCCCTTACAGAGAGGTTAAGACTATTGCACCTGAGCAGCAAACTAGGTACCCCAATGTTTTATTTTTCTCTTAACAATGGAAGGAGTGTTGTAGCTACCCCCTCCAATGCCCCGTAGCACTAGCACTGTGGTGTTGATCGTTCTTGCTCTCTACAAACCCATCAACGCTTCCTGTCTCTGACTTTTCTACCGCCTCAGGCTCTTGCTGACCTGATTAAGGAAGCTGCAGACCAAAACCCTGACATGACGGTCACTAAGGTGGTGGTGCACAAGGAAGAGGGGGAGCAGCAGGTCACGACTAACGGGACGGGGGAAGGTCAGATTCTCACGTCTGAAAGATAGAGATGTTCAGGAGGGTCCTAGGACTAGCTGAACACTGTCCCATCCCCTTTCAGGGCCTTGAAACGTCTGCTTCTGTAGTGCATTGTCTGCAGCAAAGCTTCCAAAAATCACATACATGTACATGTATCACTGAACACAATGTAGTCATTGACTTGATGCACACAAGTACTAGTAATTATAGTTTTCCAAAACCTCAACATTCTGCAAAGGTAAAATTTTGTTGTGTTTAGAATACATTCACATTCACACTTTAGTACTGTATTCCATCTCCAACTTCAGTAGTGCAAAGACACTGACTATGGAAACTTATAATGGCCAACATGTAAATGCTCAGTCAAATTCAGTGGCCAGATCAGGACGGTAGTGATAGGCAAGACACCCATACGGTCACACCAGAAGAACATTGAGTGAAACTAAGATACAGATTGTACACATTGGTTGCTTCTTGCTGCAGAACTATTAGAAGCTGGTTTCAAGGCCTTTTCTTTATTCTACGGAAGGGGAAGAAAGGTCGGGAAACGTTTGCTTCTCTAGAGACTGTTGTCTCTGTCGGGTCTGACTTTCCCTTCAAAACCTTCATTTTCATGGCTCTCAAACTAGGTGGCTGTTGCAGATGATGTCATGCTTTCAAAGTGTTCTTTTTTTTTTAGCATTAGTGGAAGTGGGATATAAGTGTGGATGTGAATGTCTGAATGGATCGCATGACCCACTACTGCCCTATGATTTCTGCCACTGTCAATTTATGCTTTAATTTTGCATGAACTTTCAAAGTTGTGGCTGGTGCATGCTGTAGAAGCACATGCTCATCATGATGAACACAAAGAACTGGGAGTGGGGAATGAATAAATTGTGAGAACTTGGTTATCCAAAAGGATGTGGACAACAGTTGATAATGATATGCAGTACTCTTGACTTTGTTATAGCCAGGGTATTAGTTCAAACTGCAAGTGCTGCATCTTGACAGTAGAATCATGTCAGACATGCCTCTTGGGTGACCAAGTTTCCAATAATAGGTCTTCTACTGTGTTACAGGTCAGTCTTTCGAAGGTTATGCTGGCAGCTGTTACAGAAAAAAAGATCACATTACAAAGTGGGTTTACACCTTGATAAAAGTATTGCTTTCAGCATGGTGTACTTAATGTTGATAATATTTCCCATACAGACGACTGACGACACCCAACAGTAGAGAGTCAGCATGAAGACAGCACCATCGTGTGGGAGGGAACCAGAGAAACATGTGTACACTGAGTTCTGAAGAAACTGAATGTTTTCACTGTTAAGAATTTTCTGATGACTATTTCACAAAGGAGCAAAACAGAAAAAAAAATCACTTTTGTCTGGCTATGTAGTACCTGTGCAGAATTCTGCCCATGTTCTTGTGACAATGTAATTTTAAACTCATTGTGTGTTAGAGTAGAAAAATTGTAGAAACTATGTCAGGAGAGAGAGAGAGAGAGGTTGAATGTATTTGGAGTTGATTTTTTTTTTGCTGCCGCTTTAAAGGCTTGGCAGGCAGATACTTATTGTGTAGAGAATTTTCAAATTAGGACTAGAGTTAGGATGATTAAGCTGGAAGGACACAGCGTCGCTAACCATGCTGAATACCTGCAGATCTTTACAATGTTATTAATGGAGTCTGAATGATATACTAGAGATGCCGACTTTACTTAACAAATTGTTGGCATAGAGCGTAATGTCTGGTCAGGTCTGGCAGTGGTAAGCAGAATTCCATCAGAAGACTGCGTGTAGGGTTTATTTTTGATATGCACGCATTGTTGTGTTTGTTTGTGATTTTCCCTATTCAATCATGTCCATCATCATGTGTGGCACTTTTGCTTCCTTGTAAATTTGTCTTTAGTAATTTTGCCAGACCCCATCTGTTGCTAAGCAGTGTATACTAGACCCTAACTCCTGCTTGTAACTGATGTATCATTTTGTATAAAGGGGTTGGGAGCATCGTAGTGGTGAAAGACAGACAGTACAGTAGCGCTGAGACTAGTAGAATTTCCCCCAGCTTGCGCTTTATTAGTTCATAGCCAATCTCTAGGACTGCACAAATGAGAACATCTGTGCTATCCTACTCAAAGAGGATGGAATTAAGAATGGATTTGTTGCAGAATAGCCTGTCTAACGTTCAGTTTTATAGATGATGCTGACATTGCCTTGTGTTTGATTTAGATTGTGTACAACAGTACGATTTACGGCTTTTGAGTTGATGTTGTCACTGCTTTTTACTGATTCTGAAAAACCACTGTTCTTTTATGGAGTAGGCCTTTCAAAGGCTAGACTGTTGTGGTACCGTTTTAACAATTCCACATTTTAATGCAAGCGTGATGGGTGATATGCTACGTACTCTAGCAGAACTTGACTGAATAAATAATTTCTCATCAGTACAAGTATGTTTGTGTGGTACGTTCTGAACTGAATCATTTCAGACCAATGCAACTCTTCTAGAAGATCTAATGTGTCTGTAAAACTCAGTGGGTGGCACTATCAGCACCAAGGACAGCTAACCTATATTTGACAGGAACAGGTGAAATGCGATACTATCAGCTCCGGTGTCAGGTCACTGGTTACATGCAATACTATCAGCCCATGGACAGCTCACGTGTATTTGGCCATCACTGGCATCATTATTCTGGACAGATGATTCACTTAGCGCTATTAGTACCAGGGAAAGCTAACACGTATATCAGCACCGAGGACAGCACGTGGACATACCTGAGGAGTCATTGACCTCCACTCGTTTTGCGTTGCGTTGTTACGTATGACTCCCGCATTGGCATTTATGAGGGACATACAAAAATATGTTTTAGAATATCCGGCTCCTGTTTGTAGAGTTTGAAGATGGCACATATCTAAAAACCTTGTAGTGTGAGTTTGGTAAGTTTTGAGAGAATTACACAAATCCTTACTGCATGAGCCTTTGTTTGGACACGGGATCTTTATTGCTGTAGGCCAGTCATGCTAATCCGGTTGGCCACGCTGATGCTTCTTCAGCCGGCGTGCTACCTTTTTAAGCATCCTTCTGTTGTGTCTATCCAAACGCTGCTGGTAGGAGAGCCGGATCCGGCCGCTACCATCAGTGAAGTATGTTGGACTTGCGCTGTTCCGGCAGCCACACAGTTCGACTTTTGGTTTGTAGAGGTCGCTAGCGATGGCGTTTACCAGGACTCTTTCTCCTGCGACCATGTCATGATAGATGGGTGCTGTTTTGGACAGGCGGGGGTCACAGTACGTACCGTGTGGAAGGCACTCTGGTGACCCCTGCAGCTTTCTCCTCACATGTGGTGAAGAACTGTCTTCACCTTCCCTCTTCTGAGCCTTAGAGGCGTCTGTGTCCTTTCCGCTCGATGCTTTTTCGCTTTTCCTCTTGGCAACGATCGCTTCAGTAGCTGTTCGTAGTTTGGCGTTCAGTTTCCTAGCTATGTACACACGCTGCTCCTTCGTCAGCTTCAGCCTAGGGGGTGCCGGTGTGATGGACGCTGAGAAGACAGAGAAGGCACTTTTGTCCTCCCAGTCGCTTATCCACAACGTCCGTTAATAGTTTGTAGGAAGCATGTAACACATAGACCGATAGATTTCAAATCCAGGAAAACGTGGCTATTTTCGTGTCTGCAGGTTCAGACAGGCCCAATGTAACTTTTTAATCTTGAAAGTCATCCCTGACTTACCCTGAGTCTGATCCTCTTCCACCTCCTCTGGTATCGGGAAAAGCTCGAAGATGCCAGGACGCTCGTTAAGGGCCCGTAACGTGTTCCTCTCGTCATCACCCTGGCCTATTTCTCTTGACATCGCCATGTCTCCAGAACTAGGAAGGTGGGTAAGGTTTGAAGAGTAATGCTATGGTAACAAGATCGCATTCGAACGCTTTTGTTTTTCGAACAAGTGGAACGTGCATTCCACCCTCTATTGTGTATGACGTAAGGAAGGAACGACTAGGTGTTTCATTTATTTCACCAGTAGATCACCCTCAGGTCTGTGACCTGTTTTTCAGGTGTCACTGGGTACATAACAATACAAACATACTCAAACAAATTAACTACATTCGCATTAACATAAAACAAATAGCGTATAACCTCTGTCTAATAGCGTCCTTTATGACGTAGGGTAAAAATTGTTGGTAGTAACGTTACATGCTAATTATAAAGTAGTTAGAAAACGAGCACGAACTTCGTTGTTCTTGCATGTACTTGTGACCTGTCCTATCACGTATTGCGCTAAGTACTGCTCAATTCGACGATAACTGTTCAGTCATTGCGGACTATATTTCCCCAGACACAAGTTTTCCAAGAACATTGTGCTTCCGTGAGCGAAGAGTAGCGTGGCGGTTTCAAGTATTTTTTCAGTTGTAAGTATACTTGAAGACCTAAAAACCGAACCATCTGAAACAAGTTACAAAATAGGTTTAGAGGCTCGATTTCAAAGGTCTCACGCCGTGTGGAAAGCCATGATATTGGGAACACTTGCCAGTGACGTCACGTTAAATACCCCTGACGCTATTAAACGCAAACGGACGTTCTTCATATAGTCATCCGACGAATCCATTCCAGAACGTCCTCCACACATGTTGCTCGGTGATGGTCTGTTGGTCGTACTATAGAGTTTTGTTTGCGTTCATTCGACGCTGCGATCTGACGTCCATTTGGAGACCAGCATCCTGCCTGTGGATTAATAGGATTTCGCAGACTTTAACTTCTATCAAGTAGACTCTTTAGCCTAGGTTGGTCAACCGGTCATTGAAGCCACTCATAATGGAAGCACAGGGCCGTGAGCAAACGGCTGAATTATGTGAATGGATGGCTAGGGCATTGACCTTGACGGACAGCTGTGGCAAACGATGGTCAGCCTCCTCTGCCGCAAAGTACCGAGTCTCCGAATCCCTGTCCCTGTGTGTGGAGAGCTTACATGCCAACTACGCGTCAGGTGCGAAGAGGAAGCCGGAATCGGTGCCAACGAACACAAGGAGACCAACATCGTCTGACAGACCCTTCATCTCCAACTTGGTCATCAGTGATGGTCTTTTGATAGCTACGGGTACATATCCATCCTACGGGGGTCGAAGGTCGACTTTAAAAAGGTTGGCAGCGAAAACGTTTCCCCGTACGGAAAGCTCCACGAGTTTAAAGGTTACTTGTTTCGAGGAAAGTGACGATGATGACACCGAAGACCAGTGGGTGCAAGGCGCTAAACGGCGCTGTACAGACGAACAGTACGACGCCGATGACGAGTCATACTAGTCATAGTATTGGAATTAACGGCATCGTACTTTTTATAACGGCTTAAAAGTTTGTGTCACTCCATTTGGTTTTACAGGTTCTCACTGTTCCTCAGTTCCCAGTTCTCTTACTGCTGAACAGGGAGTCCCAGTTTAAAACCACGACCTAGCAATCTTTACGTTGTATTTGAGCCTTTGTACCGTGAACAAGGTTCAAGGTGTTGGTAGGTGTTTATAGATTCCAAATCTAAAAACGCCACAATAAACCATCCCAAATAACAGTTGTCACACTTGCAAACACCAAACAGATGCAGTGTTTTATTTTCCCAATCGGATAGGTCAATGAGGAAGGCTGCATATATATACATATATATATATATATATATATATATATATATATATATATATATATATAGCAGTGTATAATATGTTCTAACAGAACAGAAGAGATATATGATTTCACCAAAAAAATAATTTCCGCATATACCTGCATTAGCATCTATATCTAAAGTACATTTTTGGGTTATCAATGGTAGAGCACATCGACTTTCCTTATTGTTCCTCCGTTGGAAAAAGATTACTATAGTACTGTACGTGCTAATATTTAGATCTATGAACAGCATGCAAATGGCAGCAAAATTAACAAACGAGTCAATAAAATATCATGAACAAAACAAAACAAAAGGCAGCATATAAATGAAAATGTTTCACCGAAATATTGTCTACCTCTAACACAACACTGCATGTACAGCCATTACTTGAGACCGTCCTTGTCAGTAATGAACATCTCTGTGTCAGCCCTTCTCCGCATCGGCAACCAGGCATACCCGCACAAAAAAGTAGAATAATGGTTCAACAAAGTTTTAGCAGTAATTTGCTTATATTTACTCTCTACACAAACACCGTGTAAAATGCTTCTTGTTGTTTGTGACAACCGCAGATTGAAGACTTCCAACATGGTCTTTTTTCCAAACAATAATATCTGTTAACTCTAGTGCAAACTTTGCATACAGCATGATATGAAAATAGATGTCAACACCACGGACCGGCTGCATGTTTAGATGGGAGCGTTCATGGCAGCGCGATGTGCGTTGACGGTGTTGACGAAGTCGACCTCCCGCGACATCTGACAAGCGGCACACATCGGGCAGCAACAGGTCTTCCAGATGTCGTCATGGATGTCGCCCTTGCGGAGAAAAACAGAAATGCAGAATTACTGCCATGGTCGACGTCTCAGTGGGGAACGTAACATATGGATGGGGGACAAGCCGTTAGCCGGTTGTAGGCATATACACATACATGCTCGGATTTCACAAAATCTGTTCCTTCTGTAAAATGCCCAGACATTTGTGACCAAAGGATTTGTGGCACTTCCTTGGAACGAAGTGACATCTATTCAACTTAGTATGTATGGCTAACGTAATGTATGCTACAACAGCGTTAAAAGGGACCGTGTCCAAAGTAATGCAACCATTCTTTCCTGAGCCTTGGCTTTTCAATTGGTAAAACGTGGGCTACCATCAGTGTCACCTGTCACGAGGAGCACAAGTAAAGAAGTTATGAAAACATGTAGCAGTCTGTTTTGGATGTAAATGGAGACTGAATCTGGTCTTTGAGGCGTTTCTTACCGTGATGTTGTTCTGGATCCTGATCTTGGTTCTCATGCCCACCATGGCGGCGTGGACGTGGCAGCACGGCATGCAGCACGACTCGCCCATCTTGTCAGCCAAGAAGCACAGGAAACAGCTGAAGCAGAAGGTACCTGCCAAGCCTGTCAAGGGATTGAAAATTAACGAAAAAGGCCACCCAATACTCTGTGTTGAAGGACACACTGCTATACGGCAACTCCGCAAGATTGATACAGATTCACATATAATTCGTTATTCTAAAGGAAAGACACTCAAAAGATAATTTGCAGACTCTATAATGATTTTATAAGTCTTAAGTTCCAACAAAACCTTCTTCACTTAGAATATTCTTTTCTTCCAGTAACTATGGATTGCGGGCATATCTATTCCTAGATAGGGAAGATGTCAACTTTACTTACAGCTTCCCATATCATCAAAACAAGCGCAGAGCCCGGAGGACCACTGCCGAGGGCCGACCACAGTCACCATGGGCTGCTGTACCACCACTACGTTAGTAGTACTCGTGGGCTGGGGGAGAAAAGCAGTCAACAAACCTTTTGTAGGCTACTCTCGGAAACCAATGCAACTTGGAAACAGGAAAAGCTAGAAACAGTTCCTGGTACGCCAACAACATTAGGTAATGGAGCCATTCTGAAATACTTTTTTCCCTGTCTGTCTGTCTCCGTTGATATCTTCAACAGGCTATATTAGATTACAACATCGGCACGGTTACAGCATACAGATATATACGTGCACTTGAGGGCCTAATTTGGTTAAAACACACAGAAACTGGTCGACCAGACCTCAGATTGCCATTTCATTTTCAGAGTCTACACGGGTTACCAGCTGATGTTTGGAATACAGATGGCCCCAAATTGAGTGTTTATCACTCCTTTCAATATACTGTATAATGCTGACACGCCAGGTCAACCCGCCACACTTACCTGTTGCTGCTGCATGGGGACGTGGTACGGCTGCATGGTGACGGGCGCCTGCTGGGGAGGGGGTGGACCTGTCACCGCCGAGTACTGGGGAGGCTGGTCGGGCAGGACGATGGGGTCGAATTTTACCTCCTCTTGTGTTGCCATTGCTACAGGTGGTTAGTTAGCTCCTGTGTCCGTACTCCGTACCTTTCTTGCAGAACATTCAAAATCACTTTTGAGGTGGTTTATCAGCGACGCTCTGAGTTCGTTAGTAACATCTCTGAGTCGCACAACAAACCAAACTTTCAATCGTGTTGACAGACATGTCGAGCAACGTCAACGGCTGCAGCTGTGAATTCAACAAAATATTTGCAGACGAAAGGCCCCAGCTTGCAAGTAATATACTGACTATGGGCAGGTGATCAATGTGACAATTAGTGAAAAAAAGCATGTCGCCACTCTGTTTCGTGAATACAAGGATACAGCGGGTTTACAAATGGTATTAGATGTAACGTACACTAAAGCACCACATCATCATAGTCTCTACCCCGACATATATGTAAATTTCATGACGCTTCGAAAAGGGCATCATTTAACGTTACATCATAGAGCTACATACGCCTTTGAGGTGAGACTAGAAAATGTCCTTGATACAGATTATAAAATGTTGACAAATTTAATGAAATCCATTGACAAGATGTATGCAAAGGAGACCTAAAAGATTGCTACCTGTGAGAAACAACATTCCCACTACCTGTTTTCTACCTTCTTTGTTATGGTTTCGTTTGTCGTAGCCGACTCACCCGGAAATACCTTTGTGGTATCACTACGCAGTGACATGCCCACATGAAACAAGCTCAAATTTGTGCTAAACGGAAAAAGGGAAGGAGTCATCTACCACAGCTGAGGTAACGATTCCATCATGAGACGGTAGAGAAAAAGATAGTGAATTTCCACTGAGTTTTGGCACCATTTTAGCACCGAACTACTAGTATCTCCATGTGAGTCCTAGAAAAATACCGACAGCACACCTCGATCTTGCCCTTATGCCTCTCAGGTTCCATTGTCATTGATAATGCCAAATTTCTGCCTTGACACTACACTAACGATATAAATCATAAACACTTGAAAGAATCGTGCCTTGCAACGTGCTGATTGACACTTGTGTTATTTCCAGCATGTAACTTCTTGAAATTCTTGTATTTGTGGCGCTGTGCAACAGTTCATGTTGACAAACTAATCTGTATCTGTATAGCCGGTATAACCGCCCCTCGGCGTAACACATGCACCAGCTAATATTACGCCACATAACACAGCGCCTGTGTTTACTTCTCTGTCTGAAGAGCGCTGGCTTCTCTTTAGTTTTTTAAGAGACTAAAAGTGTATGTGAGAGAATTTACGATTATTTTTACAAGCTGTCGTGTTTACACGTACAAACAAAGGGTGGTCTACAGACAGACATACAGACGCTGAACGAGTCACGCTATTGTGTCCCACGATGCTGATAGTCCTGAGACAGGCAAATTGATTCCTTCAACCACCTACCCACGCACGGATTTGTGTTTAGCGATGATGTCTACTTCAGTTAAATTGCACCTGTTATAATTGCCGGTTGAGCAATGACGTTGCCAAATCCCGTCACACATGACCGTCAATCCCACCGCCTCGGGTTTACAAGCGTTACACATACATTTTACGTTTGACGTTTCCTGGACGCTAAATTTAAAACAAGAAACCCCTCATTTGGCCGATGGTCTGGTTTCTTTGCACGTATGCAACCATGTGTTTGAACAGTCTTCTCGTAACTTTTACACAGTGAGGTATCCAGTTCCCTCACACGTTCGGCTGAGTCGCCATATTAGTTTTCCTTGCCAGTCGACATACAATGACAACCTGACACGTCCTTATTAGCCTCGAGCACACCGAATGACTTACCTCGGACGGTCTGTCAGTACCGGTGAGTGCCCTTCCCTCTTCAGTCGTTCCCAGAAAAGCTTGGCTCGGCGTTGCAACGTTGGTAGAAGAAAATGTCCACGTTACACAACACCACACGCGTTTCAAGGCTGGTAGACCGTGAAGAGCACTGCTCGGGTTATGGCCAGGGGTGTTCGGTTTCGGGTCAGGTGTGCCAACAACAACAGTGTAGCTCTTTTTCATTGGCTGCACTCATGTTGAGCACAGCTTCCACTGAGGCCATCAATTGTTACTAGCGAGACTACTGCAGATTGATTTGATGATTTGCGAGATCATTTTGAGGCAAAATATTCTTTAATTCTTTACAATCCGTTTCGGTGGGTTTTAGTGATATATAACGGAAGGGGGCCCAAATTCGCCACTTTTTTCTAAATCATATCATTCAAAGGTGAATTTTAATAAGAGCCAACTCTAAACTCTTACAATTTTGAGCTAGTACATACGTAACTTACGTCACATCGCCGTGGCAGAGTACAATGTGTGAAGAGTTTTGGAAGTAGTGTAGTAAAACCTTAGTTGAATCGATAGTGATAACGTATGTGTTGTAATCTCAATGTCTCAGGCGGTGAAAGAGGCTTCAGTAGCACCAAGGAGGTTCGATTGAACCTCCTTGGTAGCATTAAAGGTAATCCGATGTTAACATAAAGTCGAACATCGCTGGAACCTCCAATGCTGTATCACCATTCACATGTCTCTTGAGTTGAAGAGCACAACTTTTAATACATCCCTGATTACAAACGGGTTTTAGCACACCCGCCTCTCTATTGAGCACACCTTCATACCCCCGAAGGATCAATGTATGGGAGAATGCATTTAATTTTCAAGCAGATACGAGGAGGTAAATTGTCAATGTCATTCTGCTGTGTTTTTTTCTCTGTCTTCCTCCCTGTATCTTCTTGAAAGTTGGTTTATCCTTTTTCACCAGCTCCCTTTGGTGCCTCCTATGTAGTGTGGGCATTTTTATTTTCATACATCATTCAGGAACAGAGAATGGACGAGAATCCGCTGAATGTTTTAATTATTTCTACCAGAGAAATGTGGGCCCGTCATGTAGTCGGCATGAAATATTAATGGTCACCTTTGGTAATTCTAAAGCAGGCATCCACGGCATGTTTTAGCACACTCATATTCATTAGTCATAATGTCAATGACGTCGACCCTCCCCACAGATAACTTGTCAGCCCTTACAGACCTATACAGACCCAGGAAGCTTTACTCTAATGCACATTGTTGACATCTAGGAACCCGATGTTCGAGTGTTTCTCACCGCCCACATCCTGCTCCTAACCTTCTGCTGATTACCATACTCAAGAATAACACATTTTACAGCTAGTTTCCGTCGCCTTTACCATGTTTCACTGAGAGACGCGCTTTGGTTTTCTGTTCACAACATTTTATGAACAAGTCCTCCTCCTCTATGATCAGAACTAAATGTGTCGATGTTCAACACGAAATGTGGGTTGAAAGTAGTTAATTTTGAAGTTTCAGGAATGCCGTCTTGTCAAATGTTGGTGAGTATAGGCCATTACCTTTGTCAACATATTGAAGCTACAGTTGGCAACCTGTTGTCACCCCTATTAAATGCCGTGGCTGTCGAGATCAATCTATTCTTAATTTCGCATCCAAAGTAGCTATGAATCAGAGTTCTTCATGACATTTGTGAAGGAAACAACTAATTATGAATAACAACGGCTCTGCTAACTTGGTCGATTGAACTTCCCCACACGTGGGATAAGATCGGAGAACCTTTGATGTACCATGGAAATTGCAGTTTCACATTTTCTTAACTAAAATTGAGATCCTCGTTTAAGCCTTGGCGTATCCAAGCAATATTAGTAATCTTACGTAAATATGCCGAGGTGGCCAATGTAACTAGTTATGTAAGCGCTGTGATGAGGAGAGGTTAGGTGTGTAGGTTGTGTTATCCTGTAACCGTCAGGTATCGAGCAGTCCACAGGCCTAGCTGTTAGACAAGCATTGGCGTGGATTGAAAGGGCTTTCAGTTTGCCTCCCACCAACTGCCAGGAGCTGAATGCTAGTAGTGCAACCATGTAATGAATCATGAAAACTCTTTCGTGTTCTTGACACTTTTACCTGTCTAAGACCGTCCAAGAAATGCATTCCATACGCTGAACCGTCTGCACTGAACAATAGTTACACATAATATGTGTTCATGTCAATTTAGTAGGAACTTTAGATATTTTCTTTATCAAACGTAGTTGAATGCAGAGTGGTAATAAGAGTACTTAAGTGCACGCGAAAATGAAATTGAGGACGTAAAGAAAAACTCATACACAAATTGGCAACTTCATAGTCAGATATTTATCTGTGTTCCGAAAGACCTGTTCCCGCTGTCTGTATACTAGGGTATTTCCTTATAAAGGCTATCCAACTCCAACATTTCTGTCAGTGAAGATAAGAACTATCCTCCTGTCTTAAATCTTTTCTTGGTAAGAAAATGTTACTGGAGCTCTGTGGGTGATTCTGATTAAGACATAGCACACACACACAGATGGATGCCTCTCTACATCACGACTTCACACGTCCCAATCTTGCCGTTGGGTTTCGCGACACACCAGCCTTCGAAGCACGGGCATCTCCAGAAGGTGCGTATCCCCGGGAACGGGTAGCGCATCCGGTTGGTGGCCGTGTGGCACGGGTCTCCCACCGCCCCCAGCGGCTTGCACACCCTGACAGGCGTGTAGGGGTTGAGTGGCGAACAGCATGCTGGTCTTCCCTTCCCCTCCATGCAATCTTCGTCCGACCGGCAGGCCTAAATCAGATGAAAAGAAAACAAATGACGAACGAAACTCTAGGTATATTGTTGCAAACAAGGACTTTGCTATCCTCTCTATTTGTGCTAACCAACAAACCGGTTGTTCTTTCATCTTTGACTTTGGCCCGTCCTCACTTGACCAGTGAACGGAAAATGACCACTTCGATCTCAGCATCAACGTTAGCAAGGCCCGCAGGTACACTTAGCAACACACCCGCTGGAGCCAGAGCGTTATAATATACTTCCCAGTGCTGCCCTAGGAGGACCTTGGGTGTACAAGAAGTGATCTGAAAGGTTGATTGGAGCTAGCCTCCTTCGCAGTCTTGTGAGCGGTGTTATTGTTTTCGGCGACCGACGCGAGTTATGTCGCGGAGGGACAGTTTGCAGCCAAGGGAGTTTGCCGGGGACAGAAGGATTCGCCGCCCAAAAATGACGCCGCTCACAAGACTGCGAAGGAGGCTAGATTGGAGCCGCTCATGCTGAAGTTAACACGTACGCGTCCCATTGGTACATTTGCCCTATTCTTGAAAGAGGTACACCATTTATGAATAGCACTGTCTAGTGGCTACATACTCGAGTTCACCAGAACCCGAAAACAGCAAAGCTGTTCGTACAAAATGATTGCCTCATACAAGGTGTTCCGTACAGGTGGAGCGCTAGCCTTCCCAACAGACATAACCCTCGGCAAATGTGCATAAAGCCTCCGCTGTTAAAACTCACCAATTACAGGTGTTACATTGCAACTGCCTGCCTGCCAAGAAATAGTCTACTACGTACATGTTCAGGTCCAAATCCAGGAAGAACCTATAACTACAGGAGCCGAAAGCTTGGAATATTAAAATAAAAGGGATAAGCACAGTGCAGTATGCTGACGGTCAAGGTTTCAGTGTTGGTAATGTTTTCGGCGGTAACGACTGATACATGGATTAAAACCAAGCTCTTCACACGTCAGAAGTTTCATGTCCGAGCTGCATTACTGTCAGTCTACGACCCGATGTTGCATTGTTGTATGACGGACGTGGGCCTTCTAGCACAGTGCTGCTATTTAAGAATTGCTCAAGGGACTATCGTTCAAGGCGGTTCAGTCCGTCCACTTAAGACAAAACGACTTAAGTGGTAATGAACGAGATGGGCATTGGCCCTATACCCTTAACGATGTTAGTTTATCCTGGGTAATGCCAGACGCCTTGATGTTTTAATGGCATGTCGTCTACAAGTGAAGAATGTCCTAGCTTTGATAGAAATAAGAACTTCCACGGCCGGCATGCCATTATCGGTAACCCGGTCCAACACCTTGGTGAAGTCTAACGGCACTGTTCACTGTACAAGGTCTTTCAACTTCATCTCCCCATCAGGTCATGGTTGTGCCACTGGAGTTGTGGAACTTTGACTTGTGTCCACTTTGCCCTGATGTTCTTTCTTTGGGAGTAGGTACAGGGAGATAGATAAGAAAGAATTGAGAGGCTTGTTTCAATACTGCCGTTTGTCGTTTTTAAGTTGTTATGAACAAGTTTTGTCAAGTTTACTGAGCATACACTGTAGACCTATACGGTCACAAAAGTACTTTCAAGACTTAAATATCAGTATTGTGTTAAAGGGCCCACATGCATCATACAACAATACAACATCGAGGCGTAGACTGACAGTAATGCAGCTCGGACATGAATCTTCTGGCGTGTGAAGAGCTTGGTTTTAATCGATGTCTCAGCCGTCGTAATGATTATAGATTTTTAACGTAAACAGTGACTCTTCTTAAGCTCCATCAATCCTGCTGCTGCATTCAGCAGTTCTTATCGACAGGGCTCGCAAATGCCATGGGGTGTGAGGACTGCGTCTTCAGAGGAGAAACAATGGGAAGACGTGGAAATCTTGAAACCTTCGCGGTGGTGACCTCTACACCGCGAATTCATGACATCGTGAATATGCGTTTCCAATGTATTACTACAGTATCTGTGCTGCAGAATTGTTTCAACCGCGAACTTAAAACACCGCGAAAACCCCTTTCCTCTTCCAACGGGAAATGAAGCCTCCGCGAAAAGTAGACAGTCTAGTCATTCATTGCACTCAGCAGCAGGCTAGGAGGTTAACTTCGCAAGGTTGTGACGCAACACAGACCCTGAAGCTTACAACAGAGCGGTCGCCGACCCCATTTAGCCACTGTTATATCACATTCCATGTTTTTTCAGGAACAGATAAAGTGTGCATGCAAAACACTTACCTGCAATTACATGGGGGTGATAGACAGTTAGGTGCGAGCAACAACGGCAGCGCTAATCGTTTAACCCACTTGAAGCCCTATTTCTGTTTAAACGGAGTATGGTGCACTTCGAGTAACATGTTCTCAATGGACATAACGACCTCACCGCTGTCAGGCTCCGATCACCGCGTAGTACGAGTTCTGGTAATGCGAAGTCAGTTCCGAGCAATGTGGAGGGCCATGGCTTACATCCTACAGGGAACTATCTTAGCTTGCAATGCTGAGGTGTGAAGAAACAGCTTCCCGAAAGTTTTCCAAAATACAGGGCTACTCCTTATCACCGTATATGCATACCGCACGTAAATCCTTAAGCTTTCCCCATCATTCTAAACCAACATGCTCTTGATGATAGTGCAATTTTCTTAGAATCGGGCGTCTTTCCAAGCCCCCCCACTCAGAAACGCCTGCTGATCAGGTAATTTTCCTACAATCAGGGGTTCTTCAGTCTGACATTTCCATGTGACATCTTTTACTAGCAGTACAATTTTCCCAGAATCAGACGCCAAGTGTCATGATCAATCGCGCCAAATCGCATTTTCTTTCCTGGTGAATGGAGAATTTGATGCTTTCTTGTGTTTTGTTGAAAGGACAAAGCATGAATAAGGTTTAGAAATTTAGAAAAGGTTTTGTTTCCTTTGCACGTGAGAGAAAGGCGTGACGAATAAACAAATTTAAACATATGTTGACAAAAACTGGACGTCCAATAAGCAAAACAGGCCACTCCTTTGCTGCTCAAGACAATCTACACACTGGATATGGCAGACAATAGATGGACGTTCTAGCAGACACAACCATATGTACAACTACCGTATACATCATTCGTGATTTCATTTCACCATTGACCTTCGATTCCGAAAGAAATTGACGGGTAGAAATACGCGTTGTTAGAGCCTCTGTCTGGATATCAATGCTTCCATTAATCTCGAATTAGTGCAAATTTCTGAATAGACCAAATTTCTAATAGTGACCAAGAGTTGTACAGAATACCACACTACATGTATATGATTCGTTACATCTAAATAAAATTTAACATTAAAGTTTCCAATTTGTGAGTTGTTTTGTCATTGGCTTCTAAATGGAAGAAAAAGAATCCGTGCTTTCGTAAGTCCTTCAATACCTTGGTAATTTTTGTTGTTACGATGGCATGCTCAATGGCAAAAGAGAAAGAGGAGGGAATAGTAAATAGTAAATGTTGACGGATGTACCGGTAACCACGATTTGATAATGGCCAAGACATGGAGACATACTTTTTACAGGTCTCTAGGATACGTACACGGAGACGATAT
This sequence comes from Branchiostoma floridae x Branchiostoma japonicum, assembly GCA_013266295.2. Lineage (NCBI taxonomy): Eukaryota > Metazoa > Chordata > Leptocardii > Amphioxiformes > Branchiostomatidae > Branchiostoma > Branchiostoma floridae x Branchiostoma japonicum. The sequence continues at coordinate 17,322,884 of CM023823.1, read as the reverse complement.
TGCTGAAACCTGGGGATGTGACGGAAAGAAATTTGCTGATGAAGACATTTGGAAAGATGACTTACCCCTGTGATGATGATGGCCCTTATTGTGGGAATGACGGCCCAGGCTGCTAGTAACAGAATGACGGTAAAGCGAATCATCTGGTTGCCTTTAGCTTCCCTCTGCCAGGCCAGGCGCGTTACCTCCGCCGTGTGCATCACAGAAGGCCTTTGTACCAGTTTTGATATGAGCGCGCACAACGCTAGCTTGGACGCCAGACGCCAGCGCGAGACGATACTGATGCCGTGGGTTGGCGCTTCAAACACGCCCTGCTCCCAGAGACAGTTGGCACCTATTTCAAATTATTTCTCGCGCAGGGTCTAACTCAGGAGGGGCTGTGGTAAAATTGCCCTGGGGGCGTGTTGGCCCTGGAGTTGAGGAGCTGGTCTGTGGAGGCCCTGGAAACAGTCTAGCACCCAGGCTAGCACAACGCTCTTACGTTGCTCTGTGGGTTCCGGGTAGACAGACCATCTATCTTGCTATAATTGCGGAAATGCGAGATAACTGACAGGTTTCTCCCCACGTTTCCTGTATGAGTGTCGCAAGGCCGGAAGAGACGCAAATCCCGTGCTTGATTCTTCTGCAATGGCGTCAAACACGTTTTTTCAGTGGATTGGCCCATTAAGGTGGCGTCTTGTGGCGTAATGGTAAGGCATTCGGCCCGGAACCCATTGGTCCTGGGTTCGATTCCCAGATACATGCCCCGACGTTGTACCCTTAGGAAAGGCACTTTACACAACTTTCCTCACTTCACTCAGGTGAACATGAGTACCTAGCTTCGGTTAGGGACGTCCCTCGGATAGGAGGGTTTGGGGAGAGCCACACCCCACGCACGTGAAAGAACCTACCACACACCTTTCGAAAAAGTGTAGGGGCATCATCGCCCCGGTGTGCGATGGTACAAAACACTGTCTGGGAGTTGGTGATTCACTACAAATCACCTAGGCGGAGTCCTGGCGAACCCCCGTCTCGTAATAGCCACAAAAGGCAGGAGAATCTTCAGCTAGTTGAAGACGGCTGTCTCGAAATGAAACTCGGAAGAAGGTTGTGTTATTGGTAAAATGCTCCAATGTAAATGTTTCTGATCTAGGCCTTTCAATGATTTTAATTCGTTAATTGCTTCCACGCATTTGTTTTGCTGGTGTTACATTATGGTTAGACCAGTATACTGGTGAAAGACCGTTAACAGTCACGTACTTTCTTTCTTCAATGTTTGTACATGTAGCTTCTGTGGTAGTTCAAGTTGGACGCGACAGAGGCTTTAAAGACAGTGCTTTGGTGCATAGCTGCTCGATATTTCAATCCATTTGAAGTTAAGTGATACCAGGATGATATGTCGATAAAATTGCCAGAGACTTAACAGTGATGAACGTGGCACCGTCGGACCGAGGACATGATACTTCCAGAATGAAGATGTCCGTCTTCGATTGGTGGGGGAAGGCGGTACATCACATTGGCTTGCTGATGTCGGCTCTTTTGCTCGGTTGTTCCTTGATCTTCACGTATTTGCACTGCTCACAAGAGCGAGGTTAATTGCCGATCATGCCAGAGTACAGTGTTTAAAGACTGAATATACAGATATAGCAGCATAACCATACATGAAGACCATATCGCTGGCTGCAGGATATACCCTCATCTTTATTCTGTAGACAAATACTGATATAAGCGCGTGTTTTATAGCTAAGATTGTATGAACAAAGCAAGAACGGTTAAAAGCAAGCGAAACAATTTAAAGACGCCCGGAGCTGCTCTTTCCTCCTTAATCCTTTCTCTACTATCTCCCGTCAACAGTTGTCAGGTTCCAACGCATCCGCAAATTCATCTGGGTCAATGGATTTGTTGGCATCAAGCAAATGGCTTTTCTATTAGTTTACTCCACTACAGGACAATAAGTAAGCATATAAAACGCTCAACCGATTTCTTAAGAAATTCTGACATACGACATGACATCGAAATCTGTCCTATTTATTTTTGTAGTATCGCAAGTGAGTACAAATGGTACGGACACAAATAACGGACGGCGATACTTGGTGTGACCGACAGAGCCGCTGGTCGAATCTGCGGAATGAGATAAGAGCAGTAACTACCAGGGAATTGTTCGCTCACCGCCGGTCACTTATCGTGTTTGTTGCCCTTTTGCCGGCTGCAGGGTGGCCCTCCCACGCGCGTTGACTTGAATGTCATCTGATACATTTAGACAACTTGGAAGGATGTGCGCGATGAGAGGAGAAGTTGTGTGTGGGGCGGGGGAGGCAAGTCGCCAGCACGGCTTGTGATTCATTTTGAAGTGTCCATCCCTATATGCTGCACTGGTAATCATCCCCTGGGCCTAAGACGGATTTATCGTTGAATACATGCCATAGCGATGACAGGTGACATCTTCAAGGTGCCAGGGTACATAGATGTAATTTTCCAACAGAAAACTGTCAAATATATTTCTAACTAATTATTGTTGAATACTAACCCTCAAAGATCTATAGTCTAAGAATAAAGTATGACATGATATGTTTTCACAGAGTCACAGACCGTCGTTTACGTAAGGTCCGACAGCGGTCAGTTAGACTCTTATAATGTTGTTGAAAGCACGTCTCCAAATGTTAAGTCTGTCAACCCATTTGTAGAAAATACTTGCTCAACATACACGGAGTAAAAGTAGCTATGCTGCGAACTGAGTACTGTGAGGCTGAAAAAGACAGTCGGACTTGGAACAGATAATGATAGAGTTATAATTGAGTGCCATACTTGGTGACAGAACAGAAATTCAAATATTTAGGTTTACAATATGCTCAACAGTTGTATTTTGTTCTTTAAAATCGAAACTGTGTAACATGTATGTTTGTAGAATAGTCGTGCATGATTGATGTAGATCGTTTGGCACGTATGGCCCGCCTCAGGCACAAAGATGCTACAGTATGACCGGGCTACCTCCCCCTGTCCGGGCCTGACTCCAGCAGATAGCACGGGGTTGGGTCGTTACGTACACATCCGACCCACACATCGATAGACGTAGTTTCTTCATTCATAAAGATTTTCAGCATTCACACTATGTTGGGATCCGCTAGTCATGATGAACTTTGCCAACACGGAGTGATGATGAATGATACGCTTTAAAAACGAGTTATTGGATCGGAAAATGCAGTGATATAGAAGGTTCATATTAATCTCATTAATCAATTCATACATGTTACGCCTACCTACCTACGTAATACAAAGTTTTCCGACGTCATCAGAGGATTCTAAAAAGAATCAGAGTTCGCGGCACCTGACGTTGAAGTTTGGAATACATGTAACGTTAATTTAAGTGGTTATGTTTTTCACTGTATGGTCGATACAACTGTTTGGAGACTTACAGAAGAATTTCTGCTGGAAAAGAAAAGTTGGGTCTGTGCGTAAGAACGACATATTCCAGCATTCTGTTGTGTAAATACACAAAACCAAAAGCCATGCTTCTGTTAACTGTTTTGTTGACTTGTTTTGTTAACAGGGGCATTATGTAACATTTTTTCACCAAAAATTTAAATATTTTAATTGAAAAAATCTTAATGTGATTGTCGTTCATTTCCACTTTTCAACACATTTGAGCTACATGTATCATTTCACATTTCTGACATTTATGGTTGGTGCTAAAACAGTCCACACGAGGCGCACTAATTTTGTGGCACCACCACAAAATACCAGAATGTAAACAAACATGGCTGACAGGCTGTGTTTCCAACTTTTAAACTCACTCGTAAGGCATTATAGTTTGGAACCTGAACTTCCTGAACGACACTAAATGTGCAATGCAGTAGGGTTGATTTAACATACTTTGTAAAGAAATGGCCAGGAAACTGACTTTTCGTATCATCCTAATGTTAACAGTTACATAATGCAGCTTTAAAAGCTGACGTAAGGGTACACTGGTACCTGACTACCAGTCATGTGGTTCCTGTACATCATTTCTGACAAGCTTTCTGATATATGATATATTGATATCGGAGCTAGAGCCAACAGTAACAGAAGTCTCACCACCGCTGACCACCCCTTGAAAAGTGTATCGGTCCACCTGTTAATCAAGATGGCGGCGAAACAAGGTCCCGGGGCGGCGAAGTTCCGCAGTAGATCGGCCCCCATACACCTTCTCAGGGCCAGGAAGAGACAGTCTCCCGAACTTCTGCCAGAGTTTGATCTGACTTTAAAGCCAGGTGACAAAAACGCGCGTGTTTTGGAGCGTATGCTGACCAAGACGACTCTGTCAACACAACGGGCCTCCCATTACAATGTGATGTGTAAGTCTGAAAACACACCTTCACTTGAGTTCTGTTTCTTTAACCTAAATATCATCTCTGCCTTAGGTCAACCGACAGTTGTTGTCATCCATATCATCCATACCTCTAACGTTAAGTGTTTTCTTTCACATTTTTATCTTTCTTTTTCTCCGTTCCGTGTCATGTCGATCTTGTATTACTGGTTTTTCATTGTTGACTTCTGGTCGCCAGCGGCGGTGCGGAACGCGTCGTCCTATTCATACTCCATGGTTTCCGTTGCTATGGGGGAGGGGGGCGTACAGGCAGACTTTTCATTGCTCACTTTGCTGTTTGTGCCTGGCGAAAAAATGTCACAGCGACACTGGATTAGTTAAGTCATTAAAGTAGAAGGCATTTCAGCTATTTTGTGGCTTTCAAAACAGGTGATTGATAAGGCTTTTTAACCGCTAGTGCGGTTCAACTTACGTTACAGGTGTTTAGTCTTATCATGCAGGACTTTAGGAAAAAAGTCCTGCTATTAGGCGCAACATATAAAGTTATGTATTGCTATTCAGTAATACAGTATACTTGCTGTTCGAAAATGAGCAGTAGTTGAACCATAGGGTTATACGTTTTCTCATGCTATCACCTGTTGTTTTTCACTTAACCACCTGTTAATTTTTAATGTTTTGATTTGTTCAAACATTTAGATTTTCCCACCAAATGAAATGATTTTCCGAGTTACATAAATCTATGTGATGTACATGTGTATTTATGAATTTTCTCCTGTATTTTAGCCATTTGATATCTTACCATATCTCTGGTGTAAACCCCCCCCCATCAGTATTCTTTATGGTTCCTGCATACTACAATGTAGTAATGTCAAACCATACTTACCTGATAGGTTTTAATTGTTTGCCAAGAGTAACCATTGTATTCACATCTTATGACCGATAAGACGAGTGCTGTGTAGTACTATTCAGTTTTTTCCAGATACATGTATTGTGGTTGTGCTTTCTTGACTTTTAAGATTAAAATTAAAAATTAAAACATTCTGCATTGCCACAGAGAACAAGGTGCTCAGACTGCCCAACATTTTGAGGAAGATGTCGTGTTGTGTGTTTCCCAAGCTGTAGGTACTGATGTGCTGAACACCATGCTGAGACGAGCACAAGCGGAGAAGGAGGAGGCTGTGAGACAAGCGATAGCGGAGGCTGAGGCCAGGGCAGCCAGAGAGCTGAAGGAAGCGCTTGACGAGGCATTAAGGGAAGCAGCAGAGTCCAAGAGAAAAGCTTTAGATGAACAAAAACAGGTGATTTATACGCAAGAATAAGTTTTTGTGATATTAGGAAAGTACAGCTACACTCTGGTAATTCTGTATAGTAACTTTTACATCTGCTTTATGAACATTGAAAAAAAAGTAGAGTACTCTTGGACCAATGAAAAGTACCAGAATTTTCTTGACAAATAAGCCAGGTGAAAAAATCAGTCCAGCTAAAAACAGATAAACATCAGATGCCATTTAAAAAATCTTGATAACGATAAAGACTTAGTAGACTGGTAAACACATATGACATAGCCTATTCAACATTGCTCGACAGCTCTCCTTCAGAAAGACAAGTTTCACATCTGGAAATTTTATTCAGAGTTAGTGTTTAGTCATTGGCAGATTTACCCATGAATCCCATCTGCTACCAACACAGTACTATGAGCAGCTGGCCCAGCGGGTTGCAGAGGCCAGAGACAAACTGGAGGCAGAGAGGATTGCTAGCCTCACCAAGAAGATGCAGAGAGAAAAGGAGGAGGCACTGAAGGATGCATGGGCTAAGGCTGAGATCATCAAGAATGAGGTAAGGCATCCGATGGGTGAGGATATCCATTCAGTTCCTGATGCAGTGGGGAATAGCTAAGGGGAGGGGGGCTGTTGAAGAAGGTGTATAATGAATATATTAAACACCAAAAATGATAGCATCAAAATAAAGGACAGAGGAATATATAATGAAGGAATCTTTTCTTGATGAAGCTAGACTGACTACTACAAAACAAAGACAGACAACACATTAACAGTATGAAACATTTGGTTTTGTCTGAATCAAAACTTTCCAAACATATAAAATCTTTTTCAATATAAAAAGTTGCTTTGTGAAATTTTAGAGATCCAAGAAGACAAGAAGACTTTCCTGTTGAGATGAGGCTTGAAGGCTCATGTTTGTGTATGTTACAGGCCATAGCTGAAGCTTTGGAGGAGCAGAGAAAAAAGCTGAGGGCAGAGGCAGCATTGGAGAGGGAGCAGGCAGTAGCAAAGGCACTCACTATAGCAAGGGTAGGTGCAGTGTGATGTTACCAGTCTTTTGCACCTCTGTCTATAGCAATTGAAATGAGATCAAGAGCCTATTCACACCATGCCTCTCCTCTTGTCTACAGCATAAGCATGCCATCAAACTTGACGAGGCAGTGGAGAGAACCAAACGCGACTGTGAACACAACGCCAGTGTGAGAGCAGCTGCTGTGGCCAAAGTTTATCAGTCTGAGATTAACAAAAGGGAACAAAGGTGAGAGCTCAGTAATGTTAAAGACATAGAAAGTATAAATATGAAGGTTTTCAATACCTCTAAATTTGTGAGCAAAGTTTTCCAACCTACGTTATATTTTTCAAGTTGTTCAGAGCCATAGAATCAAAGCATGAGGAGTGATAGTCAATCTCTTGCATCAGAAGGTGCCACGGTGACCATAATTTGTATTACAAATTTTCAAGTGGATAAAATCTGTTCATGTGTTCTTTCTGTCTCTCAGAATATCTGATTTACAAGACGACCTTGCTGCAGAACACAGGAGAAAACTGGATGTGGAGAAAGACTTTAAGGTACACGTTAAGAAAACCAATGAAGGAATCTTGTCATCAAATATCTTTGAATAGCTGTAATAACTCATAGTGAGCTGATTTATATGCAAGAGTGTTTGATATGAAAGAAGATAAAACAACTACTTGGTGACCATAACCATTTAGTGCCTTCACCAAGACTTGAAATGAACTTTCCCCGAAAATGCCTGTTGCCCTATTCAAACTTTAGACTTAGATTAAAAAGAAAGATTTAAGAGAATGTATGCTTGATGTAAAGATGGAACATAGATTGCAGCCTTCTGGGATCACAAGAACACCACTTGCATTTAAATAGTCAACTACCTTACTTAAGTTTGTTTGATTTGCTTGTAGGAACTCCAAGTGGATTACATGCGTTTCCTGGACCTGACTGACGGACAGTACCACTCAGACTACATGGTGAAGTACAGGTGGCATGGGCGTATGGCTGGGCAGGCAGACAGCAGGGTACAGACAGACAACCTCAACAAGAGAAATGCCTCCACAGAACCAGGGGACCCGCTACATGTCTTCTAACTACATGTACAGGAGAACAGTGGGCAGTAGTTTTTCGCATGCATGTGCTCTGCTTTGAAGGCTGAAAATCTTTGTAGAATGCATGAAGCACTTGTACTCACCAGTATAAAATGTGGGGGACAGGTGAAGTTTAACCATCAATTTTAAACAATGATTTGCTGTGTATGAGAATTACATGTAGCAATTGGCAATCATGATACATGGGAGTCAATAAGAGACTAAAAGAAGCAAGCACATACATGTACAAGCTTAGATATTCAATGCAGCACTTTCTATTGCAGTATTCAACATGCATGCCTTTGTGCAGGTTACAAATGCATGAATTTTTCACAAAGCGATTGAATCCTAAATAATTGCAGTGTTATCTTCTGAATGTTGCTAGAGCTTCATCTATGACAATCAAATGCTTCATACTACATTTCCATGGATGCATAGATTACAAAGTCTTTCCAGTGTTAACGTTTCTAAAGGAATGGTGCTACATACATGTATATTGAACTGGATGACAATATTTTTCATTTGAAATGCAGTGATGATATTCATAGATGGTTACAATCTTATTTATCGTGTTATGACTATATTTATAATTTTTTGTACCTCTTCTACACTGTAAACTGTAATTTACATTTTCAAATGTTTTGCATTTTACAGAACACTTCACATGACAAGGTAGAAAATACTGTGAGATATTTTTTAACTTTTAAGCTAGATAAAAAAAATAACTACCCTGTTATATACTGTTTGTGTCAAAAATTTCAGGAGATGTAAATAATTATCGACAGAAATAGTGTGACATTTCTGGCAAGAACTAAGATGTTAAAATAGTAATAAATTGAGATTTTACAAGACAGTGTTCCTTGTTACTGTCTTATATTGACATCATTTGCCCAGGTATTGGTCTTTGCTTGGTTATTGGTGGGCTGGCTTACTCTCTCCTTGCAGCCAAGGGCTGAATTGTGAGGAGCTTACAATGGTGGTGGGGCTTAATCGCAAGGGTCTGGAGCGGCTGCCATTCGGCGCTAACTCAGGTGACCTCAATACGACCCCTGGTGCGGCCATAAGACTGTAAGGTTTGAACCACTCACACCGGGAAGGACCCCTACTCTTTTCGATAAGTATGGTGGGTTCTTTAACGTGCGTGGGGTGTGGCTCTCCCCAAACACGGGACCTCCATTTAACGTCCTATCCGAGGGACGTCCCTAGCCGAAGCTAGGTACTCATTTACACCTGAGTGAAGTGAGGAAAGTCGTGTAAAGTGCCTTTCCCAAGGGCACAAGGTCGGTGACATGGGTGGGGATCGAACCCGGGACCTCTTGGTCCTGAGCCGAACGCGCTACCGCTGCGCCAGACGACCCCACATTTTAGCACAGCTTCTGATGTGGAAGCTTGTGTCGTAGTTGCTGTTCCACATCAGAAGCTGTGCTAAAATGTGGCCCTAGCTTTATTAATGGTATCAGTCCTTTGAACACTGGCAGATATTCCAACTGGGGATGGTACAGTTCTCTGGATTTGCAAAACTACCAATCTGCAGACACAAAGCTAGACTACTGTACACAACAACAATCATCATGCTCAAAGGCAACTGTACCCTGAATCACCGTCATGACTTGTTTATTGCAAAGTATACCTGATGTGATACCTGCACGCAAAACATTGGTCAAATAATACTGAATTAAATTGAAACTGTAATAATTCAAAATTTACCTAATGAGTATTTTCCACATTGGAATATTGTCAATATCATAATCACATTGATACATTATAAGTACAATATTGAAGTTGAATCTGCATGAATTTCCACATATTGCAGCACATTTGCATAAAAGGTAGCTAACTAAATTCTGTACAATTCATGAAAATTTCAATTCATTTCTACATATATTGTTATGTACAACTCACAATTATTATCTACCTAAAATAGGTACTTGGTACATTGTCAAATTGAATTAAATAAAATTGAATTAAATAAAGATTAGATGGAATCAAACACATTAATACTATCAAGAAGACAACAGAATAACTCATGATAACATTGGCAAGCCCAGTATGGATATTTCTAGTCCTTACCAGGTATCTGACTTTACAAATGGCATTTGCCAGTGTCAATATTTCCCACAAGCCTATCTTAGGAAATTCAGTAACTTTAGGATGGCAAGTTTGCAATGACGACTACTACTTCAGTCTTTGTGAATCTCTGCATATGAAGAGCAGAGCTAAAATACATGAAAAGTAGCAGTGCAACAGTGAAAGTGTTTGTATTGCTTTTTTTGTAGAGCTGCATTCAAAAGCCATTAAGCATATGGTCACTATTGTACTAATTAGGAGTGATATCAACATTCAATATAGGATAAATGAAAAAATATGATATATAAAGACCAACAAAATTTTTAAAAATTCAATATATGACATGGAATTATGTTCAGTCAGGCAAAGTTAAATTCCACTTTGAAACGACCAAATAATTGGCAAGGTAAATCCTGTCCAAATATTTTCCTTTCCGCCATACCAGATCAAACATTTTAGCAACAGTCCACATGCCTTGTGTTTGGAGAACAAGGAAATGGATTTATAACAAAAATGTTTAATTTAATGTTGCCACAAGAAAAGGGCAATGGACATTATTCTTACCAAATACTTTATCTTGCTTTGATGTACATATGTGTCACCAACATTGCTGCCATACAAACTTTACAATTTAAATAGAGGGTAAAACAGAACTTTTGATTGTCCACATGAAAGAATACCAGTAAACATATACAATGTAAATACATATATCACCTCCCTTTACCTCAAACATGTCGTAAGAAAAATTTCTATCCAGTAGTCCAGACCTGTACCTAAATAACTTTATATCATACCCGGGCGGCGTAACAGTGCTCCCGGCCGTGTTGTATTCTCCCGTACGACCGGATGTATAAAACGGGCATCCATAGAACATTCAAACGCGCTTCGCTTGCGCCGCTACAAAAATTAGAACATTCGAACGCGTTTCGCCCCAACCGTGTACGCCGCTTTCGAACATTCGAATACAGGATTCGGACGTTGGAATTGATGTTGCTGCAGTTTTTTGGGCCAGCGACACCAAATTTTCGCTCATTTCGCCTTGAAAGACGTGTTTTCTAAGGTGGGTATGATATAAATAGCATACAACACGGTGTATTCCGCATCGCCCTCGGTCTCGGCCCTCCCGCGCGTCGGATCGCCCTCCGGCCTTCGGCCGTCGGGCGATCCGACGCGCGGTCGGGCCGATACCTCGGGCAATACGGAATACACCGTGTTGTATGCTCTATTTACAGGACCTGGTACAGGTACAGGAATTAGGTACACAGCCTACCAAATAGTCCAAGTTCTGTATTATGTGACATTATCCAGAGTAAGTGGCATGGGGCGGATTTCTTCTGGTTCCATTTCCTCTATCTCATTTTCAGAGGTCGGCATTTCCTGTCCCTCCTCGTGCAACAGCTCACTTTCAAACATCCTCTGCAGAAGAATCTCTGTCTTCCTGGTACCTGCACCGAAATAATAGGAACATTGTGGCATGCATGCACCAGTCTACCACAGAGTATACAAATATTACACACTAAGTTTTAAAGGTTTTTGACATCTTGTTTCACATGGTAAGTTGGAATATTTGCCATTACAAACAACGTATTCACAGAATGAAAAATAGGTCACTCAACGTTCTATGAACACGAGCTATCAATATCAGGGTGGTATCTTGTACCACATCTTGTGCCTCTTCCCTAGAACACCCCACCCAAGCCATAAAGGCCTGAAACAAGCTGGACGGATGTCATGTCACATGACCTGGAAAAGAACATCAAGCTACACCAGCAGATGGCACTGGAAAGGAGAAGATTGCCCAGTCTGGTGAAACATGTTGGCTCCAAACACCAAGTGCAAGAGCATGAGTGAGTGAGTTAGTGTGTGTGAGTCATACCTCGTCTGGCTAGCCTGAAGCGCAGGCCTGTGTCAGCACGCGGTCTTCTCTCCTTCATCTCCGGCACCACGTCTGCAGCCTCTGCAGCTTCACTCTCCGCAGGCGCCGGCGTCGGACTGGGCTGGACCTCGATGTTGTCCACCAGGACAGACTGGGGGGCCTCGATCTGTACATGCTCTACTGGCAACTGTTCCTGCAGAGGCTTCCTGGGGTTTACAATGATGTAAAATGAGATTGCATTTTTAGGTGCTCTTTAATACAAGTTTGAAAAAATCTGACAAAAGCTGATACTGCATCAGTCTGTAAGCAAAGATCAGTACATCCTTCTTGTGCTCTGAGTGTAATGTTACAAAAAAAAACAGGTAAACAGACAATTTCTGGGCCTCTTTATGAAATAACTTTTTCAGAACATCATCAACAACTGAAGAACAGCTTAACAGCTGAAAAATGTTTGCCATCTTTGGAAGTTTTCATTTCTTGTATCTTATCAACATGTAATCAGATTGATCTATAACATTATATCTTACACTTCCAGAGTAGAAATGTCCAAATTTTCTAAAATTCCTGACTGGAAGGAAGTAAACTCACTTGCTGACCCACATGCCCATCTCCTTGATCTTCTCCTCCACAACGTTGGAGAACTTGCTGGCAGACAGGGAGGACTCCAACATGAACGCTTCCAGAATGAAGGCCAAAAATATACTGTAGGAGAAAGCAAGTATTAGATGTATTGATGTAGCTATGAAACAGTTTAGTCTTCACTGCTTGATATTGTTGTGGAAAAGACAATTTGACTGCACTTTAAGGTGAGTGAGACCTGTGCAATGGCCTAACCTGTGCAATGGCCTAGGAAGAAGTGTGTACACCTTGCATTCAGAAGATCGAAAAGAATTGAAAAATGGTACATACAGCTTTCTCTGCTTATCACTCAGTACTTGTAAGAAAGAGTATTTGAGTTGAACACACCCTACTATCAGTGGACTACCCCTACCGCAGTGGCCTGTCCCTATACATCAAAATGTGTGGGAAGGATTTTAACTTCAACTTTGAGGTCAGTGAAAACATCTGTCAAGGTAGCATAGTTTTTTCTTAAAAGGCTTTACTCCCTTTTGTCATTCTTATCAAAGAATTTACAGAGTAACAGTTGTAATCTGTAGCTCTACCACAGGATATCTTTTATGACTGCCAGAAAACTGTACCAATAGATGCTGACTCACTTGAGCACCACGATGACCACCAGTAGGTGAAAGGCCACAAAGTACAGACGTGCCCACGTACTGGTGATGGCGACAAACCCCGAGGTCAGAAGTGAGCAGGTTAAGGGTTAAGCGTACACCAAGGGCCATTCACCAGCCTCCTGATCACATAAATCAACCTGAAGACATCCCCTTATATCAGGTAAAACAGGCTGTGCAATATGACACTATTGGTAATGCTGAGACAGTTAGACAAGAAAAACTAGGTAAGCTCGTGATAAATACTGCAGAATGACTTATGCATGAATGTAGTCCTTACTACTGAGTTCATCGACACAAAAGCTTTACATACTTTCCTATACAAACACTTCCGACTAAACCTCAGAAAAAGCATCTTACATGTAGTATTACTCAAAGCAGATGATATAGCTAAGCCTTAAGACCATCTCTGGTCCCTCCATAAGTTTTTATTACAAAGGATATCATGCCACTGGTTGACGACCATTAATTCAAACAGCAGTACAAAGGAGGTGAGGAGGTCACTGAAGTTGTTGTTACAGTAGTGATCCCGGGCGAACTCTGTTCCAATCAGCTTTGGGTTGTTACAGAAGGTGACGTTGACATTCCCAGACAACATGGTTCCCCAGACTTCCATCCCGATGATGGCAAACACATAGTAAAACACCTAGTATGTTAGGGGGAAAATGAAATTTAATAAAATAAAACATTTCAGGACATACCTGTTTTTTATGATGTTCAATGTGACATCATTTGTAGTCAGATTTGTAGTCAGATTCAAGATACTATACCTTTGAATATAAAATATAACCTGCAAGTTTGTAAAGCTTGTATTCATCTAATTGTATAGCATACATTTTCTTTACTACAGACACTTGTTGCTACAGCCACAAGTGTCTGTTGAAATCTAAGGCTATAAAAATATGAATACAGAATTACTGGCACAATGAAGTACAAACAAGTCAACTTACAAACAGGACTCCTCCATAGGTAAACATGGAAGGCGCGATGTTCGTCAAGGTGCCGATAATGATCTTGAACCTAACAGCAGGAAACGACCACAATTTGAACCTTTTTTAACCCTCAAACCACCGATGAGGTCAAAACAGATGTATATAAATATGCGCCATTTTGACATTTCTTGTCGAAAACGAAATTCCTCCAATGAGTTTGTTTGTATATATGTCTTGTAACTTCTTATACGGTTTTACTGAGATTGGCTCATTGTTGATTGAGTTATCCTAGAAAGTTTATGCGTTGTTCAGTGGGGTCAAAATTGACCGCAGAAAATGTTATGCATTTTTTAACACATCTGCGTCTTTTGTTGTATCCGAAATTTCTTCCAGATGATATGTTTGCTTGAGCTTTATGCTGTCATGACCTCATGCTTTGAATGAATGCAATATTGAATCAGAAAACTCAATAGTTGTGATTCTTGACTAAGTTGCCTATGGAATTGGGGTCAAAGGTCATCAACATGGCTGCCTGTGGACCTCTAGTGAAATTAAATCTAATTATGATAATGAGCAGAAATTATTCACACCTAATCATGTCAAACTATCCCTGATAGATTAATGAAACTGTACATACATACACATCGCAAAAAGAGTCACACTAAAAACCGTATTCGTGCAAAACATTATGTGGTCAGTCTTGACCCCATACGGTAAGATTTGTCGCAAAAAATCTATGGTGGTTTGAGGGTTAAACACACCACATTTGTTAGAAGTCAGAAGTCCATGTTAGCTCCAAATCAACATAACCAAAATATTACCTGTCAATGCTCCCAACAAGTTTTAGGAGTCGCAAGATTCGTAGAACAAGGAGGACATCTAGTGTCTCTCTACTGTATTGCACTACATGGAAGAAAGACCACAAATTGGTTATAGTGACAGTGAAACTTAAACATTGTCCATAATAAACATCATGTATAAAAAAAAGCAAAACAAAAAGATGGAGATTAAAAAAATATTTCAAGAGAAACTTACACTCTTCCAAAGCAGCTTCAATAACTGTAGCTATAAAGGCTGCTGATATCACAATGAAATCAAAGCTGCAAGAAAAACAGAAAACAAAAATGTAAAATCAGGTGGAAGGAAACAAAGAACAAGAAAACAGAAGATTGTAAATCATCTCCATTGTCACATAAAAAATGACATGTCTTTTGTCTCAAGATTACACAAACCAGCATACTACTGAATTTCCTAGAAGCAAATCAGCAAGCTTCTAGCTACAGGACCCACACTTCTTACATGTTCCAGAATCTGCGGCAGAACTCCCTGAAGCCGTAGGTGTAGAACTTGAGGATGATTTCACAGGTGAACACAGACAGGAAGAACCACTCCGCCTCGTCCAGGTTGAACCCAATGAAGAAGGCATTGACCACAATTGCCAGGTCAAAGAAGTACCGGAAAAACCTGACAAGACACAAATTAATAATATGTACTTTCCTGTCTTAATACTTTGAACATTTGACAAAAACAACAACAATGCAGTATTACTGTGTTGACACTTCACACATAAAGAAATAACAACAATTGTTGTGTAAGTCAACTTTGATTAAGTTGAATTAGTATGTTTCAGGTCCAATGTTCTTCCCATACTCACTTGTGCATGACGACCTGTCTGACAGCGATGCTAACAGAGGAGTTGTAAATGTGAGGCCAGTATTTCTCAATCAGGTGTTTCTGATTCCTGACCTCTGACACCTCCACGTTCAGCAGGTCTGCCACCTGGAGGAACATCTTCTGATCTGGAAGGACAGACAGACAACAGAAGTTAACCTCAATTAACATTTATCCATAGGGTTACATATATCTGCCATTTCTTTCAAAAACCAGTGTGTTTGAGAGATCTCTAGTGTAACCTCCACTATCTGAAACATTATTTGGTTAGCCTTTCTGAGTTTTCTGAATGTAACGTTTAGGATATTATTGAGTAAGGCCCCCTTTGGGGGTTGAGCGACTGAACTTGGATTTGTGTGATAGTTGGTTTTATAATTGGAATATGATGCAAAATATAAAAATTTGATTTAAAACACAACAAAAGATTTGGTTTTTTTATCTATGAAGTTCATTGCGTGAAATGTTGCAGTCTCTAGTGGAAAGGGTGTACAGTATAACAAGAGAAGGGATAGGATTTCTCCTGACCTATGTAACCATTGCCATCCTTGTCCAGCACCTGCCAGAGTAGACTGTAGTAGACTTGGTTCCTGTTGGGTAGAACCTCCTTCATCACGGCGTACCACGTCTTCTCCGTCACCACTGACTTCCCATCCTGCTGCTCCTTCAGCTCATCAAACGCACGGAGCAGTTTCACTCGCTTGATGAAGACAGATTTCTTAATCTCATTCTGTGGGTTGGACATGAGGGGATCCACATCAATATACATGTGAAATGAAAGCATAACCAAATGACAATCAATCTGTTTGCTTGTTAAAGGATGTTAGTGACGCAACCAAAATATTTACTCCTATAAAACACACTATGGAAAAAATTATTGTTACTAACACAAGGATCCTGACCTGAGGTACGATATCAATCATCATGATCAATACATGTCATGTCACCTATTATTTTTCTCTTGTAAGCAACTCCTACAATTGAAATGCTAACAACAGCTTTTTTACGTTGTCTGAGAAACTATTCGAATGTAAGATTGTGAGCCCCACCTTAAGATGTCTTCTGTAGTTCTTGTAGATGACAGCGAGGATGATACTCATGAACAGGTACAGACAGACCACCACATACACGATGAAGAACAGGGAAAACCACTTGTTGCTGTCAAAAGCCGGCATCCTAACGGGACAACCAGGAGTTAACAAAGTAATCATCATCATGATTTACTAGTTCTACTGGACATGGATGTACATATAGGGGTTTAACTGCTTTGTTACTGCCACTGCCTCCAGCTCAACATCTGACTGTAGCATGATAAGTAAACACGTGTACTTTTATCATCTACAAATTCCTGAAGTTACGTGTCTTTGTATGTCACTCAATCTGGCCTACTTTGAATTGTAAATGCTTTGTACTGGCATGTGGGGTATGCCATGCCCATAAGGTATAGAGTCAATTTACCAAGATGAAACACCTAGATAAAAAGGGAAGATGAAAAAGACATCAAAAGATCTGATTGATTAAAACCCCAATTGATTAAAAAAGAGTTCAAACATTGTGGGACTAAATATGCAGACATCAAGCATGCCTGTGATATGTCTGCAGCTGGAGGATATGTGAGGACGTTGACTTACATGATGTCAGGACTGTTGGCAGTCGTTACCAGCACATACAACTGGAAGTAGATGTCACCGTATTGCTTGAAGTATGGGCTGTTGTCAGTATACAGTCTTAATTCTGGTCTGTGATATGGAAAACACACATAATGTAAAACTAGGTAACTCTTAAAAAAATATATGGAGGAAAACAAAAGACTTTAGGTTGAACATGGATGTGTCAAAACTTTCTTGACTGCATTCAATTTCATTAACTTAAAGGGATATTTCCAGTAACAAGCAAAATTGCCCTGTACATAGAAATGCTGGTTGAAGAGTTACCATGAATGTCAGAAGGTAGAAGTAAATTTAACACACTGTTGACTACAGGACTACAACAGACTACATGAGTTTTATGCTATAAATGTTTGAAGAGGTAAATCATTAGCAAGTCCAAATCATTAGCAAGGTAACTATGTTACGATACATGGCAACCAGATTAATGAAGGTAACTATGTGACTATGGAGGTTGTGAGCATGCACCTTCTCTCAAAGATTTTCAGAGCCATCAGAGCGAAAAGTGCAATACTGAGGAAGAACAGGACTAGGACATTCAAGATGTCTGGCAGGGTACGGCGGATGTTCCTGAAAGCACGGCGAATCTGTGGAGAAACAACAAGGTCACAGGAGCTGATAGAAGACTACGAGTTAAATTGTTGTCTTGAGAAAAGTTATTTTTCTACCGAGATATCTTGATAGTAAAAACTTGTCAATACCATGGTTAGTTAACTTAATTGGTCACCAAATATTTTAATCTATTCAAATTAGTAAGACATAAGACTAGAGGATATATGATTCTGAAAGTGGAGTTCAATGTATTCATAAAGAAAGGTCTCGCCAGATTGCCATTTGGAATATGCCTCTCAAAACCCATAAAATAGCACTTCAGAGTGTTAACAATCCTCCCGACATTCACCACCCTCTCCACTCTAGTCTGGTGAGAACACCATCAACATGGCCATGTTATGCTGATGACATACCTGTCGACCCTCTGTTACGTTGACAAGGATCAACGGTCGCAGTGGGCGGGACCAGCGGTACGCGTACATAGTCTGGCCAGAATTAACCAACGCTATATAAGAGATCATGTCTATCACCACCACCTGTGGGACAAAACAAAGGATATCACTAGAGTACACAAAATCTAAATATGGCATGTAGTAAAGCCCTGATGTTACCTCTCAGAGTTTTGTATGATAGTCCCTAGTTTGACAAGTTAGTCCAATCAACCCATACAATCAAGTAAAGGGACACACTTGACATTATCCACTACTATTTTCTGCCAGAAAACTACAACTTGTCCTGTGCTTTACAGAACAAAATGTACCTTGTCATAGGACTCTAACACTTTTGTAATATATCATAACACCTACAACTAACACCTATAACTTACATAAATGGATAATGGAATCCCATTAGGCACTAACAATCCTAGTTTGGTGAAGGTTAGGTTTTTACTTACGACAATGGTAGCAATGACAACCAAGTTCTTCTTGTCTGAGTAAAAAGTCCTGCCGGGGGAGAAGAGCTTTAGATGGAACAGCCTGCTGCCAATCACAATCAGACAGATCACCTCCATGGGCATGGTTACCTTTGGGAGGAGAACATCACAGAGTCAATCACAATGGAACAGGGTAGAAAAAACATCTTTTTGCCACATATATGCAGTAACAATGGAATCAATCATGTTTTTGAAGTACTACAAAGTGCAAGATCAAGTTACAAAAACGTAAAATCCATATATTGTAATTAATAAAATGGAACAGGCACTGTCTTATACATGCTCACAATTTTTCACATATACTGTACCTTTATGTTTTTCCCAAATCAAAGGACAAATATTTTATGACCACAAAGTTGCCAGTTCTTTAAACATCATAAAGCCTAATGGTACTTACCCAGTACTCGACCTCGAGGCCAGGTACAGCAGGCTTCTCAAATATAGCCAGGGACAGCAGGAGGAGGATGAAGAAGTATGTCACCACCTTGGGCAGCCAGTGGGTATAAAGGTTGTACAGCCTAGAAAGGTACACCAGAATCTCAATAAAATTTGTTAAAGTTCTTTGCAACATCTACTGGCTACTAGTAGTTAGGTGACACTGGCTGTATGTCTTTTTACAGCAGAACCAATTTTTTTCTGACAATCAATAAACCTTCATATTCTTCATATTCACTTCTGATTGACGTGAATGAAAACATAGGCGGGACACGGCTAGGTATTGGGGTACTTTAAGTTCGTCTTTTGGACTAGGTTTCGAATTGTAAAGTTCTAAGAGTTGTCACTTTAGAGAGTGGGCGAGCTGCTGGGTAGATGGTGGTTGACCGTCTTCTCCCTGGGACGGCATGGCGGAGTCTGGAGAGGTCAGAGGTCATCCGCTCCTCATCTGGCGAAATTCCCCGCGATTGCCCCTCCCGGTTCAATCCCAACATAATTACGCCAGTGATCACAGAAGCGAGAGGTTTGTTTGGGCAATGAGATGTCTTTAATGAAGTTCAGGACATCTTCGGCCAGGCCGAGTGTAGCGAGGTTGCCCAAACAAGTAAAAGTTAGTGTGTGGTTGGGGTTTGATGAAAGAGGGCCCGACGATTTCAAGGTCGTTTCTCAGTGGTAGGTGCGTTGCCTGTTCGTGATGTGAAGTCCCCGAACATTGTACTGTCCGGACTGGAAACTCCCAGAGTGGAGGTCGCACGCTGCTTACGCTTGGAGCGAGGACATGTGCCTGTTGCACGGGGCGTTAGGCGTAAGCTGACGAAATACGGGGCGTGGGGGTAGAGGTTCCGTTTAGGCATGCCCGCCGCGTCGTCGACCGCTGTAGAAAGACGATGTATGGTAGTGGTCATCGGGGAACGAGGTGTCCGCTGTGATGGAGCCGACGTAGCCGAATCCGTGCTTTCTGGGACCGAGACGGGAAGCGTAGCCTTGGATCCGTGACTGCTCGCTTGCTTGAAGAGAGTGGTGTCCGTACTCCAAGTGAAGTATGCGTGACTGGAACTCCACGTGGGAGGTTGTGGAACGTAGGAGTGACGTACTGGCTGTGGGGAGGGGGATCTTCGACGTGGCATAAGTGATCCTTACTGACTTCTCTGTTGAGCCTCTGATGCCATGCTACGGCTGCTGAAGACGCCGTGACCTCATCAAGAAACTTGATGGAGGTCTGCAACATTGACCGTGGCCGTCCCGCATGGTTTTAAGGCGCAGACTGGCGGAAGTTCGTCGGTTGACCGTCTTCTCTCTGGGACGGCATGGCGGAGTCTGGAGAGGTCAGAGGTCATCCGCTCCTCATCTGGCGAAATTCCCCGCGATTGCCCCTCCCGGTTCAATCCCAACATAACCAATTTTTTTCTGACAATCAATAAACCTTCATATTCTTCTCACTAATTTTCAAGCAGATGTTGGGGGAGAAAATCGTAATGTTTTCTGACGGGCCACAGTAACTTGGCATAACACTAACAGTGGTATCAATCAATACAACCCAGGTGTTCAAAAATTCAATAAATAAATAAATAAATAGATACAGGTGTGAAAAGATTGCCTGTCATGTCTAATTTGTAACTTACACATAGTTGAAGAAATCTTAAATCTTTGTATTAATTTCCTCACCTTACAGAGTTGTCCTCTGGTTCAAACTGGCCATTTCTGCCATACCGTGCATCTATGATGTAAGTGGCTGCCAGGTACAGATTCATCTGGAAATAAGATTTGTGACATTTAGAAGGCTGGCTAGGCTTCTGCAAGCAACAAATTCACTGAACTGTCCTACCTTGCATTTTCATTGCTTTAAGATGGTTATATACACCTTATAATTTTCCACTTGTGATTCATTTACTACTCATTTTCACCCTCTTTCCAATCTTAAATGTCACCGCCCTCATTCATTTGGTGCAGAAAGCAGTTTATTCCCAGTCATGAGAAAAACCCACCTTGCTAATCTAAACACACAACCTGGACCAAACAAAGTGAATTCAGCCAGGCTTCAAACTCCCCTAAGGACAACGACTGACAACACACAAAAATTCTCTGACTAACCTAAGCTAAGTTTATTACCAGTAATTTTATTCAATCAATGAACTATGGCCAGTATTTGCAAGGACTTTTATATATATGCCTGGAAATATGTGATAATGTTTTTCTAGTGCCAGCTCAATGAGTGTTTTGTAAGTTGCCGGGCAACAATTACATCATTTCTCCGATAGACAGGAAACATACAAAAACCTATCTTAACCATTCTGCAGTGCTGATTTGCCCAAACTACAATCCACAGAAGATATGTAACATTAAATTGTTACTTTATTTTTTATGTTACATTTGTGATTAATTGTGGCACCTATCTGAAAAAAAGAATATCACTACTGCAAGTACCATAAGTATAATGTATAACCACTGTGCTGTTTGATTTAATTATTCCTACCAAGTACGTTCTTGTTCCTACTTTATTACTATACATGAGAGAATCTAGTTTCACAAAGGTATTCATGTAATAACTCTGTACCTTTACATAAACATGGTGTAACATTTGTCCGTTTAATTCCCTGGCATTTGGTACAATCTTTTATATCTTGTAACACTTCAATAGTTATTGATTCATTCTTGATGAGAGGAGCACAGTTTTCTAAGCATCTCAACTACGGCTACTTTGTTTAACTTGGTGATTCACCTTTTCTCTAAATAAACTACTGTACTAGTATTCCACTAATTCAAAGATGTCTTTCTCAAACTTCAAGTCTCGTGTCTAAACCATAAAATAGGTTGAAAAGTAAACTACACATTTGCAAACTCAGACAGTAGTTTTAAACTGAGTGTAGAATGCCTTTATCATAACTGAAGCGGATTTTCCGTGCCACAACATACATGTAACCCAACACTATAGCTTCTGCAGTAAGTACACCCCCCATAATTTCCGGGGCGTACACATTACACAACACAAATCACACAGCTTGAACTGGTGCAACGTCATAAGGCCTTACCTTTCCGATACTCAAGTTGTTCGGTACCACCACGTGAAAATTGCAGGAGTTTCAATTATGCCAAAACATTGAAAGAAAGTTTTCTCGACAAACTTTTCTATCCAGCAGTAGCCATGTTGTCCTTCAAGCCAGGTCATTCATCCGGGACTTGGGAGCACATGAGGGGCGTGGCCTCGGAAGGGGCGATCCAGTAGTGCCACTGAAGGACTGTGTTCTCCCCTGGGACAATCCATTGCAGCTACAAGTAGGAGATAGCAGTCGAGCAGACGTCAAGTTTGGAAGAATCTGCCACCAAAGTTTATGCAAACTTTCCGTTGATTCCTTGTCCACTTTGCTTAGAATTTTGGGGTTAACGGGGTAAAATGAGGATGAATACTGATGATTTGCTCAATTTGCTGAATACAAACTCTCAAAGGAAAGCGCCTTCTGGCAGAATATTGCTAAACCGCAACTGATGGCCATTCAGATCACATCTAGTGGGTGCCATCCTCCGTAGTTACTGCGAGCTCTCTCCCATGCTGGCTACGACTACTGGACGGGCATTTCTTTTGCATGGCCTGGCTTTATACTGCAACTCATCACGCTGCCGCCAGCTGTTTCAGGTCTCCCGAATGACGAACAACTTTTGGAACGGCGTTCGGGATTCAACTGACGTCATGCATGTTCTCAACGTTAGCACATTTTGTCAAATTCGAAAGTCTCCGAACACTGTTTTATGCATGTATCCGGAAATATGAAGCCACAGAGAGGGAACATCGGCCAGGGTGATGACCAGAGGAACACGTCTTTATGGGCTCTTCTGGAGCGGCCTTGGGTCTTTTCTCAATGACCTGAGGAAACGGAACAGAAGAACGGTGAGCTTGAAACTTTCAAGGTCACGCTCGACATAAGACTTTGTGAACCCAAAGTTCAGATTTGTACAGATATCAATTGCTTAGAGTTACTTTCGTTTTCCCAAGCTGCATGTAACTTTGATTTGTCGGATCTAGCCTTATCAACTCTCGTGTTATCATTCCTGGTGAAGGCCGTAGCTAACTTGAAATCAGCATTGATCTTTATCGTGATCTTCTCAGCCTCCAGGTTGCCGACGAGGCTTTCACATGAGCGACGCGTGTCTGTGGCCAGAAAGCTGAACGCCACCCTGCGAGCAGCTACCGAGGCGATCGTCGTCAGGAGGGCAGACAGAAACGTCCAGGACGGGGAGATCAGGACTGTCCTTCCCACCACCCATCGAGCTTGCAGACGAGACCAGCGCGCCGTTCCTGAAAAGAATACCTCTCAGGCCCGTCGAAAATCCACGAACAGGAGCGAAGCAGAGGGCAAATACCAGTCCCGACCACAGCAGAGGGCAAACAGGGCACAGGAGCAGAAAAGTGACAAGATCGAGGGTGGCTCCCGACTTTGGGCGAGGAGAAAAAGAGCGCAGAGGGCACCGGACTGCCCACGACCCGGAACGTACTGTGACCCCCACCTGTCGAAAACAGCACCCATCTACCATGACGTGATCGCAGGAGAAAGAGTCCTGATAAACTACTTACCTGACGACTCCTGCAAGTGGGAATCAGCAGACGACGTGGAGCTCTCGGCCTGCCAGAAGGGCATTACCCCCAGCGACTACACAGACGACAACGGGCGCGTCATTCCCCGCTACCGTCAGCACATGGACAAAGTGTACAGGAAAGTGCTTCGGCAGGTGGCACGTGAGCTGAGGAAGTACGTGCGCGATAATGGGTGATAAATGATGTATCAATGCTCCTACTGAGAAAGGACAGTTTTAATCCTCCACCCGTAACACTTGACGTTGTATGCACCGTAGCAAGATCCACTGCATGTCGATGGGACGGATTTAATTACCAAAAGTATATTTTTCAGTTAACAACTCAGTGTTTTAGCCGTAAAATTCTACTTAAGAAAATTATCTAAACCATGCAGAGTAAAACTTTTATAACAAAATAAAATATTATCCTCTGCGTGTGTCAAAGAATCATCATATAGCTTCCTACACCACACCTTTTCTCTCTACCGTGGTTCCAGCCAATTGTTTGATAACAACACTTGGGCTGCATCCAAGGATCACTGTGCCTAAGACCGGTCGGACTACTTGTCATTCCATTCCGGTGTTTGGCGTGGCTCGACCTGAAACATGGCGGAACTCAGCAGATTTGCAGAAATGTTATTGATTGCCGTATTGCTTTGTCCTCAAGTGTTAGGTGAGTATCCTCAACTCCTTATTTTCGTCCCTTATCTGTGGAAACGAGCAGTATCAAGATGACAAAGACTCATGCAGCTACGTTCACAGGTAAACAGTAACACCGCTGTTACGAAAGTCAAGTGAAGTCGCCAGTCGCCATACATGTATTTATCTTACAAGAATTGTCTGCTGAGAAGGAAGTAAATGAGACATCTGAACTCATGTCTTCATGTTCAGGCTCTTATCTTAAGATCTTGTGTTCTGACTGTAACCAAGGCTTTTGTGCACGTACATGTAATTAATTTGCTGTTGACACTGGACGCCATGGCTGTAAAATGCCCATTGGGCGTGTCGAGCTTAGCCTTATGACATTGAACCATTCACCTCTACCATATCCTCACCTCTGCTCAACGTTGCTGCATTTTGAATCAGGTGACCTACAGTGACTAGCATAAAATCAACGACTCTTTGAAAGTATAGTCAGTTGAAGATGACTGTAAACATGTTACTTTCTCTGGTCATAGGGATACCGTATGGCGCGTCGATATTTTGTCGTTCGGCATCTATCATATTGTCCTGTGCAAAATTGACAGTTCGTTCATTATTCATCATGACGATTTAGGTCATGCCACAATAGTAGCGATTGAGCTCATTATAGCTTCAGACTATTGAAAGGTTGTCATTGAGACGACGAACTGGCACTTGAAAGACTTTTTTCTGAGAACAATGCAAGTACAAAGAAAACGACTCTTAAGTACATTTCTTTTCAGAGGGAAACATATCAAATGTCTGTGGTTCGCAGATAAAACGTCTGCAGCCACGGACTGGGGCTTAAACCAGACTGACTATTGGTAAACAATGAGTTCAATGTACTGTCGCCAATGATACCTAACAGACTAGAAAATCAAAACTGGAGTTATGGTCATGAACTTTAAACGGTTGGATATGGAGCAATGGTTTCTATGATGTAAAGTACCTTTACGAGCTGGACTTGCTAGACGAAGGTTAAGTTAAAACGCTATCTCCATTATTTGTAACAGCATTGGAAAATGTAAATATACACACAACATGGTACTCGGTTACCTTTCTTAGAAAGCTACCTACTAGACTGCAATCGTTACTGACAGTTTACTTTAGGAAACGTGATAGAGTCACCGTAAGAGGGCAACACAAATCTGTAGAACATATAAACATATGCAGAAGCATGTGTGGCGCGTAACACACACTGGCGTGTCAAGGTCACGAAGTGACGTCCTTCTGTCCTTGTTTGTGGACCTAGCTCTTGAATTAATCCATGAATAACATCAGGGTACAATCACAGCTGTCATCGGCTATACTGTGCCAAAATACAGACTTTGAATTCTTTTAAAGTTCACGAACATTCTCAACTTTACCTTGTTCTATTCACAACCCTTCACAACCTTGTAATCCAGTGAAGGGTTCATTTACCGGAAGGGAGGGGCATTTGGTAATCCTTTAACAGTTTTGTGTCATGTATGCATGCATCGCTATGTGCGATTTTTTTAGAGATACACAGACAGAGTAATAACGATTTGGTGGAACTAAGGCTAGCGGTGGGCAAATTTGCATGCTCATATAGTAGCAGACAACTTCTGATGCTTACTGTCTAATTAGTAGGACGGAATTTCCGGTCGTATGGTGTCCCGAAGGCAGAGTTTTGTATTACTCAACCCAACTATGTGGTCACTGCCAAGAATGTCGAGCTTTACACTATAATAGCCAGTAGTTAAGCCCATGCGAATAAGGCTTGTGAGGCAATGAAAACCTACATGTATGTCACTGGCCTCAAAAAATAACTGACCGATTATGTGTATGTAGAGAGACTTCACAAGTCATAAATGTTTGTTGTATTTCTTTTACAGCTCAGACGACCTTTGGCCCTCAGACCGGTAAGAGTTACTTTTTCTTTCTACATTTAAGTGGTCATTGTGGACCTGCCGTTGTCTGACTAGTCCAAAGAACAGACCGTTGCTGACTCTGATGCACTGGCACGTTTTCCAGATTTAGCTTCTAATGACATGAACTCCCCTGAATAACAAATCATGCTCTTTGTCGGTTTTACTTCAGCATCCATCTATATTCAACACGGATGTGTCCGCATTTATAGGGAAGCTATCAGATCCGACAGTTATCGGAAGTCACCTTGTAGAAGTTTCTTGTTCACAATCTCAGTGAAGACTGTAGTCGGAAATGTACTTAGGAACTGATTCTAGATTATCCGATGGCAACTCCTTCAACAAGTATGATACATGACGATCAATAATATAGAAGGGCACTTTCCATGCCATCATGTCCCTGGTATCTCACTGATAACTTTTCTAAATTCTGTTATCCCCAGTCGATTATAGCAACGCCGGGATCATCACAGCGTGCGTCGTCGGGGGTCTCCTCATGCTGGCCGTGTTGATTGCGTTACTGGCACGGTATTGTACTATTGTTGGTTATTCTAAAGATATAGATATAGAATAGGAACGTGTTTATTTTGTTCGCAGAAATATTAGGCTCTGGTCTCTGTGACTTATGTGTAACTCCACAACCAACGCGCTACATTCAATATCTCATTTTCGTTGTAAACACAAGTTAAGGTTCAATTGATGTTGAATATAGCGTGTACCATATTGTCAGTATACAGTGTATATTTCAGATCGATTTGATGTGTAAGTATCTAAATAGTAATGAACCACCTACACATACCACATTTTGTATCGTTGCAGAACAAATTGCCTTTTTTCCGTATTTCCATCAACTGTTTTCATTGTTTGTTATTTTTGTTTGGTCACCAGGCTGTGTAAGCCGTGCGTTTCTAAAGAAAAGAAACAGGCGTACGACGTGAGAGAGCAGTGGGACCAGGGAGGAGCGCCCCCCGAACCAGGCTACCACGTGAACCGCGGCTACGAGCCGAACAGCATACCGAACACCGGGGACATCCCGATCCCACGTGCTGACTATGACAGGTCCATCCCACGTGCGCACGTGCAGGAACCTTATCAGACCACCATCCCTCGTCAGGACCTGTATAACGGGTAATGTGTTATGTCTTCTGCTTTTGTATGCTTAATTTTCTTCACCATCTCCATGTCAAATATACCTAAAACAAAAGGAGCTTTGTATCAACCTGAAAAGGTGTAGTCTATTAATCCCCTTGTATCAATTAATCTTGTATCCTCCTTCAAGTTAAGATACAGGGTACCGTTTATCATTAGCATAGCAGTCAACTTTACTGATATGAGCTCGAGGTTGAAGTTACAACATATGACCAAGGACATTACTTGATATGTTTTTCCTAGTGACTCGCCTTAACACAATGTTTTTCCTCTTGTACAGTTACATCCCTGAGCCTAGCCACGCCCCCATGGGAGCCCAGCCCATGATTGACATCCCCGCGATTGAGACAGAAGACCCCCGGGCCCGCTACGCACCCGACCCCATGGACCTGTACCGCTACGACCAGCCACACCTCGGGCCGGACGTGAACGAGTCCGACGGTTGGGTTACTTACCAATTCAACAAAGGACGTTAGAGAACGGATACGTTACTGTACTAACCCGGCATGAAATTGCCGACTGCCATAAAATCAAAGAGAAAGATTATAATATTTTATCTAATCCTTACACTGTTACAGTACTAGAAAGTTTCAGCTCAAAGCTATCGTCTTGCCCAAGGGGCTTGTCACCTCCATGAAAGATGGAGGTATTGTTTTTGATCTGTGTGTGTGTGTGTGTGTGTGTGTGTGTGTGTGTGTGTGTGTGTGTGTGTGTTTCCGCATATTTGTGGATCAGCATAACTTAAGAGGGCCTTTATGGATTGTAATGATATTTGGTATGTGGGTAGGTCTTGGAAAGACAAAGGTCAATATCAAATTGGGGCCTCCTGCTGGCTGACCTTGGTACTGCAGCAGAACTTCCGTTTTTTGTATCTTTTGTCCTGGACATGCTATGGTTTTGATTTTTGGTGGCTGATATCTTTTCATGTCAGGAACAAATGGTGTCTGTTTGGTCCCCTAGTTGCCTGTTCTGGAACTACAGGGGAGTTTCTGGCGAAATCTTTCAAAGCGGATAAGTCTAGAAAGAAACAACGTATTTTGATGATTTTGGCATGTGTTGTACATATTAGGACTTTGATACAGGTAATGTATGTATTCTATATATGGCAGGTGGAACATTAACAGATACTAATTATGCAAATAAGGACCTGATTTGGATAAATAATGCAAAAATGCTAAGATTCATTATTGGTAAATGATGTGAATTTCATACATGTGACATGTGTAAGTTAGTTGAAAGGTTTACATCACTATGCATATATTATGTTAATGTAGATGTCATTTGTATAACAAATACATGTAATAAGATGTTGAAATTAAACCTCGCCAAAGGATAGGACTTAACATATAGAATATATGTAATTTGAGTTGAGAAAACCATAAATCAAAATAGATTATACTAATTGTAATCTCATCGCCATAATCAATGGGACATGCAAATCCAAAAAAAAAACACTTACAACTGCTCTAAACATTTTATGTAAGTGTGAGGTCTCCGAAGTCTTGTTTAAAAGGGTGCATTCAAAGTCGAATGAGGTTTTATTTAATGTTTTCTATAAATATATATTCAAGCAGGCAGTTTAATGCAGTTATATAATAAACTGTTTCTAGATAGCAAAATTCTAGATAACTTGTATGCTATCACATGTTACAATAACGAAATGGACAACGCTTTCTTTTATTATCCTTTTGTCCTACTATAATAGTTGGTGATTTTTGCTTCTTATGTAAGAACTTTGCACAAGTGTCTTCATGTCTACAAAACGGTCATGTAAAAATTAAAAGCAATAAATTAGATTTTAGCGATGGACTCTCTGAAGTTTTTTGTGCTCATACGCCGTGTACTAATTTTAAATAGTGGAGGTTTACAATGTTTACATTTCGCCATTTGTGGTAATGAGCACCAACAGCTAAGTACTTACCTTTAGAGTTTATATTCTTAGGGCTGATTGCTCAGATTTTATTGATCATCATAAGGATAATGTAACGTTACGTTACTGCTTCACTTACTTTGCTATTTTCTTAATAATAACCTTACCGTGTTCTTGCCCATTGAAATTAAAGAAAGATCCTTACCATTTCGTCTTAAGAGCACCAACAGAACATCATGATCATACGATGAAATCCAAATACCCTGTACTATACGGCGAGGCCATGAAGAGACATAAACACAAGGAAATGTTATTATAATTTCCTTTATTTCCTCGGCTGGGGTACCTTAACAGTGGATTCCAAAAGTGCTCCCTTACATCCGTTACAAAATCACACCTGGAACCGGCGGTTACCCAACAGCCTTACGTCATTTATATCCATGTTTATCACAACGATATATCGTAAATAAATAAATAAATAGATGGATAGATAAAAAACTACTGCGTCAATATCGTGTCGTAGAAATCTGTACAATCTTGATCATTGAAGTCTGTTTCCAGTACACATGGTATTGCTTGATACGGTGTACATTTCCTCTATCACCCATGATGTTATATAACGTTATAGGTTAGCTCTTGTCATACATAATTGAGGCAATATACCATAATGTCTTTGATAATAGCAGAAGCAGTGATAACAGTTTTCACAGCCATGATGCATGGCATATTCGTTACTTGTCTTTGATAGGAAGTATTTTTTAGACGAGCGGCAAGGACTATCGGAAGTAACATGAAGGTATGTAAACCACGGTGAAATATTAGGAAGTTGAAAATTATTATTCTTTCACTGTCTGTCCACCAGTATTGCGCACCAGGCGATATAAGATTACGTTCAAATACACAATGTTGCTCTGAGAAGCATCCAGTAACAAACAAAACTTTCGTAGGAGAGTACAATGTCTGATTGGTATTCCATACAGGCTCATGGTCACAAAGTTAAATAGTTCACAGAAGTCATTATCAAACCAGTCTAGATTATCTATATACATGTATAGGCAAATATGCATGTTAAAGGCCTACACCAAGAAACTGCCGAAGCCAGTGAGACATGTCAAACAATTGTTGAGCTATTTTATCTTTGTTACACAGTTCAAAGGCCATATTTAAGGTCAAAATGCATGGACATAACATCCAATCTCTGATACAGCATGTCAAAGAAAGACCTGGTTATGCCATTGTCACCTACATTTTCCCTTGCAATATGATTTCTATACTAACAAGTAAGCGTTTTCCTTTTTTGACGATATACGCGATACGCTTGTTTGTGTAGACCTATTGTGAGGTTGTCACCTGATTGTCAATGGTACATGAGTGGACAGTGTATACATATCCAAATATAAAGGACACAGCAGCATCGTTTGGGTGTATATGTAGTAATCTGCCAGATACTATATTGCTAGTATGATCTGTCATACGCGTTATTGACTCCTGACAAAGTTGTCGGAATGGACACATTTACTATTAATAGAAACTCCTTTGCTTGCAATCAACGTACATGTGAGACAGAGAACACATGACTTTAGCGACCCTGGTTCCCTGTTTCTTCTGTCATAAATTACACCTCATAAATCAACTTTAACGTCACACAAAATATAATCTATTATATCTCCCTCTGAGAAATATAAAGTGTTATCACGTTTGATCTTCAGATGTATCAATAAACTACAATTTAATTTTTTCAGTGTAACGTCACAATGACTGGTATCTTTGCACGGACTAATATTTACATCTGACCAGTGAAAAATAACAGCACAAATGATCTTCTTTGGTAATCACTGCTGATTTGATGAAATAGACAAATGTCAAAAGTTGGTAAAAAGTTTTCACATTTGAACCGTCACCCATTGCATGCTGAGATGCTTCTCACAATGCCGAGCACTTACCTTCGTTGGAAGGGTTTTGCCCACGTCTTACGCCACCATTTCACTTAAGTACGATTCCACCTAACGACCCACATAGTTCAACGCATACCAAATGTACAAAGGTACAGTAGTTAGCTAAAGAAAATCTACTCGAGCTCAAAAATGAAGTTTGTCACTGCCAGCATTTTGACAACAAGACATGACCGTCTAGGTTAGCGCTCACACTTTCAACTTGTCAAAGTAATCAACCAGTTTTGTGGTTTTCGTGATTATTATCACTCTAAATGAACCGTACAATTACACTAGGAACATTTGATTGATGGTTATGACAGAAATGTTAGGGCAATCAAAAGGTTCTACAAACAGCGCTAGTGTGAGCCCATAGTGAGGGACTCCACGGACCCGGTGTCCCCTGTCATCGGCGGGAGCAGCTTGTACCAGCCCGACGTCTTCTGACTCAGGTCCAGGCGGTCCAGCTCCACACGGATCTCCCCAACACATTTGTTGCTGTCGAGTCCTTTCCCTTTCTTCCATATCATCAGCTGCAACCAAAGTCGTGAATACGGATGTAAGTTGACTCGCCTGTCCTACAACTTTATTCTTCAGTGAAAGGGTACTAGAACTAGATATCCAAACCGGAGCACTTCCATGTGAAACATCTTAACACTATTTTACAAAGCGATATGTAGAATGCCGGAATGGAGAAATACTAGTAGCGTTCAGAACCGGAGCCAGCTTATGACCCAATGTTGTTTTATTCTATAGTTCTGTTAAGCTCTACGGGTAAAATCAATTCATGACGACCTTGCTTGGGCCGTTCACACAGTGTACAAGAGGTAGTAGTGGTAATCACACATACCTGAAGAACCCTGTTGTCGACGTCGCAGGCCGGATACAGCAGCTTCTTCTGGTAGTTTGGGTCGGAGCTCTGGTGCACCACCTTCGTCTTCCTCTTGTGCAGTTTTCGACCCTCTTCGAGAAGGTACGTCTTAACGTAGGTGTCTGTGAGACCAAGAAACAAGTTCAAGTTTACCTACAGTATTGAAACCAGGGGGTATTACCATCATGGCATTGTGCAATACGTACAAATGTCACACACTTGTATTAAGCTAAAGTCGAGGTAAACTAAACCAATGAGAAAGTTGTTTATCTGCCGTACCTGGTAGGGTGGTGTCGCCCTTGCCGCCGATTCCCCGTGCGCACATGATGCTGACCTCCATGTTTCCCTTACTCATCAGCAGACTGAGGTTGACATAGCCCAGGGAGGTGTCCGCTGCTGCAATGGAACCACAGGAACACAGTTTATCAACTTACACAAACATGTTCGGGTATTTTGGTCACAAACACGACACCACGTTTGATGTAACGAAAATCTTTTGCTAGATTGGCAATTAGACTGGACCAAACTCTACATACTGCATTCAATGCCATTATATGCAATGATTTATTTCTTCTCTATCCATTTGAAGTCATGACATAACACTTTTGTTATTTTCTTCAACCCTCTTCTCCAAACCACTGATAGAACGTGCGGGACGCTTCATCTATCTACCAATAGTTGGCACAAGAAGAGATAAACACAATTCTACTCTTCAGGTTTTGCGGTGCATTGATGTGACGATGACGTACCTTCCTTAGTACTCCATATGACCTGGGCGGGGCCGCCTGAGGTGTCTTCGGGAGCGGCCAGCTCAACGTCACTGTCCCCATCAGACGGTAGCAGGGACGACAGAGACCTGTCAAATGTCAAACAGCAGCGTTGAGAAGAGAGTCCTTTTATGTTACTTGGCTGGTAAATTTACAACCAGACATTATTGATCAATTGCCGTGTAGATATTTTCTCAACGATGTTGAAAGTATGCGCATTTTAGTAAAAAAAAAAGTCACCAACAAAAACATTTACATCACAACACAATAGAAATGTATTCTATAGAACGTACATCTCACTGCCCATAGAGGACACAAAGCTAGAGGAACTTCCTGCACGTTTTCGGGAGGATGGAGACTCGTAATCTACACCTGAAGAAGAAAATACGAGAGTGACGATAACTTGTTATGAACTGTTAGTGCACTCGGTAAAATAATGTACACGGAATACACAAGTGAATACTGCATGGAATGAGTGACTGGATGAAGAAGGAAAGAAAGAAGGGATGAAGAAAATATAAATGACCGGCAACAGCTTTTTAGGGAGGGCAAAAATAGGGAGAACAGACAGGCAAACAACATTCATGCAGTAATGACCTGAAAAACAAACATTGCGGCGATATCCCTACCACCTCCCCTTTCAGAAATCTTCTTGGCTCGCCTCTATTTTAGAGTCAGGGTCCAATCCCCGTATGTACTCCCTGGATCTTCGCACTTACAATATAGCTTGTTGCCGATCGTTTACAGAAGACACTTTTGTCACACCTGAAAGGAGAGGACTTCCAGATGGCACAGTATTGCAGCGCCTCCTAGCGGTTCCACCTAAGCTATCTCTACCTGCATGGAATGAAGGGGTGATGGAAGGACAGATGAGGAGTGGGATGGTGGATGGATGACTGAGTGAACAACTTACAAGTAGATGGAAACACAATGGTTGTAGGCTGATGAAGATAAATTTGATACCTAAGCACTAACAGTTAACAGTCTTTGCCCATATGGCCTATTCTGAAGTGTAAGGTGTAAAATGAACTATGCTGTATTGGAGATAACCCCACAGAGACAAGGAGGTACCTTCTGGTCGTGTAACGTCAGACGAGGTCCTGGCCCGTCTGGATGCGAGTCTCTCCTGTTTACGCTGCATCCACATCTCTTGGCTGGAGGGAGCTGGTGGTGGGGCGAAAAGCAAACTACGTTTTTGAACGTGTAATTGTAATTGAACGCTGTGCTATTCCTGCCACGAATGGCTGTTGGACAAACGACACTATTTGTAGTGCACTTGTAGTAATAATTTTGCGTTAATTTCTGACACTGTGCGTTGAAATGAAAGATATTACAAAATAGTCTTAGACTGGATGTATAACTTTAACAGAAAAGACGTACATGGTGAACGCCTGAGGCTTTCCTTCGATCGCGATGTTGGTATCTCGCCCCTGTCAGCGCAGCTGGCAACTCTGTCGGCGGGAGGATCGACTCTGACGTCCGACGGAACCATGATGGTCACCCCGGTGGCTGTGGTGGGACAAACGGACGGAGTGAGGATTCATATTTTGGTACGATGCGGGGACTTGGGGTTATCATAATTCGTTTTTGTTTTTAGATTAATGACATTTCTAAAAGACAAAAAGCGCATTTTCAGAAAAACAAACTTCTGTCACATGAACCTCTACGACTTCGGCGGTTTAATCCGTACCTGAACTGAAACTGGATTTCCGCATGAGTTGCCCCTGCCCGGACAGCTCGCCGGAGGCCGGTCTGTTGTTGGATGTGTGGAGATGGTGTGGCTCTACAGGCAGCCGGAGAGGCCAGCTCCTCGTGTCGCCTTTGGTTAGGTTGGACTGGTGCAGGCTTCCCCCTCTCACGTTTGGGCACGACTCAGCAGATGCTCTTGCGACCTATGATTAATGATAAGCATATGAATGGTTAAATCCAGCTGGAAATCATGAAAGGAAAGACAAACGAAGACCCAGGTACAATTTGATGAAGAATCCTTACTGTTGATGCCATGGATGGAGCCGTGAGATGACTCCCGCTTCCAGCCCCTGGCCCTCGCCAACTGGGAGGCATGGATCGACTTCCAAACCTGAAATGTACCAATGGAGTATGATGATTTCACATTATATTGTATGTGGTCTCTAAAAACATATGCAATATTAATTTTTAATTTCGAAATCTCTATTCGAGAGCTTTTAATATCTGGAGCAGGAAAACAGCAAAATCGTAGGCACGCGGACATTATGTGATCAAAATGATTTTTAAAGAATTCAGGCAGATAATTAAAGTGCGACATGTTTTCGTATGTGGTACTTACGGTGACAGGCCAGGGCATGTCATGGTAAGGGTCACGTGGTTCTCGTCACGCGTGGCGTCAATGACACGTTTAGTCTGTTCGAAGGTCAAGTCCGTGAGAGGGAAACCGTTCCACAGCAGGACGATGTAGCCTGCAAGATATGATAACCGCAAGCAGTTAGATCTAACACTTTGTGATTGTTGACGCATTTGTTTGCCCTTGATTAACATTAATAATTTTTCTGTCACTCAAGGAATACCATCCCTCTGTCATATTTTGACTTTGACCGAGTCTCTGGGTCTGTTGCTAATATATCTTTAGTGCACAGGGAGGAATAAACGCACATATGAATCTCGAACCAAGGTAAGCTGAATGGCCCAACAGTGGGACAGACATTACCTGGTCTGACGTCCGCCTTGTCCGCAGGTCCGCCCTCCCGGATGTCGGTGACGTAAGCGGCAAGCCGACCGTTTTCTGTCTTTACGCCTCCGGTGATTTGTAGGCCGAAGTTAGCAGCTGTAAAATCACGCACTGTCGGTGAAAACATAGCTTGGTCGTTTATGTAATCTTAATACAGA
This sequence comes from Branchiostoma floridae x Branchiostoma japonicum, assembly GCA_013266295.2. NCBI lineage: Eukaryota > Metazoa > Chordata > Leptocardii > Amphioxiformes > Branchiostomatidae > Branchiostoma > Branchiostoma floridae x Branchiostoma japonicum. Next base: position 17,287,267 of record CM023823.1, on the reverse strand, counting down.
CAAAAAACACAACAAAGTTCATATGTGCACAGATAGATGACATCAAAGCATATGCCATCATTTTCTACTTTTGACCATTTCTGTCAACACTCTCTTTTTAAGAACGTGAGTTAGATAATAAAACTTTCGCAACCTCGGTGCAGTAGTAAAGCTTTTCTTAAATCAGGTTTGAACTGTTTGTCAATGTTACTGTAAAGTCATCTGCTATACTAAGTCATATAAAACCATGAGATAAAGGATATGAGGGATGTGCTGTTACCAAAATGTACAAGGATAAATGTAGCAGTATATGGTAGATAGGGGTTGCTCTTACTTCTGAGTTCTTCTGCCCGCCCGTCATTGTACAACGTGACCTCAAACGACCCTGGTGGGTGAAGGTCCTGGGAACAATCAGGAAACGATCTTATTATTAAAATATGGCAACGGATAACGATCGTTACATAAATACCGGTCAATGCAGACATTTCCTAATCTCCAAGCAGATCTTTTGGTGGCTACGACAGTATCAAATTGGCAAGACAGTATCAAATAGGCAATACAGTAGATATTTTGGTAACTATAAGACAGTATCAAATTGGCAACACAGTATCAAATACGCCACCCGAAGGCGAAAAAAAGAAAGCCCGATAAAAATGCCTAAAACACGCAAAAAATAAGCCGAAGCCGAAGCCTAAACCTCTTCTTGGACAGTAGACATTTCCTTCGTACAATAAAAAGTGGAGAATTGTTTGCAACATTAAATTTCTCTCGGAGAAAAATATGATTACTACATAGGTGCAAGGATTAATAGAAGCTCATTGACAGGTGAATGGTTTCTCACCTGAAGATCTGAGGGTCTGCATGTGTCAGATTTGGCGTCTCGTCTCCAGCGTGTGACGGGGAGCCGAGTTCCTGGCTGGTCAATGCTAGCCGTTCGGCAAAGGTAGTTTAGCGGCGGAGCATGCGCACCTTGTCGGTAAAAATCATCATCACATGATATAGTTGGGTATCTAATCGGCCCGCGAGGTCTCTTGGTGTTCGACCTGTCAACTGCGATTTTTGGCAAACTTTGTGTTGATTCGCTCTGAACGCCCATGGCGGCCATGGCCATGTTGCGGCGGTTTGCCCTCACTGAGGAGGGAGACTCAAGTCTAGTGCCGATATCTTGGAGATCGTCGTTCAGTGAAGACGTGAGGAGCATCATGTCTCCACCTATTTCTGAGAAAGCACGGGTGGTCAGGCTTTCTTTTGATACTGCAGGGTAAAAGTCTACTTCGCCTCGTTGAGAGGGTATTTGGTTTCCACGACTGTCATTTCTGGTCAGAGTCGGGCTCTTGGAGAAGTCAGACCTGCTCCGTCGTTTGGCTCTTAGTTCCCTCAGGCTGTCATGCCTCTCCATGACGATCTGTTCCCGCGTCGGTGGTTCGGGGTCGTCGGTGATAGCGACAGATCTTTGTAAACATCTATGGGATGAACGATTTTTCCTCTTGGCTATTGTTTTGGGTCTCAATTCACCTATGTCCTCAGAGTCTGTTTTTATGTCCCTCAGACGGGCACGGCCCCCGTTGGCGCGTCTCACGGTTCCCTCTTCCTGGTGTTACAATGACAGAAAGCAAAGAGCTCTGGATGAATCGTTAACCATGGCCAAAAGCAAATGTCATTCCATCGACAGCACTTTCGTACAGAAATTCTTCATTCTGATTCAAAACAATGAAACGTACAACTAACCTTCCAACTACATGTTTTTTTTTCTTCTCTCCACATTCGTTTAGACTGTTATTAGAGCTTACAGGACATTGGGCAGTCTACATAAATTGATATTCTAGTCAACGACAAACATCAAATTAATAGAGAGGTGAATAGTGTGACAAAAATCAGAAGTACTGTGTCAATCTAAGTGTAACTAACCTTGTCAGATTCGATGTCGAGTTCCTTGACGTCACGTATTCTGGTGAGCAGTTCGCGCACGGATACAGTCGGCCTGCTCACGGCGCCATGGTACCACCTTCCCGTCATGCACAGCAACTGACGCTTCAGTTGGCAGAGGTTGCAGTGCCATCTCTCTCTACCTGTCGCCATCTGTACAAAATGGTGACCGAAAAAAATCACTCTGGCATCCTCGTACTCACACAGAATAAAACAAACAAAATCGACACCTCCCAACATACCAAAAGCCATACAAATCCATATACCTTCTTGAGATGACAAGGTATTGAAAAAAACAGTTGTCTATGGGATACATTCGGGGAATTTAAAAAATATTTTCAACTCAATCGCAGTACTACACTATCGGCTACGCCACTGAGGCGTCTCAAAAAACAATCGCGTGAAAACCTAAACAGGTGCGACAGACAGAAATGGAACGTGTTACAAACAATTAATAACCATTCGCATTTCAAACAGTGTAGGGAATTAAGTGTTCTTGATAAAACTAATTTTTACTACATGAGCATTCGATAGCCGGCATGTACCTCAGCAACAATTCGGCAGAACGTCCCACATCTGCTGCAGACTCTCCTCTTGCAGTCCACACACAGTTTGCCGATGCCGTCCGCGAACTTAGTTTTAAAGCAGAGGCGGCAGAGCCGCAGGTCAATGACGGGCACGCAGCCCAGGCCGCGCGGGGTGGCAGCTGACTGCTCCAGATGTCTCAAGTTAGCCTCAAACTCCTCTATCATCCTCTTCAGTTTCCTGGGGCGGGAAATAGTTACATGCATTATAGCTCAGCTTACATTAGGCGACTATATTAGTAAAAGTCCTATTTAGTAAACACAGCCCTTCATTGAGATTCTACTAACTGCACTACACACATCTAATCTTTTCTTGTATGAGCTTTTCTTTTTTCACGCGTTTTTTTTTTGGTTCAAAAGACACAATTTTGTAGCGCAAAAGTTTAAACACAAGTGTTGGTTTTGTGAAAATAACATTGATAGAACAATTTCATTCGTCCATTATGTAGAGGCTTTGTTTTTACATATCCTGACCCAACAGTTACCTCAAAATGACGTCTCATTGACGCAAATCTCGCGTCATCCTTGCCGCGGTTTGATGTTTTGGCACGAATCACTGATTAATGTTATTTGCAATTAAGGTTACTTTGTGTTTGTGCTGCCTAGATTCCGGGGTAACTGGATGCCACACTGGGAATCCACGCAGGCCAAATTGGCACCCGCTTTCGTCTCAATCAACGTGCGTAATCACGGCGCCTTTGATAACGTGTAGGGGAAACACGTCTGTGAATTGTGAGTCACTAATCTTATACAGGACAAGAATCATATCTTTATTCACTAGCCGAATCTTATGAAGATCGTTCTTCCTTGTTCTTTATTAACGGAAATTGTCTTTGGATAGAAACGTGTTTTTGTATGTCAGCTACCGGAGTTTTCCATGCCCATGTGAAAACGATACAAATGTTGTTACTAATGATAAGGCACTGATCAGATAGACACATAGGGGTATATGGATATGGATAACAACCCAAGGAGAACAATAAAGAAAAATTTGATCAAGCAAGTTGAAAAAATAAAAAGAGGGGAAAATGAATTTATAAAAAAACGCAGCTAGAATGAGGTTTATATCTAACGTTAAGTAAGATATAGACAACGACGAATGTGGGCGAGAAAATAAGGGATCATCATGCCGTGTTAATCCAATTGACTGGCCTCTAAGAAGTTACCTCTGCGTTCAGTAATTGAGAAGGTGGTGACGTGAAGGCAAATCAGCACCAAGGAGAGATAAAAGTGCTCATGTTATATTCATCGCAACGTCTTAGATAGCACGGGCGTGTGTGTGTGTGTGTGTGTGTGTGTGTGTGTGTGTGTGTGTGTGTGTGTGTGTGTGTGTGTTTGTGTCTGCAACCAGAACATATCTAAACCCGGATGGTATACCATACGATTGTAACGGTAATTGAACATATGCAAAATCGCTTTACCTAGGCTTAATTGTTGGACACACAAACAGGTACAAAAGTACGTTCACTCAAAAACGTTAAAACAAGGTTATATCACGTCTGCTTGACTCGCCTGCTATCTTATTAACCGTTAATCACTCAACACAGTCTGTAGAACACAGCCAAGAAGGTACTACAGCTTGAGCTAAACGAACCTACAAAATACACAAATAAACGCTTTTGTAATGTGTTTGAGCCTTTTGTCGAAAGGGGACAGCATAAATCACAGCTGTCTGGGTGCATGATGAAAAAAATACACATACTTTTCTCTCTGTTCTTCTAACTGTTCCAGTTCTTCCTGCCGCTCCAGCACCGCCTCCAGCGTCCGGATCTCTTCGGCTGTCAGAGCCGACAGGTCTGGCATCGGTGGCGAGTTCGGCACGGCGGCGGCCGGCGAGGCGGTGGACGCAGGCTGCTCCCGGGGCGCCGACCACTTAAACACCCGCTGAATCATCCCTGCGCTAGAACCGACACAGCATCGTCAGTGTAAATTATCCTTGGAAGATGGAATTCCCTATGGTACTTCAACGTTCCACATGGATGGACATTCCAGTAAACAACGACAACAACAATTCTACGAAAAGTATGGGTTCGCACGAAAGCGTAACAGCGAGCGAACGCGGCGAAACCCGACGCTGCAAAAGCGAGTGAGTATGTAAGCAGAGTTGAGCCCCAGCGCGAGTTAACGGAAGTGGGCGCGGCTTGGTGACGCACGACCGCCGCACATCTACGCAAGTACATGCCTGGCTCGCCAGGGATCCGTCAACACTACCGAACATCACACCATTATAATTCAGATATTCAAAACAATTTTAGCAGAAATCAATGAATATTAACATTTAACATATAGACTGAAATATGCCCGTGTTATCCCGACGTACATAATTGTCGAAACATGACCACCGCGAGTAACGACTAGATAGACTTCAACTCTACTCATCGTACACTTACGACAAAGGGAAAACAGTCGCTACAATCTTAACAGATCCAATGGAAAACCATCGTTGGTTGCCTATGCTCTGATAGGGGCAAAGTGTCAAAGATAGAGGAAAGACAAAACGAAAACAGTTGCTGCAATCTTAACACAGTCCAGCGGGTAGAACTGCCACCTCCAGTAGGTAACATTAATACAAGTTATTAAGTTAAGAACAGGCAGAAACACGGTCAAATCGCAATTAGGTAGATACATTTCCTTGTCGCCCAGTCACAATTTGTTGCACACTGAGTTTCAGACTGATTTACAAGCGAACAGAAATGTTGCGTAAAAACCTAAACGTTAGTGTACATTTTCAAAGTAAGGCTGCGCGCATTATCAATAATCAAGGGAGATTATTGTGTGCCAGTGTTTATGCCGCACACTTTGCTGTATGTTCAGCGATCTGTTTGTTAACGTTTCTACCAAGCGCGTACATACCTGTGTATAGCCGTGTACCCGTGGCTCACTCCTTCCCTCCTCGGAGGATACGGAACACAGCAACGCATTAGTTTTATAATCTCTCCACTCACTACGGATGTATGTTGTGTTTACACTAGCGGCAAAACGGGGGCTGGACAAATCGGCGAAAACAAAACGGCCGGAGAACACGATGCCTAATATGACAAATGTCACCATAGCAAACCGTTTGGAACCTCCCACCTCTCTTCTCCACCCAATACGAATGGATGCTGTGTTTACGCAATCGGCAAAACGTGGGCTGGACCAATAGACGAAAATAAAACGGAGAGCCGGAAAACACGACACCTAATATGATAAAGGTTGCCACAACACACCGTTTTTTAACCCCCAACCTCCGAAACGGCCGCCAACCACGGAAGTGCAGCACATATGCTCCTGGCCCCGGGCGCCGCCTGTGTGTTTATGTAAGGCTTATATACGTCGCACGTTTCTTCCATGTTGGTATTGCGTTGTCTTTTACGTTTGCGGAAGTCCAGCTGACGACATCCTGACGCGCTTTCGCGTCAATCGGCTTGATTAGACGAAACATCAGGGCTCAAGGATGTGAGGCGGAATGGGAGCTTACTGAGAGCCACCTGATGCTGCCTGTGGCGACAAGAGAAGCGTGATAGGAGGATCCTTTGTAGTAGAACAGGCTGTACGGTAATGCTCCGGATGATGCGCCATATTCCACACGCGTACAAACGTTTTCTTTTCACTTTGATATAAAGATCAGGTAATGAGTTCAGGTTTCATGTCCCAATCAATTCCAACAAAGAGACTGCATCTTTGGTTCTTTTCTTCAAACCTGTGATTAGGCCGACCGGATACGTGTGCGGGAATGAGTGCGCGTCACTGGGTTCTTCATGTCTATTTGCAACCTGCAGGATTGTGTAAGGCACAGGCGTCAGTGCAATCTTTTATTATCTACGTAGCGACATAATGATTTCTGTGCGTCATTGACTGCTTCACTTTGCAACGATTCTTCTGGATTCGACAACTGTTGTAGAATTTTCAAGCAGAATGCGGCAGAACAAACCACTGACAACACAGCCATTTCCGTAACAAGACAGAAGCATGGCTATCTCAAAAATACCCTCAGTTTGCGATCGTACGACCACCGGACGACGTATGTGACCGGGCCTTTACAGGTCATGCAATGCAAGGCACCGCTCTCCACAAAAGTCACTCATCACGGGAGGTCCTGTGTATGCTCTCAAAAGCGTAGGGCAGATGTGGCCACGCCAAAAATACAACATGAATTCTTGTTAGGGGAAAAAACTGGTCATTACTTGAAAACGTCTTAAAAGTCTTGAGATAGATAGGTATCTATGCTAAGTGCAAATACCACAGAGACTGATGTGCGTCCATAAATTTGCGTCCAACGGAGCTCTGCGATGTCTAATCTCTTCCAGTGATCTGTCAACGATATCTTAATGATCTCACTGACCAGTAATCGTTGGTCGCTCATCGCGGTTGCCCAACTGTCTCCGTCACCGTTCTGTGTGTGTTCAGAGTGAATTATCAGTTGCAGTGTATGAGTTTCCCACTTGTCCTTCATCACCGATGCTTTACTTCAATATACTCAGTATATCTTCAGTTTATTTGACCAAAAAAACAACAACTCACATATAGTCTGGTGGACGTGACTACAACTCAACCGCACCACATCAGCCAACCACATGTTGCTCTGCGCATGTTCTGGTGTACTGCTACCGAGGTAAAAGCCAGTCCCGTAACTGCTAGAGTGGATTGCTCACAGGTTGGAATTCAGCGGCACTTGCCTCCAGAGGGAGGCCAAGACCATGATGAGCATCCATTAACGTAAAGGCATTTTGTTGACCCCAGCCTCCTTGCCTACTCCTTAACCGTGTTACCGAGGTACAAGGAGACGCTATTAGGTTACCGATATAGACAGGTGACATTATTCTACTTACCGCATCACTACGTAAATATATTATACACAGGTGGTGGTCTTATAGCACTAGTACTGTACCACCCGTTACGTTGTAATATTTCTTGGAAACCGACTGTGGTTTCTTCGCGACCGAACGCCCTTTATGACATGAATAGCGTGCAAAAGTTGATCGGATCTCGTAACTGTGCCGTTTGAACAGAAATAGTATTGTAAAGAAATGGGACAGGTGGACAATAAATGTTACCCTGATGAGCCACATGCGCCAGTGTGGCATAGCGTTTTTCTTTCACGTGCTTTTCGTTGGTCCACTCGACAGGTATCAAATTGGTAACCTGTTCTCCACTTTTGTTCCTCCACTCTGACGAAGCGATCCTCGAGCGATGAGGAACCCACATCGACCATCACGTATTTTAATCGGGATTGGGACAGAAACCGTACAGGGTTGGAGGGTCACTCATGCAATCATCGGCTTCTTGAATTTCCCATATGTTAACCTCTAATTTCTGCTGTCCCCGGGCCAGATTGTGGCGGCTTCAAGTTCATGGAAAAACAGGCATCCGTGACCGAGCCGGACCGTTATGTCTCCATAGACTTGTATTGGTAACGTCACTTCGTTTGACTGAGATTGCAACAGGCACTTTATAGATAGATCTAGTGGCTGGCATGTTAAAGTAGCAAACTACAAGCTGATATTTGCTCACTTCCATTGTCATCATATTCGAATGCAATCAAGTACACAACAAGGCTTGAAACTAGCGCCCATCAACATTATGGATCACACATAGGCTGCTGCGCCCACGGCATTGGGAATCGTGTCCAAACAAAACCCACGCACAAACTCTGACGTGAGTGAACATGTCTGGCCCTGACTTCCGCCTCTGTAGGACCCGCCCCTAGGTTCAACAGATCTGGCCGTAGGCGGATTGAGTCGGTTCCTTATATAACGTACTAACGACGTCCGAAGATCATCTCCCACGACTCTTAACAGAATGGAATATTTTTTTCACTTCATATTTGGACGCATTCGGAGAAATACTAAGAACATAAACGGACTCCAGAGCATAGAATAGTCTAATACCAACACACTCACCTTGCAATGACTCTCTTTTGCCCAAAGTATAAGAAAGTAATTTAATCTGAGAAAAACACTTTAACAGCTCACACGTACGCTTTCACCAAACGGCGCCTGGTGCTGAGCCAGAATTATGGAGTGTAAGCCAGACTACAGACCACTTGGGTAGTCATGAAGAGATCGGCAACAATTCTTGATGGTAAGTGTTGAATTCCTACGTTCCTGCATTATTAAGAGTTATTTATAGAGACCAGGACACTGGCATTGGCGATATTTGGTTTTGAGCTGCTAAAAAAATGAAGTAATCTCTGTTTTACCTTTTGATGGCCTTTCCCGTTTCCTTCACGAGATCTAAAACGCTAGCTGCTCTACGGGCCGCAGGGGTAAGAACACATACCAGTACTACTGGTCTGTCTGCTGTGTTGCTAAACCAGCTTGTTTCAATGAAAATATTGCCATGAATCACAAACATTACAAACATGTGTTTATCCTTCAGGTATCGCATGCAGGAACACAGTTGCCATGCCACACAATATAACCATATAACTTACAAGAAATGTACATTTGCAGACACCAAGCAAAAACCAGGAGAACCTTTCAGTAAACATAGGGCTAGATGACCAGATGTATAATTGCTAATTGACATAATTGCTGCCAAAACACTACATTAGAGTCCACAATCCAGGTGTCGGCAAAGTTTAACTCAGAGCCGTATTAAGTCATACGTCATAGCTGATCGCACCTCCATTGATAAAAAGACGTCTTCATGCACAGCACCTTTCCAAGAACTGTATATCAGTCAGGACACTGGTCAACAAATGGAAAGATAGTCGCTTCACACGATGAGGCCAGGATCGGCCAATATGTCCAGGCATGGCACACATGTACAACACAAAGATTGTGTCGCTGGCTAAATTCTGACATCTATAATTACTAATCCACATAATTGCAGGGGGGAAACAGGTACTTAGATGACTTCTCATGACGATTCCCGCATTCCTTCATCTCCAGAGAATAACATGACAGAGGTGATCGGCCATACCAGAAACGTACCGCCTTCACAGCGGTGGAGTTTTAAACCAAAAGTTGTCAATTACACGACCGTGGAAAACAACAATCTAAGGTCTTTGGAAAAATGACAAAGCTGTATTCTTACATATACAATGTAATTTGTTCCACCTAATCTTGACATCATGCATAAAACAGTGGATCTAACCACCGAAACGGGCAAATTAAATGCGCAGCACTACTGTAGGTTATGCCTTATGATCGAAGGTCTGGTCGAAGGTGTCTCAGAAACAGTTACTTTAAGTACTTACCTCAGAACGAACATCGTCAGCCTAGACAAGCGTTGTTCTGTACTTAAACAAACTGTACTCAGTATCCCTCTCGTCTAATTATAAGGGATTTAAGGAAAACAAAAAACGACGGTACGTAACATACGTCTAGACAGATCGTCTAGACAGCTAAATGTCACGACATGGATCTTATTTCAAACTCTATCTCTAATGACATCGGGCAGGGATGTGTCCAACACACGTGAGCCCTGATCTGCTCTTAACAAGGCGGCGTTATTTTCAGGTTTTCGGAGTAAGGGGACAAATTAGTGTCAGATCCCCGCCCCGTCCGACCCGGAAAGCTGTTTTCTAAAGTGTAAAGTTCACATAAATCTAGCAATAATCAAGCACGTTACGAATAATGGTGGAAGGTGACAAGATACCCACCCCCTTTTGCATAATATACTCGTCCTGTCGAGTGATCATGTGTAACACCCAGCCGTCTCAGTTAATTTAAATGTAGTTTTGAGAGCCCGCATGATCTAAAACGTGCGTTGTAGAGACTATCTACTAATGGAATGAAGATGAAAAATCAACGAGGACCTCTTTGAACATTGACATTTTGCAGACAACCATGTAACAGCTATGGGAAGATGCAATAAGTGGTGAAAAGTTTCGAATTACACAATGTAATATGTAAATTGACTTCTGACTCGGGTAACTAGATATTAGCATAACGTTGCATACGTACGTAACGTTACATACTTCAGACTTAACAGTTACGTGCGGCTCATGTAAATATACTGCCCACGGTTGAAAAGTGCATCTTAGATGCCACAAGCCAAGTACGTGCACGTATGATTGGCAAATGTCTAAGAGCTTCCATCAGAACCTTACTTATAGCTATTAGACATGCGTGGCAGAAGTTGAAAGCTTCTAGCTATAGGCTTGTTTGACTGATCAGGGAAAGGGTGCCTTCACAGTTTTCCTTAGGTGTCTTCTTAACTTCCTTGTACTTTCACCAATTTTAAGCGAAAATGTTTGATATTCAATATGATGGCAGCTTGATGGCAAACCCGATAACTTATTCAACACAATCTTAAGACCTTACTGGATCTGCTTGGAGATCATTACCCTCAGCTCAATGTGCGCCGCCACACCGTGGGTGTTTCCGACGGCAAGTACATGAAATAACCATCCGGCCAGTGGCAGCTGGCAAAGCCTGGTGATGTGTACCAGCTCAGATCATGAGCATCGTTCCTGGTGCCATTGATAATGTCAGTAGCCATTGCACCATTAGGTTAATTATGTTATGACGACTACATTTTCTTACAAGCAAGCGCGGAAATAAATACGGTTTCGAATGTGTACGTAGTCCTGTAGATCACTCGAGGATTGATGTTGTACACGCCATATTCCCTGCATGGGCCCTCTGTATGGAGTGGGTCAATGACTCTTAGAAGCAAGAGAGGCATGACCGTCTATCTTTCCTCCACGGTGTGTTCTTCAACACAAACCATTAGCCTGTTAGCAAGTGAGTAATCCGGTAATCAGTGCTCGAAGCAAAATCGGAGATAATCCGAATGTGATTTTTGGGGACACGTTGGTGATCGTTGCTGATATATCCGCTTTACGCAATTTAGTTAGTATGATCAGAGCATTGCCAAATCGCTATTTATATGATTTCTGAATTAATTCTGATAAACGTGTGTTAGGGGTACAGTTTGGGTTACAGTTTGGGATAAACAGAAAGGTAATGAAATTCAAATGATTGAGCAATTAAGTCAGCGACATCGTTGACGATGATGACTACACACGGGGCTGCAAAAGAGAAGTAAAAAAACGGATTCTCAGTGGTAGCCTAAGGCAACACACAGGCCGATTAGATAGGTCTCAAGAATATAAGACCCCAGTGTTAGCTACAAGTGAAAATGTCTAGCCGAACAAGAAAGGCACGGGAATAAGGAGGATTGTAATCATATGATGACGGTAGTCATGTTATATTAACCGGCACAAAACAATAACTACACGAACGTATACGACGATAGATGCTGATAATTTGTTATAAAATAAATAAGATGAAAGTCTCCCCACAAAACAGGCAATGGACAGGTAATGGCGAAGATTGAAGGAGAACACATTATATCCGCAATGTAATTATATCAACCAAACAGTTATGATGTGACGATCAATACATGATGGCCACGAGACATGCATTGTGTCTTTAATTGTGTGACACAGTTTCATCTTAAAAATGAATCCTTTAAATGAATGCCTCGCTATCCAGTACGGTTGACGATACCATAACTTGCTTTCTGGCAACAAAAACTGGTCGGCAGACCCAAAACTGTAGTTTATATAGTGCCTATATATATATATGTACTGATGTAGTAATGGAATAATTGCTGTTGCAATACTAAATTGGAGACCATGACAACGGCGGCATGGCAGCACCTTCATGCCTCAGCATCAAACATTTCAGCTATGCGCTTCCATACTTACTTACTTAATCCTCTTCGCTCCATAATGCGCTTCCATAGATGGCAAAAATGTTTCGTCATGCCTTGCCGTTTTGAAAGCAAGACCTGGATCTGCATAGTTTTTTTTTATGGCAACTGCCTTCATGATTGATACAAACGAAGCCATAATCCTAGTCACGCCACTGGAATGACAGAATGGCAGAATTACACGTCCCCTCCAGGAAGACGAGACAGCAAAACAGAACAGTCTCCATACTATGAAAATTGAGGAAAATATCTAGATACAACTGAATCAGAGAAAACAGCATGACGTCTTCGAATTTCAGCCGGCAGAAGTGTATATACTTGCAGGGAGTAGGAACATGAATGATCACCAAATTACATTTCCCTCGCTCTGAATGTTAGGATTTGTCTTGTCTGTGTTAAAAATCACAAAGGTCATCAGTTAGGAACTTGGGCGGGGGGGGGGGGGCAGCAATACGTCAGCTGGTTGGGATTGAAATGAATCCCAGGTTTACAACAGCACGTATTTTTAAAACCACTAATAACCTTTAAAGACGCTCCAGTTCCAGGAAACCTCAAATACTTTCGGGTTGTCCTTCAGCGTTATCTGGATTCGCAACGCCCAGCGGGCATTTTTCCACGAGCCCATGCCGAACAGGCTTTGTGAGTATAAGAACAGGTAAGTAGCTATAGCGGCGCAGTGAACACCAATGGAATGGCCGTCTTTTGTTACCTCACATGTACATCAAGTCCTCCCATACAGCCATTACCTCCTGCATCTCTTAATCATTCCAACCAGATGGGAAAGTGTAACGTACCTTTAAATGTTGAGATGTAGCATTGCCGGAGAATAAGGTCTTCAACTGGTCCGTTTTCCCTCTGAACACGCGTTGACAACTCCTGAAGACTGCCTGATGTTTCTCAGTATTCCTGCCCTCTTAACGATGGAGCCATCGATATCAGAGACGCTCTACAAGAATGCCGACGATCACGTTGTATACTAGTAAACAACGAAATCGTAGAGATTTCACAAGCCGTGGATATCACACCATAGAGGTGCTCAGTTGAAGAACCGATTCCGTGAAGGCTTCGGTAGTCTGAAAGGGTGCAGATTCCGTGAGCGTAGACCTGTACTGTTCCCTCTGGTGGCTCCCAATCGCAATGAGCTGCTTGGTATAATTGTAGCAAGGTATGACGTCAATACCGTAAAGTAATACTAGAAGACGCAAATTTAATCTGCCCACACGCACATACACACGACCGGTCCTGTTTCCTTGTCGCAGGTGGCACAGCGGGAAGATGTTTTTCTTATTGCATCAATTCGATTAAATGTTTGTGAAAGCAGGCATAAAATATCTACCGCCAAGAGTTGGCTTCCTTTGCACATCATAGATGTTACTTCTCCACACGTGACGCTGTTGTCTTGAACCAAATTGTTGGTTCCCTGTGTACAAAACTGTTGTTTTATGTCTTTACACGTTTCTCACGTAAGGTTTACATAGCTTTTGTCTTAAGCTGAGAAAGCGTGTGCCCTGTTATGTGATGATTTGCCTAACTCTTTTTAAAGCATGCGACTAAATTCGACGAAACAGCGCATAGTATTCCGCCCAAAGCGGACACATCATGCGTTATCAGCATGCTCCTGTACTGCGTTCTTTAAATATCTCGTCGCTTCTCTTTTCTGATAATTTGCCCTTAAGAAGGGTCCATTCAGGAGCCGCATGTCCGGACATGCTGCGGTCTCCGATGTGATTACGCCTCCTTCTGAAGTGTGTGATGTTCCTGTGTCCAGCGGTAATGGCTCCGTACCAACGTCACGGAGCGTTTGAAATGGAGTTAATAGGCATGCTAAACATAGCGTCTATTCTTCTGAAGCTGAATAGAGCGGACACAACCACGGTTCAAACGTTCAGTGACGTTATTAGGAGGACATTCCCCGGTTCGGAATCTTCCACGTGCACGGACCTAATATGGCAGCGTTCGACGTGGGTCGACGATATTCTGGATTAGACTCAATTCCATTCCATTCAATTCAATTCAATTCAATTCAAAGCCTTTATCTATTGTCGATAGTTTGTTCGGCCGCTTATTAAGGTCGACGAAACAGCGTATATTAGGTAAAGTTGATGGAACCCCTCCCCATACCATCCTACGTAAATTTAACTGCTTCACTTTACTGATGTCCAACAATGGTTAATTCGAGATAAGAAATGTCATGTTATCGTAGCTTTCAACCATATTTTTACTTTCCCTCGGAAATGTTGGGAAGTGGAGAGCCAGTCCGGGTAACGATTTTTATGACGCTACAATAACAACTACCGACTTATATGGATGGTATGATACGTGTGTGATACAAAATCATATTCCAGGTTGCCTCTGAAGTTGTTTTCCATTGATAGCACAGACACGGCCGACCCGACTGACGTTTGCGTCAGACGTAACCTTTTTGGCCATGCGCGCTCTTTAAACAGTAAGCCAGAGTCGTTAGTTCTAGCATATCCTCTCATGATAAAACACAGGCACATAATTGAACACCTATCAGTTGGATTTTGACTGACCTGATTTTCAGGGCCTCTATATGATGTATCTAGGGCACTGTGCCGTAGAGTGCCAGACTTCCAACTGCGATTCACATCTGGTTAAATTCCCTATGATTATCTATCACAGATAACGATTTGTAACATCTTTAAAGTTTGATTGCATGCTGGTAAAATCGTTGCAACGTTATGTAAATTGTTTCTGGTGGCTTTATGTGAACTGGGCACAGCCTTTAACTGCGTCACACGGCTGAGTTGTGCGCCAATGCGTGGGCGGGCTGCGGCCGGCAGTTTCTTTAGTAAAGTACATACAGGCCTTTGAACTGTCTTGATGGTGACTAATAAGCAGCGACAGCAAATCATTCAGCTGTGATACGGCCTAACAATTGCTGGAACGATTTGGGTCCCACAAACAACTCACTGCGCGGCAGTTTTGCCACAAGTTGCTGTGAAAATGTGCCATGGCGCCAAAGACATCCTGCTATGGCCAACTATCGTACCTTAGTATGTCTTAGCCTCCTTTGCAGGCGTTTTCCACGGGGGGAGGGGGGGGGCTGATTTTTTTTCCGGCGCGGTCGGCGTTTTTTGGGGGGGAACGGGAGGGAATACAGGGTTGCCGGCAAAATCTCTATCGCGTGCTATCTTGTGATCAGAACATCGTAGAACTTGCAAATAAGCACCCCCCTCCCAAAAAAAAACGCCGACCGCGCCGGGAAAAAATCAGCCCTACCACCCCCCTGCAACGCCTGCAAAGGAGGCTAAGCATGTCTTAGCATATCCTCTAATTTCATGTTCAACCGTATTGCTACCGTTTTTCACGTTACAGTCGTCTCTCCCAACATCTACTTGGAGACACCGTCTACTATGGAAACAGGGGACTGAACTACCAGGTGAATCCAGAGTGGGGTTGCTTTGTTCCATGTTGAATGGCACCGAATGATAAGTGGCTGCGAGACGAAAGGAACATCACGGCCCCTATAGGCCCTGCCGGGGCTGCTGATTGCTCTTCAGGTTTTTTTTAACTCCATGATTGTTCTCCGCGAGGGAGATTAAGCTACGCGAGTTCATTAAGTTCAGTGACACTGTGCCAGTTAGTAAGTAGTGGAGTATTGATAATGACATTTAGTACAATTTGATTTGTATTAATATTTTGTTTGCTACAGGAGATTAGACAAAATGAATGGAATGTCTCTCTCTGTTAAAGGAAGTTTGGTAGTTTTCAACCTATCAGGAAGATGCACAAGAGTGAGTTTGTATTTTCTTCTTATCTGAATTTTTTATCAATATTGTCCTCTTTACCTTTTCTTCCTTTCTTAGCCCCACGGTTCTACAATGTAGTATAGTACGGAAACGAAATGACAACACGAATATCATCTAATTTCTGTCTGAAAGACCGATATTAGCTTTAGCATCACGATGATCGTTCCCATCTTTATTCTGTACAGCACTGTATACCGGATTTCTATAAACGTCGTGTAACAACTGTTGTAATTTCCACTGGGAAGGCGTTCAGTGTGGCGGCTGGATCAGTGCGATATTGTACCACTTGTTCGAGGGCTGTCAGATATGCAGTAGGCGCTTGCAACACGTTGCATGGTTGATAAGATTTTTGGTAGAGACGCAGCTATTTCACCATTCATTTCCCGTGCACCACAAAGAGCAGATTAAACATCCTCGCACGATCGCGAGGCCGCTCCCAGGCAGGCAGGAAACGATGCAGTACGTCTGCACCAAGCTGCACGCATGTCGGACGGTGACACTGTCCACATTGAAGTGTGTTGATCAACCCAGTTTTGATATGATTCAATGTACGCACACGTGCCCGCGAGGGAAGTGGAAGAATCACTCACTTCCACCACGAGTGCGGCGAGCGATGAGCTGGCTGATTGGCTCCCATCGGTCTGGCTAAATACGTGTTAGTGTTCACACGGAGATCCTACTCCATTTTACAGAGAGAAAAACAACAACAGTAACTGGTCTAAAATGGGATTTGACATAGTTAACAGTCGTCAAGATTACCAATAGCAAATGTAACATGGCTGAAAGCGCAAGGGTCATGGGCCTGTTAAAAAGGTCCACCTTCTAAAATAGCAATTGATGAAGAAAACTAGGGAAAGGCCAACAACACAGGAGAGCCAAGATACGTGTATGTTAGAGCTTTAGAACAGATATGGTATTATTGTTACTAGGTGATGTATTTTGTGTGTGCATCGTTAACCACTTATCTTGTTACGACGTTCCTCAAAGTTGCCTGTCAAAAACAGCTGTAATTTTTCTTAACAATATCCAGCCATTGGAAAAAACACTATTTGCAATTTAGTAATCTTGGAAAAATCCGGACAAATATCTTCACTATGAATAGGGCCTGAAGTAAAGTTTATACGCCATTTAGACATCTAGTTCCGTTGTTCAGCAGATGTTGTCGCCCAGAAGTGGTTTACACTGTTTCCCGCGGACACGGCTTTGGTGAGTTAATAGACCATATGTTGATGACGGAACCTAGTGTAAACACGATTAATTATTTTACAGGCGACCGGGGTCGGTCATAAAATCTGCGCAAAGATAGCTCGCAACGATACATATGAGGTCATGAAAGATCATGAAGTTTAAAGAAAATTAGTAAGGTCTCAATGTCACCTTTCATTAAATAGATATGGCAAAGCCAATGGCATAGACCAATAAATGGTCATACCTCAAAATATCACCCACACAAGAAAGAAGGATCGTATCAAGGAGGTCATATGGTGCGACAACAGGAATGTTGAGCTGTTGTTTCATTCTAGATTCACTCCCATGCTTTAATTATGACGGACTCACCTATTAAGAAGTTCCAGTTTCACCCGATTCGCACGCGCCGTTCACTCTGCCACTTCCTGTTCCTGTCGAGATCCCTCCGCTCTAGAAAAACCGGCACAAAATCTCCTATGGTAAAAACTGCTGTTTACGTCCTCGGCACCTGATACGTGAGCGAAGCTACCAATGGGGGAGGTCAGGACGAGTCACCTGTTTAGTTTCACTTCAATTTACTAGTTTTTCTGCTAGACACAGGTTACATCTTGACCTAGCACTTCCGGCTCTTCTGTCACCACCACTAGTCATCGAAGCTACAACTATCGCAAATGCCCCTACAATCATGCAACGTCAAATTCAGAAGAAAAAAAACGTTGACATCCCCATTGTGAGCCCTGAGGTAAGGGCTATATGCAGGAAACAGGGTGTATGCGTAACCACAACCACGTCGGTATCTCAAAAGGGACGCAAACAAAGATTTGAAGTGGTTCCTACGTTCGCAATCTGTCACTATACACCATTGTGGTAGGCGGTTACGTCACGACCGGCCGGCTGAGATGATATGAGTACTGACTGCCGTCTGGAGCTTGAGTCGGCGAGGCTGCGAGTCTGGCCAGATGGGTTCACCTTTGATATTAGTACCTGTAATACGTGCTTTTAGATGTCAGTCAATCCGCTGATTACTGCTTTGATTTTGGAAGATGGGCGCGCCTATTCTAAAGTCTGTGTGTGGCCGTGGGAACTTTGAACGGAATTCTCAGAAACGGGGATGAAAACTGTTCAAACTGCCACCTCTGGAGGTAACTACTGATAACTGCGCATGGGATTTCTTGGATAGGTTATCCAATATGCCATGAGTGTTAGTACATGTATAAGGTTGTCTTTATGATTGGTTTATATATCCACTGATTATACGAGCATACATCAAACCAGATTGATTTCTGCATAAACTGTCTCGTGTACAAGTTGTGCAACTTATAAAAAAAATTTATCTGATAGACCACAGCTGGAATAAAAGCGTGTGAACTATGAACGTGATTAGGGTTATGATGTATAGGGTTATGATGAAATTGCCATGAGTGAAAACTAGACGGCTTTGTTTAAGTTGTAGAGATAATACAACAGATCCAAGTTATGACTAAGTTCCCGACACATGGGCCTTATCCCAGCTCAATTCTGTAACCAACTAGACCGAAAGGGATTGTGAAATGATATAGAAGACTACAAGCCACTTTGATTACTGAACTTCATTAAGTTCATTTGAACTAAACTAGTTCGAGATAACTTTCAGTTTCACTTTGATAAGCTACTACCTAATGATATATCATTTCAGCTCCCAGACCCTCTCAGTCAAATAGTTTTTGTTGTGATTTTGACGTAGGCATAATGAGATTTCTAAAAATCTATACTATACAGGACAGGAACTCATTAGATCGGGCTCACTTGTCCTAGAAAGGTTATTCTGGATATCCTTATCCTCACGACTAATTTTTCTCACAACTCATTTTTTCCTAGAACTATCGTAGAGTGGAACTCACTGCCACCAAGTACAGTAGAGGCATCGTCAAAATGTCTAGAGTTAGACGTTCAAAGGTTAGGTGTAACAGGTCGTTCGGTGTAATGTAGCCAGCTGCCGCCGCGCCGCGTGCCTGAGAAGCTGGTGTGTTACGCCGAGGGCGGTTATACCGGCTATACTGATACAGACGACGCTACTTCGAGGGAAATGCTAATGAACCTTCAGAGTAAAAGGGAGGGTTTAAAAAGGAATCAAGGGAAAGATGAGAGTGGGCGGTGGGGAATTTTCCGGCAAGCACGCTGCCCGCAAGTTGTGTCAAATTATGTTCTTAGACTAAATTGGTCTGTGAATGTCTCCGTTCTTGATGGTCAGTACGTATGCAATTGGAAGAATTTATACTGATGTAAACACTTCATGCAAACTACAGATTTTAATGAGCTGCCCTTGGTTCTTAGGATAAACACAATCTTTCCCGGGGGCTACGGATTAATATTTCCGCACGGCTTGGTACAATAAACACGCCCTGGGGCAGGCTGATGGTTCCAGAGTAGCAAACCTCCACAGACCATATAGCTGTGCCCCATATGTGGGGACAGAAAGATAATTAGACTGTCCTTCCGGGTAGGCAGCATTTCCAATCGACATTATAGCTGGTTGGATTGGTACATGCATAGTTACGTAGCTGAGCTCGCTACAGGAAAAAAACACAGGAAGGAAATGCTGCGATGACATTACAGGAAGAAATCATTGCTATGAAACTACAGGAAGACATTTTTGCAATCAAACCACATGAGGGGATCAATACGGGGAAACTACAGGAAGGAATCGTTGTAACAGACACACAGGCATGACAATGAAGGTACTCGAGGATAACTGTGTGCTGTCGTCTTCGATATATTCATGTGATCACAATGCCTTGTCACTATGTCTTTTCAGCACCCCTCTCCTGGAAAAAACACACACATGAATTCACAAGTCAAAATCACTTGCCTTTTTCTAGCGACGTAAAGTAAAATCAGCCGTCTGCAGCCGGCAACGTCTTCAGTACCAACAGACGAAAACGGGGTTTGATGTTATCAGGACCAGGCACACTGGAGTAGTCCAGCTTCTAAAGAAAAAAACACGAACAAATGATGTGGTAATGTAAAAGCTGACTTGGAATAGTCCTTACGTGGGTGCAGCAACAACAGGCCCAGAGGGAGGTAGCCGGCGGTGCGGTACCTACGCCGCAGCTCCTTGGTTGCTGAGGAACATTCCGCCCACACACATTTGCAAATTTTCCACAACAGAGTCTGGTTTCATGAAAGATTTCAGCCACGATGCAAGCTATTTTTGTTTGTTCATTCACTACTCATTACGAACCGTTTGTTCCTGATCTGGCGGAGCTACACGTGACGGACGGTACACGTTCACCCGGGAAAAATAAAAACATTCTCACAACGCGGTGCGAATTGTGATACAAGAGGACTGAAAAGACCTCCGTGTTGTTCTCCGTATTGCCTGTGGCAAAACGTGGGTGGTAATCAAAGAAAATGTCAATCTGAAATCTTCCAGCATATAGTGTATGTGGCCTCAGCAGCCTCTTAACCATGGAACAACGCGCTAAGTGAAATTCTCTGAACTCAGAAGTCATCATTAGTCGTCCGCATACTGGCTGAATGCCGATCAGTACCAAGGAGGGGGACATCCTCGGGGCAGGGAGCTTTATTTAAGTATTTTGGGCAGCAGCGATGCAGGCGAATTGAGTTTGTTAGTCAGTAATATATATGTAAGTGGATCTCTTCTTGAACAAGTTCAGGGGCCCGTGGTTAGTCCCTGGTTAATAGTATCATCTTAGAAATTTCTTTTTTGTAATGAAAATTTTGGTGCAGTGTTTTTTGGCGACGCCTCATGGGCGAGACTAATGGTACAGTATTGTGCGCAGTTTGCAAGAATTCTAGGAATTGTACAGGAATTTTATCCACAGGTATGGAATGTCCAGAGGAATGTCTCACAGCTCTGGAATTTTGCTGTCCCACATCTATGCCCACATTGACCTACTTAGTGAAATTCCTGGAAACCTTCTCCCACCTAGTTATTTAATAAGTAGTTATGGATTAACTTATCATCCGCAGTCTTCAACTCCACGGCATTTGAACAGGTACAATGTATATCTTTGTCTCCTTATTATGTAAACATTTTTTTACCAAATCCTTGGACTAGATCAATTTTGTTTTTAATTGGACAATGTAGACCTCTTAGGTAATCATGATGCCATGGGTATATTACTTCCTGTACATTTCATAGTCATTTTGAACAGTCCTTAGTAAAGTAGCCCGTAAAATTAAAATTTGATGTATGGCAACACATCCAGCATATCTTTTAAGAGGTTTCTGAAGCAACACTGCTGACCTCCTGACCTTGGCTATCGACTTCGATTTATGGTACACGATTCTGTTTTGACGCTCGGTTATGTATGTATTGTTATTATGTGTCGATTTCCGTTTGTCTCACTGTTTGTGATGTCCTACATTGTACCTATGTACAGTGCATGCCTGGAAAGCAATGCGTTTAGCATTCAGTGTATTTACCCTGTCAAAATAAAACAGAAACAAACAAACAAACAAACAAACAAACATCTGACACAGTTCTAACACCAGAGGGAGATGTTGATTTCTGTAAGATCTAATGCACTAATCCCAGTGCACTGTGGCAGGCGATTTGCTATATGTGAACCAGTTCCCGACAACAAAGAAAATCCTCTTCGTGCCCATCTCCATTATCCACGGCCTTCGTCTTTCCTACCTGTCAGCACTTTGACCTGGTATACCTGCTTTAGTCTATTCCCTTGAATCCTGCCGCAATGTCAATGTTGGGAGGTTCTTTTGAGATTGAAGGTGACTCAGACAACACCAGTTGCAGTCCACATTCTCCCCAAGTTCCGTAAAATTCTGTCTAGTCTGTCACTCCTCTCTTGGATAACCTAGTTTATGCCCTACTTTCTGTTTTCTGTGAGCCCCGGGGCTCGTTCACTTTTCACTCAGGGGAGGGTAGGAGTGATATACTGAACTGCGCTGTACTATATCTGACTAGACTTAACAGGTAACACGGTACTTGTATACTTTCCTTATCATAAAATATTATACACTGTATATCATCTGCACCAGTATACGAATAAACATCGATAGTCATCAGCTTCATTGCATCTGAACAGGTACTTGTATATCGTTATAATTATAAAGTATACTATGTCCTGATGTGATTAACATTTACCGATGTGAGCCCCCAGTTGGTCGAGTTCCCTTTGCACAATTCCACTGTTATGCCCGATGTTAGTTCTGCCTCGATTTCACTTAAATGAAGTCTACTGACGAGGATATTTGTGCTGATGGTGCCATACATTGAACACAAACCCTATCAACAACTTCCGTCGCCATGGCAATGCACTTTTCATTGCCAGTCTTGTTTACCTTTGCTCGAGAGAGGAACATGTTGTTCAAAATTTACTCTGTTTACTAGGTTTAGTAGGTGTAAGGAGAGATGTCAGTTCTTGGATCTGACGTTCACCCTGGTCTTAGAACCTGATATCTGGGATTCTGATGTCATTTCGGGTCATGTTTACATTCTGGTCCAGCTGTCTGGGATATAAGCAGGATAAAAGCCCCTTTTCTCTTTTTTTTAAAACTAGACCCTTGTGGTTTTTCCATTGGAATATTGCCCAGATCAGTACAATATCTACTTCTATTTGTCACCTAAACAAAACTGACATGACAGTGATCTTGCCGTTTTTCCGTCAACTGGTGCAGTATTGTATAGCATGACTGTAGTATGACGTATTCGCTACTGGCGCCATCTAGTGGTTTAATGCCAAACTACAATGTGACAGACTGACGTGAACAAAGTTATTGACCGAATGAAACTACATGTATGAGTGAGTGATCATAGTTCCCTTTATCTTCGTCTCTGGATTTAAGTCTGGAGGTGGTCACAAACAATTGAATTGCCTCTAGTATGTAGAATATACATGTACCAGCCATTTAGAATTCTTGCGATGTGTTTTTGCCATGTTTAGAATCGACTAGATTCTCCGAATCAGAATATTTGTCGCCAAAACTTGACATACTTTACACATTGTACACGTGCTGTGCAATGAATTTGATTTCTTCAGTCAGACATCACGAGATGCTCAATACAACTGCTCACAGCGAGGACGGATTCACGACCTGCCGGCAAACTGCAACCTGTGATGTAGCTGTCGAACAACTTTAGGATTGGTTGACCTCTGGCCAGATAGAATCGTAAAAGGGTCGGTGTCATCCGTATTGTTGTGGGAAGGTACTCTCCAAGCAGAGGTTGAATGGGAAGATCGTAACCTTCTTCTGACTTGCCCCATTTTCTGACAGGTTGGCAGTGGGATGCTTGGAGAGTAGCATGGAGGTAGATAAACGTCAATCTACGACTCAACGTTTGCAGACAACGTATACATATGGAGTACTAGTAATTGACGTATCAGTACATGAAAGGTTTCCTACCCGAGGCGTTTTGCAGTTTACATAATAACAATGAAGGAAGAGCATCACGCGTCTACGTCAATGCGTGACGTCCGACTGACGGGAAATGTTTTTATCATGACATTTCATCGAATTCGTTACATGAATTAAAAAAAAGGTAATTAACAGAAACGGTCACCCCGTAAGGATACAACAGAACAGTCACGGTTTTTCCCGTGCAATCTTCTAAGTTCTCTTCTTCCTCGTCATCTTCTAAGTTTTTTAAAGGTTTTCAAGTTTTCAAGATAAGATGGGGACAAAGCGTCAGGTGAGGTTAACGACCTTCGGTTACTCAGCAACTGAGTGTGTGTTTAGAAGAAGCTGTAGACTTCTCAGTACACTACAGGTCCGGCAAACGTCAGAGCAAACAAATTAGTCTCACCAGAAGTCGGATACAGTTCCACCCCACAGGCATGTAGTGGTGTTTACACATCAAAGCCGCGGTTTACTGAACCAGAAATGAAATCACTGGCGCATGGGGACTATTAGTATTGTGTCTTCTGAAAATGACTGTAGTACACAGCAATATCACACCAATTTTGAGTAGAAAGTACATTATAGCTAATAACTAACCATTATACGATAAAGGCTGAATGAAGAAAGTACACAGGTGAACTTTTTCGGTGTAGGGAGGGAGTGACATCCGGGAAGTACACTGACTTGTTTTGAACACGTGCATAGTTGGTTCGGTGTAGGGAGGGAGTGACATCCGGGGAGTACACTGACTTGTTTTGAACACGTGCATAGTTGGTTCGGTGTAGGGAGGGAGTGACATCCGGGAAGTACGTATACACTGACTTGTTTTGAACAAGTACATAGTTGATGATGAAAACAATGTATATTTCCGGTAAAAACAAATGCATGTGTATAACTACGCTCTAAGTATTAGTAGGTGCATATAATTGTGTGCTTACACTAAATCCGAAACGACATTTAGGAGTAACAACTCGTATAAACGACTCTGGCGTGTTGTATTTTTCCCTGAATAAAGCCAACATGGTATGGGCTTATTGTAGTTATACACATGTACACATGTCAACCTTGTGTACTATAGATACTTGAGTTTCAGACTACAAGCTACAAACGGCCATTATACACACATCCGTGAAGTCACACTACTTTTCTAGCTCATATGATCGCGTTCTTCATTTTGATGGCGTGAGTAGGTCCAGCATGATCTACATGACAAATCGTTATGTTATGTTATTGTTCTTAGAATAAACGTTTATTTCGATGCAATCATCATCTGTACAATGAAGAAGAGCAATTATAATGACAAATACACAGCTCTTATCCATTGTCGATAAGGATGTGGTGTCTGTACCCCGCCGGAAGACGTCATTGGCTGTTCCTTTTAACGACTGTCCATATCAAGCTATTTAATCATGAGAGAAAACGCTGTGTCACTCGTTAGCTGGCACCCAACTTCCTTACAATCCTCACGGTTTCGCAGAACTGCACCGCAGTCATTACTAACGTGGCCAAATATAGCTCCCCCTTCTGAGTACACCTGGCCACCTACCACCGGGCCCATTGTCTGCTTGTAGTGAGTCGTTGATTTGGGACGAATCACCTTACACTTTGTGACGTACGCAGAAGCCCCGCCTACCTATAGACAAAGCAATGACCATATTTGGAATAGCAGGTAGTATGACGCATCCCCCTGAAGCAGTCTACCCGTGGGAGAGTACAAAAGGGGGCGGCGTTCCTGGCTTGCCTCAGAATTTACCTGCACAGCGAAGACTGAAGTAGTTCCAACTCGTCAAGACCTTTATCGTCTGCTGAGAGGACCGATTGAGATGAACGCCTACATGTATCTGGCCGTGCTGGTGTCGGCCGCATTCGGCTGCGCCCTGGCCGACATGACCATGCAACAGGGAATGGTAAGCCAAATATGTTACTTCCGATATCCGATAATACTTGAACTACACTTGCAAGTGGATATACTAGTAGCATGTCTCCACATTAGTATCAGTTTTGCAGACAGAAGGCGCGGCATTTAGTTCGTAGATTATGGCGTTTCCTGACAGGACCCCTTTTAATTAGTCCCAGAACAGCGAAGTTGCTGGCTTCGCATGTCTGTTCTTTGCCATCACCAGACATTTCCGTACCAGCTATACAGTAACAGGCCAGGGTAACTCCAGACTAACACAGTTGAGTGTACAATCATGGGTCTGTTATTGTTACTGCCAAAACCGACCTTGTTTTAACATAAGGTCGCTAAAAGCTCCTTCGGGCATGTGCAGATACAGATCTCTCACTGTACACAGAAAAACAAAGGAAGAGCGCCGATTCATCAACCATTGTCACCAGCCAACCTTAAAAAACAGAACTTATGATGTGCTGAGTTCTTCAGCACCACACAATATTTAAGGATATCAATTTTCCGAAAACAGGATGTAAAAGGAAGGCGCTAAGATACTTCCCGCGCAGTTAACGCCATGTTGTAGCGGGAGTTATCGCCGGGCCATGACACAGGCGGCCACACAGTGCATCTTGAAGGGTCCGGGGGCTGGGGTGGGCGGCTCCGGTCCGACAGGTCTGGTCTAATTACCATGTAAGTGCCTATAGATCAGCCTCAGTGCCTTTCTCAGTGTCAGTCCGCCATAAAGTTTTGACTTATGCTGAATAAAAAAAAATGACGTCATCTGCTCCCACTCGACTTGCTTGTCATTTGAAGACAGAAAGCGAAGTTAAATTATGTTGTTACCTATCGACGTAACTCTGTTTTCAATCTAACGTTATACTATGATTCTGTTTATGAACGGAAATTTACCAAACAAAAGGCATATGTCGGAAGAAAACAGTAGATGCTACCCAGTGCTAGAAGTGTTGCACTTAAGCTATAGCTGTCGCATCTGCTAGGGCGTACCAAGTAGGTTAAACAAGAGACTTTTTTTAACCTCCTTGGGCGAACTCAATTTCATGAGAAAAAACGTTTCCTAATTCCTACCAGACTTAAATTTTCATGGCAGGTGCACCTTGTTTGTCAACGGAATGTTGCAAAGGGCAGTTCCATTTGCGCTTGGGAATGGGGTAGACGACTCCGTCGTTGCAGATTAAACACCTAACAAACAGAGAAAAAACAACTTTGGATTTTACCATGACAAAAGCAGTGTTAAAGGATTGTGGGAACCATTTCTGAATGCAAAACCCTGGAGACAAATTACCTATTTACTGACACCCGTGAAACTCCAACCCCACCCATCAGAAAGCGGCTGACCAAACGAACCGTCTGAAATGTTTGCCGCCGTGGGGCGAGAGAAAGAGGCAGGGTTTATCGTATTACACGTTGTTAGGGACTGTACGATATTTAGCGGGGGGGGAGGGCCGGTCGTCCAGGGGTAGGGTTTAAAATTTTTTCCTAGGCCCTCCCCCCCAGGTCAAAAAATTTTTCCTAGGCCCTCCCCCCCGGTTCAATTTTTTTTCCTAGGCCCTCCCCCCGGCGTGAATTATCTGAAGGAAATTTCGTACGGGGAGGGGGCAGATTTTCGAGCGCCGAAGGCGCGAGCGCTCGCGCCGCACGGACCAGGCAGCACGAACCAGGCACGAAGCTAGGGGGGGTGGGGGGCATGCTCCCCCCGGAAAATTTTGAAATCTTAACCCTCTAAAACGCTATTTCCTGCATTTTAATGGGTAAATTTTGCTGGTACACCGAGCTAAGTTTATTCCTCTTTTTCGGGCTATATTTCGTCCACGATCTTCTTCCACGTGCTATTTACACAACCGGGAAAACAATATTGTCAGGTTGTTTTCAATTTACTTTGGAAGGACATTCAGAGAGGCAAATAAATGTTGTGACAGTCCTTAGTTCAATCAAAATACCTTGTTTAATGCGTCCACATCCACGCCGAGAAGTTCGAGCGGAACGTGGGGCGGGATCTTTATCGACGACGCATATACGATTTTAAACAAGAAAAAACTACCGTTGTGCGGCTGGGAAGGGTGCGTTATGCCGCGAAAATTAATTAAATGTTCTCTTCAGAAGAGGCTTGGCTGCATTTTTATCGATATCGTTACGAAAACCGCTACGAAACGCGAGTTAGTTTGGTTGTATCGTCGAATTTCGGCTTCGCGCCCGGCTCGACTACCAGCTTTCCCAGAGGGTTGTGGGAGATCTGGGCGAATCCACTAGAATTATAGGGATGCGTACTATTCTAACGTAACATTCTGCCGATTCCAAAGGCCGGCAAATCACTACAGTACATGTGAGATTACGTTTTTGAAATTATCAAAACGTCGGAAAGATTCGTGCATCTTGGAATTTATTTTTTTCCTAGGCCCTCCCCCCAGGTAAAATATTTTTTCCTAGGCCCTCCCCCCAGCTCAAATTTTTTTACCTAGGCCCTCCCCCCTCTGACGACCGGCCCTCCCCCCCCGCTAAATATCGTACAGTCCCTTATCATTCCTTTGTAGGTCGCGTATTCTGCGTCTGGCGCAGGAGTAGTCCAACCAGTTCCCTTTTTCATGTCACGTCCGAAGGCCGAAAGAGAATCTTTATAGTATCCGGCCATCCACTCGTTCATAAAATCAGGGGGAAGAGCTGAACCATCTTTGCACGCAAACAGGACAGCTTTCGTTGTCAACATTAACGCTAACCAAATGGGGCCTCTTTTTTTTGCCGACGTGGATTATTAGGAAGTTACTCCTTGGCTGAGATTTCAGACATGATTGACAACTTGTTACGTGTCTGCTCCACAGAACTACCTGACGAATTTCGGGTACATGGACCCGCCGTCCATGCAGGCAGGCCAGCTGCAGAGCGAGGATTCTATGAGGGCAGCCATTTCCATGTTCCAGGAATTCGCCAACATTACAGTGACGGGTAAGACTTTTCTAGATGCACAGAACAACATCTATCATATAGTACTCAGTTATCCCAGCCGTCTTCAATTTTGCTGACCCAAATGTTTCATCTGTGCAAATGTTGTTACTTTTGTTTATCTTTCCGATGTCACGTTTTCCTCATGAAAAAACGCAGTGACTGGCTGTTACTGATAACGGTTCTAATCGCCCAGCCTTATGACTGACAAACTGATCCAAACTGTCGTGACGAGGCGTCTCGGTGTCTCATTGGAGCATCAAATGTTAGTCGGTACATATATATATAGGTTGTGTGTCAGTCGTCACACTAACAGTTATTTACACGTACCCAGCGTGTCAATGGAAAAGAATGTGACTCGGTGGTGACATGATGAATGAGAGCAAGTATCGGAAACTGCATAGTCTAAACAGCGTACTAAAAATACACCACCTATGAATCAGCATCCACATTTATACACATGACATGCCAAAAACTAAACAGACTTATTTCCTTCAAGTTCAAGAAGATAGGAAATGTTACTTTACATGGTGATTAGGCGTTTTAAGAGGAAGAGATCGAATTTCCGCTCTAAAACGGGGAATTGAAACGTTTCCAGATCAACCAAGATGGCATCAGATGAAATGGGATGTAAGGATGAAATATAAACGTAATGTTGATAAGATTTATTTTGTCCCTTCAGGTCAGATGGACGCTGATACCATGAGGATGATGGAGATGCCCCGATGCGGTGTACCGGACATGATGGGTACGAACTCCCGCGGGATGGCCCGCCGCCGCCGCCGGTACGCGCTACAGGGGAGCTCCTGGCCCAAGACGGACCTTACGTGGAGTCTGGCTGATGCCGACTACACACCTGACCTGGGACGCAGCGACGTGGACGAGGCCATCACGCGAGCCTTTCAGGTGCTGCAGATGAAAGACACATTCTGTATATACAATCTTTTTTTGAGTCAGTCAGTTATTTATCTGTCTAGGTCGAAATTGAGCATGTGACACCTGTTGGTATGACTCGACGGGACATATATTGGTGTAAACGCTTGATGTTAAAGTAGCTTTTCTCATGTTTAGCTGTGGCAAGACCAGACCCCCCTGAGGTTCACCAGAGTGGACCCGTCTAACCGAGCTGACATCGTGATCAAGTTCACGCCCATCGACCACGGGGACGGCGCACCTTTCGACGGGCCCGGGGGCACCCTGGCGCATGCGTTCTTCCCGCAGTTCGGAGGCGACGCCCACTTTGACGAGTCGGAACAATGGACAGTCAGAACCTCTTCAGGTACAACCTGACATATTTCACTGATCTGTCAACATTTCTGTCAGTATGGAGACATTCATGAAACCATTGGCAAACAAGGGGTTGCAAAAAGATACAGAGCTTGGTTCAGTCATAGTTTCAGAAACATGGGAACTTCGCCTGACCAAGAAATTGAAAAACGAAAACGGAAGAGTTTTTTACATTCGAAAGTAGTTCTCCTTTTTGACGGCTTATTTCATTACGTAGCGACCACTGAAAAGGGAACACTATATTCATGGCATGATTACACTTTCCACACAGGAGTTAATCTGTTGCAAGTGGCAGCTCACGAGTTCGGCCACTCCCTGGGTCTGTCCCACTCCGAAATATCTGACGCCCTCATGGCGCCCTTCTACCGAGGCTTCGAGCCTAACCTGGTGCTCCACTCCGACGACATCGCAGGGATCCAGATGCTGTATGGTGAGTGGAAATTTCAACTGAGTCTTCTTTGAAGTGATTTTAACCCATACAATATATATTCAATAATCGTACCTGTACATACTATATATATTATTCCGAGAAGCCTACTTTGAATCAAGGATTTGCTCTTTACATTTTAATGATAAATCGGTATGGATATTCCAGACCACTTCTTGTCTTGTTTTGTCTTGTATTCCTTGTTTCATCTTTAGTATCAGTCAGTAAACTCTTCACATTATCGACTATAGTATACAATGTACGTACACATTACTTGATTTGAAAGATTGTATCTTAACTTCAAGTGCTTTCTATCTCATAGGTATGCCAGACATGGAGCGCCCCACCCCACGACCTGACGCTGGCATGACACCCAACCCGAACCCCAACCCTGACGTTCCTGACACCTGCAGCGGAGAGCTGGACGCCATCACCATCTCAGGAGACGGCAAAACATACGCCTTCAAAGGTAAACATCCGCCCCCTATCACTTGTGTGGAAAACTACAGTTATCCGCATTTGATTTCCAATTCCGTCCTTTTAGCAACACACAAATGCACCGTAAGTTATGACACGCTGATCTCACTTGTTGCTGACAGGGAACTACTTCTGGGAGCTGACCTCCACCGGTATGTCTGACGGATATCCTAAGCTTATCTCTGAAGTGTGGGGCGATCTTCCCGGAGACCTGGATGCTGCTGTGTACTACAGAGTCAACCAGAAAATCTACTTCTTCAAGGTAAATCGTAGTTCGTGAGCAAAACGGGTGTAAATCGTAGTTCGTGAGCAAAACGGGTGTAAAGAAGAAGGCTGCTTGTGTTTGTAAATTTTCATTCCTACTGATATCAGTGCATAACTTTCGGGTCATAACATTATTCAAAAAAATTCTTATCTCTTCAACCAACTAACTGGTTACCATGTATTTCCCCAGGGTGACCAGTACTGGCGCTACACCAACACCCAGCAGGACGATGGCTACCCCCGTGCCATCAGGCAGTGGAGAAACCTCCCCAACGACATAGACACCGCCTTCATCTGGTCTGGGAATGGCAGGCTCTACTTCACCAAAGGTGAACTTCCTTTCTGAAAATTTCAGATTAGATGACAAGTCTCACTGCATCTGTTATGTGAAGATCAAACGCATCTATATATAACCTCATGTCCACACAAATATGAAGGAAATGACGGGTTGTCTTCCTCAGGACTTGGAAGCTGGGCGGTCTACATTGTGGAAAACTAGCTGATGTTTGAATATTTTCTACTCTTCTTTCCTCTGAACGAAGTGAAGAGATGATCGCAGTTGCTATGGTGATATAAAAACTATTAATGACATGACATTTCTTGTCTTTGCACAGATGACCAGTACTACCGCTACAGAGCTGGGACGGGTGTTGACAGAGGTTACCCACGTGACCTGTCCTTATGGAACGGTGTTCCTGAAGACGGAGTGGATACAGTTATGCAGTGGGTGAACGGCAGGACATACTTCTTCAAGGTCAGACAATGGTCGTTTTTGTTAAACTGAAATTAGGCCAGAGTAATAAGTTAAAGTATACTACAGTTTACACCGTTTACACAGTTCAACAGTCCCATCTACACACACCGCGCTCTATACGTTGGTACGGTGTACAAAAACTTCACTTGGGACATACATACTCATGAAACTTCGAAACTGTTCTGATATCGAACGTAACACATATATTTCACAAACAATCTATATATGAGACTACAACCAGAAGACAAATTTATTTATATGGTCTGCAAACAAGGCATATATGTGCCGCAGTGCATTGCGGAAACTAGTGTGTGCGATTTTTATATAATGTCGTATTCCTTCTGTTCTACAGGGTAGCCAGTATTGGCGCTTTAACGACACGACGTTCAGTGTGGACCCCGGCTACCCGAAATCCACCGCCCAGTACTGGTTCGGCTGTATGATGCAGATGCAGGAGACCACGCCCAAACTGCCGCCGTGTCAGGTAGTAGGAGTCAACGGCGGGGTAAACGTGGTCCCCAGCGTAGTCTTGCCTTCGCTTCTTTCAGTGTTAGTAGCAAAACTGTTGCTCTTTTGAGTACAATTCTCATAGAGTTGGGGAAAGGAGGTTTTGGTAGTATTGTGTTGTTGTAAAAACATGACGGTTGCAAATTCAGACACTGTTGTAGTCTCACAAGATGTAGATGAGTAAAATAGTATCTTAACAAGCTTTTCAGAATATCGACAGTGTCTTCCATTCCCTAAAGTTAGTTAACTCGCGCACAAATTAGTTAAACTCCGTATGTAATAGGATTTTTAGTGATAGAGAGGGAAAGTATAATGTACTCCAGAATCGTGGCTATTAATGTGGTATAGGTTGTGATTACTATTCGGAAGATTTGAATGTTATTAGGGGTAGACTAAACACTGTTTTTATAATAGATGTGGACACTACGCTGGTCGGCACCATGTCCTCATGTGTAACATGGTTCTTTATAGTCGTCTTCTCATCTTCTGGTGTATTTTTCACTGTGCAAAACCCGAACGTAAGGTTTCTTTCTTCATCATGTGCAGGGCGCATGGTTTTGTTTTCTACAACCATGATTGCATTTTGTAAATAAAAAGTTTGTTCAAACAACTTTGGTGGTGATACATTGACTGAAGGAATCTATGATGACAGGAAGACATATTGTGCACAGAGGCTGTAGAAATATCATATACAAAATAGAACAGACTACACGTCAGTACCTCCAACCACGGTCTTCGTAATACATCGAAATTATAAAAGATTATAGCAACATTAACAGGGTGGTTTGGAGCATAATGTGTTGTGTGATAGTGTGTGGAATTGGAATGGGGGGGGGGTGCTTTCACTTGTATGTCGTATTTCAGAAAGAATATGATGTACCTTTTACATACATCATTTACAAAAAAAGTTAACATTTCTTTTTTGAGTGACGCCTAAGTTCTCGACAACACTGGTATTGAAACATTTATTTCTATAGTTTGAGGGATAGTGCTCGACACAAATGTCACAACATTTAAAAAGAACAGAATACAATACATCCACTAGAAGTCACTTTAATCGAATACTACAAACATACATGCATCAATTCAGATATTTTGGACACTCCTTGAATGTTCCTACAATGTATTGTTAGTAGTAAAGATGTACATGTACTCAAAATATATTTCAATGAACAATATAATGATAAATTGGATAATTGTAGTTTAAACAACTAGCATTCCACACTATGTAGTATATGTATATGTATATGTATATACTTTCTAATAAATGGAAATTGTTACGTATTGTCATAATTATATGTTTGTAGTTTTTCCTGCGTTATTTGTACAACTTATTGGTTAGGAAGGTACTGTGGTTATGTAACACATCGAACTTGATCAACTTGATTCTCTACAACGCTATCAAGTACTAGTACAATGTATTTACCTGTATTTAGCATATTTATGTAGTGTGGTTAATTTGTCGATTAGGGCTAGTATACAATGTCGCTCATAAACAAGCGTTGCCACCGATGTTTAGCAAGCCCAATAACACTTAGACATAGTTGTAAATCAATGTAAGAAAGTTTTTTTTCATCTACATGTCGATGTCATCAGCCTTTCCAAAAATAAAAGTTTTTTCTTAATTTTTTTAAACCCAGTCAGAGCTTATTTCGAGGCAACTTCAGCACAAAACAGTCCCAGCTAATGTAAACACACCCAATCATTTCTTACAGAAAACTAACGACTTTTTGGC
This sequence comes from Branchiostoma floridae x Branchiostoma japonicum, assembly GCA_013266295.2. NCBI lineage: Eukaryota > Metazoa > Chordata > Leptocardii > Amphioxiformes > Branchiostomatidae > Branchiostoma > Branchiostoma floridae x Branchiostoma japonicum. Next base: position 17,253,509 of record CM023823.1, on the reverse strand, counting down.
CATCTCATCTAACCAAAGCTCGTCGTCATACTAGATTGGACATTGTGCAATACTTGGGTACCCTGTAGTGGACTAGTTCAGAAAGACGAAAACGGTCGCTGAAGACAGAGTCTCGTGGTTCTTGTGGTTCTCATAAGGACACAGCTGCCGGAATGGACAATGTCACACGACGTAAAATTACAAAATTGTATCTCAAGACTGATCAGTGGTTGCCGAACAACTTTTTGTTGTTGTAATTTCTTGTTGATGTTCTCACAGAAAGCCACGTCTCAAATAAGTGCAGCTAAGATAACGTTTGTTTCTATCGGATCCTTCAGATATACACGCTACACGTTACCGCAAATCTTTATTCATCCCTTACTAGTGCTGTGAAGTTCCAGGTTTTAGAAGTAGGATATATTCTTCACATGCCGTTGACCATAGATCTGGGAGCGCAGGCTACACAAGAACCTTTCTTGTAAAGGACCGACAAGACTCAACTGTCTTCTACACAAGGTTGTAGTCGATTCATAACTGTTGTCAGCAATGGCGGGAATCATTTCGCCGTTCTTGTGGGTTTCTTGAGGCAGTGCGTGATGCCGAGCCCGACCAACGTCAGGGCGACCACGGCCCCTACCGCGGCGACGGCGGACAGTCCTGGCAGACCTCTGGACGTGTCTCCGTCTGGAAGATAAGAGCCGAATAGCAGTTTATTACGCTTAATACAATGCTGAAAACACGGGTACACAAACGGCTTATACTAATCTGATTGTCTAATGTTCTTACAATGCAGGAATACGACATTAACTTGTGTTAGATGTATACAAACCCTGTCAAATGGACAACCATAACAATCAAGTGCAAACATTATCCTATCTTACCGTCAGAAGTGAACATCGCCGACCTTTTCCCCCTGTTGGCTCGTCCGCGCATGCGCACGCGGTTACATGTGGCGATGGCCTCCTTGGCGCACTCCTCATACTGCCGTATGGGGATGTCGCAGGTGTTGGCGTTACCTGGGAGAACGTCAAACCCAAGACTTACAAATGGTCTTAAAAATATATTCATGAACAGTGCTCGATTTTTTTCTCCATTTATAGTTCTACAGCACGATGATATGATGTTCCTGAATCCTGAAAGTAATTTTTTTTACCCACCTGTTGACTCGACCCGGACGACCCTGCTGTTGTGTCCGTCCAGGGAGTAACATTTGGACAACATTTCACTCAGGCAGTCCTCGAACTGAAGCACTGGCACCTGACAGGTGTCAGCAGCACCTGGATAAACAACAGTGTCAGGTTCAAGTAGCTGTTGAGATAGAGGACATTCAAGTCTCTATGTCTTCGGAGAAAGTACTAGTACCACCTGGAGGGAGGTGGAAGCAGCACAGGTGAATGGACATGATACACTGATTGGGGCTAAAATGCGATGAGAGTGGAAAGTAATTGGTTCCGTGTGGTATTTACTGCACAATACCTTCATCTGAATTCTAATACTAGAAGGCTAACATAAATGTATGGCTCAACCGTGTAGCGATTGGTGACACTTTCTATCACTTCTAAATACGCAGAACGAGAGGAGGTCTTACCGCGGCAGATTTGTTCCGTCAGGCTGAGTGTGAGTGTTGACAGCGCGTCGAAGTCCGACACCGTGGTGATGTACCTCTCGGCGCTGGCGATCAGCTTCAGCTCGTTCATGTTGACGCTACCGACGCTGATGGCGTACATAATGACGCCTGCGCTGTGAGCCGACTGGGACGGGTAGCTGACGTCATCCTGTGGGGGGGGGGGGGGATCAGACAGTAGTAGTTCATCAGCCCAACCTCACTGATTCCTCATTGCTAATCAATACGGAAAAAGGACAACAATAATACGCATTACAAGATCACACCATTTACAACGCTCCACAGTGTGACTGCAAGTGATTGTTTCTCTACTTCTTGGCAAAATAACGGCTGTTTTAGGACTAAGCCTCCCCCCTACCTGCGCTCTGCCGTCCGTGATGACGATGGCTATCTTGGGGACGTTGCCGCGGAACTGGCTGTGCTGTTTCATGAAGGTGATGGCCTCCCCCGTGCGGGTGAACCCGCCCAGGAAGGGGATCCGGTCGATGGCACGCATGACGTCCTGTTTGGTCATGTAGCGGTTCAGGGAAAACTCTTCACGCACGGTGCTGCTGTACTGAATAACACCGACCTGGGGAAGGACAAGTCGTTTACCTTACCAAATAGCCTTGTGAACGCTCCATAAATCGTTTGAAAACCATTGGCTCAGATCTTCCGCTAAATTCAACACTTCTTTCTTTGGCCACGTCCTACCCAAGACAATAAAGGTGTGGCTTTTTAAGTTACCCTGTGAACCCATGTTATTCTAGTGTACACTCGACCATGAAATCGACACACCCACCGACAGAAACATGTAATTACAGTGCCAACATGATACACGTAGCACTGAGCGTTACTCTATCATGAGAGTAAGTTTTTCTCACAACTTGTTTCTTTCAAACCTTAGGTCGCGGAAACAAATAAATTTTGATGTGCAGATCATAGGGTTACCTTGGTGGCATCTGGCCCGATCTGGAACTGGTTGATGACGTTTCGTAGGAAGGCCTTGGACTTGTCGAACTCGTTCGGACCGACACTGGTGGACCCGTCCACCAGGAACACAAGGTCGAAGGAAAACTTGCAGTCTGTGGAAAATTGAACAATACAGCCGTAAGACAGCTAAAACATGTCTTAGTCGTAAGTAATAAAAGTCGTTGAACACATCTGAAACGCCATATGACAACGTACAAAAACACCTGTAGGAGCCGTTTAGACAGCTCAATCCTGTTTCACACAATATCTTTATCATTAGAGAATGTTATCTGCTAAAGAAATTCAGTTCCAAGTACACGTTACCTGTTCGTATTTCACAACGAGCGCCTTCAAACCCCTGGAGACAGGTACAGCGGAACCCGGTCTTCATGGGGATGCAGGTCCCGCCGTTCCGGCAGGGGGCGGTAACGCAGAAGTTGACAGTGCCAGGGCCGTCTCCTTGTATGTTGGTGGGTTTGGGCTTCAAAATGGACCCGCTTGGCTTACCCTTGTTGACCTCTGTAGTGGAGGTTACATTTGATACGTTCGCACGATCGGGGAAGGGGACATTGAGAATCACGCTACATAAGACACGTTTCGCTAACGTGGCTAAATGTTTCCTTTGTTTTGGTGGAACAGACCTCACATAATTGCACTGTTTCAAGAAAACCTCACAACGACTGAATATTTTACTTTGCTCTATTTGGATATACTGGATTTGAAAGGCTATGAGTTGCGATGCTGTGATGAAGGCTCAAATGTACCAGAATTATGTAAATGCAATGATATAATGGGGGTAATCCCTTGTCGGACAGTCAACATTCTGTGATCTATGTGAAGAAGATAGAATCAAGAGAATAAAGCAAACGTCTTAAGAGTAAAGAAAATGGCATTGGGAAAGTTACTTACGACAAACCCCACAGAAGGCATGGCAGTTCTCCCGTACATAGTCAGTGTTACATGACTCCACGGTGGGCCAGCCTGGATTGGCCCCGCAGTATGGATGCTTGTCCTCGCACCTCTCTGCAACACGTATAATGTAAGCAGTACCACTCAAACAGGTTCAAAGCAGTCAATATAAAACATACTCATAGAAAAGTAATCGAACAAACTGAACAAGCAACGTCGACCGTTTGGACACTAAATCAAATTCTAATTCTAATTCTGGCAACAGCCTAATAGGGTTCCTACAATATTTTCCAGGTGACCATGGTTAACTTATCTTCCACAACGCCCACCTACCTGTGCAGAGCGGCCCGTCCCAGCCGGGGGAACACAGGCACGAACACGTGGTGAAGTCCACTACCCCGCCATGCTCACAATGTATTCTACATTCTGGGGAGGCAAAACCGCTTATCAATTCCCAATAGTAGCGGTAACTTGGTCTTAAACTATCTGCCCATTGAAATATTGAAATGGATAAATGCAATAAAAAAAGGACAGAAATATAGAGTTTAACCGAAAGGATTCATTAATATGTGCTACTGCATCTCCAGGATTATCCTTGGCAAAATCCTTGGCATATCTTTCGATAACAAGTACATTGATGTCGTCAACTTTGATGGAAGCAACATACTGAGATCTCTTACCTTCGCATGTGGGTCCCTTCCACATCCCCGCACAGTTACAGTCGCAGGTGCTGTTCAGGTAGTTCTTGGAATTTCCCCCTCGCACTCCGCCATTCCGACACCCAGGGTAGGTGGGACAGCCTGAGAAAAGAGCGGCTCGTCAGTGAACTACACCAGTGGGAACGCTTGTCAACCTCTGTTTCATTCAAGAACCTTAATGTCTGACAGATACGGCGCGGCCACATTCGTCGTAGGTCGTCGTACGGTTTTGATGTAGAATTTGCAGGCAAGAAACTAACCACCGACAAAGATCTAAGACAGCCTTTTCCTCAACAAGACAGCTGAATTTTGCAAGACACACGCACAGCTGCCCCACAAATGCTGTACGTTTGCGATCGTACGACGATAGCACGACGTATGTGACCGAGCCCTTAATGAAGGTATGGACTTACTGCACTCTCCACAGAACTGGTGACAGTTGTTGACGACGTAGTCTGATCGACAGGAGTCTGCTGTCGGCCAGCCTGGGTTAGCGCCACACAGAGGGCTGGCGTTCGTGCACGGCTCTGGAGAAACATAGACGTTGTCATCATCGAAACCGATAGATTACCAGAGCATCCCAATGCCCAGTCCAACACTGAATCAACAGTACCACCTCTCGAACCATTAAAGAAGAAAAATAGTGATCATATCCATTGTTTTTCACACCGTATTGTTTTACAAAATATCTATCACAGGAGAGTATGTGCCTTAACATACAAGTTACATCTGTTTCATCGATATCGATATGTTGCATTTGTGACGATTGTTCTCGCCAAAGACACAAAGAAGGCAGACTCACTGTCACAGAGGTCTCCGTCCCAGCCAGGTGTACAGCCACATGTGCAGGTGGACCGGTCTAGCCTTCCGCCGTTCGCACACCGCACATTACACTCTATGGGACGAGGTTGGGCAAGATAGAGAGGATGTTTCAAGTTACACACGCATAAAAGTGTTCATATGCATGGTGACAGCATCCTGTCTTTAGATAACCTAAAATCAATATCTAAAGGTATTGATCGTGGATAAGCAGCTTTGGGCCCTGGTTGTTGTTACAAACTTACGACCTAATAAATCCGCTTGGCTCACCTGCACACGTAGGTCCACTCCACAGGCCGGCACAGTTACATTCACAGCTCCTGTCGCCGTATTTGGACGCGTTGTTCCCGCGGTAGCCACCATTTCGACACCTGGGGGACTCCTGGCATTCTGTGAACATGGACGGTAAAAATAAGCGCAAGCACCCCTCTTTCGCGGAATAGAACATCATAAACCTTCACGAGCGATGGCAGCATTGTTCACTCATGAAAATGAACCGCACGAAGTTGGATTGTTGAATCGATAGCTGTCTTTGTAATTGCACCTACAACATAACACAGCCCGACGCTTACCGCATTTTCCACAGAAGAGCGGACAGTTGGTCATGACGTAGTTGTTGGAGCACAGGTCTGTTGTAGGCCATCCCGGACTCGCACCGCACAACGGGCTCTTGTTCTCACACGGTTCTGTGGGCAGATTCATCATCGAGTTAGGCACTTCCTGACTTTTTGTTATAAGATATATACATTTGTAACACATTTGGGCAGTGTTTGTTTAAACTTAAACAACGAAACAACGAAATAAGGAAAGATTCGAAGGTGCGTGCATTATTTCACCACAGATGCTACGTACCAAGTGAAAACAGTCATGACATGTCAAGGCAAGGTCTTGCATGGCCATCAATTGGAAGACTTGTTGCCTATTTCTGGTAACAATAGTATTAGAAACAAAATAAAATGCTGTAAGCATTTTCTTATACCAAGTAATGATACTGACCGGAACACTGGTCTCCAAGCCACCCCGGTCCACACTCACACACACAGGATTCTGGGTAGAGCGTCCCGCCATTTCGACAGATTTTCTTACAGCCTCCCGAAGTTACAGCACTTTCCTCTGTAGAGGAAATAAAAGTCGTCTCAACTGACGATTTGATGTGACGGACATCAAAAAAAGCATTTCTTTAATCGACAAACTCATGAGTCGCGAGAAAAATATGATAATCTACAATCATATGAATAGACTATTCTCTATAAATTCATTCTATAACTAGTGAGTGCATATATCTACATGAAGATAGGTTCATACGGAGGAATAGTGAAGAACAAGACTCACCGCAGACTCCACAGAAGGCATGACAGTTGTCTCTCACATAGCTCGTCTTGCAGGAGTCTTGGGTGGGCCAGCCCGGATTAGCTCCACAGAGCGGGCTCTTGTCCGCACAGGGGTCTGACGAACACAGAAATTCAGTTGGCACCAAACATTGGCATTAAATAGAAACGTGAAGAACTTCCCAAATAGAACAAGCATGGTTAGCCAAGCTGGATTAACAGAGTCATGTACGAAGAATCATTAAAGTAGCTGGTAAGACCGAGGCACAGTTCATATCTTTACCTTGACATTGGTCACCGTCCCACCCAGGTGTGCATTTACAGGTGCAAGTGGCGCGGTCCAACGTGCCACCATTCAAACATCTCGCCTGGCATTCTGAACAGACACGGGAAATCAGGGACCATAAATCATATTACATCACAAAACGTGATTATAGTTTTTTATCATTCTCAGATTTTACATCAGGACACTTTGCCCTACTGTGATATAAAAGCATTCGCGTTATAGTGTTGTTGTGTCGAGATACCTTGCGTTATAGCACTCGGATATGTTGCTGCACTGCTGCATATTCAGCTATTCTCAAAAGAAAGAATGTGTAGATTTTCCCCGCTGACGTACCTGAGCACGTCTGCCCGCTCCACAGCCCCACACAGTTACAGTCACACGTCCTGTTGCCGTAGTTCTCGGGGTTACCTCCCCGCCGACCTCCGTTCTGACAGGCCGGCTGCGACGGGCAAGCTGACGGGCAAGAAAGGTCGAGGTCTTCGTCATGCGCCCTTTTCAAACACCCGGCACCAGTTTACATGTGCAAATTACGTGGAGCCTTACGTAATCCCTGCAACGTTATTTGTATATGCCTACACCATGTTATTTGATGATAATAGAAGCTAACAGCTAACACAAGACGCCATGCCCTGTGTCAGATTGTAAATGCAAGAAGGATATAATACAAAGGCCGCTATCACCATAATGTACGGAGATTCTCATTTCCAGTGATGTTCATCGTCCTTCCTCTGTATTCTGTAACAAATAGCGTCTTCCTAGAATTCCAACTTTAAATTTGATCAACGTAAGAAAGAACGGCATTTCTGCTGTATGTGAAGTTCTACTTACAGCAGATGCCGCAGAACTGGTGACACTTGTCACGGACGTAGTTGGTGGCGCACATCTCAGTGGTGGGCCAGCCTGGGTTCTTCCCGCACAGAGGACTGTGGTTCTCACATGCTGCGGACACTACGCCCTGGGGAACGAATGGGAATGCAGGATGCTCACTACCCCAGCTAGCTGCAGGGCTCTTTGGTTTGGTTGGGATAATATAGGAGTACTGTTATAACATAGTCCTTGCAGCACTTATTGTCAAGTAATTGGGTGTCGGGAGGTCAGATGATACGAACGATGAGAACGAACTAAAAACCATGCCTTATAACAGTTGTATGATGATACCGTCGTCAAAGACAGCGTATTGCAGAGACTAGACGTGACTACGTTGGTGGCATTGTGGTTCTCAGTTGAAACCTCTGCGTCTATATAAAACCCGCCAATTGTTCTTCAGGTCCGACGCCCTACTCGGTTCTTTGAGCAACGATGACATAACCCTAATTTAATGTCGTTACAAGGTTGTGGAATAAAGAGACCGTGGCCATTCAAGCATCACATGAAACTGAACTGTACATTACTGGATGCATTCTTGAGAAAACGTCAGTAACTATTTTTGGTTGGAACTATTTTTGGTGGTTGTTTGATCCGTACATATCTGACAAAGAAGACCATATATCCGCACTACTGATGAATAAGCTATGAGGAAATACAAATTGAATACTGTCGTAGAATTCGGTACGTTTTATCCCTACATTTCTACCAAACCCTCTTTATTGCTTTGTCTACATGATCTTAAGAAAAGGCCACTTTCCCTTTGATGATATCCTTATATTGAAATCCTACCGACATGTACATGTTGCCATCGCGATTGCAAAAGCCCAAGCAGTAGTGTTCTACGTCACCCTACACAACGTTACAAACATTAGCTATTGACAGACTGTCACACAGGGCAAATGAAGGTCTACTACACACACTTCCAAAAAGTATTTTCTATTTTTAGATATAATGCTTTTTTTAGATTAAGCTACCCCTTTCTAGGACTTCAATAAGACGAATAAGACCAAAGAAAATGCTTCAGTCCCCCGCCAATCATTGGTCCTTTTGTGTTCAACGTTAATGTCTCTCCCAGCTGATGTTGCGATGACCGATCTTTGACTGGCGTTCATTTTATGAAAAAAGATGTTCTGTCCTGCTAATCTCAGACTGTATTAAGATTAGGTGGGAATCAAGAATCTTTTTGATGACTGACTAAGCAACATCATGTCTGTGCATTGTAGAGTCAAATTTTAAATCTCTATGTCCAGTACAGGCATACTTGACCGTACACCGTATCTCAGGCTACGATTGACCAAGAACCGGAGAGGTCCAGTTCGTACTGTCAGCATTATACCGCCAACAAAGTGCTTCCGCCCCGCTTCCTGAACTAACTCTTCATTGGCTCCCACCCAACGTTATGTCACAAGTGTAATGTTCCCTGTGACCCCTAAAATGCATAGGACGATGTTGTGTTGCACGTAAGCAAGTACACAAAGTGACGCATTGGTAGCGCTGGCAGTTGCCAGTATTCCTTCTGGAATGCTGCTAGATCAACAATCCTGACATATGCTTACTCACCTCCCATCTCCAACATTCAAGGCAGACATATCACCATCTTGAAACGTTAGCCTACGGGCAATAGTTGCCTTCGGATTCCATTGGATAGACAGTTTTAACTGGATAGTTTTAACTTTTCAAAAAGCAGAGGCTCGCTTAATGTTTTTGCATGAATGGCTCATTTTTAAGATTGTATTACAGTAACTGTATCACATTCACTTACATCACATCATGTTAAAACCGACCCTGTCACTGCAGAGGATAATCGCCTCCACGAAAACAGAGCTCAGAAGACAGCTAAGCTCAGAGAACAAAGCTCAGAGGACAGCTAAAGTCGAGATGTTACTATTCACAGGGTATGCTCACATGTGATGCACGGGTTTCTACCATGATTCGTTGGGAACCACTTGGGAATAAACAAAAATCCGACTGGGACAACATTTCCAGAAAGTGACGCATCAGTCAAAAATGTTCCTCATTTGAGCCCCAACTCACATCCCGCCCTCTCGCCTTCTTCTTCATATTTACTGGAAATCCCAAATGGCAAAGGAATTCACTCCCCTCCTTCACAAAGAAGGTAGAGAAGCAGAGGACCAACACGTACCCCAAACACACCTGAACTTTTCCCAAGGCGATGGCTGTCGTGCACTTGAGCAAACATTAGGTCCTTTGGTTTTGGACGTTGATTGACGCGATGCTATGAACCGCAAACCGACCACAATCGGCTTGTTGGCATGGAAGAACAATGGATTTCGAGCAGTACTTGAAGAAGTGACAGTTGGAACACAGCGGCCATTCAGAACTCCCAGAGCATCTTGTGTGAACCCTGGCAAAAGGGCAGCGTCGACCATCCTGCGTGTGGTTGTGAATCAAGTGATAGAATTGCCACCTCAGAACATTTCAAGACTAAAATGTACTGTCACTTTCAAGCAATATAGATCTGTACATTCACACCGGAACTCATGGATGTTTACCCTCCATGCATGCAGCGTTTTTAAAGAGACTGATGAAAGTGTCTGTTTGAAAATAAGTAGCGACGCTAAAGCGTATGGAATTGGGTCAACTTAACAAACAAGGACAAACGGCAAAAGTCAAAAGGCATTGTTGTGTAATGCGTTTTGCTGGAGACGCTTTAAAATGAAGTCTAGTGCACTTTACCCGGGGAGAAGCTGTAGGTCTAGCATTCACCATAGACACTTACCGAGTTATTAAGTAAAATGACAGGATCTTGAGAGAATGACAACCACAGTGGACATGACAAATGACCCCGTGAACATCGATTGCCATGGGTTACAAAACATCCCCAAGAAGCCATTGTTGTTGGATCTTGCTAGCTAGGAGGTTTTTGACTGTCGCCCTTCAATGTCATTATTTCACGGTGACGAGGTCTGAAAACGCAATTACAAAATCTAGGAATCCCCTTTCCCCAACAATGAAAACAGCGTGGCCGTCATTTTCTTTAAACTACGAGAAAAAACTGCTAGACATAAAATTTACAATTCAAGACAACAATATAACGTTATTGAAAATCCCTTGCTGTTCCGCGCTCACTCGTGTTTGTTTATAGATTCCAGAAGTTACTGAATGTCGTGGATTGTGTTCTTTTTTCTCATTCGGATTCTCTTTTCAAATGAAACGCCACAAGATGGATACCTCACTTCGAGCCGAGTTACCCTGTGGTGAATCATGTCATACCAATCAAGGTTTTTAATGTGCGCCATGACGGTAGGTAGGAAAGGGATTTCCAGCATGTCCAACCAGGACATTTCGTTCTACCAGTGTCGCCCACACACGCACGTGGCCAAAGAGACGTAGCCCCAATGATTTGATAGAAACACTGAAGTACGGTATGGACGTAATGCAAAATGATATCACCTCATATTCGTGTATTCCGTCTGTTTAGTGAGAAAAAAACACTATTGAGGGCACGATTTAGGACGGATTCCAAGGCAAGTTCAGGATGTTTGTGTTCTGCTGTTTGCCCGATTTCTGGGAAATTGTCGCCTTTCTCCCTGGTGACATTCGTTCCAGTTGAAAAAAAAGTTACTTTTCTAATCCACAAATTGTTTATCCACGGCAAAATGTTCTCAATATGCTGTCACTTCATCGACAACTAACAATACTAAACTATAGACGACTTACAAAATCTAATTTTTGGTCTACGTTTTAAGAACTTTTGATATTTTTCAATGAGTTTGTCTTTCATGGAGCGCAGAAACTCTTGGGAGCGGCGAATCACGGGTTCTTGTACGATGCATATTTAATTGGTCTGTTCATGGGAGTAAATGCGCTGTAAATGCACTAACGACCGTGGCATCTCAAGGAATATTGCTCTCGTAGATGATTGTCGGCGGCCAGATTTAGCTGATTTAAGGATCACCAGACGTACCGGGAATGTACGCAGTGCCGACCCGCAAAACCTCAGGCACCGGCCCAGATAACGCACTGATCCGACGCACGTTTCTTAATTCATGGCAACAACTGTCCCGTATTCACCCTAAAATTCAGACCAACTACGGAAACGGCTTAAAATGTGAATCCAACTGATCTGCACACCCAAGATAGTAGAACAACAAAAACAACAACTGAACAGTATTCTGGCCACAGTGTGATGATCACAATGACTGCAAAAAGCAATGTGGACGTACCTCTACAAAGAAATGAATCAAGACGATAGCCGCTATCACTCTCCAACTCCCTCCTCCCTCCATGGACAACACTGAAAGCTTCACGCTCGTAAAATCCGAACTTTGCTCGCAATAAAATCCAAAATTTACCGCCTCTTTCTCGTAAATTATCGGGTGTCAGTAAAAATGAGTCTCGCACGCTCAGAGCTCACGACGTGTTTACCGATCCCAGTGGTGCGCAGTTTTCCGGTGGGCTATTGGCTGGAGTGGGTCTTACCGGGTAACGCTCGAGGAATGCGACTTTCTCAATTGACATGGGCGAGCGTGAAACAGGATTTACCCACGCGAGAGGGAAGAATGGGGAAGCGGGAATTTTCCTCAAAGCCAAAGCACCAAACAGTGGCGCACCACTCATTTAGCTTTTGTCTACTTGTGCATCTTGTCCAAAAGGTCCTACAGTAATAAAGATTCACGATGTACACACTGCTCATTAAGGGTTCAACATTTAACTTCATCCGGGCGCTCTTTCAATATTCATGCGATGAGGTATTCGGCACCGCCTTTCAATACAATATGTATTCTTTTGTATGGGGGCCCCTGATGATGTATGCGGCCCACAAGACCTGGCAACTGGCGATCACGACATATACATCTTTTTCTTCCATTCTATGGATACACGTTTACATACAGCGTATCTCACAATAATTATAAGCCACATATATCTAAAAGTACTTGGTCTTTTCAACCAGTTGCGTTTAAGTACGCCTTGGGATGGCGTATGGTAGCAGAACATGTTTATCACAGCTGCTGCCGACATGTAATTCCCACTGCGGGGGATAATGCCTTCCTAATCACAATTCTTATGAAGATCCAGAGGACTTGTGCACACAAACTAGACCTGGCCTCAGCTGAGGACAGCATTGGTACCACCAAGGAGCTTCTACACATGTGTAGCAGCTCCTTGGTACCACAAGGTCCAGTTATGGACAAACATTATTTTTGGTATAATTTTCGTTTCTGTGTTGTCATCGTGACTCTAAAGAATACATAAGAATTGAACCTCCTTCATTAGACGTACTGTATCAATATAACAAAGTTGTGTGGAGATGTGTGAAAGTATTTCCAAATTTGGGACCATGATCTTTATGGCCTGAAGTTTTGTGTATTACGACATATGGTGTGTTGATGATTTGATGTCATCTCCAAGCAGATGTGTGAGGTGGGCTCAGAGTAGATTTTTACAGTTTTGCAAATACAAAATGTAAACACTGGGGTTGGTCAGATCTTTTCAACCCTTCTTGGATTGATAAAGCTACCTGAAATAGAATCTACATCACAATGTATTTCACTCAATTCCTTGATATCAAACATATATTCAATACTTGCTGCATGGTCACCATATTCCGTAACGTTTTATTACACAGAATCACATGGGAAGGCAGAAGCTGGTATGTTTATTCAAAAGCTGACATTTACAATTTTTTCTTAGAAGAAGACGCTGGGACAATGTCTCTATTCTTGTATCAAATGAAAAACTTAATGATTGATTGTAAAAGATTGATTGTAAAAGTGAGTGTACACATCATTTTATTCAGAATACTTTTTATTATAAATCACCATTAGTATTATCAAAACCTATCTTATCATAATCACTTGAACTCGTTGCAGGCAACTGATGTTGCATTCTAGGAAATGAGCACCTTGAGAGTATTGAAGAGTCCATTTCACTTCTTTGACAGGATAAGAGCATGCCAGTGGTCATGGGGACAAAGGCCTGAGGTCAAAGATGTTCAACAGAAACCTCCTTGGTCTGGTGTTGGAGTAGAGCAAATTGTCTGACTTGTCATTATGTCTTACAGATGTCACCTGCAGAGCCAAGAAAGACACCTGTTCTTGCAGTCTCTGGGCCCTGTCACCTCAGCCCCAGTTATTGCATCCCTTACACAATATTGCCAATGGCTGTGATAAGATGTACAGTCATCCTCTTGATATACATTTCTATGCAACTGGGCAATTATGTCCTCTGAGTGTCACCTGACAAGATAAGAAAGGCACTTGTCTTTGCAAACACCGTACCCTTGCAATTGCACCTTAGCCCCAGCATTTACATCTCCCATTCCCATTGCGGTGGATGAAAGTACATGTGAAAAGAGCATTGTTTGATGCACTGCTATGTTGTAAATGTGTAGGCCTTCAGCTCATTGCCTGCAATCCCCACACAGCTGGTGTAGTCACTCAGTACACACTGGAAACCACTGCAACATAAAACATAGGGTTAGCCTGGGCACCTGATGATCCTTGTAGTGTACAGCAAGTGGGAGCAAGCGTAAAATATGAGGATGTTATCCAGGCACACATAGGGTAACTTCATAAGATTCTTCAAAACTGTACATTACGCCTTCATCACATCATTTCCAACATCCTTGATTGCATTAAGAATGAAATCTTTTCTGTCTACTTTAAAATTTACTTCTGAATGTCTATATGCCTACAGTATGTTATTACCTTGTAATAATCACAAAGAAAATCAATCAAGGAAGCAAATAACAATAGTTAGCCAGGGAAGATGGCATTGTTGTACAAGAAAAGAACTCACCTTGCCCTTTGAAGAGATCCTCCCAGAAGAGTGTATTTGCTGTCCAGAACTCTCCCACCCCCCTCCCGTTTCCACTGGTAAACTCTGATAGAGAAGTCATCTGAGCAGGACACAGCCTTGTAGTGGTCCTGAAACAGTAACAAAAGTGAATTCAAAAACATTATCATGGGATTTTCCTATGTAAGAATAATATAGAGTTTCAACACAGTGCAATTACCCCATTCACAGTGTTAGCAAAGGCTTAAAAAGATGCATATTTCATCACCTTAAAAAAAATTGTGCTTACCACATGTATGCCTGTGACTGGGCCTTGATGATCAGTGTAAATCTTCTCTTCAGTCAAACTGCCATCATTTTGTAAGGACCATGTCTTTAAGTGCACGTCTTGGGCACTAGCTGATACCAACATGTTGTGGATGGCACTTAGTCCTCTGACAGCTCCAAAATGTGCAGATGTGGTGTGAAGATGTACTGTACAACAAAGTTTGCAGTGAGGTCAAATTGAATTACACTACAGAATTACACAACAGTCTTATTAAAATACCTAGATGGCATGAACAATTTCATGGTGTCAGAAAAATACATACTTTTCAACCAATGTGGCCAAAGAAACTTTGAAAACTGATACTTACCTGGTGCCACTGGTGGACTTTCTTTTCTTCCATGTGTTCTACATGAAGACACAGGCTTAAGATCCCACACTCCAATGTCGCCATTTTCATAGCCAATGGCAGCCATGTTTGGTTTCCATGACAACCAGGTGATGCAGCAGGTGTGTTGTAGGCTGGGATGTTCCAGTTCTCCCACCAGGCAGTCCTCAGCATCGCCAGTGAGGCCTTCAGGTGACAGCAACCTTTCTACATCATACAGCTACAAATGTAAGTCAAATGAGATTACAGTACTGTTACCGATATCTACCTGCCAATAACAAGACAACTGTTGCTAACCAATCTGCATTAAGCATTCATGCTTACGATACAAAATATTGTTGGAAGGAATCATTTGGAGAAAAGTGAAGAGGAATCAAGCTGGCACACACTGCACAACCCATGTTGAGGGAAACTGTAGCAGGGGACAGGGCTGGGGCGGTTGCCACTGAGCTAATGCATGCATCCTTCTACCTACATATCAGAATATGCCTATTGTCATCTTTTCTTGGATTTTTATTCATTCATCTACGGTTGTGGTATCTAATACTCTTGGTCACTAACCTGATATCAACAGTACAATGAATCACAAACTTGATTAGAGTGGTATAAAAAAAGTAATAGTGTTCTGCACCTTCATCCCTCCTCCATCACTGGATGCCACAGCCAGTGTTTTGTCCTTATGTAGATTGAGGATGTTAAGAGCCATGCCAGAGACAGCGGGGAATGTCTTCAGACAAGCCGTGGTGTTTCGCAGGTCCCAAATTTTAATGTCTCCCTGTCCTGTACCAGCCTGATGACAAGTAGAAAATAATTCTTAGATTATTGGTTCATGATGCTTGTGGGAAAAAGATGTCTTAGCTTAAAAGAAGTTAAAGACACCAAAGTGAACAATTTCGACTTCTGTATTGTGTATGCACATATATGCCTCTTATAGTATAGTGTTCTTTGTTGTCTATTTGACTGAATGTTTGTGAGAAAAATGGGACAAAGATGTCTTGATACAGAAACTAAAAATCTGATTAAAAAATGTGTAGTCCACAGCATGGAAAATAACATTAAGCCTTCACTGTCATACAACACTCACCAGAAGTGCAGTGTACCTTCCTGACTTGCACACTACCATTTTGGTCACCCCTCCATCATGTCCTCTGAAACTACCCCTATTCTGTCCAGTGGAACAGTCCCACATGTGTACATCTCCATCCTGGTCCCCACTGCATAGAATGGACTCTTCCTGCCACAGGACCAGACAAGTGACAGCACTCTTGTGTTCTGTGCCCACCCAAAGCTCAGTGCCCTGGGTAGGTAGAGATAAAATGACTGAGCATAGCTGCAGCTTTTAACATTTTCTACATTTTGCTTGCTTTTCCCATCTCTGTTACCAGATTAAAAGGAAATATTCTCACCTCTGTGATGTTCCATGCTCTTACAGTTTTATCCTCAGAACAACTGGCCACAATGGGGTGAAAGGTAGCTGTGTCAAAGCACACTTCCTTTTTACTCAGGTACACAGCATCCTTGATCTGACCTGTCAAGAGCATTGAGTTACATGTTAGCTTTAACCAGGTACAAAGTCAAATTTGACTTACCAACTCTAAATGGTACTTATTAATAATCTGATTCCAGTATAAACAGGGTTATTGTCAAAAACAAAATGACAGAATGAAATCTTCTCAATATGTACCTTTGTGCCCTCGAAGAGCTTTTGCCCGGTAGTCCTTTTTCGGTGCCCCCCTCCCCATGCTGGTGTCTACAGCATGCCTGTGTATGTAGTACTCCTGCCAGGCCTGCTCTCCTGGAGTCATGTTGGACAAGTTACAGAACAGCCATCTCTGCAGACACAGGTGTCTGGGGGAGGGGAGGGACGGATACAACATTATGAGCTACAATTTACTGCTTAGCAGAGGCACATTCAGATTTAGCAATAACAGTTGAAAAAGTTGAATGGAAGGATCACAGAAGGCCTACTCTCCAAGCAGAGGTTGGTGGGGAAGATTGTGACCTTTCTATCATCATATGCCCCATTTTCTGTTTAGTGGGGAGTAGTGACAGAAAATAGGGCATATGCTGATAGAAAGGTCACAATCTTCCCCACCAACCTCTGCTTGGAGAGTTAGAAGGCCCACTGAGCATTGGAGTAAAACTACTTTGCTGCTGCCACTGGACTCGCTGTACCACATTGGCATTCACCTGATCAAATATAACGTCAACTGTTTAATTCCTTCCATTGAGTGTTCTGTTTTCTCAATCATGTATTGCACAAATGAACCAACTTTCAAGTCATGATCTTAAATGAAGGGTTTTTAATAATGTTTGCTCTGTTAAAGACATTGTGCTGAAAGAAAACCGTCTGGTACTGTGAATGACTTACTTCCACAGTAGTGGGGTCTGGGCAGCATCATGCCAGTTCTGTAGTGGAAAAACATAGAAGATTAAAAGTTTACATCCACACCTCACCTCACCTCACCTCACCTCACCTCACCTCACCTCACCTCACCTCACCTCACCTCACCTCACCAGTCCCGTAGCTATCCAATAACGCCGTGGCTATATACACACCGAGTGTGTATATAAAAGACAAATAGATTTTATATACACACCGAAATACTAGCCTCCTTGGTAGGCCCAAAACCTGGGTTTTTGTGAGTGTTTGAGGATTCAGGGGCACCAAGATTAAACCTCGGTCTTCAAGTTTATCTTAGTGGATGATGAAAATCAGAAAACAACACGGAAATCCAATTCGCCGCGGCGGACAATAAGACAAGCAAGCTACCATGTTTTCGATCACGTCCGCACCATCGCTACTTCACGCCGCCCTGACGAGATGTCGGGTTCATTTGCACGTCTAACGCAGACAAGGCAAGCCGGTATGTCCGCCCCAGCATCGTCCCCCAAGAAGGCTAGCAAGCCCAAGGCGGCGCCCAAGGCCCCCGCGGCTCACCCGCCAACTACCGCCTTGATTACGGCGGCTGTGGAAGCACTCAAGGACCGCACAGGTTCTTCCGTGCCGGCCATCAAGAAGTACATCGCTGCCAACTACAAGTTCGACGTGGAGAAGAAGGCGCACTTCATCAAGCGCGCCCTGAAAGCCTTGGTGGAGAAGGGTACCCTCCTTCAGGTAAAAGGTACTGGGGCGTCGGGATCCTTCAAAATCAACGTGGCAGCCAAGAAAGCCGCAGAGAAGGCCGCCAAAAAAGCCACCAAGAAGCCGGTCAAGAAACCCGCGGCTAAAAAGGCCACAAAACCCAAGGCCACCAAGCCGAAAAAGCTTAGCCTCCTTCGCAGACTTGTGAGCGGCGTTATTTTTTTCGGCGACCGACGGCAGTTATGTCGCGGAGGGACGGTTTGCAGCCAAGGGAGTTTGCCGGGGAGAGAAGGTTTCGCCCCTCAACAAGTCTGCTATCACTCGGCGACTAAAAAGCCCAATTAAAAAACACTTAATACCATTTGGCATGGATGTGCGAACTTCCCGCAATAAACGCCACGGCACACTAGCAAAGGGAGGTTCACGCCCCGTTGCCCGGTGAGCTACAACTTTCTAGGTCGGTCGCCGATCAATCGCGTCGGTAGAACGCCACCTATTCCCGAAAAGTAACCCCTATCCACTCAACAAAATCCCGTAGCATTACAGCTGCTGCTAAAAACAAGCTTTAAAAGACAACCACAAAGAAACTGCAACTTCAAAACGTGTTTTTGCAGGGAGACGTCGGCACAAATAAACAATGTGCGGCCATGTTTGTTTTGTTGGTGGCGGGTTGGGTTGTCTCACTGATGGGGGGAAACTAGCGCACTACAGCAAGTTTCGTAATAGAAAAGATGGCAAATTTTACCACCGAAAATAGTACTTGTGCTAGTGTCTTTGTACATGATGCTTAAATATTCACAATTGTTGCTCAACCAATGTTGGGCCCCTTTCTTGTGTTGAAACATTCCGCTAAAACGCAAGCCGAAAACATGCCAGCCTACCCCTCGCGTATGTGTGAATTACCCTTGCGCGAACATGTGAATTGCCCCTGCACGAACATGTGAATTGCCCTTGCGCGAACATGTTAATAGTCTCTATGAAAGGCTGGCTTAATCCCCGTCCCTTTGAGTCGCCGAGTGATAGCAGACTTGTTGAGGGGCGAAACCTTCTCTCCCCGGCAAACTCCCTTGGCTGCAAACCGTCCCTCCGCGACATAACTGCCGTCGGTCGCCGAAAAAAATAACGCCGCTCACAAGTCTGCGAAGGAGGCTAGAAAAAGCTCAAGGCCAAGAAGGCTACCACCCCCAAGAAGACCAAGAAGCCGGCCACCAAGAAGACCAAGAAATCTCCGGCCAAGAAACCTGCTGCCAAGAAACCCGCCAAGAAGACCCCGGCAAAGAAGACCGCCAAGAAGGCAGCGCCCGCTAAGAAGGCACCCAAGCCCAAGAAGAAGTGAAGACTTGGCCGTCGAATTTCCTCCAAACCCCGGCCCTTTTCAGGGCCACCCACATCCTTACGAAAGAACTATGTCTGACACCTCCAAGTTACCCATGCTCCACACGAATACGCACTATCCCCTGAAAGAAAAATGATACACGAACTAAGAAGAGAATGAATAAAAATGAATTAAAGAGGGAAGCCAAAGCGGGTGTGTATATAAAAGACAAATAGATTTTATATACACACCGGGTGTGTATATAAAAGACAAATAGATTTTATATACACACCGGGTGTGTATATAAAAGACAAATAGATTTTATATACACACCGGGTGTGTATATAAAAGACAAATAGATTTTATATACACACCGGGTGTGTATATAAAATACAAATAGATTTTATATACACACCGGGTGTGTATATAGCCACGTTCATCCAATAATATTACTTAAAAAACGCTATAAATTTAACACACTGTCCTCTGAGAACTAAATAAGAGCTGCTGCTTTGGATGGCCAGTTGACAATCTATTCTACTGTGATTTTAAGCAAATATTCAGGAAGTCGATGTGCAACATAATTTATGATCGTCATGTTGGGTCATATGAAAGTTGAAACCGCCCCCCTCCCCCATTTTTACGTTACGTCTCTCGGCGCCAGCACACGAGATATCCGCGTTACCTTACACACTCTGGACACCCTTGCGAGGTCGTGCCCATCGAGATAGCCGAATATCTCCAGCAGGCAATCAAACGTCACAGACAGAGCACTACTACTGTTTTCAGCTTCTACAGCAACACCAACTTCCGCCATCTTACCCTGATGACGTCATCATATCGGGATTCCCTGCATTGAAGTTTCCTGGTCTGGTGTAGGATTACAATAGCGTGAACTGGGGGCATTTGTCATTTTTACTCAAAACGTGTAACACAAATGCGATATTTCCCCCGCTTCAATATTTTTCCTATAACGTTACCAGCGGTGCATTTTTTCGTGGACTGCAGGCATGGACTGATCAGTGCAATGTGTTGCCAGGATAGGTACCGTTAACGTTAAATTGATGCAAACATTCCAAACTGATCATGATGAACATTTGAGAAAGAGCCCCAGGAATATCTTCCAATCAAACGTATCAGACGTATCGTGCTGTATGTTTAGATAGTTGGTGGTAACTACGAAACAAAGGAAGGTATGGTAACCACAAATGCCTTTGTCTTGCTGTCCTTGGTGCTGAACCACTTTCATTTGGAAGCATGACCTCTTGCAGCCTGGTGTCCCCTCTGTCAATATGCACTTAAACCAACCCCCTTAGTAGCATGAAATACCTCTTTGTTCCATCCACAACATCTACAGCAACACGAGATAAATAACTCACATATTATACTTTATTTACAAACAGGTAATACATGGTCTTGGTGGGCTCAGAAGTTTAGATTAACTAAGTTCAGTTACAGAAGTCACAAATCTATCACATAGCAAATGATAGCAATCACTATACAGGTATTGCACAGCATATTTTACACACGGCACTACTTTGACAAACCTGTTTTGGAATTTGTACACTTTTAGAAACTAAAAACAAACGAGCTATTTACAACAGCACCATACCTATCTCAAGTGTAGGAGAAACAAGCTCAGCATTACAAACTTGTGCATTGAAAAAATCTGCTGCATAATTTACTACAGAAAATGTTTCAAGCATCTTATGTTTATCCATTACATCTAACTTTATGTTTATTGAATTTTGTTACGCAAGAATTTTTGGTTACATATAAGGATTTAAACATATTCTGGACAATGAAGTTCACTTGAACAAGAAGCCCTACCTTAACTTTTATCCAATTATAGTTTATAAAAATGCAATTGAATAGGTAATAAATCTGCTGTTATATTTTCTCTTTGGTTATCATTGAGTGCCTCATTGCCTTGTGATAACAGCAATAAATTGTGTCTAAATAAATTTACATGTATTGAGGATTCACATTACATCTGAAAGTATGCTTTTTTCCTACTTATGTTACTTCTAGTTAAGATCATTTCCTCATTTCATTTTGGAGAAATCAATGCATTTTACAGTTCATTACAGACCGTATGTCACAGAAAGCAAGCACTTAGAACAGTGTCAAATACAATGTACTAGACTATCAGTGTTAAATTCCAGAAAATACCTAGCAGAGTAGCAGCAGACTGGACCAGGCAGAGGGACTTCTTGATGCCTCAAGTGCCATTTGGCATAGAAGAGGACTGAGTGAGTGAGTGAGTGAGCTTCAGACTTGTTTAAAACTGTCAGAGATACTCAATATGCATGTGTTTAGGAGTACCTTTGATGATTCTAGTCATCTACATATGGACAAATTTCATACCTGCTTATATTTGAATTAGACATAGTGTAAAGCTCAAGTCCTGATAATGTAACAAAATCAATAAGTTGACAATCAAAAGGAATAACCCAGGTTCAAGGCCAAGACATTGATATTTGTACCCATCGATAAATATGCATGTATATACATATCAATAAATATGAAGTTTGAATTATTTTGCACCATTTCAATACAGCAATAAACTAAAAATATGATTTTTGGTATACAAATTCATTGGTCTAAATTCCAGTTACATAATATTTGCTTCTACCCAATACATTTTAGCTAAGAAGGTGTGGTTTTAGTATTGTAGTCGCAAAAAAATATGTTCCCTCGTATATGACAACGATTACAACTATCTGCTCTAAAAAGCAACAACATTCTTTCTCTGTAGACATAATTTCTACTGCCTAAGTTGTTTTAAAACATTGCTGCAATACAAAATTTTAGAGGCACTTCCTCAAAGTCGATTACAACATCTAAAAGCCTTGATCAGGTGTACCTATGTCCAATGTTTGTTAAATCATGTAGTAGCTACAAAGCAGTTTTTCTTTGGCTTACCTCATTTCATAGGGTTACTCCCTACCGAGCCCCTACTGCTGAAGTAGCTATTTCTTTGGCCAGTGTAACTCTAACTACCCCAACATCCTTACCCTAACTGAGGTTGGGCATGTTAACTTTGGTTGGTGTGTAAGTAATGTGTTTGGTTTACAGTGATCACATTTTCCACTTTGAGGCATTCTGCTGGAATATGACCGCCATGTCCCCGTCCGTGGTCCTGTGCAGATCCGAGGCTCTGAGGTGGATGGGGCCGGGGTAGTGAGCAGCGATGTCCTCCTCCAGGGTGCAGTTCTGCAGGGTGATGGTGTGGAGGGAGGGCAGGTTGTGTCCGATGCTGCACACACGGGCTGTGAACACAGGAGCATGTTGCCATTGACAATGGTTTGAAATACACATACAGAACTAAAGAGTCTTTCTGACTACGACATCTGCTTTCACTGCTGTAGTTAAAAGAAGATAATTGACATGTGCATGTCTGACTTACTCATGCTGGTGTTGTCTCCAGACAGAACAAGTTCCTCCAAATTAGGACAGTACTGCAAAGACATACAACATTATGAGGTCAGAGATCATATGTGAAAGCATTTCCCATGTGAAATGAAAGCTGATTTTGCTTGTCTAAGGAAAATTCATGTGGCAGTAAAAAGGTGATCAAGTAACCTGAAGAAAAAAGAAAGAGGCATACGCACATATCCTAGAATTCTGGCAAGGAACCTGAGGTTGTTGCAGGCCAGCTGCAGTGACTTAAGTGACAGCAAGGGGGAGCTGTGATCCACCTGGAGTGATGCCAGGTTGCCCACTTTCATGCTGAAGGAGGACAACTTGGGACAGCCCTGCAGTCTCAGGTACCTCAGCAGTGGACAGGTCAAGTCTGCAACAGGAATGACAACAACATCTTCAGCTTTTGCAACAGAGCAGTGTTAAAGCTAAGTTTTAAGAGATGCATGTAGCCATGGTAAGCATACATGTGACATGTAGGGGATGTCTTTTCAATACACAA
This sequence comes from Branchiostoma floridae x Branchiostoma japonicum, assembly GCA_013266295.2. Classification (NCBI taxonomy): domain Eukaryota; kingdom Metazoa; phylum Chordata; class Leptocardii; order Amphioxiformes; family Branchiostomatidae; genus Branchiostoma; species Branchiostoma floridae x Branchiostoma japonicum. The sequence continues at coordinate 17,230,311 of CM023823.1, read as the reverse complement.
GCCACAAAATGACTTGCCATACCAACTCTATAATTACATACAATTCATTGGTTTAAAAGCGTATAAAAATGATCAATGGAATGAACTAATTGGAATCATCTGCCAGGGCCATCATTTAATCCTAGATTTTACATCAATCTTGCTTTCATCATCAAAGTGTCAAACAGGTAACAATACTCAAATTTTCATTGCATTGTGACATACCATAAAAGCTAAAATAACATCATACCCAGTCCGGTGAGATGGATGCACTGGTCCAGTGTGAAGGAGTGGAGCTGTGGGAGGGTGAGGGACGGTTGTGTCTCGTGAGGCAGTCCTCTCAGCTCCAGCTCACACAGGCTGTTCTGGCACCTGCTCAGCAGCTGCAGCCGCAAGTCCACTGACACCTGATAAAGGGAATAATAAGAGTGGTAATTTGTATGTACATGTGTGTGCGTGTGTTCACTTTGTGTTACATATTCTTGACTCAGGTGTGAAATTGGATACTCCTTGATAGGGGTAGTACAGTATCTAGTGAGGGATAACTAGTGCACTGAGAGTTGAGTCCCAATTTTTTTCATGGCCCTATCCTTGGTCAAAAAGATAGGTCCTTCTGATCTATGCATGTCCTCCCTTTAAAAAGAATATAACTATAGCAGTACCAAACTGTGTGTGCGTGTGTACACTTTGTGTTACATATTCTTGACTCAGGTGTGAAATTGGATACTCCTTGATAGGGGTAGTACAGTATCTAGTGAGGGATAACTAGTGCACTGAGAGTTGAGTCCCAATTTTTTTCATGGCCCTATCCTTGGTCAACAAGATAGGTCCTTCTGATCTATGCATGTCCTCCCTTTAAAAAGAATATAACTATAGCAGTACCAAACCACACAAGAAAATTTGCACTATCATTATCATCATACATGTTGTAATTGATGACTGGTATGGAGGGTAATGTTTGCCCTACATGTACCTTTGGTAAGTGACTGAGGTGCAGCACTGACAGTCTGCATCTCTCCTCCAACACTACCTGAGATAATCTCCGCAAGGCACTCAGGGAGAGGTGGGTTACCGTGGCTGGCACTTTCACATAGCTGCAAAATAAACAGGACAGGTATATGAAATGAATGTGGTACTCAAGAACCGCTCTGTTTGTGTCAAAGTGGTGATTTGACAATTATCAGAGAATTTAACTGAAGTTAACAATGCTTACAAAGGGACAATCAAAATTTAAAATGAACGTTGTCACTGGGTTGACTTGTTGATCATTCAAAGTTAACTTCTTGCTAAAATGACTTAACATTTTAGTTACATGTACTCTCAAAGCTTTGCTGTGATATGATCTTAGGTGTAACTACTAGAATGAGCCAATTCTAATGAAGTAGTGACAGACAAATAAAGGGACGTGTTGGGAATGCATTCAGTCACCAGAACCATAGAATGTATCTCTTCTCAAGTATAAAAGTACTTGTGGCATGTCTTACTTGACTTGATTACACCCTGACAGGCGAAGATTGGTCACATTCGGGCAGGACGACAGCAACTTTGAAAGGTAGACTTCAGACAGATTCTCACACTTTAGGATGGTCAGGTCCACCAGACTTTCACACCTGAAAAAATTGAGTTATTTGTTTCATGCCATTTTGCAAGGCACCATAATGCAGGACACAGTACAAAAACTAATCTTAAAAAAAGATATCAATATCAAGATCATAGAAATCTGAGAAACTTGTTGTACATCAACTTAGTTTGACTGAAGAAGATAGAAGCATTTGTTACATGTATACAATAAGGGTTTGTATGAGTTACAGTTAAAATATAACCTTTACCAATAACTATATCAAGAAAAAATTATCTTTCACCCACAGTGTTTGAAACCATCTATGTTACACTTCGTGGTTTTTGTTCTGAAGAAGTGCTTCCTACCTTATATCTAGAGTATCTGTTGGCTTCATGCACACACCGCTGACTTCCAGCTGTTTCAGGGATTTGCTGTGTACTGTGTAGTTAGCAAAGCTACACCCTGTTGTCTTAAGTGTCTGCAACTTGTCACAGACAACATGGAACTTCTCCATCATGCTGCTACACCACTGAAATGATTTGTTGACAAAAATTAGTTGAAGCTTCCTCTACACACATGTATGATCATTTGAGGAAAAATACAGGCAGCTATCTTGTAATTGATAATCAAAGTAACAACCTCCTAAAGCTGTACAGCTAAAATGTACATAAAAGTTACTCCAGAAATTTCTTTACCGTATCAGTAGTTCTAAATTTAAAAGATTTCTTTGAAAGATGATCGATGGTAGAGGTCTTGATTACAGCATCCTCATCATCCATATTGTACAGCTAAGTGTATCTCTTACTTGTCAAAAGAATGCTCAGCTACAGATATATGTGGAAAGGAAGAGCCAGTTTACCTGTGTGATGACAGTGGTCACATGTGGGCTGTTAATAACCACCAGATTGCTTAACTTTTTGGAGCTGTACACCCGAACCTCTTCAAGGGATGGCCAACCATCAATCTCCAGGCTTCAAATGGGAAAGAAAAATAGTAAATAATAATACAACAGAGAACACACAATTGTCTCATAAGAAAGTGTTTCAACGTGATATGCAAATGTGATAGTACTACCAATAAAAAGATTTATGAATGGTAATGCCAAGATGAACACAATTTCCTCCCTTTTGTTTGTACCCTTCCCCGAAACCTGGTACTCACATCTTCATGAATGGACAGGCCTCAATCTCCAGCACCTTGAGACAGACAAAACTGGCTCCATCTCCGCTCAGGTAGCTTCCCACCATGTTTGGGATCTGTCGAATGGTCAGGTGTTGCATCATGGGAGCACCGTGACTGAGTGAGGGCAGCCTGGAGCGTGTTGGTTCATCCATGGTGGACATCTTGTTGATTTGTTGTGATCTTTTAGTCTGCAGAAAACATTTTGTCAATGGTACAACTGTCAGGAAATTAACACTGACAGAACAATTGCTCACCATTTTGTCTCAAGAACAAGGGATTTTTAAAAGTTTAAAGGCTGCTTTGTTCAATTACTTTTCAAATAAAGAGAAATGCAGTTGTTTCATCCCTTCAGGGCCTAGTGGCACATAGGGCAGCAAGTTTTCTTGTTGTCTCTGTATACATGGAAGGGTTGCTAGCCCTTCACCAAGTTAGCATAAAGTAGCTTGGCACAAATCTGTTGCAAGCACTGTTCTTTTCCCATCTTACTGAGATGAAACAAATCATTCAGGAGTTACAACATTTGTCTAGCCATAACTCCTTACACGTCTCCCCAGGATGAGCCCATCCAATAGTTCAGGTTCTGTCAGGTCTGCACATCTCTCCACAGTGAACCTCTGCAGACTGGGGCAGTTCACGGACACACAGGGGAGGTGCTGGATATCCTGCAGGAAGATATTAAACCATCATCAAAAGATTCCCACACAGACAACATGAAATGTTCAAGACATTTAAGGTCAACTTTGTCTATTGTCATTGATTGTAAAGTTTGAATACTAGTATTCCATACATGGATAACAAAAACTGTAACCTGTCACAGCAATAGATTTGGTCTGAGACAAGATGGAATAACGGACAAGATGGAAAAACTAGTCAAAGAAGAATGGTTCCAAGTAATCTCTGTGCAGTGAGTAAACAAGTAAGTGTTTCCACATTGCATCAACCTACAAATGAACAAAAATGATACAAGGGGAGCACATACCTTAATGATCAAGCCAGTTAAGGTGAGGGACCTGACAGTGACATCATGGCTGGACACATCCCCACAGACCAACTCTGACAGGTGGGGCATCTGTAACAAAGTTATAACAGATATCAACTGTTGCAAGATAAATAGTCTGAAACATCTGACCTTTTCCAAAATCATATCCAGTTGCTTGATTACCTGGATGTCTAACCTTCACCGACATAAATAGTCTGTGTTTACCTATAGCTAAGCAGTAACCTCTCTATTCCTCATAGCATCACCTATAATGGCATTACCTATAAATTAGTATAATGATGATTGAGTTCTTTTAAAGATAATTTTTGATGGTGGTAACCTCTGCTTAATTCCAAAAGGTGCTCAGCTACAGTGACATAGTTAACTTGCTACTAGCTAAGCCACTATCATTACAGTCCAAATACAATAGTAATACATGTATAAGGACAAGACAAACCCTTGGTAGCAGGAGTGAGTTGACCTCTGTAAGGTTGAGTTGTTTACATCCTGTGATGTTCAGTGTCTCCACACAAGACATGGATGGTAGGGACAACAGTTTCTGTAGACTCAACCTGGAAAATACAGCAGACTCCACTTTGTAAACATCAGTTGAAGTTTCCTATCACAGCATGAAGATTGGACTCAGTTACAGAGTGGAAAATGGAACAAATTGTCGAAAGCAACATTTCATAAACTGGTTTTCATCCTCTTGCATACATTTGTATATGATTTTAATAGAACAGAAAAACTGACTGTTGTAATTGTAATATGTATTGTATCATTGACATTGTATAGGTCGTGTAGATGACACCAAGGATTACAACAAGTGCATGACAGCGAGTACAACTTACTCTGTTGAATAGGAGATGTCCAGTGTCACCAGCTTCTCACTCTCCACAGACAGGTCTGTCAGTGCAGTAAGGTCACTGAACCTGGCCTGGAATATGTCAATCAAATACAACATCAACCAATCATAATAAAGTATGAGATGACTAAATCAACTTTAATAGCAATCGGTCCACAAAGAACACAGGACCAGCCAATGGATCTGCACCTTTTTCTGAACAAAATTTAGGCACTTATATAATTACCTCTCTCATGACTCTTGATTTGATGTTGACTTGCTGTAAGAAGGTACACTCTGTAACATCCAGTCTTCTCACTGAGGACAGAGACACTCATAATCATTTGTGATCCATTGCTAGTAACTGGTAGCCAATACACAACTTATCATTCAATTGACAACCCTATTGTTGTCCTTAAATATATCGTCTTACTGATAGACAACTGCACAATTATCACATATTCACTTGTATCAAAGTCAAACATTATATGGAAACCTTGCTATACACCACTAACTTGGGACCTCAGGCCTCTTGTGATCTTGTAAAACGTCACATACAAATGAAGATGTTGATCCTACAAAAGCAGCTCTACTCACATGCTGCACAGTTGATCGTGACTGACTCCAGTCCACTGCATTTGGAGCAGTCCACAGACTCAAGTTCACCAAGCTCAGTTAGTTCCAGGTTTTCAATATCTGTTCCAAAATAACAGTCACTTATGAAAATATGCTCCTATAATGTGAACATACTGTACTTAAACATCATTGTCTGTCAGTGTCTCCTTGACTACTTCAGAATTTCGGAAATGTGTAGCATCACTGTTAGGTCTATATAAATCTAGACAACTGTGTACTTCAGTATTAGTCACCTGTTGCTCTCAGACACAGCTCTCTAAGACCACGGAATCCAGTCCCAATCTGCACGGAAAGGAACACTTAATGTAAGATTAGCTGCCACACTCTTATGATTGCTTCAATCTGATTATTGAATAATCACCGATTGTTTTTAAAATATAAAATGTTCTTTAACTGTGGCACCTGACAAGATGATATAATTACGTAGTAGGCAGTCACAGTTTTTCTTACAGCTGAAATCTTTAAGGACATTATTAGTCTTAATACATCAGTCAGAATAACTACCTTAAGTAGACTCATCCAAATTAAGATTGGTAGTAGATATGAAAGCAATTTGATAGATAATAGTCTGACTGTTTGCTGAGTGATCTCCTGTAATCCATAGCAGGCTGACAAGTCGACATCCTGCAGAAGCGGACATGTCTGGCCAAGTGATCGTAACCTCTCCACAGAAAATCTGCATCTCTGGAAACTAGGAGCAAAAACAGTGATGAGGATTGACATGACAGTCCCCAACAATAGCCAATACATAACATTCAGTAGAAAACAACACAAAAATACAACTACTATCATGTTTCAATCTTGAAAAGAACTTTGCATCCTCACCAGACTTGTCTGAGTTGTATTGCAGACGGAGGTTGCTCAGGCTGTAGCCAGATGTCCATGGGATGTCTCCAGTCACTGAGAAAAAAAATTAAACTACAGTGAAATCTACCAACTTTCAAATAATACTAGTAACCATGGACAGACTCAGAAATCCAGCCTGTGGGATCCAGCCCTTAGTTATAGCAACAAAATGTAAAATTCAAGAAAGTGAACCCAGAGACAGAAAAAAGCATATCCCTCTATCCTTGTATGCTTGAGATGTATATGATTTAAAATACTATCAATACCAATGATAACAACACTAAATAGGTGATGAAAGTAGCATTTCTTAATTGAGAAGAGCAACAGGATCATACCCCATAATTCCCAGTTCCTGGAGGGCAGGGTTGGATGTGAGCAGTTTACTGATGGCAGCACTCGTCACTTCCCGACTGTTTACAATGGTGAAGGACCTTAACCTGGTGCCCTTTTCTGCTACAATGGCAACTGAAATGGTATACATGTAATCATATATCATACATGTATGATGAATTTGTTAGCAAAAGCAATGCTTCTACAAAAATATATAGTTTTTAACCTTAAGAAATAAAACTATAATAATATTACTTCCTTGCTGCCCATTGCACAATCACTACCAGACCACATACTGCATTCTGTATTACATGACCCTGCGATTTGACAAAAGACAAAAGCGAAACCCATTGTTGCACTGCATCCATACTAGTAGCTCATTTTATATCACACCCGGGCGGCAATACAGTGTTCCCAACCTGGTCGTACTTTACTGTATGACCGGGCTTACAAACCGGGCTTCCATAGAACGATTCGAACGCGTTTCGCCCCAACCGTGTGCGCCGCTTTTGAAAATTCGAATACAGGATTCGGAAGTTGGAATTCATGTTGTTGCAGTTTTTTTGTTTAGGGACACCAAATTTTCGCTCATTTCGCATTGAAAGACGTGTTTTCTAGGGTGGGTATGATATAAGCATTATAGAATACAACACGGTGTATTCCGCATCGCCCTCGGTCTCGGCCCTCCCACGAGTCGGATCGCGGGAGGGCCAATACACAATGATACAGAACACAGTGCTCTTCTCTAACATACCAGAGTCATCAGTGGTTTGTTCTGATTCCAGATGTAGGTTTCTCAGCTCTAGGCAGTAGTTCAGACTGTTTGTCAACAGGTCATCAGTCAGGACTGAACCAATAGCTAGGAAATCTGTATGGGTATAAGAGCATCAATTTTTTTAATACATGTAAATGACTCACAGTCTTGAACCTTGGCATGTTGCAAGTATCATCAAATATTAGCAAGTAAAAATGTTACATCATTAAAATTGCATGTATATCTGTCAAAATGCACAGTGAATTATTCAACATATACACCATACAGCATATATAATGTATCACATTACATTGAACATGTAGCCAGACTTGGTGGATCAGGATAACATACTTTCAAGGTTCTAAAAATAAGGCTTGAAGACATTGAATTGGCAGCTAGGACAGTCACAGCAATTTTTCAGTCAAGTTTCAATATTTTCAGAATGCCTACAAACCCAGCCTACTCACCCCTGCTCACCTGCATGTTTACATAGCTCCAACACTTTCAGTATTCTCTCTTCTGTTGGCTCCTGGCACCTCCTGAAGTCCAAGTGTGTAATTCTAGACCTAAAGTATAAGGCAAGAGAAATGCCCGGGGTTAAAATACAAGAATATGTGTCTAAGTTTCTTCAACTGTGAAGAATAGGAAAAGACATAGCAAGACAGTATATCATCTGTAGGAGGAAAGAGATAGTTTCATCACAAGCAGAAACAACAAAATTGGGGACTACAAAAACGACTGAAGTGCTAGATGATACATCTCAACTCAAGATCCCATCCCCTCTCTCTACGAATGAATAATTCTCACCATAGTGCAGGACTCTGACACATCTCATACAGCGTCCTACATGTCTGTGCTACCACACCCAGCTGATGCCACTCCAGGTGAGACAAGATGTGGAACAAAATCTCAGGTGAGAAGATCTCCAGCAAGGAGTAGTGGAAGGAGTACCTGAAAAAAAAAGATGAAGTCCATTGTCAAGGTGCATGCACTGTTATCAAGCAAACCAACTATCATCACATTTTAGTTAGTGACAACAAAAGGTTTGTCTTATTGCATATAAAATAGTTTTGAACAAAAGTATTCAAGGTTAATCAGTAATTTCATCATTGCTTAGGCCACACCAATTTAATTTGTTGCTTCTCGGATTCGCCTCTTCATTTTTTTCTGATTTGCAAAAAAAAAAAAAAAAAATTCTGGCTCTGAATCAACTCAAAAATGCTCATATTTTACCCCCAACAGTTGAAGAAAGTCATTTTCTTCCTAATTGTTACAGTTGTTACATCTACCAATGCAGTGGTTTGATTAAAAGTTCAAAATTCATTGTTTAAATTTTAAACCAGTCTTTCATGTTGACTTCATGGCACCTATTCTAGCATTTAGGGCTATAATAGGATGCCCAGGCCTGTTTTTATTTATTTTTTTTTTTCGCCCTGTCGCTTCATATTTTTTCTGAAAAAATCCGAGAAGCAACAAATAAAATTGGTGTGGCCTTATGATATCTTTGCATACACCTATCCCAAATTCAAATACACATCACAACTACACCACATAGTCTCTCACCCTTCATCTTCCAGAAACTCCTCCTTGTCCCAGTGTGTCCTGGAGACGGACCCTGACTCCTCTGTCTCCATCCTCTCTCTCACACTGCTGTCATCCGACATCACTTCATCATGTTTGATAGATATCTTTAAAAAAACTGTTGTCGTCAAAACAAAATCTGGGGGTGGGCTGAGTTACCAAAGTCTCATGAAAACTACCATGTGAATTTGCAAAGGTCTTCTCCTTTAATCTTTTAAATTAACAGATCTCTACTCTAACTTCCCCCAATCGTCGTACTAACGTTACTCTAAACCCTAGACTAGACGACACGGCTGCGAAAGCCCCCCTCCCCCATTCAGTATGGAGTAATGAGGTGCGTTCTACATACAAGTAACGTTGTACTGCACAAATAACGTTATGTGACCTGATAGAATCTTCTTGAAATACTGGTTTTGCAGACACCAAGTTCATTGTTCATATTAAAGAATGGTTAACGTATTAACGTTACGTCAATCATCACCTAAATCAGTTTGACGATTCGTCAACATACTCAAAACAATGTGCGATGATTAACCTTTGCAATATTTACCAAATATGGACGAAGCGCGTTTCTTTCTCTCTCGAACCCTCAGATCAGGACATCTTTCTCTGTACAACCCCCACGACCCTAAACACAAGTCTGGCGAGCTCGTCTGGCCAACCTTGCAGCTTTGAACTTCGGCTGCAACTTCCGGGTTCTACCTCGCGGACGTACCATAACCCTTTGCGCGAGTTGAAAGGTCACTTCCTGTCTTTTTTAGTCCACATGTTAATTTTGGGATGCAAAAATGAACATTCCCAAACGTTTGACGTGTACAAAATATTATGATTTGAAGATAAAAGTAACGGTACTGAGCAGTTATACATTTCCAAGCAGCTAGTTTAATAGTTATAATCTATAGCTCAGCCCACCTGTTTAGCGCAAGTTACATGACTGTCATGAGGAATGGAACTCGAAGTCTCTGCACCTTTATTTCCAAACTTGAACCACTTTGTGCATTCCAAGGTCTTTTGTTATCAGTACGAGTTATTTAATGTGTATTACTGGTCTTTAAACATACCTTCTGTGGATGAGATTCCCTACAAAGTTTTCGGTTTAACACATAAAAGTCTTTAAAAAAAAGTGAGAAAATATGAGTGAAAAAACTGTTTATTGCTGTTGTGACCTGAGATATTTTGCAGCTCCATAATTGTCAGTAGACACACAGTATGTACAAAAGGTTGCAACTAGACAAGTCTTCCATCTATTGCTTGTGTCAACAAAGTAAGCTGCATCAGAATTCAAGTTTCATTTACAGCAGAGCTACTTAAAATATCCCCAAATACAGTTGCTTTATCAGCTGATGGCACATGCAAAATATATATTAGTACTTTTCATTGGAAAGCATGTCAAAGAATCAAAGTTGGACTAAAAATCACCATCTAGCTTAAAATAAAAGGATAAAATACACAACCATGTCAGACCATTCAAAGGTCTAAACATTAAAACTTGAGTACAAGCCTAAACAAATTCACTAAGAGTTGATTAGATAAACCTTTATCGCGAGACACATATCAAAAGGTATAGTTTCTACAATTTATTAAAAATGCTGATGCCATATTGATCTATGCTAACTGTACATGACAAATCTTATTTTAAATCACCAAGTTTGGTACATGTTGACAGGATATCAACAAACATGAGGATGGGGTGACAGACTGAACAACCAGTTAATAGTGCTTGTCTTTCAGATCACGTACTACCCGCAGACTGCCCAACAAGGTATCAGGAAAGGGGATTTAAATGGAACAGAGACATTTATTTTAGAAGTCAGCATCCAAGGTAAACTTCTGCTGAGCAGGAGAGGACATCACCCCCATCTTCTGGTACTCTCCCACTTTCTTCTCAAAGAAGTTGGTCTTCCCCTCCAGTGAGATGTTCTCCATGAAGTCGAAGGGGTTCTCTCTGTTGAAGATCTATATACAAAAGATGGAACATGACCATAAATAATTGAATATATGTCTTAGTTACATTGATGACTGAAGTAGGACATGTCTTGACAAGAAAGCAACTGAGTAGAGAAACAGTTTAGGTGACATACCTTACTGCACTTGAGTTCTCCCAGTAGTCTGTCTGCTACAAACTCGATGTACTGTTTCATCAGCTCGTGGTTCATGCCGATCAGCTTCACGGGCAGAGCCTCTGTCAGGAACTCCTGCAATACAACAATACGATTCGGTGAGCAACTTGTTATAAAGGCATATTCACCAAGCATATGCTGACAGTGACAAAATTACTGATTTATGAGCAAGGAGACAAAAGAAAATCATCTAAAAAAAAGTTTACCAATTTTGCAACTTGCATTAGTTATAAATGCTTTCCCTACCTATTACAAAGTACACGTACTTAGTACAACATTTTTGTCCTTCAGACATTTTTTGTACCTGTTCAATCTTGACAGCATCCCTGATGATGGAGTGGATGGCCTCCTCAGTGGGCTTGTTCACCAGGTGGCTGAACATCAGGCAGGCAAAGTCGCAGTGCAGACCCTCATCTCTGCTGATCAGCTCGTTGGAGAATGTCAGCCCAGGCATCAGACCTCTCTTCTTCAGCCAGAAAATAGCAGCAAAGGAACCTGGAATGGTAAAACACAAACATTAGTACAAGCATTTAAAGGCAGACTAGCTCATATTTTCACAATTTCACAATGTTGCTAAGTTTTCCATGGTTCATTTTCTGGAAGGTCTATATGTGTTACCACAGAGTTTCCTGGTTTATATCATTCTCTTATGATTTATGCCTTTTGCACTGTAACAAGTGTTGTTTTCTTCAAACCTGAGAAGAAGATTCCTTCTACAGCAGCAAAGGCAACCACACGCTCCCCAAAAGTGGCTTCGTTGTCTCCAATCCACCTGAGAGCCCAGTCAGCCTTCCTCTTCACACAGGGCAGGGTCTCGATGGCATTGAAGAGATGCTCCCTGTGTAGACACAAGTGTAGGCACAAGTTATTGTTAATTCAAAGTCACTATTAAATCTAGGACATGGGGGAACAGTAGTACTGTTTGATCCCCATAAGTACATAGGCAAGACCTGCCATGACTCAGCATGCAATTTGACCATGTGAATATATGCCCATTACAAGAGTCTAAAGACTACATGGCAGAATGGTCCCATGAAACACCAGAATAACAAGGATAATTCAAATTTGTCCTATGATAGATACAAATAGTATGCCACTGACCTCTCTGCTGGATCCTTGATGTAGGTGTCAATCAAGAGGCTGTACATTTCAGAGTGGATGTTCTCGATGGCGATCTGGAAGCCATAGAAGCACCTGGCCTCAGTCACCTGCACCTCCTGGCTGAATCTCTCCACCTGGGAAGAGGATGAAGAACACCCATAAGCCATGAACATACCAGAACCAGGGAGAAATGCTTTTGTAGGAACTTTGGAGTGAAGTCAACTCACCATATTCTCAACACCATCACTGGTAGCAAAAAAGAATGAAAAACACCCATAAGGCATTGACCATAACATAACTGGAGAAATGCTCTTTATAAAACAGTCACTTTGGATCAATGTAAGCCATTGCATTAGATTAACCTGACACTCACCAAGTTCTCATTGACGATACCATCACTGGCGGCAAAGAAGGCCAGCACATGCTTGATGAAGTGTCTCTCACCGTCGTTCAGGCTCTCCCAGTGGCCCAAGTCCTACAGGAGAACAACACCACTGTAAATGCCGCTTCGTACAAAGTACAAGTTAACTCTCTGGAGTCCTACTTGAATCCCCTAGAATCAACAGCAGTTCAAGCTAGCATAATCACTCGGAATGCAAAAGAACACACTAGTAATTTGATGGGGTGTTCTGTACATTACACAAACATATGTTATTATAAATATTTAAGTGAGTGACCCTTAGGGCACATTGCCACTATACATCACCACCTGGGCTGCTATTTGCATTCCTAGCAATGTTTAGCCAAGCTGTAGTGTTTGTATTTGATAAATTTTCTATTCATGGTGAAACTGTCACTTTGTAGATTGTGTACCAAAAGGACATTGTTATGGCAAGGTATAATACCTTGGAGAGGTCCACTTCCTCTGCTGTCCAGAAGGATGCCTCAGCCTTCTTGTACATCTGCCAGATGTCGTGGTACTGAATGGGGAAGATGACAAAACGCCGGGGGTTCTCACGCAGGAGGGGCTCATCCTGGGGAGACAAATTTACGAAGGAAAGGTGTTAATGACTGATGCAGTCCACTGTGAACTCTTGGTTGTATTGTGTCATGAGCGTAAGAAAAAAAGTCTAAACGCTACCATGACATGAATACAGGAAAGGATCGAACCAAAAATTCAAGGCAATGATGTACATTTTAGCAAGGCAAATACAGCTTGAAAACAAATCATTATTTTAACTACGTCAATAAAAACATCTGTGCATACCTGTTCCTTTCTCTCTGGCTTTTGCTCTGGCTTCTGAACCTACAGATGGGAGGATAAAAGTGAACATTGTCAATGATCATTATATTACATGCTGTGCTCATTGACAACCACCTCCATCTTCAACTATCATATTCAAGGAACTGAAGATCAAATGGTTAATCCGGTGGAAAAAAACCTTAAATGTAATTACATTACAGCGTACAAAATACTAGGTTGCCCAGTTGCGCTGTGCAACCATATTTTGCTTGGTGCAACCTCTTTCTACACCCAGGTAGCCCAGTGCACTACCTAAATTTTGTGGTAAGGATGCCCCTTTATTCATTGGGAACTGTTTAATGAGAAGTTCCCATGGAAGAGCTCATCACTTCAGGTAAGGGGAAACAACTCTGTGTCAGAAATGTATAAATTCACATTGCATTCTAACAAAGTTAATCATATAGTAGAAGAGTTTAAATTCGGGGCAACCTGGAATTTTGATGGGCAACCTAGCATTCATCCTAGGTTGCCACTGGGCAACCTGGCTCAGAAAAAAGTATTTCGTACACTGCATTATCATTACCATTACTTTAGTTATCAGCAGATATATGTTCAGCCAGAACCACTAGATACAAATTGTATACTTGCATAATATACTTGCATTATGCAAGTTATGCAACAGTACAAATAACATGCAGATCGGCAAATTAGATAAATGATAAATAAAATGGTGATCCCCAGAGACTACAGTACAGTAAAACAAAAAACTCACCACTTGCTTCTTGATTTCCTGGATGTCTGATGATCTAATGATATTCTGCAATACAAAAAAAGGAAATAAATAATTAACAAAGTGTTTGGGATGAAGCCCTGTGCAACGCGTCTACTAATTTGCATATCAAATGAAATGCCCTGATAATTTATGTAAAGCCATTTTCGCGGGAAATTTTACATAACAGCTGGCAACGGTTTCCTTACGCAAGATCTCGGGTTGCAACCGTCATGTTGTCTAACAACCAATCATTTTTTAAAAATTCCGGTGGTTTTCCACTGATGTAGTTCCTTACCTGGCTCTGGCTCTCTCCGAGGACCTTTCTTGCTACAACTTTTCCTTTAGAAGGTGAAGACGGGACCTGAAAGTAGAAACACAAGAGCTAAATAAACAGCCCGAGGGAGCGTTAACAAAGAACGAGGCGGTTTACCCTTGCCTAAAAATTATACGGAAGGGATATAGCTGAAAATAATTTATGAAATAGAATAGACCAGCAGCCTAACTCCCTAACTACACAGTTTGAAATGAAATCAATGAGTATTGAGGGGAAAAGAAAGTCATGGAAAAAAATAAAAAATTTCCTTTTTTTGGTTTGCCCGCAGCGCGCGCGCGGTCATTTCCTGTCGAGCATGACAAAGGGCGCAGCATTTTTTGCCCCTTTTCTGGAAACAAAGCCATCAAATTTCCCAAAATTTCTAGTGAGGAATATAAATCAGCAACTGATACTCATATAAATCTTTGTTTTGGCAGAATGTGCATGGCGTTGTAGTCAGTGGTGGTGAAGAAAAATATAAGACTAATGCGACGACTATGAGGCACCGACAATTTTGGCGCCAACACGAAGACAACATCCGATTTGTCGCTACAGCTACAAGCAAAAATACGATTTCCCCCCAATTTAACACCCAGTGTATTTCACAAAACATTACTGTGGTGTCTTCGATAAAGTAGTAGAAGCTTGGTGAGTGAAAGAAAGATAAGTTTCTGTCAATCCCTTTGCTCAAACACAGAAAATGGCGCCGAAAATGTTACCTGATTCTCACGGTCTGCAGAGATCTTCAGCGCCGAGAAGTCCTGCTGCACGGACTGGGTAGACTTCGGTGAGTGCATGGAAAGCATCTTTAGTTTCTGTACAGGAAAAATTTACAGTTGTGGAAGAAAAAAATTGGCGGGACAGGGGTGTATAGCTGCAACGGAGAGAGTTACACTGACTAGCGACAGACCAGCTGGGAGAGACTGAAATTTTGGCGGCCTCTGCAGCGTTCATATAACGCGGGATTTCGCAAATCTGACCAATCAAAGATAAGGAGGGGGCTGTCGTGGGTGGATTCGACCAATCAAGACGCGGAATGTCGCGGATTCGACAAAATTTGACCAATCGGAGAGGAGATTTTTTGGAATGAACCTTATGTAACCAAGTATAGGGGAGTTCGACGGGTATTGCATGAGAGGAGTTCGTAACATCTGGTACGTGCAAATTTTACAAAGAAAGAGACATTATTGTTTTCCATGAATATCTTGAGAAATAGTAATGTATGGATGCACGATCTAGTATTTTAACTCGAATCTGTTTTCCCCCACTATAGCAGTAGTATAGTCCATCACCCTGTAAACACACTGTCGCCAAGGTTGTGAGCCGGTTTTGTAGTACTACGCAAAAATAGTGTTGGCTTGAAATCTATTTTTCTGGTGATTTAGGTAGATTAAAATACAGCCTTGCTGTAGTTTGTCATAAAATTTACTCTTTCTGTGAATATATTCCTGAGTATTTACCTTCGTCGGGCTCCGAAAATTTGGATCTATTTTGTCAGTCGCAAGGGGATACCAGGTTTCCGGGTGTTGTGAGGCACCGTCAACAAGTACTGTATTAGAAATCATGGCGGACAGTGTGAAAAGTTTTGAACAAGGCGATGTACGGAGAATTCACAGCCAAAGAAGTTCAGGACGCCTTCACAAAGGTTTGTCATTGAAGTATATAAAACAAGAGAGGCCACAGAAAGGTGTTATCATAATTCATGACATTTTAGCCCAAACGTGCGAAGTATTTTGCAGGTGTTGAAAATTATGGTCTTGAGGTCTTGGGTGGGAGGGTCTGTCACAAATAATGACCATAACATTTTGCATGAGACTTGCATTCAATAGCAACAAAAGTTGCAACTAGATAATCCGGATACATGCTGGCAGCTTGAGATATTGCCAGTAATTCCTTTGGTCAGTAATCTAGCTCTGTGATAAATAACAGTTTGGTCCCAAATCTTTGCTTCAGGTCATGGAATTGCAGCAGCCACATCTAGCATTCCAAGCAAATTCCAGACGATAGTTTCAGACAATTCTGACAAGAAGGGATTTGGAGCCAAGGCAAGAAGATTCAATCATGATGAACACATGGTAAGATCTATTGATTTATAATTTGTTTATTTTGAGTTGTTGTTGGGGGGGCTGCATGTTCACAATCAGAAATAATATTTTTTTCAGGATGAAGAGAAGATCAGCAACATACTGATTGTTGTATGTGTTTCATACAGTTGCCATATGTCTTTATTCTCACTCAGAATGATCTACCAGGGCCTGGGTCATACGTGAGACATGGGACACTAGAAAACACAAGTACATCTCTCTCTAAGAAGGGCACTGGAGGATTTGCTTCCAAGGTATTTCAACTCTGTGGTTATCTATACAGGATGCTTTACAAGGATTTATGACATTTTGAATGTATTGTCTTAATATTTGTTCCATCACTTGATATGCCATTCATTGTCTTTCTTGTTGTTCATTTAATATTTTAAAGAGCAAGAGGAAACAATCTCACACCGTCCCAGCTGGTCCTGGACCTGTGTATGCCCTGCCATCTTTGCTGAGGACCCAGGGAGACTATAACAGAGCAGGCTGCACAGGCGCCTTCCACAAACCAATAGCTGTCAGCACAGAGAAACCAGACTACAAGCCAGCTCCTAATACATACACTGTAAGAGGAATACCATGTATGATGTAGTTGATCTTTTGGGGAGCGTCTTTTTAGCAAATGACCACAAATGACGTCCACATAGCATGAATCTCAATTTTTTTTTTATGTGGTCATGTCCAGATTGTGTACCCATCTATCAATCCTAAGTTTGAAGCGATTTCATTGATCCAAGGTTATATAAATCGAAGTTGACAGTTTTACCGCCGTCTTTTTAGTGCTATGAATAACCACTTTACTTCCATCTGTTTAGCAAATGACCAGTACTCCTTGCAAACTATTGGCCCTCGCGCAACCGGGGCAAAATCCACCACCACAAACATGCTCAAATAGGTGTCCCCTGAATTTCTGGACGGCCCCAGAGTGGTCATTTGTGGTCATTCGCTAAAAAGACACACCGGAAGTTTTGTTCTACTATACTGTGATGTGCATGATTGTATGATGTAAGAATGCTTTTCAAACATGGAATCGTATAGTAGCCACGATCTTGTTTGTCATCAAGATATGATACAGATTGAACATGTGGTACTTAAAATTTGTCATGTTGTGGTTGTCACATCTAGATCAAGAAGAAATCCATTTGTTTGATGATGTATTTTGTGGGAGTTAACCTGCTTTAGGTGTTTGGGAATGTGAAAGTGTCACTTTGATGTGAATCAAATGCGGTATGCTATCTTTTTGTCCTCAGGTAGTGGAAACTAACGTAGCAAAAAACTATGGCCAACCTGTGCAGGCATCATTTAAGTCAACGTAAGTAACAAATCTCAGGTCATGTCGTAGATACGTCTCTTAAAAGTACATGAATTAAAGGAGACCAAGTTTTTTTTTACTCACTGCTCCAAAATCATTCATATGTCTCCATAATCTTTGAATTCAGACCTCGTTGGATGTAGGATAGATCCAGCAGTATCTCCTGTTATAATGCTTGAGTTGATGTACATGTCAGAAGTTTTGTGTGCAAGGACAGTGAGCAGTATACTGCCTTAAAAAGTTGTATTAGTTGTTTACATGAACTGTTTTCCCCTCTTCAGAACAAGAAGACCACCCCCACAAGGAATCCACATCATCAAATCCAAAGTGCCAGCACCATGTAAGATTTGTCTCCAATTTCTAAGAGGTTATAATGTTGGCATGACTATCCATTTCCATGTATCATTGGAAGCCAGAAATACTTGACTAAGTGAAATACTTGAAATAATTGATGAACATTTCATGTCCATATGACTATGAAAAATAAAAATCATTCTTCTAACATGTCTCTGTCACTCCTCAGGGCATTATGACATCAATGATCATCAGGTGAAGCAAAGTGTCAAAGTCCCATTCTCCAGTTTCAAGTCCACCTCAGATCGAATGAGGAAAGCTAACCTAAATGAGGTATGGCTGGAGTTTTATCTACTTAAATTAAATGTTTTCTTCTTGACCTTATGTTGATGCTGGTTGATGGTTGTCATTGACAACTTACACATTTGAGAAGAAGGAAAAAACAACTCAAGTTGTCTGTATCTATCTCTTCCTCAACAGAACCCAGGTCCCGGAGAATATCGCCCCTTTGAGGAAGCTGACAAACGTGTGGGACAGAAGTTTCCGTAAGTACTTGCCTGAGTTGTAGTTAAAGAAGCCAGAAATTGACATTTACTGTTCTTTTATTCACTCCTGATGGCATGGGGAAAAAGGAAATCTAATACTGTATATGGTTATTGCATGATATTGTACTAATTTGTAGATGTTGCCTTCTTCCAGAATGAAGCACTACCTGTGTATATCTGCCCCAGCCATGCCCCTCCCCCACGCCATACCTGACCCAGGCCCTGGGGCATACAACCTGGTGGACTATAAAGGTCCACAGAAACACTACATGTCCAGCTCCATGTTTGTGTCCAACACCAGTCGCTGGACGTTTAAGGGGAAGGAGCGAGACCAGCCAGGACCAGGTCAGTCTTTCACCAGCCCTTATCTTGTAGAAGTGACTGATATGAACCAATCCCAGAGGCCAGTCAATTATGCAAAAATGCAAAACAGAAATAGTGTGACTGTGCATTTTTTTTATTGGGAGGCATCCTTCTATGTAACATCAAAGAAGAAGTTCTTTGGGGCATCAGGAATGATAAATGGCAACTGGTTATTATCAATTGAACGCTGTTAATGTTGTTATAAGGTTACACTGTGTTTCACTATCAATGTCTAACATACAACATTATACTCTCTCCACAGCGACTTACCATCCAGAAGGAACAGGCAAACAGTCCTTCATCTACAATACGTATGGAAGATGGGTGCCCACTTAGTGACTAGAGCATAGTTTTTTCATTACTTACGCAAAGCCTTTAAGATGCCATGCAGCTAAGATCATGCATCAACCAATCTTGTGCACTTTCCCTGTATAGAAATTTTCATACTAAGTGAAATGCACTTTACATCATACAGGTATATGCTTCTGTTATACTGGTTGGTCCATCTTGATTGTGTAAGAGTAGAATTAATTTTGTGCAGGAGAGCAGCTCAGAGAACTGTTATATATTCTGTCAGGGAACCTTTATATCTATTAAAAAGGGTGCTGAATAAAGTGGTAGCACTACTGTAGCACCATTACCATGAAATGAATTTGAGGAAAACTTTCTGTTGATCTTGGCAAAAGTGAGTGAAGGGGCCACGGTGGACAGATAGTGTTCAGGAGCTGAGCTGCCATGTATGTGCCAGGTCAAATCTCGATTGTACAGTACATCCTTTTCAAAAGTCAGCATGTACATACTAAGTGAAAAGAATGTCAGAACAACAACTATTGCATATCGCATCATCCAAGGATGGTGTATTGAATGTATCTGGCACCCTATGAGAAGTGTAAATATTTTGTACATTATGTATAACAGGAGAGAAGTATTGTAAAATAAACTGTTTGTATCTGTGAAATGAATAAAAAGTGTTCAAAATGTTAGAATGAAACAGCTTTGTTGTCTGCCTGTATCCAGCAGTCCTACATACGCCCTAACATTGATATAGTCTCTAAGAGGCCTGGTATGACAGTACAATGTATTTTAGAAAGTATGCATATATGCTTGTAAGAACATTTTCAATGACATCCCATTGCAGTTCTGTTATGTTGCCGAATCAGACAATGTGATAGATTTGCTGTCCACTGC
This sequence comes from Branchiostoma floridae x Branchiostoma japonicum, assembly GCA_013266295.2. NCBI lineage: Eukaryota > Metazoa > Chordata > Leptocardii > Amphioxiformes > Branchiostomatidae > Branchiostoma > Branchiostoma floridae x Branchiostoma japonicum. Next base: position 17,210,341 of record CM023823.1, on the reverse strand, counting down.
TAGTATCCATCTTACTTATCTATAGCGCAGTACAAAGTAGAGCTGTCTACTTGATACATGGACCAATGAAAACGAAATCCCCTTGGCTTCTTTGATTTCACCCAGTGGCTCACCCATTGCATGAGTTGAAGGAAAAAGGATCAAATCTTCCAGGATTTATATGTGAAATGAGCTATCCCCCTGGTAAGTCTAAGATGTTAGATATGGAGGCGGTCTGTTCCATCGCCAAGGGAGGATCCCAAGCTTTGCTTGCCGCCAGGCTGGCGGAAACGCCGAGAGTCCACCAACTCATCTAATATATCTAATATTTCAATCTACCCGAAGCCAATATATCGTAAGTGCTTGTCAAACACACAGTGAAAGCGAAAATGACATAATAAGTACGACCAGTGTGATGACGTACTTACTGTCGTCACTGCGCGTCCGAAGCCTGGCCCCGGAGACTGATTAGCAGTCCTTCTGTGCGTCAGATTGTCCCCGTGTCAAATTCGGTGGAGACGCCTGTCGTCCTCAACGAAACGGTATATTTGTTTTGCTCGAAAGGATAAACATGTTTTTATTATGATACTCGTGACGTGACAGGACTTTCAGGGCATATCTTTTAGTATTTTTTATGCCATTAAGACCAAGTGATTATGGTATCTTTTTGCTAAAGAAAGTGATATCTTAAATAAATCAGACCCGACTCGTCCAGAAATTTCGGCTGTCTGTTTTGTTGTATGCTGTGTCAGATGCAGGCATGGGTCTCCTAATCACTGTGATTAGATCCGACATAAGCCACTATTTGGAGCACGCTGCGCGGATTACGCTGAGGTGCATATGGGCATACTTAATAGTAAGTGAGGGTAGAACTGCGTGCTAACGATATATGACGCAAACAGGACATGGAACTGTGGAGGAAGCACGCATGAGAAAAGGAAGAATGGTTTAGAATCAGTGTTTGGGATGTAAAATAGATGGAACTAACACTAAAAGTAAAGAATCAATGAAAACAATTTGAACTATTGAAATGATGCCCAATCAGCACCAAGGACGGATCTGTTTAGCCGGACTGCGATGGCTGTTGATTTTCCAAGTTTGCCCTTGAAACGTGATTACGGATGGAGTGCTTAAAAGGTAATTCACCTTGAATGAGATGCAGAAGTAGAGTAGTGTTATACACGTACAGGCAAAATGGTAGCCATCTGCATGTAGATGTGAACCACAAGTGTGGTACTACTGATTACTAGTATTTATAGGAAATGACCGCAGGAGACGATAAACGTAATAGGGCCAACATGAGCGTCATCGGATCCGGCACTTGTTGCTCGCAGATAGTAGAGTTTTGATAAAAGAAAAAAGATAATGTGCTTTGAATAAATGGCCTGGATTGCTAAGAAAACACAATATTTGGCGGTGTACGCCATTAATGGTGCTATATTCTAAAGGATAACAATTAACCGGAACTAATGAGAACGGCGCTGGCGCTAAGCACGGAACAGGCGTTATCAAAACCCACTGGAGACAGCTTTAATTTGGCATTCATCATGTATAGCGTTGTAGCGATTTAATACAGTATGCGCTGCACAACTTGTACACTTTGAAGCGTGCACTCTCAAATTATAGAAATTTTATATTGACGTCATCCGCAGGTGATTATGGTGAAAGGCCCGATTTGTCACTGTTGACTGTGTGGAAGTTTGAGAAGTGTGTTGGATTGATTCTGAATGCTTGTTTTATCGGTAGCGTGAAAGTGTTGGAATTGGAAACGAGGCTTCTCTTGACGAACACTTGGACGTGCGTGGATTTTTGATCGTGTACCGCGCTGCGCAAAATGTGCCGTATCTGTCCTTGCCTCCCACGCACGGTCAGAATTCCCATCGCTTCCAGGCCAGGGGCTGGGCAGGAACTGCTGGCGTCCGCGCCGGACTCAGTAGAGAGGTTGGAACGACGTTGAGCGCTATAGCAGGGTCTGAGCTCGGGACGGTGCACCTTTCCCAACCCTACAGCAGGAAAGCGTGAGACCACCGAGATGGCGGATGACATCGACGGCCCCTCCTCCTCATCCTCGTACTCCTGCCCGCCTCAGTTCGGGGTTCGTTCCTACCTGCACCGCTTCTACGAAGACTGTGCCGGGTACGGACCCGACCCTTCCAATCCTCACGACAACCCCTACATCTCCGATGACTTTCGCTACCTCATCAACCCGAAGCCGAAGCGTTCAACCTACATCTTCTGCAAGCTGGCGATGGTTTGCGGGCTCAGCCTCCTTGCGTTCGGCGTCGTCGCCATCTTAATCGGCTACCTGATCCCCCAACGTCGAGAGCTTGTTGGCTACCTCGGCGGCGTGCCGGTGGTGGATTCAAGCGCGTCAGATCTGAACGACAAACTGGATGCATGTAAACTGACGGGCCTGATTCTACTGTGCTTGGGCGGTGTGACGGTCGCCATCTCCCTGCTCGTGCCCAGCTTCCTGCTCGGGTACATGCAGAAGGAGATGCTGCTGCAAGAAGATTTTAAGGTGCGACCGTTTGTCACTGCCTGGGGGCAATAGAGATTATATGTTTTTCTGCAAAGAACGTTTATTGTCGACCCATGCATTTCATGTCCAAAATTTATACACTGTGACGATTTTTCCGGGTCAAATTTAACAATTACAACGAATCGATGTATGACGTTTGTTTTGTCACGACTGCATCGTGCATGTGGGGCGCATCCATCCCGTGACCTTTCTCGCTGGGAGGGTGAACAGCATGTAGGGCAAGGTGATCATCGGTCGGCAATATTCCTAGCTCGTATTGTTCATGTTTTATAAATTTGCTAGTGTATCCAACAAATACTATCAATAATCTCCTACTTTGAAATCATCCTCGTCGTTTTGTATTTAGTGAGCGGTGCATACTCTTCTACTGGCTGTTTGTGATAGATAGTAATAGGTTTACATACTAGTTCAACACGGATTGAGAGTGATTTTTCTGCCTTTTACTCCAGGACCGCATAGCTGGCGATCCTCTGCTCGTGGGCCCAGGAGGGTACGGCACTGTGGGCACGACTCCACCTGTGTCCGGCTCGGGGTCGGGCATCCCTGTCACCGAGCAGGTGAAGAGTGTCCAGCCGGGGGCGCAGGACCCCAAGCCCTCCCCAATGGAAGAGGACAACCTCCTGGAAAACTAGATATCATTATCTTCGGGAACATTCCATAATTTAGCGCAACAAATGCTGCAGAAATAAAGTCCACATTACTCGGATTATATGTATATACGGAATAAAGAAAATAGTTTATGGATCGTGGTTGCCTTAGTTCAAGTGAGATATTGTATTTTCGTGTTGTAAATCACATAGCCCAGAGACAAGCCTTCTATTTTCGCCTGATTATTATCTTGCCAGTATGCAACGTGACGATGAGTCGGGACCAAGAAATGATTCCTTAAGGCTGATGCTTTCACTGAAGGTGACGGTACATTATTTTGTAGCGTTGCCTCGCAAACTAGTCCGAGCATTGGGTAACTGAGGCGGCATTTGTCAATACCAGCAGAGCGAAAGTCAGTTGTCAAAAGCTCAAAGTTAGCCAGACAGTTTGTGGCGACACTGTATGTATTTGCATGAGCTGAAAAGAAAGTAGATATCGAGTGCTGTCATATTGCACGATCTTGATTGAGAGGATGTCACCGTAGACTATCATATCTTTGTTAACAGATCCTTCTTTACCAAGTGTAACATTTGTTTATCGGCTAGCTCAGGACAATTGCCACGGGTAACTATGTTAAGTATATGAACTGTTAAATGAAATAAATAAGTGTCCAGAAATAAAAGATGTCGATATTCCGTATGCGATGCTGTTGTCATTACTGTTGCTCTCAATATCACTTTGAACAATTGTTGTATACATCATCAACTACTCTTGGTTATAGATTGCGTACTGCTGGTTTGGTCGCACCATATATGAACACTAAAGTTTCTGACGGCGCGTATAAATGTTATAACTACAGAAAAACCGCTGACTCTGGTAATATACGTGTATGCGCCATTCAGTCACCCCGGGGTTGGCTATCACTATGGAGTATGTAGAGTACATCAGGCTGATAATCATGATTACATACACGTACGTGAAAAAAAATATTTACGGGTAAAAAAAGAAGAAAAATTTAATCCCTGTTACCTCCACTCCGATAGTCGACGTTGGATTTCAAAATGCCTCAGAGAAGAAATAGGTACCGTATCTTCCATTTTATATTGTTTCAACACTTACAATATATTTTTTGTACAAACTAAAGATGGTCACCTATAACGATGATATAACGTTTGTGTGGCACGAAGAGCTGTCACCACCGCTCTAAAGCCCAAATGATGACGTCACTCGGAAAGCCGACACTCCTTTTTCGGCAATCCTCGGTACCTTCACCCGAAGGTTGCGTCACTTCCTGCTCTGAGCTGTACCCGATCTATGTACGATTTCAAGTATTTCGGGTGACAGGATCGGAGGTGAGCTGAGCTGAGCTCAGGAGGAAGAACCTAGTGATCGAGGACATACGAACGATATGGTATGTCAGGTTTTTTAGTTAAGCATAGGGATACTACTAGTGTGATAAAGCTAGCCGCCGACGACAGACAGTCGCCGTGGTACAGTCGGCAAAAATCGGCTGTTATGAGGACGGAAGTAGCCAAGCGAAATTTTGGGGAGGGGGGCACTTATAGACGTATGGTATGCACAAAATTAGTCAGTCGGTCGTAATCTGTAGTATTGAATCACTGTCTGATTTCTAACGTCAGTTTAAAGTACTATTTGAGCTTAAGGAATGTAGGGTAGATACATATAGTATGTTGTGTAGTAGCACATGACCATGCAAAACCATATAACGTAAATAGGAAAACAGAACAACAAACAGATTTCCTTGTATTTTTTGCAACAACATGCATGGTATTTCAGGATGCATGAACATGTGCTTATAAAATATAGTTGCTACTTCCCTAGAAATAGCCAATGCAGAAAAATAGATTTACTCAAATGCAATCTGTTGTTAACATTACTTTTGATATAGATAGATCTTGTGCTTTGACTAAAATACCACACATATGCTGTTTTTTTCTGCATGCCAGAGACATATGACTGGGTGCTTGCACAAATGTTTTCAGTTATGAATAATATGCTGGATCTCCAGCTCCATCTTCTGAACTTAAGAAAAATTCTTTCACAGATGGCGAAAGTATTTCAGCTCATCAGCTTGTGAGTAGATTGCCACCATGAGTGCAGCCAATCATAACCTGAACTTGGAGAGGGAGCGAGAACGCGAGGGAAACCTGAATGGCGGTGCCACAGCTGCCGCCAATGCCAGCCCCACCGTGGCAGTCGTGGCGAGTAACGCCAACCCCGGCCGCGTACGAGTCAACCTGATGGAGGGGGTTGGGGCACGCGTGATCCGCGGGCCTGACTGGAAGTGGGGGAAGCAGGACGGAGGGGAGGGGCATGTGGGAACTGTCAGGAACTTCGAGAGCCCTGAGGAGGTGGTGGTTGTGTGGGATAACGGCACAGCAGCAAACTACCGCTGTGCTGGAGCGTTTGACCTGAGAATGTTGGACAGCAGCCCTACAGGTGGAAAATTTGAACTGTTTGGGATCTTTGTCATTCACATGATTATAAACTGATAGGAAATTTCATCTTAGTTGGATTATACTTAAGTCAATGTTGAGGAACTAACTTTGTCTTGAAAAGTTTTTGAAGATCCATAGAATTCAAGAAAGAGCTGTAGTTGTGGGCAGTGCCTTAGATTACTGCTGCTGTGATCATTTCGATCTTTGAGTGACTCCAAACTTGGTAATTGGAGTGGTAAAGGCCCAGAGAATTTTCAGTTAGCATAATTTTTGATACTCATACATGTATTTTTCCTGTTGTTTTCTAGGCATCAAACATGATGGCACCATGTGTGATACCTGCCGTATGCAGCCCATCTTTGGAATCAGGTGGAAGTGTGCAGAATGCACCAACTATGACCTGTGCTCCTCCTGTTACCATGGAGACAAGCACAACTTGCGTCATAGATTCTATAGAATAGCCACTCCTGGAACTGAACGGTACATGAATGCCTTTGATTTTTGGTATTCCTTTTTCAATCTTCCTTCTTGTGAAAACATTTTATCACAGAACGAATGCCAATTTTACAATAATATTTTTGTTAGGATTTTTTTTTTGCAGGATTTTTTTTTTCATTTGGTGTCTTGAAACTATTTCAAAATAACAGCATGTGGGACTCCTGCGAGAGAAATAAGGACATACTGTACTACTACAATGTAGAGTAGATCATTTATTCTGTATCATTCTCATTTTATTTTTAGCATTATGCAATAATATTGTAGTACATTGTATATGGTAATGGTAAACTAAGTTTTGTATTGTAAACTGCAATGCCACATTTTCCCACAGCTTGATTTAAATCTTGAGTTGAACATTATAGGAGAAATGATAGTGAATGTTGGGCACTGAGTTCTTGCTATGTTTTTGTAACATGTTTATGTATCCCCTGTGAGCAGCTGTAAAAAATTAGTACTTCACTGTCATGTAAATGAAAATTGATGATCTTTCTTATGCTGGTCTCTTGATTCTGTGTTCGGAATCCAGTCATTTTGTTTGAAATAAAATGAAACCACTGGTACCAATATCAACCTAAAGCGAGAGGGGTCAAGTGTGGTTGAACATCTCCTTTATTCTGTTATCAGGAGTCTGATGGAGCAGCGTAGAAAGAGTAAGAAGATCGCTGCCCGCGGAATTTTCCCAGGCGCTCGTGTTGTCCGAGGGGTTGACTGGCAGTGGGAAGACCAGGATGGTGGTAATGGGCGCCGGGGGAAAGTTACAGAGATTCAGGACTGGAGTGCCTCCAGCCCTCGCAGTGCTGCCTATGTGCTGTGGGACAATGGAGCCAAGAACTTGTACAGGGTTGGGTTTGAAGGAATGGTGAGTTTGTTTGTTTGTTTGTTTGTCTTTAACAGGTAAACTGCCTTTAGGCATAACACACCAGTTGTGTAGTAAGTACAAGCTGTGTAAAACTGGACTATAAGGTTTAATCCACCCACACTGGGATGGGCCTGACTCTATTGTTTTGGGTAAATGTTCAAACATGGGACCTCTGGCTTTACATCCCATCTGAGAGCATGTCCCTAACTGAAGCTAGGTGCTCATTTTCACCTCAAGCATCTCAAGAGTATCTGTACTTGTACATTTGTGTTGATGTTTGTTTAACATGTCTGAAAGATATCAGGACAGAAAAGAAATGTACTTTGAGGATGACATTGAAGAGAGACTATGTACTTGTGTTTTAAAAGTGTCAATGAAACTTCAAATGAGATACAAAACTTAATGATAAGCTTTGTCTTCAAACATTCTATTGTCATTATCATAATAATATAGTAGTACTAATCACTCTCATCTCATCAAGACCCTGCCAAACAATGTCTTTTGTGTGCCTTTGGCTAATTGCCAACACTGTTTTTAACACGTTTTCATTGTCTTTTGTCAGAAGAAAAACATTGCAGGTTGTCTGTGTCAAACACTATTCAGTGAGCTGCCCCCATTGAACCTCAGCACAAAGCAGACACAAACATACAGCATGTTATATATAAGTTATAGAGTTGTACTGTGTAGATAATGCTCTGTGTTGTAATGTTTCAGACGGACTTGAAGGTTGTCAACGACGCCAAAGGAGGAACTTTCTACAGAGACCATCTACCCTGTCTGGGTAAGCTTGGTAGGAATATTCTTTTACAATTTTACAAATACATGGAGAGAACAAAGACAAGAGACCAAAAATGAGATCCTTCAGAGCTGTGGATTCAAATGTGTTGGAGGAAGACATAGTCTTGTTATATAATATATTATACAGTATAAAACTTAGAATAGCTGCTTAACTTGTAGTTCCATCAATAGGGGTGGATAAACTGATGTCATAGGATCCCAGGTTTTTATTGAAGCAAAAGCGTGGCAAATTGATGTCTCTGATCTCAATGCTATATTCAACTTTCCTTTTTCTAAGTAGGTGTTATGATTCAAAAACACTTAATTTGATACAAATTAGAGAAATCAAACCTGGCAATTATATCCCATCCCCTGTCATCCTTTGTGTAGTTTGTTCCCTTTCTTTTTTGATAGAGTATCACCCATGGCAAAATAAAGATTGAACTATGACCCCCACTGGTCACTTATCACCCATAGAAGTAGTAATATATGTACAGACCATGTTGTCCATGCAAACTAGACAAGTTGAACTATGTCACCAAAGTATCATGAACCGTGGAGGTCTTTTGTCCAAAGGAATGCACACAAACAAAGGGCAGGTCACACATAGACAGATGAAGAATGTGAGGTGGTGACAGTCTTGCTGTGGAAGGGTGTACCCAGAGATCGAATGTTTTCTTCACAAAGCTTTTTTTCATTTACTCTGCCTACTGATGGTGTCTTGCGAAGTACATAAAAGTGATGCAGTCTTACAGCCAGCATTACCAAAAAGACCAGAAGACTTTTTATTTACAGCCATTGATTAGTAGCCTATATTCTTATGTCTAATCTGTATGGAAACCGACTGAGAAAGAGTAGAAACTCTCTCCGTCACACTGGTGGTGACTACAGCCTCCCTCGTGCCCCCCTCCCCCGTGTAGGTGAACAGAGTGCAGGGAGCAGGGCAGGGCCTGGAGGACTGGCCATCGGGGACCAGGTGAACATCGATCTGGACCTGGAGATTGTACAGTCCCTGCAGCACGGGCATGGCGGCTGGACAGACGGCATGTTCGAGGTGAGGTACACGGGTCAACAGCAGTGACTCTGCAGTTTAACAAATGAATGAACTAAATCCTTGTGTTTATGTAATGTGGCATTTAACTAGATTACTACATTGTTGGTTGGTTTTTTTGTTTTATGCATGTTTAATTGCTGGAATGTTTTCTACCTACATGTATGCCATTATCTGATTTAAGAAAGACAGAGCTTCTACCCTGGTATTGTTAGTCAATACCAGGGTAGAAACTACAAGTACTTGGCTTAAAATGGATATTGAATACTATGTACTGCACTCTGTGATACCATTTTGCCTTGTATGAAAATACGGCTTCAATGTTGTATCCTGTTTTTCACTCCTCAGACCCTCGGTTCTACTGGTACTGTTTGTGGGATTGATGAGGACCATGACATTGTGGTGTCCTACCCTAGTGGGAACAGGTGAGATCAGTCACACACATTATAGAAGCCTGCACTCTTTGTGAACTTAAGTAGAACAACTGTACTGTCTCCAGCTGTCTTCTCAATGAACTTGAGGTTTGACTGTTTGCTAACTTACAATTTTAAGACCTTTACTTGTAGCAATGCAAAAGAGTAGTTTATCTGCTCAATTTCCTGTGTACATTACATAAACTTTGTTTACTCAAGTATTGGGAGAAGAAATGAAGGTTGAAATGTACTGCTCCCTTGGTTTTACAATACATAACTTATCATGACTTAAATGAATGTAAAGTTAATTGCTGCTCTACATGTTCCAGGTGGACGTTCAACCCAGCAGTCCTAACCAAAGTCAGCACGTCCTCCAGCTCCTCTGCTGGTGCCAGTGCAGACACCTCTGCCAGGGAGAGCTTCCAGGTGGGAGACCTGGTACAGATCAATAGTGACCTGGAGAGAGTCAAGATGTTACAGAGAGGCCACGGAGAGTGGGCAGATGCCATGCTGCCTGTAAGTTGGGGTGTTATACTGTAGTGTATGTTGCTGTTTTCACCCAATCTGGACGGAAACATTACTTACACATGTATTGTTTACTAGTTAACTGCATTCTAGAAAAACTGTTGCTATTTTTAGATTGTATCAGTCATAGAGGTATGCAATTATCTAAGCATTTAGAGTAACTGTGTTATATCAACTTGTATTGCTACCAGTGCTATCACTCTTCCTTTAGTGTTGAAAAGAAGAATCAAGATCTGCTTTCAAAAAACTTGTTGCTGTAGAGAAGGAAGGCTAACAGGAAGAACTTCTAAACCTGTGAAATAAGATTCTGAGGCATTTTTTGCACTGTAGTTAGTTTTTGGCCATGGTTAAAATGTTGATCTAGTTATGAAGTTATGAATCCCTGATGTTTTGGTTGTTTGAGGTTCCTTGAATACTTTCACTCAAGATAACCCATATCTATCTCCCTTGGTGTCCTTAGACCCTTGGTAAGATTGGCAGAGTGCAGCAGATCTATCATGACAGTGACCTGAAGGTGGAGGTGTGTGGAACATCCTGGACGTACAACCCTGCAGCTGTGGCCAAGGTCGCTTCATCAGAGGCAGCGCTGGGCAACTCATCTGGGGGTATGATGCTCCTCTCTTGTCATAAGTTTAAAGTGGAAATTTGGATCTGTTCAATAGATGAATTCTGAGACACAAGAGTGTTTGCATTATAGGAGTAAATATACAAATGTATGTTCGATGTTTTATGTGTGCGCATAATGCAAAGGACAATATTACAGTACATTCAAATGTTGAAGGAAATAACTTTTGTCCCCCTATGATGCAAGCAATTTTTGTTGGTCTGAATTCATCTATTGGATTAAAAAACACTTGGATGTAACAGTTTTCTGGAAATCTTTATCTTACATGGAGAAGCATATCAGCCATATCAGTACAGTAAGGTTACTTTGTCATCTGCCAATGACAATACTAATCAATAGCTGGTCTCCATTTCAGAACGTCTGTCTGCCCTGCTGAAGAAATTGTTCGAGACCCACGTGTCTGGTGATGTCAACGAGGAACTGGTCAAGGCAGCAGCGAACGGGGACAACCAGAAAGTGGAGGAGATCCTGAACAGATCTGAGTCAGATGTAAGGATCGGACCTTCATTTTGTGGAGATTGATTTATCAACTTGCAAGATGTTTGTTTCTGACATCAGTCTGCATGTAGAACTATATGGTCATCACTGCAGTCTAACCTATAGTGCAGTTTTTCTAAGTGCTGATAGATGGCACTTGTGCCCCATTCAAAGCTACCAACACTGATTACTCAACTATTCGTTTTTCATAGGCCAGTGGTCATATCTGCTGTCTAAGTTATCATGCAGTTCTCTTAATTGCCAATAGGGGGCACTCACTCTCCATTCAATGTCACCACATGTACCTTTAACAGTTACCAACACTGATGCTCATTCCTCTCCCCAGGCCAATGGTGTGTTTGCTGGGCACACAGCTCTCCAGGCAGCCAGCCAGAATGGCCACATAGATGTGGTGCGCTGTCTAATAAGACACTCATGTGACCTGGAGGTAGAGGTAAGAACTGCCCAACGTCAGTGTTCTTACAATTTCACACAATCCATCCCCCTTGCAAGGAAGGAAACAAAGAGGGTGAACTTCACTTACCACACATGATGACTTGGAGTAGTATCCCTCAAATTAAAAGCAATCATGTGAGACTCTTCTTTAGAAACTCAAAGGGCTACTATACCATTGCTTTTTGGGTATAACACGTCGTAGTAAAACAAAGTTCACATAACAGATACCAATCATGAAATCTTTCAAGATAAACTCTTGAGCAGCAAATTGTCTGCTTAAGATATGGAAAGAATAAGAGAGCAAGACTATGCAGTACCAGTTTTTAAAGTACATGTAATATCAACAGGTTTGGTGATTTTCAGTCTCTGCAATGACATTTGGTTGTCCACATGACCCAGGAACATGGTTCTAGACAAAGTTCAATTTTAATCCAGTAGTCATTATGTAAGAATTCCCTGGGAATCCACTTGATTTGACTGGAAATAGTCTCATTATTGTGTATTGTGTCTGATGGAGTGTCTGTCCAGAAGGGTGTGTATGATATTATTTGTCTGTTGCTCAGGACAAAGATGGCGACCGAGCCATGCATCATGCAGCCTTCGGGGATGAACCCACGATCATCGAGCACCTGGCACGAGCTGGAGCAGACCTGAACGCACGCAACAAACGGCGACAGACAGCACTGCACATTGGAGTCAACAAGGGTCATGTGGGCGTGGTCAAGAGTCTTCTAGAACTAGGTGCTCATCCTAGTCTACAGGTAAGATATCAGAATTCCTTTTTGAACGTTCTTGATTACCTTGGATGTAGCGATAAAGCATTTTGAATGGTTCTGGTATGATGGAAACTTGTAGAAAATCAGATATTGGTTTTACAGAATGGTGCATGCCATCAATGTGTAATATGTTTTAGAGTATGTTCAATCAGTTCAAGTTAGAACTTGGGGGATTATCACTTACATGTATGTCTCTCTTCCAGAAGTCTAAATAAGTTTTCTATCCTTTTGGTAGGCCCTCCATGCCATTATCAGGTTCCATGTTTGGCTTATAAAAATTATGCTCAGTCAATGATGAAAGGTAAAGGTCAAAGTAGCCTTCAACTTTCACTTGGAATTTAAACACCCTACAACACAAGTCTTATGTGACTCCCCTACCTTAGCTTGTCCCATGGGTGGAGAATTTTTGGCAAGGATATTAAAGGGCATTGGCATGTAAAAGTGATTTATGCATGTCCAAGAAAGGTCCATGGCAGCAAATGGCTTCTACTTCAAAAGCAGATGACAGGAGAATTTGTCATGGAGTCTCCAATCAATCTGGGGTTTACATTTGATAATATTCATTTGGCTATGAGGGACAAAAGTATGTATTTGTTCTGAATGATTTGGATTGGTTTGTGCTGCCATGCATGCAAATTTACAACATAGGTGGTCAACCACTAGAGTAGTTTCCCCTTACCCTAACTGAGAGCCAAAGTATGAGTCCCATATGGTCCAAATCACTCGCAATCTAGAGCAATGCCTTTAAGTAAGTGAAAATCAATAATGGTAATGAAAAATGATATCATTTATTTCCCAGCTAAAGATGCCGGTGAGGTTGACATTTTTGTTTGCCCTTGCCGGAAAAAAACTATGTTCAATAATCAATGTCATGACGGCTTGTCTATTTATATTGATCCTTTGAAACTGCCCCCTGTAGGTCCATGCTGCACATGTACTTACTTAAACCCAATAAAAAATTGTTATGGGATCTTGGAGAGGTATCATATTTACAGTATGGACCACAGTACACCTTCCCAATCACTCTGTCATGTTGGAAGTACAATTCTTATTCTTTATGACCAGAAAGTTGACAATAGTGACTGTGCCAAAAGGTTAACTTAAATTTTGGTTATACTGCTGCAGTACCTTTATACAATTCAAGGTGGCCCTCCTATGTTGTTTTGCTTTAGGTTCTACTTTCTGTTCTGCTCTTTTTTGTTTCACCTTGAGGTGATAGTAATAACTCAATGTTACCATGGTGCAATGAGGGTTCTGCAGTTATAGAGGTAGCTCTACCTTCCTTTATTATCTGTCACAAGGAAATTAAAATGGAATTTTGCATGTATGTTGGTCAAGAGGAAGTATTAATGTGAAAAACAAGGTGTGGTTTGTGGTAGATGTGAAAATACATACGAGTTTCGTTGCTCTTCCTTTTCTTGCCGACCTAACCACATCTTTTTCTGTGTCCCCATGTCATCATGCCACACTATACTTACAAGGGTCTCATTTGAACGCTGTCACGGATAGCCTCTCACCTGACATACATGTATTAAGGAGCCAAGTCCACAGACCAACCATATCACATTTCTCCTTCATCTCACCTGGCGCCTTGCCCATGCCACCAATAATAGCGCTGTTGGGTAGACGCATTAACCCATGGCATGCAGCGAGAGTGCGTCTGGTTCCCGTGCATCTGTGTTTGTGTGCATGTGACCATGAGTACATGTATTGTGCATATCATCACTTGAAAACTTACCCATATTAGTATAGACGTGTGTCACATTTGATGATTGTTATGGGACAGTTACATAACATAAGTTAAAGGATCTGCAATGTTTAGAGATTAAAGTTGGTTTTACTGCTATCTATTTTCTGTTGATAGCATGAACTATACATTTTTGCATAGTAATGTTCTTATTTGCATAAAAATTCATGAGCAGGCCTCTCAATCAACGATACCATGCCTGGCTAACCATCAAGCAAGCAATAGTGGCTGTTAGAATTTTGTTCAATATTAAAGACATCACAAATCAGATTACAACTACCACCATGAAATTGCCTGGTGAATTTCATTGTTGATGTCATGATGGGAAATCATCAGACAAAACTCAAAAGGCCTTTGTTTTAGATCCTTTTACATGTACATCTTTTAATATTCTGCTATAGTTATCACTTCACATGCTGGGGATTTGAAATACTTTTGCAAGAAAAAGGCATTCCTGTTTTTTTTTTTTAATTTCTAAAACGAGTTACATTTAAACCCATGAAGCTGAAAGTAGAGTTTGCTTAGCTTTGACAATCAGTAAAATTGTTGCTGCAGTATTACTCCAGTACCTAGAAGGTGTATATTGATAATAAGATGTCAGCCATCCAGTTGTCACTGATGCAGGGAATCATTTGGGATCTGATTGGTTTTGCTTTGCTTTTATGTTTGAAACGTGATGTCTGAGAAACAAGCAATCAAGATGATTCTGCCAATTGAACGGTGTCAAACTGTACGAACATTTTGTATTGGCTTTCCTATACAATTGAATTGATTCTCAGAAATGGAGAGGTTATTTTGCACCGCTGCAGTTTGGCAGAAATAAATGCATAGTTGTTCGTTCTTGTTTAAGCAAACAGCATTGCTACAGCCATGGGCAGGGATCCATTCATTCTCCTCGGACATATTTCAGATTAAAGAAATCTGACAGTCAATATCCTTCCTGTCAATTCTGTGCAATTTGCTACCTGGCAGGACTGTGGGCACCCCTTCGCAACCAATCAATGTAGTGCAGGGCCAGGTGGCCCATCTGAACCATACTAGGCCCTGCAAATGTGAAAAATTGACTTGTACATTATGAAGAAGCATTGGCACGTCTATTCCATCAGATCCAACAATTTTCGACATTAGCTGTGCCTCACACTACGTGACCCAAACTCTGACCCCTGCGAGACTGCCTTGCTTCAATCAATGAATGTTTTCTAATTTCATTGTTCCCCGGTGAGGCATACATTTTACAAATGTAGAGATGAAATGCAGCATTCCTACAGGAAATGATTAGTACGAGGGGTAGCTCATATAGCTGAGGCTTGTTGAAGAATTATTCTATAAAACAGATTCTAAATAGTTGTAGATGATTATATCATCAACAGCTTTGGTTCTGCTCATAGGTGTATTATTATTATTATTATTATATCTCAATGCCAAGTCCTTTGATATATAATTAGTAGGGTATATGTATAGGCAGTATATCATATACTATTAGGTAACATTAGGTTATAAATAAAACTATGTTGTGTGTCATTCTACTGAATGCCTTACAGTCTCTCTTCCAATTTTCATGTGCCACAGTTTCTTGATATGGCATTTACTTCATTCTTTGCAATGTTCACCCTGTTTCTCCAAAGGGCTCCAATATTTGACATTTCTTCAGTGTCTCTCACATATTGCTTTGGATCATGTATTGCTATGCATGATATCCATACTACACCCTTGCACACCCAAGTTCACAATGACATAGTACAGTATTCATAGGTACATGTAGACTTGCAAAATTGTTTTGGAACAGAAGACAATCAAATGTTGCTTATATATGTACCATCTTTAAATCAGTGGGAAATCAAGAATTTGTTCAGCTTTGACTGGGACCTGCTCAAATGGGTCAAGGAGGTTTTTGTGAGAATTTGGTTTCTGAGAAAAATCTGTATTGAAGCTTGTTTCTGTATTGTTACTCTATGATCCAGGCCAGAAACTCTAGCCCTTCCCAAGTGGGGTCAAGACAGGTGTTATAGAGAAGCCAACATGGATGCACTGGGATTCCATGTGTGGCATGTACCATAATCAGGATACGACATTGCATATTGACCAGAATATAGTTTTTAATGCAAAAAAAGTGAGCTCAAGTCTTATTTCATGGCGGATTTTGGCCCAGAAATTTGTGCTAAAAAACTGTGTCAAGCAAACTTATTCAGGCCAACGTCAACGAGGGTTTGCTTGGAGGCCTCCCTGTTACATACATCCAAGAAACATAGGACATTTACAATGATGTCACCAGCATGGCGTATGCAAATGTGACACGGCAGGTGAATTGTTGTCCCCGACACACGCGTACATCAAGAAGTGTTGGACAGCAGAGTATTATAAGAGGCACTTGGGGCCAGACAAGTCGGGAGGGGGGCCGGGAGGGGACAGATGTTAGTGTGAAAGGTTGTGCTGAAACAGCCAGCTCTCCGCCTGTCTATAGAAATCGATGAGGCCGGATATTTTATGTTCCCGGATCAATAGACAGTGTATTACTTTGATGATTTTTCTGTCATGCTGGAAATATGGTCCAGATGCAGCAGTGCAAGTGTGAGATGATTATGTGTCATGACTGATGGATAGTACTTAAAGGCTGTCATACGCCTCTTCAACTATTGGTTGTAACTTGTATGGCATTTGCATTTTTTGACACACCTCTATCATATATGATCTATAGGCTAGAATTAAACCAACGTTCTGTGTACATGTACTATGGAGAAGGAGCATCTTGAAATAATTTTCTCTCAAAATCGAAGGTCGATTATACTGAAACTGTATTGCAGTAATGTGATTTCCAGACAGAGATATAGAATTTCAATGAAACTGATCAGCACTAATTGGGCCTTGACTTGGTTCAAACCAAGGATAGACAGGTTTCCATCAGAAAACCAAATTTCTATTTGAAGAGGAAGAGGGTGTATAGGACAAAAATAGCACCTCTATCACCAGGTACTCTTGGAAAAGTTGCCAATACCACATTTTGTTAATTGGTTGTTTTTTGGATACTGGGGTTACAAGTTTCAATATGAGATTGAACTGTAAACATGTTTCAACAATACATGTATATACAATCATTGTCTACTCCTGTACCCATTGGTATTTTTTTAAACACTCATTGTTTTGGCAAATTGAATGTAGCTGATTTCAATCACTGAATGGTTTAAAATTAATGTAAGAGCTCAATGCACTTTCATCTAAAAAAAGCTTAGGAATGAAATTTTATTTTTGTGCATCAGCATAAGATAAAGAAACTATAAAATGACTTTCGGATCCCCTGCCTACTGTCATACCAAAGTCTGCACACACCTTTGCTGATGAAGTGATTAACAAGCTATTATCATTACCTTAACAGATGTATAGGAACTGCCGACATTGACCAGCCCTATGTAATATCCACTGGTTAGTTTGGTAGCCCTGCTGGCTGTATGTCCTTTATAGCCAAACCAATAAAAATGACAAAATAACACCAACTGCTAACATTGGAGTTTATATTGAATAAATCCTGGCAGTAAAACTGATAGATGAGAATGTTGTTGTACCCAGGACTCTGAGGGTGACACGGCGCTGCACGATGCCATCAGTAAGAAGAGAGATGACATGGTGACCCTCCTGCTAGATGCCAACGCAGACATGACCATCACTAACAACAATGGCTTCAACGCTCTGCACCATGCAGCACTCAGAGGGAATGCCAGGTGAGTAATTAGAATTTTTATCATTTGACTTTTAGAAAATCAGGATCTATTGAGAGTCTGACATAGAAAAGTACTCAGTAGCCTGCAAAGTCCATTGATTAGTGACCCTGCCTCTGGACCAAGAGGTTGTGAGTTTGAATCCTGGCTGCTGTTGCTCACCCGACTTGCACACTACTTTTTTATTTTTTATTTATTTATTTCTGTATTCTTTTACCAGGGTAGCACCTCTCAGTGACTTGGCACTGCTCTTCCGAGTGGCCCTGGGTACACATAGACAAACACATGTAACAATATGTACAAGACAAAGACAGGATCAAAAACATCAAATCAAAATCGTAATCCAAATTCGTAATCGAGGCCATGCCGGGTCGTAAGGGTGGAGAGTCAGAGGTCACGTAACTGTGCATACAGTGATGTGAAGGACTGTATAGACGATGCAGTTCTAACAACGGGTGGGAGTTTATTCCAACCCACTGCACCTCTATAAGCAAACGTTTTCTTACCGCATTCTAACCTGGCTTTGGGGAGTCGCAAGGACTGATTCAGACTGTGTCGGGTGGAGTAAGTATGGGTTTCTAAGGTTAAGTTGAAGATGTTTAGGTACTCGGGTAACTGGTTTTGAATGGACTTTCGTACAGTTTGTAGAAGATGTATATGACGTCGTGAAGATAGGTCTTTCCAGCCAAGGTTCGATAGATGCTCAGAGCTGACATGCGATCTGTATGGCAAACCTAGGATCATTCTTACTGCTCGGTTTTGGAACTTTTGTAGCTTGTCTGATAACCCTTTCCCACAATTTCCCCACACTACATCACAATAGTCGAGTTTCGGTAAGATCAAACAATTAAACAACATTGTTAGTGTGTTTTGTGGTAGGACAGAGGTGAGGCGCCGAAGAACACCCATTCTTGCAGACACGGCATTAGTCAACTTCTCAACGTAACTACTGGGAAGGGTTGCAGCAGATAAGTATAAACAAAACACACCTGAGTGAGAAAGAGACTCACCATCGACTGAAACTTCTTAAGATGTTTCCTTGAAGCTTATTATCAATGCTAACATGACTTTGTTGTATAGGATTATGTATTGTTGTGTGATGTCATGAGAAGTTCAGCAGTCTTCCTCCTACACATTCCTAAGATGACCTAAGCTAACTTACATCACACCCCCTTTCCACTGCAAGCTGGGACTGCTGAGCAACTCTGAGTGACCAAAAATTTGACAAATTGGTCAATGAATTTCATACATACAATTTTTTTGATGTAATGTATGTTTTCTTGTCTTTTAAGTCGTCCTCAAACATTGTGCATTATATTCCAGTTATAAAATCAAGGGTCACACATGTCCAGTTTTGGTCATTCAGCCATCGCCATCTGGAGGAAAGGGGTCCTTAGATGACCTATATATATATATATATATATATGCTTTATATATATATATATATATATAAGGCAACTCACTCAGTCATATTAATGTTGATGTTCTTGAATGTTGGCTGAACCAGGTTTTGTTGGGATCTATGTGATGCATGAAATGTAATAGATATAGAGTAAACCACATTCCCCACTATTAGTCCCAGTAATGTGGAGTGAATCAGAATATCCCTCTAGTTCTAGTAAATTCCCAGTTTGTAAGGTTCTACTTTTTCCCATGGTCACTGAGGGAGTCTGATGCTGTTAATGTTGAAGACCACTACTGCATGGGGCAGTCTATCAGAATTCCAGGGATGTTGGGTGGATTTGATTCCTTATGCAATGTAGTTTCATGGGTGTTCCTGATATAATTATGACAAGTTCTTTGGATGTTGGATGGAAAGGATTTTGCTCAAATCCGTGCATAATAGGCAGAAGCCAGAACAAATTCCGTCAAGTCTTATGAGCATTGAATGAACAACTTCCTTCATGTTCCATGGGTGTTAGGTTGTGGGGAACATTTTCTGTCAAGTTCCATGTCCATGGGCTAGTTGGAGCTTAATGTCGTTGGCACTGGGCATGTTATTGTTGAAATATGAGCTCACAGTTATTGAGAAAACAACAACTTTTAAAATTCTATCATCATCACATTTCTGATTGTAATCTCATTTTAGTATTTTCCCAGTTCTTGGGTGTAACTGTCTCAAGCGCCTGATTTTTTTCATGTATGTGTATGCGTCAGGTCAATCAATGTTAATGCGGACTTAATTCTACCTTTGTATCGATGTCCAGAATCTTTGTAGGTGGTATGAATATGGTTTGCAAGCAAAAGAGACACGATTTAATCTTTAATCAATAAGAAGGGCCAGGTTTGACTTGTTCTATTGATATATTTGCTGAAGTGCCATTTATTGGCTTTGAGAATTACTTTACAGGAAAGGGAAGAATACAAAATAGAATGGTAATGGCAATCATCTCATTTGTAGGACAGTACATGTATCTTTTACAGATATTCCAGAGAGCTCTAGTATCTAGAGAGCCACTGACGAAATCAGAATGGTACATACCGGGAGCTTTATGTAATATAAGATCCTGGAGAAAATGCAGTTTGATTTATGCTGTACCTTTTCTTTATACCGGGGCTGGATGTCAATCTTGACAGAAAGAAAATGCCCTTGTGTCCGATGCCTGAGTTCCCTCCTGATGATAGATGCTGTATGAACCTTGCAGTTTTAAGTCAGTCATCAGTCTTGGTGGGTTGAAACTGAGAGTTCAGTGCAAGAACAAAGTCTACCATTTAGCACAAGGGTGTTCATTGTATTCCCGTACAGTATTATAGTTGCTTCCGTTTCTTTATTCAGTCAAATTTCTTGTTACCTCCATGTACAGAGGCTTGTTTTTGGTATGTCTGTTTGTATGTTTGCTTGTGTTTCTGTAGTTATTTCCATGTTTCCAACACTGCATGGGGACACCGAGGTGAAGTGAGGTCAAAGGTCTTAGAAAAGGTTATCTCATTTCCTGTCTTCAATTTCTTGCTATGTGCATGTTTATCTGTTGACTTATGACAGGCAGTGGGAAAATGCATACTTTATTTAGACAGAATCAGCAAGAAATTCACAATAGTAAATAAAAGAAGAAATTCAACACAAAACTTGTATTGAATTTTGTGTTGTGTAAAATGAGTGGCACTTGCAGTTGCAGTTTTCCTGGCCGACCTAACATTAACTTCACAGAATGGGCAGATCTGCACTGTAGCAAAGGTGCTTCGAATTTCAATGCCATCGCAAGGAAATGACACAAATACCGTTATGCATGTTGCTGATCCAGGGCAACCATGTATTAAATCACCATCAGAGCCCCAGGCAAGCAAGCATCCCGAAGCCTTATCAAATTTTGTTGATATCACCAACTAGACACATTGGAATTCAAACACTGCAACATTACAATGGGAGACACCCAAGAAAGTCATTGCAACTAAGAAGAACATGACATTTTCTTATTACAGATAGGAAATGAATAAGCGTACCTAATAAATCATGGATCTCTAGCATCTCAAATAAAAAAAAATGAACCAAATGTGATGCAGGTTAAGCTGTTCAGTATTTTGCATCCTTGCCAGTTGTAAGACTTAATAGACAGGCAAGGCAGACTCGGCTGATTTTTGCTCGCCCATCCACCTGTCCATTCCCTGTCAGATCAGGAAGAATTACTCATGCTGATATGATGCTGAAGTGTAGGTGTGGCAAGAAGAAAGGGGAGTCTGAAAGTCTCTAATGCTATTGATTTTTTTTCTGTTATAAACTTCTTCAAGCTGACATGGCCATTGATATGTAAATGCATGTATACCCAATACTACTGGATGTATGACAGCATGCATGAGTGTACATGTACTTCCCATGACAAGACCTTCCAGCACTTAAGAAATTGCCAGCTCCTAATATGGTGATTTTGGGATAAAATGGACACCTCACATATGGGTGATGATTATATGTTGACCTAGGAGTTTCCAACATGTTTTTGTGATGCTAAATGTACATAAAAATGCCATGACCCATACCAGACCACACTACATCACACCACTCTACACCACCCCACAACACAGGTTCAAACTGCCTCTCCAAAATTCCCCTGATGATCATGAAGTACATGGAATGTCTTAGATTTACACACAGATAATCTTCCTGTGATCTAAGCCTGGTGGACCTACATTTATGGTAATGGTCAGTCTTGGTATGTCCTGCACTCGGCGAGCCTGAATTGCAAATTTCATTGTGACCAGAATTTAAACAAATGACCGATGCCCACACCTGGATGGCGGCCAAAGTGGCTGTGAGAACTTTGGAAATGGGTTGCCATCAAAAAACAACAACTTAACATAGGAAAACACTTTGAGTCATGATGTGTGATGTCTTGATAGGCATTGGGTTTGATATAGGAGATGACACTGCAACAAGTTCAGCAATATGCAAAATAGACATGATTGCTTCCAAGAGCCAGATGCAGCACATGTACGGCTGTTTGCAGATTTTCCTTCCTGATATCCGGTATGCAAATCAAAGATTTGTCGAATGTCTGCAGAATTACTCACCTTCATAAAGGCAAGAAGTTCAACCTCCTTATAGCAAGAAGGTTATAACCTCCTTGCTTATAGTCGTACTGACCAAGGACATTATATCAGCTGATATAATGTCCTTGTACTGACATACTCAGTCAAAACATTACTACCAAAGGAGCATCTCAAATCTAGAAGTGCCTTGCAGCACCTCATGTCAAAGTATGAAGTAAGGAATTGTGCAATTGGCTATCATCAGTCCAAAGGTGTCAGTGTAAACTGTTCAAAATCCCTATGACTCAGGACCTGGTGCTCCAACCTACAAGGTTTCATGTTTTATTTTAAACACAGGGAAGAAAACACTAGGCAGCATGTTTTCTATTAGTTTTACAGATATCTCCTGATTGGCTTGCAGATGAAGATGTGTTTTTGTCAAATGTTGTTTGAATACATGTTCATGTACATGTACATATTATGAAGATGTACTGAATAGTGAAGATGATGGAAACATGCAAAACTGCCTATTATCCAGCAGTAGTGACATGAAATCCTATTCTCATATATTTAAGACAATTACATATAGGAGTCAGATATTTTGCATCCAATACTCCTATCTCACAGGAGCTTTTTCCATATTTACATTGATCTGCATGCAGTCTTTTAACATTCAACTTTTGATGATGAGGAAGTATTTAACTCACGAGTCAAGAAGGGAACACAAATTTACATGTTTTAATTTGTATGCTGACCCTCCACCCACCATTGTGCAACACATGTAGTCAGACATCTTTGAATGCCATCACAGCCCTTGGCTTCTTGTCCTTTGGATGGTTGGTAGTTACATTTGCATGGGAAATGTAGTGCACAATTTGGGAAGGTCAAAGCTCTCTGTTTTTACAGCTGGTGGTCTGGTAATACATGTACACGTGTATGTGCAATATGACAACAATTATTGCTTAGCTTGAGCATTGTAGTGATATGATATTGATATAATGATAAGGTTTTTAACTGTTACGAGTGTCTGTGCTTACCTTTACCAGTATATATAGTGTTTCTTGGGTCTTGATTATGAAATCAGCCACATCCCAGATTTAGATTTATACCCGTTCATGTGGAATTTTGAAAATTTAATCTCTCTTACCATTTCCCAGTTAGTCAGACTGATTGGATTGTTATTCATGTAGCTGTGCAGTCTTGTAGTCTATAGGCCTCTGAACCTTCCATATTTCAGCCCTTTAAGTATAACATCTTCTACTAGATATCAGGAACATGACTTGGCCTTTTTTGTTACAATTAGGGATCCTTTGGAAAACTCAGCCATATTTAGGCCCTATCTACGTACATTTTGTAGTCTCTAAACTAACATTTACAGAGGATGCCAGACTGGTGGCCTGATCATTATAAGAGGCTGTGTTGTTACTACATGTATATACATTACGTTTTTGGAAATTTGGCATGGGTATTTTCGTCATAAAAATTTAATGTATTTAGTGTTTTCCAAAAATGATCAAGAGGTTTGAATGAGTTATACTTATACTGTAGGCTTAACACTGTCACATGGTATCTACATGTTGTTATCCCATGTAAGGTACAATGTATCATGATGCACAATATAGTTGGGTAGTAACATGCTGAAATTTGTTTTTGGCCTCCTTCACTGATCTCATCAGATTTCCCTCCAAATTCCTATTGCATCCCCTCCCCCTCCCTCATCTAAGAGGAGACATGTTGGCACAACTACATGTGTAACTGACAGATCCAGGTGATGTAACTTCTGTCAATCAATGTGAGTCCAAGTGACGGGATGTGGCCAGGACAACCCACCAGTAGGGTTTCATGTAAGCGAAATCAAATTGGACAAATATTCATCATGATTCGACCTATCAAAATTTGAAATTGGTGTATCAGTAGTTGCTGGATTCAGGCCACAGCTACAGGAAGGGACATTATCTGATACACAATGTATATGTTTTTCAGGAGTAAGATACATGTATTTGATTCTTTTACTGCTTTTCCTGTAGTTGTACAGTAAGAACTGAAAGGTAACTACGGTATACTGATTTCCATATATATTATTTGCTGAAGAATTTTGATTGTCAACTTGGTACAGGAGGTACAAATATGTACATCTATGTGGACAAGGGCTGAGTGTGCTACCTGGTTTTGCATGCATACAAGTTACACATATGATTCAGTTATGGCCCTCAGACTCATACATAATTTGTGCAAGGAAGCATACTGGTCATGTAGTGGAACAGCATCTATCACAGTGCTGCTGTGTTCTTGTTTCGTTATTTTCCTCTAGAAGAATTTGATGGTCAAAGATGATTGGATAGTTTGGAAGGCATAATTGTGATTTGGAGGCCTAAGAAATTTGCCATACTACAAGGTGTACTAATGAAGTACCAGTGATGTTTAAGAAATATAGCAAGTTTACAGCTTTTAGGGATAGCTGCCAGGTATAATGCTTCAGGGTGGTTGTGATTTTGCTTTGACGCTTGAGAGTAATAATCGAAAAATCACTTAGGGACCCTCAGGTAGGTATGGGAGATTGGGTCTGAAATTGTGTATTCAAACCATGACTTTAAAGTGTGTGCTTGTGTATTGTACGTACTGCAGTCATTTTGTAGCGACAAGTGTAAAGACAGAGACAGACACAATGTGCTCCGCACTGACGGTAAATTCCAATAACTTTATTGGTCCTGTAAGCAGATTGCACCAACAAAATTGCAGTGACCATCGATTTATGGTGATGTGAGCTCTATATTGCTACAAAAAATTGCACATTACCGTTTTCATGAAGCACAATGCAGAGGAAAAAGACTTAGTAAATGTCAATGATCGTAGTCATGCACGTGGATATCATACACATATCTATGGTGTGAGGAGTATGAATACTGCATTTGTACATATTAAACATTTAGTCCTGACTGGTGCTATATCCACCATGAAATATAATCAAATTGCCAGATGGACTGATTTTCTGCACATTTTCTGATGTAATACATGTTACACATGGTAGACAGAGCACAATGGATCTTACAGATAAATACATTCATCTATTCATACACCAGGTGGGAGATATTTGACTACATTATAAATAAAACAAGATTCAATATACTCGTCAAATTAAGATGTTTTATTTTGCAAACTATGAGAAACTGCAATGTTAAAAAATGTCAGAATCATGTAACATGAATACTTAATTGACACAACAAAAGTATCTCAGGGACTTTTGTATGGTCTATATAATGCATATAATCTGCTGGAGCCACATCATAACAATTATCAAAAGAAAACATGTTGAGATTTAAGTCATAGCAATACATGGAAAAGAAACTTGACTCTTTCAGTTATAAGTCATGGTGGTACAATGTATTTTTAACAATATAATGGGTATATACATTATATAAGTTTCATGTACGGAAATTATCTGTCAAAAGCTTATCATCATCTTTTTTGAGTATGGTACAATGTATGCATACATACCTCGTTTTGAGTTTGACAAGAAATGATGTAATGCAGGGATAAAGAACAACATGTTGTACAATATCTATGATCATCTCTGGATAACCAAGAATAGATATGACAGAAGAAGTGCATATTAATTGCTGTCAGTGTAAGAAAAGTATTGGGTAGCACTGAAGTATGACAGTACATATTAAGGAAAAGCAGTTATTTCACTATAGAAATCAAACAGATCATGATCATATTCTAACATTCAAGTAAAGAAAACTATCTTAAGGCTCTAAAATGTTTAAATAAGGCTCACAATTCCTGAGTAATGCTAACATTTTTAAAAATGAATGTAAATGATAATTTCAAAAGGCAGATGACACATTTTAAGTATTGTTCATGCGCTCCTAACAATACAAAATCCCAACCAAACTAAAATTGTAGGAGAAGGTTAGCACTGGCAGCAAGGTTTTGCAAAAAAATGCCTTAGATCTTTAAAGTGTGGTGTGTCCCACTAACCTTAAGACTTGGATCTACTCTGCTTTGTTGCCAAGGCATTCCCTTCTTAGTAGAGGAAGTTGAATGGAAGGCTTGGAATGTGGGACCTGTATTCCAACGGTGAATGTGCGGTTGAAAATGCAATGCTACAGCTGGTTGAAGGGGACCAAATCCATTGAGGAGTTGATTTGGTTCCAATTTACCAGCTTTAGCACAGCATCCCTGATACTTGGCAAGTGCAGGCAGCATCCTTCCTTCCTTCCTCTTACCTACTTCTAATATCTGCTTAAGTCTTTTCCTCTACAGTTCTATATAGGTCTGAAGTATGGGCCATTGGTGATACAGTACCTTATTTTCCTTCTGTCTGTATTTGAGACACTCAAACTTATACAAATTATCTATGCCTGTGATACACTGCTTTTATCCCTAATTCCTGCCTCTATCATATCCCTTTCTTTTGTGTTTAATACCTAGCCGTCAACTTCTATATGATTTGTAGCCATTGTGTCATGGCATCCAACTCATATATCCAATTGCAAGCTGGTGTTTAAACAAGCAGGGTAGTGATCATATGTATCAATATCAAAGTATGTTAGCTATATAGTACAGAATCTCTTATTTCTTAAATTATCCTGAATGAAGGTAATTATCATTCTGTTATGTCTCACATATATGTCCCCCATGAAATGTCCTGTATAGGTTTTTGATTTTAGTTACTACTTAGTGCTTAGTTTTATGTTTATTGCAAAAGTTCACAACCTTCAAAAAGAGAGGTTTGCATCAAGGTCTAGTCTAATGCTGCATCTAGGAAATACCTGTAGGGGCCCTTAATGGTGGAGTTATACCAATGAACACCTCTGTTGAAGGATTTTCAATACGTAGAGGCTTGACCTGGGGTTCATCCTAGAGCTAATTTTGGAAGTGCCACTTACCTTTAAAGCTATAGTATCTCACTCTCTTAGTGTCCAATATTCTCGGTCAGAAAAGGAAGTACATCATTGCCTCTTTCATCATTTAAAGCCGTGGGTTCACAGACAAGTCACAGTAAAATTTACATAATACCTATATATGTTTATATTGCGTTTATAAAGCAGATGGAGTATCTTCTGCTACTAACCGAACCCTGCTTGTATATGGTAGACAGTCAGAATTCTTACATATAGTTGGAAAGTCCTTATATTCAATAAAAAGATTAGCCAGGTACAAATGTACAACTTCATTCTACCCTGCTCTGAAGCCTTAACCATCCTTGCTATGCATTATGAGAGTAAATGAGACTATACATCTTTATTTACAAAAATACCACCTATTCCTGTCACTGCCAACCAATGGGACAAGAAAATGCAAAATTCTAGAACCACTGCTGGCAGTAGCTAATTTCACCATATTTGATGATGTATTTAAAAAACAAACCACGACATATTTTCTATCCCCTGTAAGCCGTTTCCTGGCTCCGACTTAATCTCCATAAGTATTCTTGATGTGTTATCTATCTAAATCTGCCGACCAAATTTGGCCAGACCACACCTAATTTCTCCCTCCCTCAAGGCACCACTACTAAGGGTTGTGATAGATAGATGATCCAAACGTCTTACGAAAAAACAGAATTTACTGCTGTAATCGGAGATGATATGTCATTTCTCAGTGACCTTGAAGACCCCTAAAGTTACAGAATCAGCACTTACGTATTTGAGATTGTCTTGAGTTTCCCCTCCATCCCATCACAGGGTGCAAGATAAGGCCTATGTCCCCTATAATGCAACATCCAGGCTTGAAAACCTTCCATCTTCTATGAAACATTGTATGATAGGCTGCAAGACAGCAAACGAGGGTGGCAGGAGCAGCCTTTGATGGGATAGGGTACAGGACGACTGAGGTCCTTTTAGGAGATGCGTATCAGCATGTGCCTGCCGAGTGCTTAAAAATTAACAAGGAGGAAGTAGAACGTAATCGGATATGCAGGAAAAGTGCAGACCCGTGGCCGGCTTGCAATAAGTCTAATAGCTCCCCAGTGAGGCAGTTGGCTGACTTTCCAATGATAGTCCCGTGACCTAGGAAAATATCCACATGATGAAAGGGCAATGAAATATTAAAACAATAGCTGCAGACATTCCCTCTGGGTGGCCCCTCTTCTCCGCCTACCAAGTGACCAATACTCCCTACACTGCTGAAGGACTTGATCTAGTGTTAAATGGCCAGGCCGCTCCCTATCCCTCATCCTGGGCGTCCCCAGCAGATGGAACTGCCCAGAAGCTGGCGGTTCCGGTGACAATGGGAACAGAAGGTGGCCAGAGGACCACTCTGCCAGGCCAGGGACTGCCAAGCCTATTCAATCTGCAAATTATGTGCAGGCATCAATCACCAATGGCCCGCTGATTATCCCCACTCTGATGAAATATCTTCTCGTTTTTCCCCTGCCTACTAAACAGAAGCCTCTGTGGCCACTACAAACACAGCAGTCTAAATGTTAGCTGAACCAATACATGCACAAACCTTTGGGGCTTACCTGTGAATGTAAAAACAACATCTATGTCAGATCAATTGCCACAGTTGGTTAGTGGCTTAGTACCAGCTACTGCCTTGTGGCAATCAGACAGGCAGTACTTGAAGAGAGGCCAAGAGTATTGGCAAAATAATCTGTCCGTCCAACAATTTTCGGAGGCCTTTTCAGAGAGAGAGGGCCGCTGTTATGTCAGGCCCTTCGTGTGATGTTGCAAAAGGATGAGCAGAGGACAGGAACGAGATACCATCCACCTAAATCAAATTTGTGATTTTATATTGAATTTTTTTCTTATCTAATCGCTAAGGAAGATGAGACACTCCCAAAGCATTGAATTTATAATGCACTTAGCCGGCAGTTAGCAACTTTTGTGTCTAGGGAGGTGCTGGAGGGGCCCATGGTTTTTACACAGGCAAGTGCCAAAACCTGGCATGGTTGCTGACCTAACATTTGCTAGATTCCTTACATAGCTAACATCTCTGCTACGTGGCCCTCATGCTAACTTTAAACGGCCAATCCCCTTTAAGGGCAACACTGGTAGAAAAAGGGGAGTCAGCTGGGAAAACTGACCAAGGCGGGGTGGGGGAATTATTCGGTATTGGTTGGACGGGAAGTGCTGCGTCTTCCATGGCTAATTAAACATGTTTCATTTTCAGCCTTACTGGCTTCATTGATCAGGGACAGGGGGTATTATATATGAATGACCAGTGCAGGGGCCCAGCCCAGCCAGCCTACAAGAGGTGACCCAACAGGAATAGATTTTATTTTGTCACAGATGATGGTTTCAAGTGGAAAACTTCCAGTGACTAGCCACACTTTGATGAAGGTATAATAAGACTTGTTGTATCAATATAAAGGTCCAACAATACCTGCAGTGGCATAATTATTTCATTCCTGATTGTCTTCAATTCCCATGGTGATGCCTGCCTGAGTAAATGTAAATGATATTTGCATAATGTGTCCCTTTACCCAATTTCGGTGAGTTGTTCTTCTGGCTGCCTAGTGTGGAAAAATGTGAGCAACTGTGCATCCATGTCCCATGCACCTGTTAGGGACAGTTGGTCAGCCTGTCAATCATTCCAGCCGGACCTGCTAGAACAGCAGAAATTGTGCAAGTCTAAAAACACCCATGGCTGTTTGTCACCTTGAAGTCAGGCTACTGGAGGTGATGATTTATTTACAGTCTGCCACTGTTGCCCACCCTGGGCATTTACAATGGAGTTTGGGTTTAATCAGGTTTTTGTGCAGCAGAGGTTGAACTATTAAAGGATTTGTACAAGCTGTCAGCGAGGATGTTAACCTGAGGCATTTTCTGTGTTTGACCAAAAGCTTCAACTGTAACTGAGTTCTATTCATTACACAACTGAAGTCGCAGCTGAGAACCAAAAAACATATGATTATGATTTTTATAAAAATTGGATTATAACACACAGTTTACAGTGTATACTGCTGATAATTTTTCAAGATTGTGAAGTATTGCTATCTTTGTAGTGACACTTTTCATAAATCCTCATCTATGTACCAATGGGTACATCAAATCAAAGAGCATGGGAAGCTGAGCTGGTGTATACCCAAGACAATATGTATATAAAGTACAGGGAAGTTTTAATTTCACAAGGTCAGGACAGCAGGTTTCCAAATGTTCTGTCAATCTCCTTTGAATCAGCTGCCTGTCTTGCCATATATACACATGCGCATTGCAGTGACAGATGCAGCACATAGCAACACAACACGACTCCTTTCTCTGCAGCATTACAGCTTCCTACAGCGCTAACCGAATACTTTTTCCTTATACATCCGCAGGGTTGACATTCTGTGGTGGTCATTTGGGACGGCATGTCAAGAATTTGTGTTTGCATGAGATACTTTTGACCATGCAGCACTATGTGGACCATGGGGCTATATTAGTCACAACTAAATTACTGTCTTCAGCACCCTGGTGACAAGACAGCTGACCATGCCTTTATGTTGGCCCTGGTCCTGTCACTCTTGGACTAGAAGGGAAGAATAGAGGCTACTACACAAATTTTTGAACGATCGTCTATTTTAGATGTCACGAAGAAATTGATTTAACCCATGATTTACAAAATTGCACAAATCTAGGAAGAGAAACCTGCTATTATCAATCAATCAATAAGAATGGGTGTGGTAAAAGGATGCAACTGCTACAAAAGAGTGCTGATCTAAGCTTGCTCAGACAATGAGAACAGGTGAGGCCCCAATAGAAAGGAAAACATTGTTTCCATTGTGAAGACTAACACTACCTGTATCACTTAAGCAGAGTAGCCTTTCAAACTGTTAGCACACTGCTGTGCCCTCCCACCCCACCTCACCTCAGCATCCTAAAGTAACATGTGTCAACCTATAGAGATTCTACACTACTATCACTGTCACTTCAATAACTCACAGAACTGCAAAACTGACAGAACAAGCTGCACTCCATAAAATTGTACCCGATATACCACGGTCATATCTTTTATAATTCCTAGTAGTCATTTGGGTGTGGTTCTCTTTTATACTATTTTGATAGTAATGAAAAATTCTACCAACAATTATTCTTTTTTCATTTTTCAATCTTATTATTATACTCATGTCCTAAAGATGGCAAAATCTGACATCTTGGCCACAGCAGAGAAAAAAGCTCATATGTAATCTAATTTTGCCCATCAAATCTGCATAGTGATGGGTCAATACCAAATCATGTAGATGGCAGTACAACAGATGGGACCCTGCAGCAGTGGGCTAACAGCAGGGGGGGGGCTATCTGTCCTTACACCTGTGTCACAAGCCTGCTTAAACATTCTGTCCCTCCCTCATGTGGAGTTCCTACACCTGTCTCAAAAACCTGTTCACACATTCCCTCCCTCATGCACCTGTGAAACATGCCTGACCTAACACTCTCATTTTGAATGATGATCGTCTGATGCAGAAAACTTGAGGTGGCATTTTGTAGGTACCTATGAGAAGAGAGAAAACTGATACTACTGTATGGTCTACAGCCATCTGACTAATGTGAAATCTACTTCATTAGATTAGGAACATGATGTATACAAATGTGTTAAGTCGGAGGACAGGCATTTCCCATGTTCTTGTTTGACCTACATGTACCTCTAAAATAGCAGGTACTAACCCTCTCCCACTGGCAACATTATTTGATTTGTTCCTTGCCCAGCATTTCTTTCTCTTTTTCTCTCAAACAGTCTGACATGTGTGGTCTCCTACAGTGAGAGCTAAAAGTAAAATGGCTACTGTAATGTCAACACTAACCTTTGAATAACTACATTAGGGGTTCTTTCTTAGTAGACAAATGTAGAACACAAAGGATTACTGAATACAACCTGAAGCTGTACTGTAATACCAATAGGCTGGAAACCCTTTATCCACACTTTCTCATAGAATCCTGGGTCACTTTGTTCCTAACACACTGGTGGTATTCACCCTGATACTGTGGAGTCTTTCTGTGCACATGTGGTAGCAGGTGTGCCCCTTTCTCTGAGTGGCTTTCCAAAAATGCACCCAGTCACATGTAAGGTCGCTGACTGATGACATCACATCCTTACTACCTCTGTTTACTCATCTATTTCAGACAATAGTTTATAATGTCTGTCCTGACCGATTGACAGCTTGGCCTGTTTTAGTAGGATAAATAACTGAAGTATTGAGAACTTTCAAACTTTGCCAAGTGCATTGACCTTCTCTTACCGAAGTTTACTGACCTTGGAGGCTCTTTCTTTTTTAGTTCATGCCAGAGTTGATACTAGCTTTTCTTTCGAACACTACAGCACACATCATGCTTACTACATTAACAGAATTTTTTGTGATATACACATAGCTCTATCCACTTTTACTTTAAGTTGATTTGCTTCTACTTTAAGGCAAAAGTAATTTAATTGCTTGGTTCCTAGTCTAAGATGAAATTGACCTCTAGCTATTGTATTAGATCTGAAAGTAACTTCACTGTAGTGGCGCACAAATGTCAACTTTATGAACTTTCTTTCTGTGCTTCTTTCTACATTAGGTATTTCTCTTTCAGGAAAAAATATATGCTAATGAAGACTTTGCTTCTTACTTTTTAAAGAAATTACTCATTGAAAAAATACAAACTCTAAATGGTTTAGTGCCAGAAAGAGCCTGGCAGAAATGTTAAGACACATTTTTTTGCAGAATGATAAACAAAACTGCTATGATGCTACATGATATTCTAGTCTTTTGATATGATACATATTTTGAGGGTATTCAGATTATAACAAATATTATGAAGAGGGCCCTGAATTTTTTTTCTATTTTGTCTTTTCTTTTACTGAATGGCTCACTACCGTTATGACCAGATGACGTGGTAGCCTGCTAACCATACATACTTCTTTACATTCCATACAATTGAGTTCAGTATGGGATAGTAAAGAAGTACTTATGCTTAACAGGCCTGGGTACCTGATTTTCAGGCACTTGGTCAAGCTAAATACTCCAAGTCTTGTGACATACATGTAACTTTACATGTAGCACTTGGAGATAGTGGACTTTAAACTTTTGCCTTACATAAATGATACAAAGCTATGTAAACATGCTGTCTTATTTCTAACCTAGTTCTGATAAAAAATTTTATCGTCAAGAATTTTCTGCTATTCCGTATTCCCTAACTTTACAATGACTAGTAGTTTGACTTCTTGACAAACTTCCCTTGACTAAAACATAAGATTTGAGCCATCTGTTTCTCTAGTCTGGTCACTACTTCTAAGCCACATTTTCAGCCCATGCCTAATTGGAATTCATGTCCTGCCAATATGATTCTGAGCCTGTGCTGCAGTATTGGATCCTATGCCACAAAAAGTTCCCAGTTTAAATACATCATGCGATCTACGCTATGACGCTGTCGATATATGTTTGCTTGGTATGCATTTAGCATGAAGGGTACCAACATGCAGATGACCAGTTATTACTGTGGTTTAGTAAAAGGATTGAGGAAAATAGTTTCATTTTTCAAGGCGTTAGCAATAAATGGCACTCGGTACCTCCAATCCGATATGCACTGATGCAATGCACGGTCTACATGATAATTCAGCTCCGATCATTAATCGATCAAAATTTGCCAATGCGAAATTCCTGAATTGAATTTATCCCATCGGACCCATTTTACGAGATACATGCCGGAATCCGTCCAGTCAAAAAAAACACTAATGTAAACCCAGCCTAAGCCATGGAAATGGGATGGTTCCAAAAATAGTAACACGATGCCCTTGCCTATGACATGAAAATGAAATCATCTACTGTTGTTAGAAGTGCTATTCCCTAATACCATGACCTTGGTATTTGAACCCCTCCTATTTAAACCTAACCCTTGCTGTAAGGCATGCTATGCTTAAAGGCAGTCCGGTCCTTACCCACCAAGCCTGGCCAGGGTGGCATACATCGGGCATACATGCATGCAGTCGATGATGGCACACTCCCTTCACAGTATCCACCCCTCCTCTCTCAGCCTCAGCTGGCCATTTGCATGACAAGTAACTATGCAGCAACCTTGGGAGCTACCTCTTTTTGCCTGACAGATAATAACCTGGGGTTCAGGGGTGTGCAAAGGTCACTGCCCCTGGTCCAGGGGCCTCCATAGGGGTTGGTCGTACCTTGGTCCAGGTCTGCACAGAGCAGAGTTAGACGGTTGAATGGAGTAAGGCGTTCCATGAGGGATATAGCATGGCTGTAGAACAGTAGTGGAGATGGCATGCTCTTGTGTGTCCAGCCACCGGGGTTGACCGATGCAGACTGAAATCCCTGCCTCCAAGCATCCGCATTTCCCTCTCCTGCCAATCCCTGGGCCTCTTGCATGTACCTCCCAGTTTTATACCGAATAAGGCATCTGAAAAATGCAAGAAAGGGGCCAAATTTCATTATGCACGCTGCATTATTTTCCCATATTTAGGCAGGCCACTATTGGTCACCAGCCCCCTTGATTGTCCCAAGCCCAACTGCACCTCTTGATTGGGGCCCCCAAAATAGAGGCGATTAGTTGCTATATTTAGTTTGTCCAAATAAAGAGAACTGCCTGTATCTAATTATACTGCATTGAAATTCAATAGCCCTACTCTATATTTGGTGTGCCATGATGTCATGCTATCTAAATATAGTGCCTGCCCTGTTGGTGCTATCTTTCCTGTGTACACATAATGCCTGCTTACAGAGGTTCTCAGGTGAATGGTAAACCCTGGGTATAAAGATGTCTACGGAAGGTTTATGGTCTTCCAGTGCTGGGGTAATTTCTTAATTGTACTTCATGTTTTATACTTGTTCTGTTTACTGATTCTTGGTAAGCGTTGCCATGGCTTGGGATGAAATTAGAGTGTGAGATTTAGGTAACCTGTGCTGATAAGCCTTATATACTGGGAGTGCACTTTGACTGCATCCGCGGATCCAGAGGGGGGCGCAGCCGGCGCGCGCCCCCCCCGTTCGAGCCCCCCCCCCCCCAAAAAATTTAGACGACTAGCCAAACACAAAATCGTAGAAAAAACATATCTCAAAGAATAGGAAGGAAGCCTACGGTTACGACCAGTTCTTCCCGGTCACGCATAGGGCCGGGGCGGCAAGTGTCAACAGTCCAGATTTTACATTATGAAATTAGCGGGCACGCCCCGCCACGCGCCACTCAAAGTTCTGAAGTCACCCGCGCCAGTGTACGCCGGTACAAATGAGTTTCGCAGGCGACCACTGAACTCAAAGCGGTATCACCCATTTTCAAGAGTTAACAAACAGGAGAATACTGGAGCGCCGCGATGCTTCCCATTTATTTTGTGTAAGCGGATGACGTGCCTGCTGGAACCTTACTGGACCACGGAAAAGTTACCTCGTCGACCTAGTCAATGTGCTAGTCTATCAAAAGTTCCGGTGGGAGGCGCAGAGGGATTCACAGTGATGTATAAAGCGTAAGAAACAAACAATTAATTGAGTCTAGACTCTAGGTTAAATGGGTGTTCGAGACTTAAAAATAAACTACAGTCTTCAACGGGCAATTTTTAAAATGCGCAACGGTTTAAACTAAACTCACAAGTGACGCGCTAGACAAAATGGCGTCCTTTGTTTACAAGCCGTCGGGCCCGGACATATTAAATGTACTGTTAGTCTATTTTTTTAGTGCTGCATTGTTAAAACCGGGCGTTCCCTACGATAGGAAAATAAAAGTCGGGCCGACATGTTTATGTAATAGTACTAGTAGTCTGTTAATGTATTTTTTGCGTGCTACATTGTTGTGACCGCGCGTACCCTGCGATCGGAAAAATTATGATTGAAGTGATCCGGCGGGTGGGCTCAAGAGGCGGTATTTCTTTTGGTTATTTTGTTTCGCGAACTAAAATCCCTTGTGAACCCTATATTTACCCGGTTTCCTGAAATTTAGTCCTCGCGAACATAAATGCATTTTACAGTATTTTGTTTTCTCAGCCGTAAAATGTACCGATGGGCACATAAATGTAATGAAAAAAATCAGTTTTAGTTCGTTTCTTATTTGCTCAGAAATGGCTCTACAACACACCAGAGAGCGTCTAAATTTAAAAAAATTCCTGGGGGAGGCCCCCCAGACATCCCTAACGAGAGGGGGGGAAACCCCCTCTCGTGCTCTCCCCCCGCGCCGCTAGCGCGTCGCTTACGTGGCCTTTGGCCACGTCAGGTGGTGCGCCCCCCCGTTCACAAATTTCTGGATCCGCGGATGGACTGGGTTTGTTTGTAGTTCACTCTGCTGTTGTTTAGCTTGTAGGAAAGTGTGTGGGAGTCAGGCAGCAGATTGTTGGCTTTGCGAGGACTGAAAACCTCTTGCCACTGGAACTAGATATGACACACAAGGTTTATCTAATCCGTCAGTTTCACCAGGATACATTGGTCAGGCCTGCAGGACAAAAAAAGCAGCAAGGGAGTTTCCCAACATGTTGTGTAAGCAAACCGTACAATGTGGGCAGCCAAGCACTCTGGGAACATGTAAACCCTGCAAAGGTAAGGCGACACTTCTTGTGTAGCCTTTTTAGATCATCTGGTT
Source organism: Branchiostoma floridae x Branchiostoma japonicum (assembly GCA_013266295.2). Lineage (NCBI taxonomy): Eukaryota > Metazoa > Chordata > Leptocardii > Amphioxiformes > Branchiostomatidae > Branchiostoma > Branchiostoma floridae x Branchiostoma japonicum. The sequence goes on along the minus strand of CM023823.1, from coordinate 17,173,924 downwards.
TTTAAAAGAACATTTTAGGAAAAAGAAGTCACCATTTTTTATTTCTAAAAATCTACCAGGCACATGGCACTTGCGATAGGCCATGCCAACGTGAATGATTTGATTGGTTCTTGCATTTTTCATGACAGAAATTAATTGCTCATGAGAAATGAAAAGTATAAAGCTAAAAGGTAATTTACTTCAATTTTTGTAGCCTTTGCCAATACTGCTCATACTGAGTTGGAGATGTGACAATTATTGACTGAATTCATTATGGATAAAGACAACAACAACAATAAGGATTCCAGTCATTGGCTTCTTTTAATGATATGATTTTCACATGACTATTGTTGCATCTGTCCTTTGAAATGGATGTTAAGCCATCAGTCCAGTGCTTAGGGAGAAGCACAAGCATATTAAAGAACCCACCACGCATGTCGATAAGGGTAGGGGTCCTCCTGGTGTAATGTGCACAGGTCAAAACATTAGAACAGAGCCAGTAAATGTAAATGTGTCATGTAAATTCTGTAGTATGAGAACCTATAAAATCCATCTCTATTCTAATAAATGTATGATATTTTGGATGATGTTTATCTACTTCAAGTCTGCAATGTAAATGACACCGGTAAAACATCATAATATTTTGAAGAAAGGGTTGATTGAATTAGTAATTATTAGAAGGTATATCGTTTCCACCCAGGTTCTTTATATTCAATGAAAACAATTGTCCAGATGTATGTACATAGTTTTTTTGCGACGTCCTCAGGGGACGGAGCACTAGTATAGTACTGCGATCGATTTGCCAGGAATTCTAAAAATTCCACCGATGCATCCCCTAGGGAATTCACTTTTGGCAATGCCAGCAGCTGTGCCTTGTCTAGACTTCAGTATCATTTTATTTGGGGCGTGTGTGGTATTCCTATTTACATTGTAAGACTGTTGATCTTACAGTATAATTTTCACATCTTTCCGCCCACGCAACCCGGAGTTATAGCAGTTTTAAAATCGACGAAAAGCACCCGCGCAATAGTGGACCAGCCGGTGGTGAAGGGGTCGCACGTGACCGCGTCGGCCAATCAGGGCGCTAGGTTCTGCAAAACTTTCGTTTAGGCGGCGATTTTTCTACCTCGGAATCTTCTTGATTTTCTCAAAAATGGCATAATTTTGAAAGTTCAGAGTTGCACCAAACTGTCAAGGAGACATCCCTTTGTCACTGGAAGACTATTGCTGTACACAGGTACGACGCTTTTTCCCGATATTTCTGCCGTAATTATACAAGGTGTTCGTGAGTGCCTATACGCAGCATTACAAAATAACGTGACGGGGAAACGTCCTGATACCTTTTCAGCGGTCTAGTTTGTGATTTTCCGAAAGGGTTCATTGCACGATCTTAACAAATATGTGTAGTGTGTATCTTAAACTCCCCCAAAACGTAACTGATCCCGGGTGATCCCACAATTGTTCGGCCGCTATCGGGTCAAATACGTGACGGTGCACGAAGAAAATTATTTTGGTGACATGTAATCCAAGATGGCGGCCAGGCTCATGTTCGCTAATATATATGCTGGCGTCGAAACATTATAGAACTGAGTTTCCCAGTATGGATTCTTCTTAAACAATTACAGAAACCTTTAGGATCTTGCCGAGTTTAGCGACTTAATCCATGTGTTATTATCGCTCGATATCGAATGAGGGTGTCCGTTTTGTTGACGATAAAGGGGGAGGGGGGGTGGAAAAATATGCTGTCGAGTGTAAACTTTCTTCTGCATATGTTGTTCACACATGAAACCTTTTATTTTTGGTTCTGATTGATTTTTGACATATTGAGATGGCGAAAATTATGAGAAAGGGAAAGCTGAAGAAATGCAGTGATAATAAATGCTATGTTTATGTCAATATGTGTCGCTGGATGCTTTGAATGATAAATTATAAAGTGAGTGAATGTGGTTTTCAAGTACAGTATTCTTAGGAGTACCTTTTCTTAGGAGAGGCCTGTTGTTCATGCCTAATTTTTCCATCAAATAATATAAACTAGCACACAGCTTCCATAGACACCACTAAGGTAATACCGGCTACTTAAGTTTGTACCTGCTAAAATTTCTGTTACATTTTATTGATCAATCAGCTCCCCTGTCCATTTGTATGTTGCTTACCTGACCATACTTTCTTCTTTCTACTAGTCTGATGTATATCAAGACCCGAGCCATATCGGAGAGTCAAGGTTTGCATCCCCAGGGATGGAAAACATATGCAGGATTCAGATGCCAGGAAGAACTGTCAATAGCCAAATTCTACAACCCTCCCAATACCCATTCCCTCAGACATCCACTTTTTTGTTACATGTAAATTTGTTCATTTATTTTGATACTCTTTAGTCAATGACTAATCTTCCAGAGTTCAAAACATATAAACATACTGACAGCAAAATTAAAAGAGAATTAAAATTCAATTGAAGAATGTAATTTCAGTATGTACCCTAGTGTGAACATGACAGTGAAAATGTCCCTGTCATCAGGTTTAGTGTCCCCTTTCCCTTGTTCCACTATTTTACTATTTCCAGCCTTCTACATAGGATATGTTGACCATTGTTAATAAAAATGTATTTCTTGCAACTTAACTGCTTTGTCTAAATTTCATATAAAGGCACATAAGAGAATCTCCAACATGTAGTTTTCATAAGTTACATAGAATTAATACAATTTTTATTGCAAAGAATAGGGTCTTGCAGCCTTTTGCAGCCTTTTGCATATAGTATTTCAACTGTTCCTGTAACTTTATGCTTTTGTCAAAAAGTAATTTGAATGAAGCTATTCATACAATGTAGGCTACTAGTATTATGTAGCTATTCATTGCACAATGATAAAAGGAGTAGCAGCATTCTGCACATTAGTGCAATCTTCAATCTAACTGAACAAGTACGACACATGTATCTGACTGCAAAGTGGTAAACCATGGTAAGAAGGACTCGTGGAGGAATCTGTGTCACCTGACAGGATCAATGTGAACAGTATCTGTATCTGTATAGCCGGTATGACCGCCCTTTGGTATAACACACCAGCTTCGCAGGCATGCAACGAGGCGACAGCTGGCTACATTACAGTACATACAAAATGCACGTACAACCTGCATACATACAATGTACAGTCAAAATTCATTAGAATCTTTACAAACAATCCCTAGAGAGGCATAGAGAATCTAAAATGGTAGATAGTTTTGGAGACCACAAAATTGATCCCAACCTTACCTTACCCTTTATAATCCAAATTGCATGTACAAAGCTGGCTTATCATTCATTTCATATCCAATATTAGTTGGAATAAGCATTACCTTACTGGCGTACAAAAAAGCCAACTTAGACTACAACATTATTTACTTGGTTCTATAAAAATAAGACAATAATACAACACTTTCCTCTGGCATACATGTAGAGTGTTGTGCAACATTACATCAAATGAATTTATTATAACACTCACTAAGGCCACACCAATTTAATTTCTTGGTTAACGGATTTTTCCAGAAAAAAATGGAGCGGGCGGGCGAAAAAAAAAAAAAAAAAAAAACAGGCCTCAAGGGCATCCTATTAATTATTATGGCCCAAAATGGTACGATAGGAGCCATGAAGTCAACACACCAGGCTGGTTCAAAATTTAAACAATGAATTTTGAACTTGTAATGATACTACTGCATTGAAAGATGGAATAACTGTAAAAACTAGGAAGAAAAGGACTGTTTTTAACTGTTCAGGGCAAAATATGAGCATTTTGCAGTTGATTCTAATTTTTTTTTTTTTGCAAATCAGAAAAAAATGAAGCGGGCGAATCCGTTAACCAAGAAATTAAATTGGTGTGGCCCAAGTCGAGATAAGTCGAGACAGTTAATGCTCCCTATCTACCAATTCATTTACCCTGTGAAATCAAATATTGTTGCAACTGTTTCTACAATTCTTTGCAAATACAGGAATTGTGTACACATGAACTAATCTACATTGGTACAATACATTATGTATTTATTTATAACCATATATACATACATAAAGCACCATGTTATATCAAGAATAAGTACACATGAAATGTATGTACCATAAATAATCTGTTTATATATATATTTATGTCAGTATCCTTTATATATTTATGTCAGTATTCAGCTCTGTATGGAATGTTCAAAAAGTAATTCCTTGACACGTGTAAATGCACCCTTGTATAGCCAGCATGAGGCATAGACAGCTATACCACGGCAGCTGGCAGCCCCCATCATGATCTCATTCTATGTGAAAGGTCCTGCGACACCCAGTCTGTAAGAAGAACAATCTAAATGTAAGTTTGAAGCCTTGTATCTATATAAAATTCCCAAATTATCGCCCAAACATACACATGGCTCGCGTAAGGTAAGTACGGAACGTATCGCCCCCCTCCCCCTCTATGAACAACGAAAGCCAATAAAATTTACAAATCTAAACGAAACAACAAAGACAACTACATACGCGGTGCATCATTTTTCTCAACTGGAACTTAATATACCTGGAGACACAGATGTAGAGGTTTAATATAACATCCGTTGTGTCACATGCGAAGGATACAGTTTCTGTAGCTTCCGATCGACTGCATCACTGTTGTGATGGTCATCCTTTTACGCTATTTATTCCATTATTGTACTAATCAGAATTGCTACGCTACAAAAATTACACCGTGAACAAAGTCTACACGAACCTGACGCATTTTGGGAACAAGTAGATGGACTCGGTCCGGGCAACTCGCCCGACATGATGATGATGATGAATGAGATGGCCCGTAAACGCGATCCTGGCGATCAAAACAGTACCGGGAAGAACGCGACGATCGAGCGGCAGCCATTTGAATGTGTCTACACACGTCCACTCGCGGCGACCGCTGACAGCACAAATGAGCCCGCCGCGCTTCAGACCGGAAAAATTACCCGTCATGCTTTGCGAGCCTTCCACCACCGCCTGGTGTGGGTTTCTCTGCGCCACCATGCGGCCGTATTAGTGTACTGCAGCAAACTGATTGAGTCATCGGCTGATGCTAGTTCTTCGTTGTTCTCATGACCAAAGCGAAAAATCCCATAGAAACATTTAAGAACATCCTAGTGACAGACTGGGTATGGGTTCTTGCCTACCCGCGTCGATTTTACGCGGTTTCAGACCGATTTGTTATCTTTTAGTTCACATCACCTCACTATGGGCACCCCCTTATTTACTACATGGTAATGATGCATGTTTGAATCACTTACATTGCCCCAAGTTACCACTTACAGATAATTTAATGGATACATGCAAAAGATCTTACAAGTTTCTCGTGTAATGGTTGCTCCATGGTCACCTGTTTTGTCAGTCCCAGAAGCGAACATAATGTTGTAGTCAACACCTGTTATTTAAATCTATTTAGATTTCTTTGCAGATTCCAGCTTGATAGTCTGTGGGAGCCGTGTATGACATATTTGCTTTTGTCAAGAAAGGTATGGAATCGGTCGATTTTGGTCGAGCAGCTGTGGCGTGTCCCCGTATTAGGGTCAACGTCATAACTCGATTATTGGTGGGCGGATTTTTTTCATTTTTGGCATGTGGGTGGCTGTTGTAAAAATGTAGCTGAAGTTAAAAAATGGTGAATCTGGTTTTTTTTAAACGTTTTTTACTGGAGATTTTGTGGATTTGTCGATTGTGTTTTTGGAGGATAACTCGAAAATTTGTGAATGTATCCTCATGAAATTTGGTAGGTGTGTAGCGGTTACGAAAACAAAGTTCAAGGTCGAAAATGGGTTTTCGTTCACGTTTCTGCGATGCTGACAACTTCCTACATACAATACGGTGTTAAAAACACACACATTTTAACATACTAGTAGTACTAAAACAACAATCCGTTATAAGAAAACTTCCTTTTACACAAGGTATATCAACAGGGTTACAAATTAATACTATTATATTATTAAAATACTCACATCGCTGGTGTGTTTTTTAAACACCACCCTTGTTCACATTTGCAATCTGTAGTGCATGAAGTTGTAAGATATATCATGCATGGTTAGAGACATTTAGACTGGCTGCTATAGTTTCTACACAATGTAATGTGTGTATTAAAAATTTGGTTGGAGACAATTTTCACAATGCCATCTTTCTGTGGACCATCCTGTCCAGTGGTGTTACCTCAGCTGTGTGTGTGACATGGGGGACAAGTGCACTGTCCCACAGGATACCCTGGCCTGGGGTTAGGTCTCATTACCATCAGCCCAACAGCCAGGACCCAGGGGACACATTACCTTATCACAGCTCAGCTGTCCAGAGCTTTCACCTGTTGTGGCCCCTTTCACCTGTTCAGCCTGCATCAGACACTCTGTGACCAGCCGGTGCTTAGAACAGAGTGTACCCCAAGGCACGACCGCTTTCTCACATGTGGTGCTTCTACAATTGTTGCAGAGATCCTTGCCAGTATAATCTATATGAATAGCAATTATTTGTTTTTCTGTCTGACATTGTGTGAGCACAGGTGTGAGAAGAGGGAAAGAGGTTGCACATGACATGACTATGTCATATACTTGGCACCGTGGGAGGTTTAACCAAATAAGTTCAACCCATTAATGTCAAAGATTAAAGACTTCCATATTCATAAAAAATTGACCGTGTGCCCAAACTACAACAGCTGGTTCAGATTCAAGTAGAATTCACTCTTCCCTTGCATGGATGTGTGCTTTAGTTCAGATTAGATATGAATGGATTAACCATAGAAGGGCTGAGATCTTTTGCCTGTGAGTCGAAGCATAAGTGTTCTAACCAGTGTCCATCTCTCCGTCATTTGACAGAATTTTGACAACAATTTTGCCCAATCCGTCATCTTTGACGGACAAAAATTGGCGTGTAAAGATATGGAAAGAGATGTCATTAAACTAAGCTTACTCTACTGTAGCCCCTCAAAATGCAGAAAATGGCGTTTCAGATGGTCAAGATTTTGACATTTTCCCGGACCCCCTTGAGACGCCTCGTGCCTTTGACACTTGACATGATGTTACATCAAACTAAATTGAGATGACAGAAAAAAATTCTGGCTTGCTAGAACACTGCGAAGCATATTACCGACTAATCTCCACGCAGATGTTGGATAGAAAATCATGACACTTTCTGACGGACCAACTTTTCTGACAGTGCCTTACTCCAGTGTACTGTCAGGAAAGCTGGCCGGTCAGTAACATTACGATTTTCTACCCCAACATCTGCTCGGAGATTGACTACAGGCTACCTATAGTAGACCACTGTGACAGAAAAGGAGATAGCTGAGTAGTGTGTATTTTAGGATGCTGGTAATGGAGCAGTAGCTTGCCTGACAGTAATGTGACCCAACACTAGTTTCAGCCCTTTGGTGAAACTGATGGTGTTGGAGGTCAAAGGGTGAAGTCCAGCATTATCGAGTAGGATGTCCTCCTTCCTGTGGTCCCACCGCTGGACTCTTGAGGAGGGGCCCTTCAAGGCAAACACATCTCCATAGTATCCTCCTGTTTTGGGGATCTGCATTGTAATCATTATTGTTGACACTTACAATACTTACATAATTTTGCAAACTATAAAAATGGTACCTGTTTATTTTGCCAATCCTGGCAATAAATTGACAGTGGTATGCCACAATTTTACCAGGTACATATATTCCTTTGGAGGTGTGCTAGAGCTCTATCATAGCTACTGCTGTATAGCTTGTCTGCCTGTATATTTGCACGATAAATGAAAATTTGTCTACATAAGCAAAGTCCTGTTTCCTACCCCTCCTGCCAGGAATCAATTACATTATTTCAAGCTGTTCCATAAAAGAATGAGGATCAATACTGGCTGTTTGGAAATCAATGCCAACCCATATTTCTATTCTGAATGTTCTATTTCTTGTATACACGTGACTTTTGTAAAATACTGAAACAGTTTTTGCTCTAAGCAAAGTAAAAGTCATCAACAGTGTTGCACCAATGTCATCTCCATTAAGTTTTCCATCATGTTGCTGCAGGCCATTGTAACTAAACATACCAGACTGTGACCAGCCAGCATTTGTTTTATCTCATTTTACCCCTCCAGAAAGTGAATAATAAATGGAAATCAATGTACATGAATTTACATACCCTCACCTTACCTGCTACCCCTCAAGAACTAGGAGAGACCCAGCATTAGAATGCATTTTAGGAAGTGGACAAGAAACAACTGAAGAGGCAGGGAGCATTAAGTAAAATTGAAAGGAGCAGACTTGAAAAAAATTGTCCTGCCAGCATTTCCTTATAGTCTTGATGGTACTGTATACCTCTTGGACTTGAACCCCAGTATTAAAGATCAACCATTTCTTGTCTGTTCTAGCTATTAGAAGTACACCATAACCTCCCTATTCATGTTAGGATTGCAATATTGGTGGAGAATGAACTACATGTATCCACGCACCACTACACTGCAGTTTCCTGGAGATCCACTAGAGGGTCTCATAACAGGATGTTTTGTCTTGCCCATGAAAAGTTGGAGACAGAAATGGGAACTCTTCTCTTTGACTTTATGTATGTGGTCCCAGGGATACATGCACATGCATGCAGTTTGTTGATGACGCTGTGCTTTAATGGAGGATGCTGAAGTTAGCCATAGTGGCAATACAAGCTGAAAATGACTGTTACACCCCTATCTTCCAACATCCCCATGTACCGACACCACTATATTCTGATAACTCACATAATGTTCCGACAACCCTAACCCAAAACCTATGTCAGAACGTAGGGATATTGGAACATAGGGGCATTGCAACATAGGGCTGTCCCTAAAAATGACAGCTTCTCTGCTCAACACAAACAGCAGGACTACAAGAAAAATGTCCATCTCTGCAGATCTTTCAGGCCAAACCACAGTAGCACATTCATGTGGGCCTATGTAGGGACATGTTGGGTCAGCTGTCCCCACACACTTGCCAGATATGTGGGATATCCAGCTGGACTGCACATTTCTCCATACTCGTCCCATACTGGGTGGCCCCGGGGACGCACCAGTGCTGATGTATCAGCTGTTCTACACAAGTAGTGCTGGTGTCACATGTTCACACACAGCTTCCAAACAAACCATGCTATCACTTATGTCCTTGGGAGAAAATGCCACATACACATTTTAAAAAGTATTGTGGTCATCAAAAACACAATTAAGACACTCCATCTTCTTGTTGTTTTCAGTTTCATAGCAACTGAATGTTGCAGTTTAGATACTACCGGTATTATTTTTCAGTGAGGTCACGGTGTTCCCCCAAAGGGGTCTGGAAGGTTATTACAAGAATATTAAAACTGGTAGGGGTGGTAGATTTCTGTTGTTTGCAAGTTGTTGGGGGCAACTTTAAGATAAGCAAATTCTTATCGTTGTTAACAGTTTAAGTTTTGTTTGGTTTTCATATTTAGGTATATGCTACATGTATATTACAGCTTGTCTTAGCCTGCTTTTGGCTCTTGCTGTTCAGCTTTCACAAGTGACCATTAGCTGGGCATTTGGGCCCTTTCATTTATGGGTGAACAGTGTTGCTTTGGTGTTTTGTACCAATATACACTGAACTTGGATTTCAGTTATCCCTTCAGCTACAGTATACATAGTCAACTTTCATGTCTGACCTAAAAGAAGTGGATGGCCAATGTCAAAAAGGACATTTGCAAGCTCAGACTTCAAAGTGTAGATCCCAGGATAGAGATGGCTGACAGTCAGTCATAAGACTCCAACATTTAACTGCATGAATTGATCTAACACCTCAGAATGCAGGGAAAAGTGGACGATAAACTGGACTAGTGCTTGTGAATGAGCAACTTGATTATATCATGTCCGTATGTGTAATCTTAGATGACTGTTGTTTTCTGCAGCGCAATGCGCATCCTGCTGTCGAAGTTGCCACGTCCGTGGATCGTAGACGAGAAGAAGGATGATGGGTACACAGCACTGCACCTCGCAGCCCTCAACAACCATGTGGAGGTGGCAGAGCTGCTTATCCACCAGGTAAACGTAAGTTGAACAAGCTGGAGAGAGACTACACCGCATACATGTTAGGCACTGGAGAGTAGTTTCATTTGATTGGTTGTAATGACAAACTTGTATGTGTAGTGGCAAGTTATTTTTGTTTTTAAGAGGCATGCATTAGATTCCATGTTCAGAAACCCATGCTGGTTACATCAGGTCATACTATCTTGATTTTATGGATGACATCTACCTGTGCATTGATTTTTGGCCTTTTAAAAGAGATTTATCCATTCAGTAAGATATAACAATATTTGCAGTCTGATAAGTTGTTTATAGATACAACAATATACACAATATCTATGGTTACTTTATTTTTTATGGTCATCCAGTAGCTGCACTGCATGATAAAGATGAGTTGAGATGTACATGTCATCTTCAAACACTTTAACTTGACTGTCCCCATTGCAGGGTCAGGCCAACATGGATCATCAAAATGTGAACCAGCAGACAGCACTACACCTTGCCGTGGAGAGACAGCACACTCAAGTGGTCAGGGTAAGTGTACATGATGTACATTATCAGACCTGTGGCTTTGTGTAGAACAAAGACATTTTCTGTATCTCTCTTCCCTGATTCAAATGTCAGTTGTAAACCAGCAACGTCTTGTAAGGATGTTAAGAAGATTTCCTTATTACTCCTGCCTATTTGCTGCTCTGACTTGTACAGGTTCACATTCTGTGTCATAGATGGATGTACTGATGTGTGTGCAATTAATGTGATAGTCTACAAAATGGAAATCAGTCTTACATTCATCAAGGTGCTCGCTTTAAGTCTTGCTTTGTCTGTTTTTGATTTTCTTTTATCTTTTATAAGTTTTTATATGTAACAAATTGAATATGCTTTATTGACTTACTTGAATTGACTTATGTCATGTGCCAACGTTCCTCAGCCACTCAAACATTGCCCAGAAGCTTCTGTCACTTGTGACTTTCCCTATGTCATCTTCAAGTAGCCCAGTATCCCTTTGTGCTTTATACCAAATATTAATTCAAAGGATGTAAAGCAGTAAATGTTATAAGTTGTAGTGAATAAGTCACTTTGAAAGTCAACAATTTTGTCCTGTATTTTTCCAGCTGTTGGTGAGAGAGGGAGCAAAGCTGGACATGCAGGATAAGGATGGGGACACGCCCCTGCATGAAGCCCTGCGGCACCACACCTTGTCTCAGCTGAGACAGCTGCAAGACATGCAAGATGTGGGCAAGGTGAGTTACAGTAAAATGAAGCTTGATTCTGTCAGTATTCAGTTTCTAGATATGAAAACTGAAAATCCTTTTCTGCCTTTAGATTTGTAGATTTGTGACAGGTAACAAAGATGGTATTTTCCAGATATTCCAGTGCACCTGTACATGTATGTGCCTTATTTGGAAATGTACATGTACAAAATTGTTACTACTTTTTCTGCTGTGTGTGAGCAGCTCCTGATGGGACTAGGCACCCAGGGTGCAGACAAGAAGAGTAGTGCGTCCATCGCCTGCTTCCTGGCCGCTAACGGGGCTGATCTGCACATCAAGAACAAGAAGGGACAGACACCGCTGGACCTGTGTCCTGACCCCAACCTGTGCAAGGCCCTCATCAAATGCTTCAAGGAAAGGCACAGGTATTTGATAAGTTACAAGAGCTAATATCTTAAATTTGGAGTCTTAAATGGTACACTGGTGGTTGACAGTTGAAGATATGTACGAAATTTAGTAACTGTAAGAGCGATGCTGGAAGTTATAAGATGGCCTTTGCGAGTCTTGTTGAAATGCAAGCATTTAATCAGGGAATCTTAAGAAAAAGAAACAATAATCAAGGCAACACCTCTACATGAACAAGTACATCAGCTTGTATTAACAGAAAACGTTGCCTCTCAGCCCCCCGATGCAGCCCCTTCACGGCGGGTCCATCCATAACGATGAGGAGGCGCTGGAGGAGTGCATGGTGTGCTCCGACATGAAGAGGGACACGTTGTTTGGGCCGTGTGGACACATCGCCACCTGCTCACTCTGCTCACCTCGGGTGAAGAAGTGCCTGATTTGTAAGGAACCAGTACAGTCCAGAACTAAGGTACGGTTCTTCAGTTTAAGTCCTACCCAGACCTTTTGGTGTTTAGGGATGGTGTCCATCTCAATTTCTACAGCCCTTGGGCCACTACAGTAGAGGGCTAGTCCACTGGTAGTGGAGTGTGTTCAGCTCACATTCTCTATCTCATAAGTACTAAGCAAAGAAAGCAGCACATACTACTTTTCAAGTCTTTGGTATGACCTGGCCAGGGTTTGAACCTCCGACCTTCCAACTGCAAAGCACACTCTACCCCCTCGGCCATTGCACTGCTCATGTACAAAATGTAGTTCTCTACAAAGGTTTTGATCTTTGACATGTTGCTATTTTCTTACCAGAATGATTTTTCTCAACCTTTACCATTGAGCTAGCACACCATCTACACTGTAAGATGACAGCGATTTCAACCGAACTTGCAATAGTGTAGGTAGTCTTTCTTGAAGTTCAGTTGTGACTACTACTGTACTACCATAAAACAATTTTCAAATGTCGTTCCAGGTTGAAGAGTGTGTTGTGTGTTCCGACAAGAAGGCATCAGTCCTGTTTGAGCCCTGCCTGCATATATGTGCCTGTGACAGTAAGTTTTCTTCAGGATTTAATGTCAGACATCTTCTAGTATTAGGCAACAATAGAAGTTGCATCTGTAGCGTGTGAGTAGATGAGTAGTTGTTCAGAGCAGAAAAATGTAAATGTTCCTTTAACAAGGTAAAAACTATGCTGAAGCTCTTGTCTGTTGCTGTTAAGCCATACTATTGCATGCACAATATTTGCAATAAGAGCCAAAGGAGAAATACATATATGACAATGTTTCTACTTACATGTGCCTTTGTACATTATCATCATTTTAAGATAAGTACATTTCCTGAAGTTTTCCAAAACATGTTAATGAGATTATGTTTACCAGAATTGTTTTGTAAAATGCTACCTATTAACATGTTGCCTGTCCCCGTGCAGATTGTGCCAGCCTTATGAAGAAGTGTGTGCAGTGCAGATCTAACATAGACAAGATGGTGCCATTTATTGTGTGCTGTGGAGGGAAACGTAAGTTACACAAAAGTTTTCATCTTGGAAATGAAATAAAATACTTGTCATCATATCTTCTCTTCTGTCAATATTTCCAAAATGGGATATTGTTCCATACAATGTACAATGTCATGTATTTATACTGTAGCATGTTAGGGGAAATAATACTGTAATGCTTTCACATTGACTTGGTTTGAGTTTTCAAAGAAGGCTTATGGTCGACTAGTTTGGGTCAGAGTTGCAAGAATGTGTTGCTGTACTTTTCACGTAGACCTCTGTCAGCTCTGATACAGAAAACTGCATAATTTGGTGATAGGAGAAGCAAGAAAAACTTCTGCTCTCTTTGTGTGTCATTATCATTGGTAAATTTAGCATCATGGCTACTAGAATAAAAAACAAACATGACTCTGAATAAAAGACACCTTCATTGATGGTTCAACAATACAGCATCCACTCATATACATTTTGTAAGCTCAGCGGATTTCTCCACTCAAGTACCTTAAAGTAAGGTTTGTCATTACTAGCACAGATTAATGTAATGCAGGGTTCCCAATGCCCCCTTCCACTGGAGGGAGACCTTTGAATGCTCAAAATTTGATTTGTATGGCCTATGACTTTATGAATGGAAACTGATACATGATGTAAAAGTATGATTTAAAAGACAACAAAACACACAAAACTTACATAATACACTTCTTTATCAAGGAAATAAGATTTTGGGTCACTAAATGGTTACTGAAGTTGCTGCCTCAGTGGAAAGAGAGTGATGAAGTGATTGTTCCCTTAGTGTGGTGACATTAATGTGTAAGTGATGTTCGGTTCCCTCAGCCCCATTGGAGAAAACCCAGAACCAGGTGCAGGCAGGAGGGCAGGCCACTAACAATGCCGACATTCAGAAGCTGCAGCAGCAGCTGCAAGATATCAAAGATCAGGTGAGGCTGTCAGACTGTGTACACAAGAGTTTATCAAAGAATACAATAGACCATGCTGCTTTTTGGGTTTTGGTTGCACTTATGAGAAGCAATGACAGGGGGCAATAGCCATTGGCACCTACATGTATGATATGTATGAGCAGATACAGATAAAGCAAAATAAGCATCACTGTCAAAGTACAGCTAGAAGGCTAGAAGGAGCCACCTCATTTCTGAAATTCAGCTGATCTGGCTCAAATGGGTACAGACAAGGCCACACCGGCATGTCGTACATCCTTGATCCAGATACAAGGCAACATGAACATTATAGATGGAACATACAAAAACAGCTTTGTTTTCTTGGATCATTGAACTTGTCCTTGACCTTACAGACATTATTTTAATTGTACCTTCCTCATTGTAGAAGAAAATATGTCTTTATCAGGCTATATATCTTTTTCTAATGGTAAAAATATAGGATATATCAAAGTGATGGCTTGCGCCATCAGCAAACTAAAATCAAGCTTAAAAGTGTGATTGTTATAAACCCACTTCAATGTTGTTGTGCAGACCATGTGCCCCGTGTGTCTGGACCGGTTGAAGAACATGATCTTCCTGTGCGGCCACGGGACCTGCCAGCTGTGTGGGGACAGGATGACCGAGTGCCCCATCTGCAGGAAGCCTGTGGAGAAGAGAGTCCTCTTGTACTAGCCTCTGGTACTGCAGGATAAAAGAGCACCAACCACCAGCCAATTTTAGTAGTCTCCACCAGACCTCTCTGTAGGCTGTAATGATAAAAAATGGCCAAAATACATGTATGGGGAATATTTTGCTGGAGTTGGCTGGTTGTAGGAGTGCAATTTCTTCTATTTTTTTCAGCTCACAGCGAGGTCTGTGTGGAGACTACAGTTCTAGTGTGGAGCACCCCTCCCCTATTATGTGCAAGGATAGATAATTTTATGTGAATGTCTGTGATTTGATGTTTGAATAGGAAAATATGTCTTTTAGAATCGTTGATGAGCCAATTGTGCTTGATAGATGTTCACAGTTCCTTAACATGTAAATGTATATATGTCAATGTTGCTGTTTCAGAGTACAGTCTTTCCCTGTACCCAATTATGTTGTCATTAGACTTGCCAGGTCCAGAGCACCTCGTTTTAGAAAGTGAAGCTTCAATGGTGTTTGGAAAAAATAGAATCGTAGCTATTATTTGCACTCATAATAGACATGTTGGAGGTTCAGAGGAATTCTATCATTGTACTGCCATATTGGACAGAAAATACCATGGGCTCATGTCGTTTTATGTATTAAAAAATTATCATTGATTAGCAATGATAAGGCTCGATAAGAAATGATGTTCAGTTATTAGTTATAATGGTGTAATTGTGTCGTCTACATGTTTCTTCAAAGTGATGTAATTCTGCTTGTGTTATATGATAATTTGTTATTAAGTTAATAGTGTTGATGTTTGTCATTAAGTGGCATTCAGGACACACAGTCAAAGGGAACATGAAGATATGGATGTACTAGTGTTGTAGATGGTCTGTGGTGCACAACACAGTTACCAAAGTGAACAGAATCAGCTTCACGGGTGTCATAATACTAGTGACCAGTAGTCTATGTTTAAACATCAGGACCTGGTGAGTCTTTTGAAAAGAGACCATTTTGTCATTGTGTCCGAGAAATGTCCTGAACCCTTGATTTTTAAAATTGTTCGGTTGTACTATTTGGGGGTTGTTTGCACTCTTTGCACATGAAGGATATACATGTAAGCGAGATTGATCATGACACAAGAAGAAAAAATACCTGATTATACAAGTAGGAAAGGGATGTAACTGCTTTCTACTAACTGTAATTGCTTACATGTAGGTAGTAAACTATTATCATACATGTAGTGTCATGGGGTTATGGAACTGCTCTGAATTGCATTTATGGTACATATTATGATATGGAGATTGTGTGGGGAGTTGGTCAATTACATAAATATTTATGATTCAGACAGTGAACTAGCCAAAGGTTTAACCAAGACGATAAGGAAATATGATATATCTGAAAATACAGATTTGTTTGACGAACATGCATCCATATTGACAATTGATTAGAAGGTGTAAGCTGCAAGAAGTGATTACTGACATGATTAAAAAAAGATGGCTTTTGATAACAATTTTGACAAGTCTGCCTTGTACGTGACACACTTCGTTCTTTGTGTAGTTTTGTGGACTTCTTTTGTAAAATGTATGTAAAATCAAGGGGCCATTGGAGAACTAAGCATTTGGTTGCTTCCTCCATAGTACACTAAAACTGTATGGTTTTCCATACAGCAACTATTGGTCATTTAGAATCATATGCATTTAGCAGTGATTATAACACATGTAGATAACATTCATAGTGACTGATTCCTAACTTCCATGCATCTGTAAAACACAAATAATACACAGCAATGTTCACATTGTTTGCAGCTGAGCACACCTCTTCAGAGCATTGGTGACAAATTGTATTACATTGAGGTACACATGTATGAACATTGTGGGCAAAATGACTAACTGTTATAGTTAACGTAACTGTTAACGTTACTTCCTCAAGGTTGATCAATATTTGTGGAACATCTTTATGTTGTACATGTCTAGATCAGACAACGGAATGTTGTCAAGATTCAATATTGTTCCATTGGTAATTGGGAAATAATGTCACAAAACGTCATATTGTGCCACAAATGTGTGGAAAAGCAGTGGATAGATGTTATGGCGGTTACATAATTAAAAAAAGAAATTGAACAAGGCTTTTTAAATGAAACCTAATCCACCAAGCTATCCAGTAAATGTTGAATCTGTACAACAGACACTGTTGCTCATATGCACCTGAATAAATCTGTTGGGCATAAATGTGTTTTAGAGTAGTTATTTATTGGCTTCAGTCGGAATCATCTTATTATGTTACCTTCGCAGAAGGAAACATATTGTATTTGCTCAGTTTCTTCCTCTTCCTCCTCTTCTCCAAACATATAAAAAACACTAATATCTTCACAAATACAGGTTGTAAACACTTGAAATTCGGTACACTGGTAGGATAGTACATAAGACACTGCACCTTGGTCATTGTGTCCCACATAGATGTAAAAAAATGATTTTAAAGTTGCCAACAAAAATTCTGAATTGAAGTTGCCAACAAAAATTCCCAATTAAAGTTGCCAACAAAAATTCCCAATTAAAGTTGCCAACAAAAATTCCCAATTAAAGTTGCCAACAAAAATTCAGAATTAAAGTTGCCAACAAAAATTCCGAATTATAGGGACCAACAAAAATTCTGAATTAAAGTGACCAATAAAAATTCCGAATTAAAGTTGCCAACAAAAATTCTGAATTAAAGTTGCCAACCAAAATTCTGAATTAAAGTTGCCAACAAAAATTCCGAATTAAAGTTGCCAACAAAAATTCTGAATTAAAGTTGCCAACAAAAATTCCGAAATAAAGTTGCCAACAAAAATTCCCAATTAAAGTTGCCAACAAAAATTCCCAATTAAAGTTGCCAACAAAAATTCCCAATTAAAGTTGCCCACAAAAATTCCGAATTAAAGTTGCCAACAAAAATTCCGAATTAAAGTGACCAACGAAAATTCTGAATTAAAGTGACCAACAAAAATTCCGAATTAAAGTTGCCAACAAAAATTCTGAATTAAAGTTGCCAACCAAAATTCTGAATTAAAGTTGCCAACAAAAATTCTGAATTAAAGTTGCCAACAAAAATTCCGAATTAAAGTGACCAACAAAAATTCTGAATTAAAGTTGCCAACAAAAAGTCCGAATTAAAGTTGCCAACAAAAAGTCAGAATTAAAGTGATCAACAAAAATTCCGAATTAAAGTTGCCAACAAAAATTCCGAATTAAAGTTGCCAACAAAAATTCCGAATTAAAGTTGCCAACAAAAATTCGGAATTAAAGCTGCCAACAAAAATTCTGAATTAAAGTTGCCAACAAAAATTCCGAATTAAAGTTGCCAACCAAAATTCTGAATTAAAGTTGCCAACAAAAATTCCGAATTAAAGTTGCCAACAAAAATTCCGAATTAAAGTTGCCAACAAAAATTCAGCATAAAGTTACCAACGAAAATTCTGAATTAAAGTTGCCAACAAAAATTCCGAATTAAAGTGACCAACAAAAATTCTGAATTAAAGTTGCCAACAAAAATTCCGAATTAAAGTTGCCAACAAAAATTCCGAATTAAAGTTGCCAACAAAAATTCCGAATTAAAGTTGCCAACAAAAATTCCCAATTAAAGTTGCCAACAAAAATTCGAAATTAAAGTTGCCAACAAAAATTCCGAATTAAAGTAACCAACGAAAATTCTGAATTAAAGTGACCAACAAAAATTCCGAATTAAAGTTGCCAACAAAAATTCTGAATTAAAGTTGCCAACAAAAATTCTGAATTAAAGTTGCCAACAAAAATTCCGAATTAAAGTTGCCAACAAAAATTCTGAATTAAAGTTGCCAACAAAAATTCCGAATTAAAGTTGCCAACAAAAATTCCGCATTAAAGTTGCCAACAAAAATTCCCAATTAAAGTTGCCAACAAAAATTCCCAATTAAAGTTGCCAACAAAAATTCTGAATTAAAGTTGCCAACAAAAATTCCGAATTATAGGGACCAACAAAAATTCGGAATTAAAGTTGCCAACAAAAATTCCGAATTAAAGTTGCCAACAAAAATTCGGAATTAAAGTTGCCAACAAAAATTCCGAATTAAAGTGACCAACAAAAATTCTGAATTAAAGTTGCCAACAAAAATTCCAAATTAAAGTTGCCAACAAAAATTCTGAATTAAAGTTGCCAACAAAAATTCCGAATTAAAGTTGCCAACAAAAATTCCGAATTAAAGTTGCCAACAAAAATTCTGAATTAAAGTTGCCAACAAAAATTCCCAATTAAAGTTGCCAACAAAAATTCTCAATTAAAGTTGCCAACAAAAATTCCGAATTATAGGGACCAACAAAAATTTTGAATTAAAGTGACCAACAAAAATTCCGAATTAAAGTTGCCAACAAAAATTCCGAATAAAAGTGACATTAAAGTTGCCAACAAAAATTCTGAATTAGTTACCAACAAAAATTCTGAATTAAAGTTGCCAACAAAAATTCCGAATTAAAGTTGCCAACAAAAATTCTGAATTAAAGTGACCAGCAAAAATTCTGAATTAAAGTTGCCAACAAAAATTTTGAATTAGAGTTGCCAACAAAAATTCTGAATTAAAGTTGCCAACAAAAATTCTGAATTAAAGTTGCCAACAAAAATTCCGAAATAAAGTTGCCAACAAAAATTCTGAATTAAAGTTGCCAACAAAAATTCCGAATTAAAGTTGCCAACGAAAATTCCGAATTAAAGTTGCCAACAAAAATTCTGAATTCAAGTTGCCAACAAAAATTCTGAATTAAAGTTGCCAACAAAAATTCCGAATTAAAGTAACCAACGAATATTCTGAATTAAAGTGACCAACAAAAATTCCGAATTAAAGTTGCCAACCAAAATTCTGAATTAAAGTTGCCAACAAAAATTCTGAATTAAAGTTGCCAACAAAAATTCCGCATTAAAGTTGCCAACAAAAATTCTGAATTAAAGTTGCCAACAAAAATTCCGAATTAAAGTTGCCAACAAAAATTCTGAATTAAAGTTGCCAACAAAAATTTTGAATTAAAGTTGCCAACAAAAATTCCCAATTAAAGTTGCCAACAAAAATTCTGAATTAAAGTTGCCAACAAAAATTCCGAATTATAGGGACCAACAAAAATTCTGAATTAAAGTGACCAACGAAAATTCGGAATTAAAGTTGCCAACAAAAATTCCGAATTAAAGTTGCCAACAAAAATTCGGAATTAAAGTTGCCAACGAAAATTCTGAATTAAAGTTGCCAACAAAAATTCTGAATTAAAGTTGCCAACAAAAATTGCGAATTAAAGTGACCAACAAAAATTCTGAATTAAAGTTGCCAACAAAAATTCCGAATTAAAGTTGCCAACGAAAATTCTGAATTAAAGTTGCCTACAAAAATTCCGAATTAAAGTTGCCAACAAAAATTCCGAATTATAGGGACCAACAAAAATTCTGAATTAAAGTGACCAACAAAAATTCCGAATTAAAGTTGCCAACAAAAATTCTAAATTAAAGTTGCCAACAAAAATTCTGAATTAAAGTTGCCAACAAAAATTCCGAATAAAAGTTGCCAACAAAAATTCTGAATTAAAGTTGCCAACAAAAATTCCGAATTAAAGTTGCCAACAAAAATTCCGAATTAAAGTTGCCAACAAAAATTCGGAATTAAAGTTGCCAACGAAAATTCTGAATTAAAGTTGCCAACAAAAATTCTGAATTAAAGTTGCCAACAAAAATTCCGAATTATAGGGACCAACAAAAATTCTGAATTAAAGTGACCAACAAAAATTCCGAATTAAAGTTGCCAACAAAAATTCTGAATTAAAGTTACCAACAAAAATTTCGAATTAAAGTTACCAACAAAAATTCCGATTTAAAGTGACCAACAAAAATTCCAAATTAAAGTGACCAACAAAAATTCTGAATTAAAGTTGCCAACAAAAATTCTGAATTAAAGTTGCCAACAAAAATTGCGAATTTAAGTGACCAACAAAAATTCCGAATTAAAGTTGCCAACAAAAATTCTGAATTAAAGTTGCCAACAAAAATTCCGAATTAAAGTTGCCAACAAAAATTCCGAATTAAAGTTACCAACAAAAATTTCGAATTAAAGTTACCAACAAAAATTCCGAATTAAAGTTGCCAACAAAAATTCCGAATTAAAGTTGCCAACAAAAATTCTGAATTAAAGTTGCCAACAAAAATTCTGAATTAAAGTTGCCAACAAAAATTCCGAATTAAAGTAACCAACGAATATTCTGAATTAAAGTGACCAACAAAAATTCCGAATTAAACCTACCAACAAAAATTCTGAATTAAAGTGATCAACAAAAATTCTGAATTAAAGTTGCCAACAAAAATTCCGAATTAAAGTTGCCAACAAAAATTCTGAATTAAAGTTGCCAACAAAAATTCCGAATTAAAGTAACCAACGAATATTCCGAATTAAAGTGACCAACAAAAATTCTGAATTAAAGTTGCCAACAAAAATCCCGAATTAAAGTTGCCAACAAAAATTCTGAATTAAAGTTACCAACTAAAATTTTGAATTAATGTTACCAACAAAAATTCCGATTTAAAGTGACCAACAAAAATTCCAAATTAAAGTGACCAACAAAAATTCCGAATTAAAGTGACCAACAAAAATTCCGAATTAAAGTTACCAACAAAAATTGCGAATTTAAGTGACCTACAAAAATTCTGAATTAAAGTTACCGACAAAATTCTGAATTAAAGTGACCAACAAAAATTCCGAATTAAAGTGACCAACGAAAATTCCGAATTGAAGTGACCAACAAAAATTCCGAATTAAAGTTACCAACAAAAATTCCAAATTAAAGTTACCAACAAAAATTCCGAATTAAAGTTATCAACGAAAATTCCGAATTAAAGTGACCAACAAAAATTCTGAATTAAAGTTACCAACAAAAATTCCGAGATAAAGTTGCCAACAAAAATTCCAAATTAAAGTGACCAACAAAAATTCTGAATTAAAGTTACCAAAAAAAATTCTGAATTAAAGTTGCCAACAAAAATTCCGAATTAAAGTTGCCAACAAAAATTCCGAATTAAAGTGACATTAAAGTTGCCAACAAAAATTCTGAATTAGTTACCAACAAAAATTCTGAATTAAAGTTGCCAACAAAAATTCCGAATTAAAGTTGCCAACAAAAATTCTGAATTAAAGTTGCCAATAAAAATTCTGAATTAACGTTGCCAACAAAAATTCTGAATTAAAGTTGCCAACAAAAATTCCGAATTAAAGTGACCAACAAAAATTCTGAATTAAAGTGACCAGCAAAAATTCTGAATTAAAGTTGCCAACAAAAATTTTGAATTAGAGTTGCCAACAAAAATTCTGAATTAAAGTTGCCAACAAAAATTCTGAATTAAAGTTGCCAACAAAAATTCCGAATTAAAGTTGCCAACAAAAATTCTGAATTAAAGTTGCCAACAAAAATTCCGAATTAAAGTTGCCAACAAAAATTCTGAATTAAAGTTGCCAACAAAAATTCGGAATTAAAGTTGCCAACAAAAATTCCGAATTAAAGTAACCAACGAAAATTCTGAATTAAAGTTGCCAACAAAAATTCCGAATTAAAGTAACCAACGAAAATTCTGAATTAAAGTGACCAACAAAAATTCCGAATTAAAGTTGCCAACAAAAATTCTGAATTAAAGTTGCCAACAAAAATTCTGAATTAAAGTTGCCAACAAAAATTCCGAATTAAAGTTGCCAACAAAAATTCTGAATTAAAGTTGCCAACAAAAATTCCGAATTAAAGTTGCCAACAAAAATTCCGCATTAAAGTTGCCAACAAAAATTCCCAATTAAAGTTGCCAACAAAAATTCCCAATTAAAGTTGCCAACAAAAATTCTGAATTAAAGTTGCCAACAAAAATTCCGAATTATAGGGACCAACAAAAATTCGGAATTAAAGTTGCCAACAAAAATTCCGAATTAAAGTTGCCAACAAAAATTCCGAATTAAAGTTGCCAACAATAATTCCGAATTAAAGTGACCAACAAAAATTCTGAATTAAAGTTGCCAACAAAAATTCCAAATTAAAGTTGCCAACAAAAATTCTGAATTAAAGTTGCCAACAAAAATTCGAATTAAAGTTGCCAACAAAAATTCCGAATTAAAGTTGCCAACAAAAATTCTGAATTAAAGTTGCCAACAAAAATTCCCAATTAAAGTTGCCAACAAAAATTCTCAATTAAAGTTGCCAACAAAAATTCCGAATTATAGGGACCAACAAAAATTTTGAATTAAAGCGACCAACAAAAATTCCGAATTAAAGTTGCCAACAAAAATTCCGAATTAAAGTTGCCAACAAAAATTCTGAATTAAAGTTGCCAACAAAAATTCCGAATTAAAGTGACATTAAAGTTGCCAACAAAAATTCCGAATTAGTTACCAACAAAAATTCTGAATTAAAGTTGCCAACAAAAATTCCGAATTAAAGTTGCCAACAAAAATTCTGAATTAAAGTTGCCAATAAAAATTCTGAATTAAAGTTGCCAACAAAAATTCCGAATTAAAGTTGCCAACAAAAATTCCGAATTAAAGTGACCAACAAAAATTCTGAATTAAAGTGACCAGCAAAAATTCTGAATTAAAGTTGCCAACAAAAATTTTGAATTATAGTTGCCAACAAAAATTCTGAATTAAAGTTGCCAACAAAAATTCTGAATTAAAGTTGCCAACAAAAATTCCGAAATAAAGTTGCCAACAAAAATTCCGAATTAAAGTTGCCAACAAAAATTCCGAATTAAAGTTGCCAACAAAAATTCCGAATTAAAGTTGCCAACAAAAATTCTGAATTAAAGTTGCCAACAAAAATTCGGAATTAAAGTTGCCAACAAAAATTCCGAATTAAAGTAACCAACGAAAATTCTGAATTAAAGTGACCAACAAAAATTCCGAATTAAAGTTGCCAACCAAAATTCTGAATTAAAGTTGCCAACAAAAATTCTGAATTAAAGTTGCCAACAAAAATTCTGAATTAAAGTTGCCAACAAAAATTCCGCATTAAAGTTGCCAACAAAAATTCTGAATTAAAGTTGCCAACAAAAATTCCGAATTAAAGTTGCCAACAAAAATTCCGAATTAAAGTTGCCAACAAAAATTCTGAATTAAAGTTGCCAACAAAAATTCCCAATTAAAGTTGCCAACAAAAATTCTGAATTAAAGTTGCCAACAAAAATTCCGAATTATAGGGACCAACAAAAATTCCGAATTAAAGTTGCCAACGAAAATTCGGAATTAAAGTTGCCAACAAAAATTCTGAATTAAAGTTGCCAACAAAAATTCCGAATTAAAGTGACCAACAAAAATTCTGAATTAAAGTTGCCAACAAAAATTCCGAATTAAAGTTGCCAACGAAAATTCTGAATTAAAGTTGCCAACAAAAATTCCGAATTAAAGTTGCCAACAAAAATTCCGAATTATAGGGACCAACAAAAATTCTGAATTAAAGTGACCAACAAAAATTCCGAATTAAAGTTGCCAACAAAAATTCTAAATTAAAGTTGCCAACAAAAATTCTGAATTAAAGTTGCCAACAAAAATTCCGAATAAAAGTTGCCAACAAAAATTCCGAATTAAAGTTGCCAACAAAAATTCCGAATTAAAGTTGCCAACAAAAATTCCCAATTAAAGTTGCCAACAAAAATTCTGAATTAAAGTTGCCAACAAAAATTCCGCATTATAGGGACCAACAAAAATTCCAAATTAAAGTGACCAACAAAAATTCCGAATTAAAGTTGCCAACAAAAATTCTGAATTAAAGTTGCCAACAAAAATTTCGAATTAAAGTTACCAACAAAAATTCCGATTTAAAGTGATCAACAAAAATTCCAAATTAAAGTGACCAACAAAAATTCTGAATTAAAATTGCCAACAAAAATTCTGAATTAAAGTTGCCAACAAAAATTGCGAATTTAAGTGACCAACAAAAATTCCGAATTAAAGTTGCCAACAAAAATTCTGAATTAAAGTTGCCAACAAAAATTCCGAATTAAAGTTGCCAACAAAAATTCCGAATTAAAGTTACCAACAAAAATTTCGAATTAAAGTTACCAACAAAAATTCCGAATTATAGGGACCAACAAAAATTCCGAATTAAAGTTGCCAACAAAAATTCTGAATTAAAGTTGCCAACAAAAATTCTGAATTAAAGTTGCCAACAAAAATTCCGAATTAAAGGGACCAACAAAAATTCTGAATTAAAGTTGCCAACAAAAATTCCGAATTAAAGTTGCCAACAAAAATTCCGAATTAAAGTTGCCAACAAAAATTCTGAATTAAAGTTGCCAACAAAAATTCTGAATTAAAGTTGCCAACAAAAATTCCGAATTAAAGGGACCAACAAAAATTCTGAATTAAAGTTGCCAACAAAAATTCCGAATTAAAGTTGCCAACAAAAATTCCGAATTAAAGTTGCCAACAAAAATTCTGAATTAAAGTTGCCAACAAAAATTCTGAATTAAAGTTGCCAACAAAAATTCGGAATTAAAGTTGCCAACAAAAATTCCGAATTAAAGTAACCAACGAAAATTCTGAATTAAAGTGACCAACAAAAATTCCGAATTAAAGTTGCCAACCAAAATTCTGAATTAAAGTTGCCAACAAAAATTCTGAATTAAAGTTGCCAACAAAAATTCCGCATTAAAGTTGCCAACAAAAATTCTGAATTAAAGTTGCCAACAAAAATTCCGAATTAAAGTTGCCAACAAAATTCCGCATTTAAGTTGCCAACAAAATTCTGAATTAAAGTTGCCAACAAAAATTCCCAATTAAAGTTGCCAACAAAAATTCTGAATTAAAGTTGCCAACAAAAATTCCGAATTATAGGGACCAACAAAAATTCTGAATTAAAGTGACCAACAAAAATTCGGAATTAAAGTTGCCAACAAAAATTCCGAATTAAAGTTGCCAACAAAAATTCCGAATTAAAGTTGCCAACGAAAATTCGGAATTAAAGTTGCCAACAAAAATTCTGAATTAAAGTTGCCAACAAAAATTCCGAATTAAAGTGACCAACAAAAATTCTGAATTAAAGTTGCCAACAAAAATTCCGAATTAAAGTTGCCAACGAAAATTCTGAATTAAAGTTGCCAACAAAAATTCCGAATTAAAGTTGCCAACAAAAATTCCGAATTATAGGGACCAACAAAAATTCTGAATTAAAGTGACCAACAAAAATTCCGAATTAAAGTTGCCAACAAAAATTCTAAATTAAAGTTGCCAACAAAAATTCTGAATTAAAGTTGCCAACAAAAATTCTGAATAAAAGTTGCCAACAAAAATTCCGAATTAAAGTTGCCAACAAAAATTCCGAATTAAAGTTGCCAACAAAAATTACCAATTAAAGTTGCCAACAAAAATTCTGAATTAAAGTTGCCAACAAAAATTCCGAATTATAGGGACCAACAAAAATTCCAAATTAAAGTGACCAACAAAAATTCCGAATTAAAGTTGCCAACAAAAATTCTGAATTAAAGTTACCAACAAAAATTTCGAATTAAAGTTACCAACAAAAATTCCGATTTAAAGTGACCAACAAAAATTCCAAATTAAAGTGACCAACAAAAATTCTGAATTAAAGTTGCCAACAAAAATTCTGAATTAAAGTTGCCAACAAAAATTGCGAATTTAAGTGACCAACAAAATTCCGAATTAAAGTTGCCAACAAAAATTCTGAATTAAAGTTGCCAACAAAAATTCCGAATTAAAGTTGCCAACAAAAATTCCGAATTAAAGTTACCAACAAAAATTTCGAATTAAAGTTACCAACAAAAATTCCGAATTATAGGGACCAACAAAAATTCCGAATTAAAGTTGCCAACAAAAATTCTGAATTAAAGTTGCCAACAAAAATTCTGAATTAAAGTTGCCAACAAAAATTCCGAATTAAAGGGACCAACAAAAATTCTGAATTAAAGTTGCCAACAAAAATTCCGAATTAAAGTTGCCAACAAAAATTCCGAATTAAAGTTGCCAACAAAAATTCTGAATTAAAGTTGCCAACAAAAATTCTGAATTAAAGTTGCCAACAAAAATTCCGAATTAAAGGGACCAACAAAAATTCTGAATTAAAGTTGCCAACAAAAATTCCGAATTAAAGTTGCCAACAAAAATTCCGAATTAAAGTTGCCAACAAAAATTCTGAATTAAAGTTGCCAACAAAAATTCTGAATTAAAGTTGCCAACAAAAATTCCGAATTAAAGGGACCAACAAAAATTCTGAATTAAAGTTGCCAACAAAAATTCCGAATTAAAGTTGCCAACAAAAATTCCGAATTAAAGTTGCCAACAAAAATTCTGAATTAAAGTTGCCAACAAAAATTCTGAATTAAAGTTGCCAACAAAAATTCCGAATTAAAGTTGCCAACAAAAATTCTGAATTAAAGTTGCCACCAAAAATCCCGAATTAAAGTTGCCAACAAAAATTCTGAATTAAAGTTACCAACTAAAATTTCGAATTAAAGTTACCAACAAAAATTCCGATTTAAAGTGACCAACAAAAATTCCGAATTAAAGTGACCAACAAAAATTCCGAATTAAAGTTACCAACAAAAATTGCGAATTTAAGTGACCAACAAAAATTCTGAATTAAAATTACCAACAAAAATTCTGAATTAAAGTGACCAACAAAAATTCCGAATTAAAGTGACCAACAAAAATTCCGAATTAAAGTTACCAAAAAAAATTCCGAATTAAAGTTACCAACAAAAATTCCAAATTAAAGTTACCAACAAAAATTCCGAATTAAAGTTATCAACGAAAATTCCGAATTAAAGTGACCAACAAAAATTCTGAATTAAAGTTACCAACAAAAATTCCGAGATAAAGTTGCCAACAAAAATTCCAAATTAAAGTGACCAACAAAAATTCTGAATTAAAGTTACCAAAAAAAATTCCGAATTAAAGTGACCAACAAAAATTCCGAATTAAAGTTACCAACAAAAATTCCGAATTAAAGTGACCAACAAAATTTCTGAATTAAAGTTACCAACGAAAATTCTGAATTAAAGTTACCAACAAAAATTCCGAATTAAAGTTACCAAAAAATTTTGAATTAAAGTTACCAACAAAAATTCTGAATTAAAGTTACCAACCAAAATTCCGATTTAAAGTTACCAACCAAAATTCCGAATTAAAGTGACCAACAAAAATTCCGAATTAAAGTTACCAACAAAAATTCTGAATTAAAGTGACCATGGTAACTGGTGTTGTGTTACATCATGTTGCAATTTTATAGCAGGAGGGATAACTCCTGTAGATTAACAGAGTAGACCATATGCGAAAGTAAACATTATGCATTTGCTTTGCAAATGTTACCTTTCTAGTATGTATACTATGTTGTTTCAATGAATCCATCATTGTGCCCTCCAATGGTTTGTAATGTACTGGAGTAATTTAAATTTTGAATTGCTACATAAAACTACAGTGCTGCGGAATAGGAAAAAGTAGACACTGGTGGCAGCCGTGGTGCTGATCACATCATCCGGGCCCTGGCTGTAGTTCTATAGCAACATGCTAGGTGGCACCAGTAAACAGTTGTCACATCCTATATACACACAAATAAACAGAGCAACTGTCATAGAGTTTTCATTGGTGTATCCCTCCCAAAGTCTGCTCTGTACTTTTCTTACATGTGTGTAGTATTCAGCTACATGTTAACTAACTGTACAGGGTAAAGTTTGGACAGGGGCAACAGTCAATTAACAAGTAAAATTGCAATTTTTTATTGTTAGAAAAAGAAGATAAGTCCAGTTCAGTTACATGTTTAACCTTCCTACCTTATCTGACATGTAGTAACTCTTCCCTTTGTAGCATCTGTCGTAAGAGCCTTGATGATGTACGTGTAGAGTGCTTTAAATGATTCATCATATACTATAAATTATCAGTAACTGTTAAATCCACTAGTATTGTACCTGTTTGCTCCACATTCTTATAAGAAACCCTGTCAGCACCAAAAACATTGCAATGTTCCCATATCTCATACTCTTGCATATCCACCTCTTGACATGCATATGTGATCATATATGTCTCTTAATGAAGAAAACCAAACAGACAAATATCCAGTCTTACACTACCAAATATTATACCTACATGTACAGTCAGTTCTCTTCTACCCTCATGACAGTTAGGACTATATACAGTGAAGTTACACAGCTTTAGTCTAGTTTTAGACAAGTAGAAAATGTTCCCTATCAACTGTGAGGACTAGCTACTCATAATCGGAGGAATCAGAGTGTTCAGTACAATCCATAAACGGTTTAGTTCACAGACATTGTTAACTAAGTTACCTAATGTGGAAACTATGTACATAACCTGTCTGGGTACAAAGTTGAAACAACATGGTATGAAAACACCTGACAGAGAAAGAGGTCAAATACATGCACAACTGACCTTAGGAGCACAGCCAGCTAGATGTACAAGTACTAAGCTCTCAAAGCTACTAGTATGTAAGAACTACATGAGGTGTAGTGCATTGATGTACTAAGATTTAAACAGTAAGCCTTTCATTTGCATTTTAAGTTCTTCAAGGCCCGAATTTACATTGTCCATAAATGTACAGTATAGATGTGTGTGCAAGCATCCTTGCCATTTCTAACAGAGACTCTTGGTGCAAATACTGAAGTATAAAAAAAGCCAAAATACTGTTTTTACCATCTCTGAAACTCTTCAAAATGATTCAATTCACAGTTTGATTTGATTTGATTACAGACTAAACAGAAAAGGTTCTGAGTAGTGTACCTTCCTTACTTTTGGCTGGATTCTTGGGTGTTCAGGCACAAGTATCACCACAAAATCTTAACAAGATCTTTCTGCATAACACATGCAAACTTTCTAATACCTACTGCACCTTACTTCAAAGGCTTACTTACATAGAAAGCCACTGAATGCATGCTGAGCTGAGTTCCACAAGGGCACAACATTTCCACACAACAATTCTGGTCGTGCACAAACAGAATCTTTCATCCATTACCACATGACTTATCAAAAACTCCCCTTGGTAAATAATGTGTCAGACTTTAAAGACCATCCAGTCTGCTCCCTCTCCCATCGACTTGTTAGAAAATTGCTAGCTACATGTACATGTATACTATTGTCTTCTATACTACAGGTTTATGCTAGATCTGAGTCTCATCACTACTAGGAATCCTAGCTAATTCAGTTTTTTTCATTACTGTTCTTTGATTTTTGCACATTCCTACAACAATGTATTTCTTGAGACAAACAATTAAAATACACAGTCTTCCTTTCAGTTGTAAGAAAATATGCCTTTCCCTGCACAATTGTATACCAGTAAAAATACAAGTACAACTGTACTGCATTGCACAGAATTTCATTCTTGTCCACAGTTGAGAAACACTGGTAAGATAAACCCCACAACAACTTCTCAGTGATTATTTTGCACAGTTCAAAGGCCAGCTCCTTGCAACACCAAGTAGATGGTAAAAAAAATTTGTCCTGATGATTTAACATGAAAACTTCTAAGCTGTGCTTTCTGGTGCAATTCATTCTGAAACTAAAGTTACGCAAAGATGAGACCACGAACCTCCACATTTGGGTACTACACCATGACAAGTATGTGTTGAAATGAATAACTTAGCAAAGTCTGCTGCCTGGTGAGGACTACACTACTACATAAGCAATAAACATCCTAAGGACAAGGTGACAGCATTTTCAGTTTTACTCGACAGATGAGTTTGTCCACACGATTTTAGACAAAATATACATGCAACAGTAAATGTACATACAAAGGACACAGATACACAAGACCCTTTTTCCCTGTTAGTACTGTAAGCAACCTGGTGTGAAGGATTAAAGGCAATATTCTAGTCAGAACGAGTATAAACTCTTTACCAATACTGAGATCGGCCACCACTAAAACCAGTTGGATTAAGTTCAGACACAGTCTATCTTAAGCTATTCACCTTGCAACAATCTAAAATACTGTGTGCCAGTACACCAAAGTACACATCACCATTGGTAGATGGGATATATCTCTGTACAAAACACTCTCACATTTTGCTTGCCCTTTATGTACTATAGCAATTGCTAATGTTGTAGTACAAAGTACACAGGTGCTAGCAAAGTGGTCTAAATGGACATAACAAGTTTGACTTAAGACCCCAGTCAGAAGACCCTGTCCAAATCCAGCAACCCTGCCACACAGAATCTGTGTTGCACACCCCGGTCTAGATTGAGTCTGGCTCTCTGTAGTTGGGCTCCGTAGCTGTGAAGTAGTCGTCTAAGAAGTTGTGGAGATACTCGAAGGTTGGCCGCGTCTCCTCGTCACGGGCCCAAGTCTGCAACATGAGGTTGTAGAGCGAGTCTGGACACCCCTGGGGCTGGGGCATCCTGTACCCCCTCTCCACCTGGTCCAACACCTCCCTGTTCATCATCCCTGCAGGACAACACAAAACAGTCAGGATCAACACAACACAAATAGTACTGGGGAGGGTTTTAGACTGTAAAAAAACTAATTTATGATCTTGAACTATAAACAGTTTTTCCTTATTTAGCATACATGTAGTTTCATAGACCACATCTCCCTGTAAAAGCTGAACACTGGGTGAGGTGATAATGTGATATGTGGTTGACCAAAACAACTTTAAAGGTAGAGCAACAAAATGGCACAAAAGAACAGACACGTTACATACATACCATACCACAAGATTACCTGACAGTGTACAATAGGGACATAATCAGCTGAAAGCATTTCACCTACTCAGGTTAGGGTGTAGGGATAGACATGTGCTTAAAGAATAAAGTGTGCTGTGAGCTTTGTGATGGGCTCCTCTGCATTGTGAAATCGAAAAAATATTTAAGGTTATAAATATAACATTACAGAAAAATGGGAAAGCTTCACGCACATCCATTTCCCCTCAAATTATGTTTCCATCATCCTGCAAAACAAATGCTTCAATGCAGGGATTGATATACTTAATGATTTTTTTGGCTAACCTCTGTGGTTAGCTCTGGAAGCCCACTGCTAAACCGCTGTTCTAGGAGAAGAACATTTGTTGTTTAGCATTCACAAGGGAAAAATAGTCAATATTTAGTAAGTCTTACAGCTACAGGCTTCATAAAGACAGGAGTGACATCAGAGTACAAGAAGCCTGTGACAGCCCATCACCTGCTGACATGTACATGTAACCATAGCAACCACAACCACCAGCAGCCACCAGTACAGAGACATGACATGAACACATGGTACCTGCACCTAGACGACCTCAGGCTCTTTGTAGTTTGGCTCTGTGGCAGTGAAATAGTCGTCAAGAAAAGACCCTATGTATTCAAATGTGGGTCTTTCTTCTGGCTCCCTGTGCCAGCACTGCTGCATCAACTCGAACAGCGAGTCCGGACAGTCTCTGATTTGAGGCATGCGGTACCCCCTGGACACTTCCTCTATAACCTCCTTGTTGCTCATGCCTAAAAATAAACACCTACATATACAGTCTAATACTCAGTACAGCAAACTACCACCCAATCAGTCATTCTTTCTTTATTAAGTAAAGACATCATGATACTTACTTCTCCACCTGTGACAAAAAGTATGTAACATTTTCAATTCTTTTTTCAGTTGATACAGGGCAAAGTGTGATGAGGCTCCAAATATTTCCACTTTATCTAAATATTGCAAGTGCTCTTTGTTATGAGAAAAATAACATGGTTCAATGGTATTACTAGTAGAACTAGTTTCTACAGCAGGACCTTACCAGGGTATGGGATCTTGCCATGAGTCACCAGTTCTGTCAGGAGGATCCCGAAGGACCAGACGTCAGATTTGATGGTGAACTTGCCGTAAAGCGCTGCCTCTGGAGCGGTCCATTTGATGGGAAACTTAGCACCTGTAGAAGGACATCAGACAAGAACTTATCAATACTAACACACAGTATGTATAATGACATATAATTCTCCAACACACTGTATCTATACACAAGTTTGACCAAAATGCTGTACTGTTTAGGCAAAGCTAACAAACCTCTTTGTTTCCTGTCTACAAAAAAGAAGTATATAACAGAAAGTTTTCACTCACCTTGTTGTGCCTTGTACAGGTCATCCTCTATGAGTCTGGCTAAACCAAAGTCTGCTATTTTGCAGTTATTTTCGTCCCCTACAAGTACATTGGCCGCCCTCAGGTCTCGATGCACATACTTCATTCTCTCGATATAGGCCATGCCAAATGCAATCTGTTAGAGGGAAACAGCAGTTGTTAAGGAAAAGTATCAGAGAAGGTTGTTGCCTTTGGGAAAATGGTATGTTTCAAATACCACATAACCATCTTTTGACACAATTTCTTTTTTCCTATAGGCACTAGTATGTAAAGAAATCAATGCCATACACCAATTTGGACAAGGTCAAGAATGACTTTCTGATGACAACAGGACAGTAACAGTTCCTGAAGTCTTCCGTACTAGACTACACATCTAGGCATATTTAAATAAGTTACTAGCATTTCATCTGCTGAAAGATCATTCTAACCCTCATCCTCTATCAGTAAGGGACAGGGTAAGATAAGCTTCCCACCTGAGCCCCCATGTCCACCAGTTCTTTCAGCCCAGCCTTCTGTCCATCTCCCTTGACTATATAGTCCAGCAGACTGCCATTGCACATGTACTCTGTGATGATGTAGATGGGCTCCCTGTCCGTGCAGACAGCGTACAGGGCCACCAGCTTCTCATGACGCAGTTTCTTCATGATGGTGGCCTCCTCCAGGAAGGCTTGAGGAGACATGGAGCCAGACCTCAGGGTCTTCACCGCCACCTTGGTGCTATGGTTCCACACGGCTAGAGGGGTATACAAGGTGACGTGATAAGGACATCACATTGGTTTTGTTGTGTTTTGTCTCCATAGCACTTAATCGACAGTGTTTTGATATTGCCATGTCTGGCCACAAAAACAGCAATATCAAAATAATGCTGTATGCTATTTGCACTAGGAAAATGTGTACATGTGCATCTACACCAACTGTCTGCAACAATCACAATAAAATCAAAGAACTTCATTACCAAACAATACTGTCACAAGAACTGTACAATGAACAAATAACTTACCCAACCAGACCTCTCCAAAGTTGCCCTGGCCCAGCTTCTCCTTCAGGGAGATGGACTCCCTGTCTATTTCCCAGGCGTCCTTGGTGTGGTGGGAGAGATCCTTGGTCATTGGCATGGACTTGGAGCAGGGCTTCACCAGCTGATAGGCCAGGCCACCTGACGTCTCTGTACATAAACACATGGCAATCATCTGATGATGGTGGGATCAATGGACAGCTACTAATCTATACAGCATCTATAACACCGACATCATATCTAACAACACCTATTAGAGTGTACATCAAATATGGTATAATAGGGCAGTTGAAATTACTGGCTCAAATTATCATAACACGTACCCAGACAGGTTTCCAGTGATGGGTCTCACTTCTCATAACAGCTTCACTGGCTGATGTTAATCTATACTGGAGGCCTACAGTCATGGAACTGACTCCAAAACCTACTAAAAGATTGATTTAATATTTTGCACTCTTTATAACATGTATGTCTTGACCTTGACCAACCTGAGTAGTGTTGCACAAGTTCCTGTAAGGTTTTGAACTGTGTTCTGCTGGCTATGTAGTAGCCTCCACTGTCCAGGTTCCTGATCCTGTAGTGCTTGACATTGTCACCCTTAGTCTCATCCCAGTCCCTCACAGACAGGGAGAAGCCACCTGTAGTCAACACACACTGGTTATGTAACCCACAGTCTTACCAAGCACTGAGTTCTGTCACTTTGATTTTTGCTCATCAATGCACCAAGTGTGTATGCATTACAAATAACACTTTGTCAGGACGTTCTTGACATCAGTTTCGTAAGCAAGGATTTTGTTGCACAATGAAAGAACAATTTACCTGCAGTTGTCTCACTCTCCCGTATCAGGAACGTCCCCCTGACGTTGCCTGGTGCCAGCAACAACTTCTCGGCATCTTTCCGTGCAATCTTTCCAAAGTACCAGCTGAAATGAAAGAGGATTTAAAGAAAGATCACATGAGACACCAAGACATCTCCTCATACATGCCTGAAAATGCACTCAAGATCAACACTGGGTAAGCTGTGGTTGAATACTTAAAACTGATGAACAATCCACATCAAGTAAAAAAGAATCATTTATGTAAGAGTAAGGTTCTTACTCTTCTGCATTGATGCTGGACACTGGTGCAACATAGTTGCTGGGAATGTAGCCTGTCTGTGATGTAGTTAATGACCTGGCTTCCCACCAGTCCCCATCTCTGTAGGCACAAATAAACAATAGTTATCAAACATATTCTTATTACAAAAATTGCCTATTTGGTAAATATCTGTCTCTGACCTGGGCTGTAATGTGATGAACACAAACTTACAGATTGTTTCCTGGCTTTGTTAAAACCAAATTACCAACATTATAATAGTTTTGCAGGCCTTCCAGTACAATATAAGATGTAACTCCCATCTATCAACTTACTCTCAACAAAGTCATATTTTTGAGGGTAGGATAGCACCGGTACTTCATGATATGAGCTTGATTGATCCTCAAGGCACAAAAGTACATGAAAAATCTTTTGCACACATTTCTAGGGAATGCTAAATCCAGTAGACAGATAACATGGTAGTCTGTTTACTGTTCAGAAAATGTTTCCATCAACTACTCACTGGTTGTTGATGATCTGAAGCTGTTCTCCCTTCTTAAAGCTCAGGTCATCTTCAGTCCTTGCCGCATAATCATACAAGGCCACAAATATGGTCACTCCTGTGAAATAAAATATCATTGTTAATTACAGTTCAGATATGTCAACTTGTGTCGTGATGATGAAGAAATAATAGGATTATACTTTTTCCACATAGTACATGTAAAAGAATAGAATGTCAACAGGTATGATATCATTTATTGATTGATTTAATTATTTATTTATCTACCGGTTTGGCTATGAAAGACATACATGTACCAGCCAGGTCTGCCCCACTAGCCAATACTATATTAGTACTTGTATCTAGTACAGTACATGTACTGACCTTGACTTGTAATGTTGGAAGAGCTCGGTGCTGTGCTGCCAAAGGACGGAATGTGGACCCCCCCTGCTGGTGAGTTGAAGTTTGGGATGGCTGCTGGTGGGAGGGAGAACCTGTCGTTCTCAGTAGGAGACTGTGTGTATCTGGTGCCATTGTTCCCAGCAGATGCGTCCAGGACAGTGTCATCTTTGGCCTGGTACTTCAGTTTAGGATCGTTGCTCTCAGAGCTCTGCACACACCCCATGGCTGCTAACTACTGCATGTTCTATCAAATATAAAAAAGTCACAACGATAAAGAAAGCTGTGAGACATTTTCAGTACCTACTAATAGTAATACTTGGCCAGTGAAACAAGAGTGATATATAAAGTTTGCACAAAGCAGGTGGCGAGGGAGATTGAGAGGTAGAGAAAATGAAGGTAATCACAGGCTTTTAGCAGCCATAATGGGTATAATCAGCTGTATCAGGAAGTTGTAGTTATCTTACATATATTGCCTTATACCTAGATTGTCAAGTCAACTAGTATGACACCAATGGTATAGCCCCTGAATTGAGCCCTCCTAAATTAAA
Organism: Branchiostoma floridae x Branchiostoma japonicum; assembly: GCA_013266295.2. Classification (NCBI taxonomy): domain Eukaryota; kingdom Metazoa; phylum Chordata; class Leptocardii; order Amphioxiformes; family Branchiostomatidae; genus Branchiostoma; species Branchiostoma floridae x Branchiostoma japonicum. The sequence continues at coordinate 17,137,705 of CM023823.1, read as the reverse complement.
AGAATAGTAGGCATTATGACAGTAGAGCATATATTAGCCTAAATTTGAAGCTAATCCAATTGTTATCAAATGATTCTTGGTTATCTCACTTTTATCTTTTTATAGCAGAAAAAAATAGACCCTTCAAGGGCTTCAAACTTAAGTCCTTTCTTCATACATCACAAGAACTTTCTGTGAAACCATCACAAGAAGTTTACATTTGACAAAGTACTAGTAATGAGCAGGAATAATGATAGCTCAAATTACTGTAATTTTTAGGTGAGAAGTACAGGTTTCATTTTTTTATCGTATCAGGTGACACACAGAGCTTAGCCACAACAAGCCACCTGTCCCAGCTCTGGCAGTGACTGTGGAGCAGCTTGTTCCAGCTGGCCTGAGACAGACGACCTGAGCATTACTAGTAACAAGGTTGTAGAGATCAGATAACAGCTAAGGCCATTTGTCGACATAAGTTGGAAGTAGACAAACAAGTTTTAGCTGTATACTGCCCATAGAAACATTTACCTAATTACTGCCAGTTCATGTGCAAAGAGATAAGGAAGGCATGAATAAAATTGATGTCAGTTCGTTAGATGTATGGCTATTTATCTGACTGATATTGATTCTATCCATGCGTTCCTTGCATGCTTTTTCAGAGAATATGAGTGAAACGTAAGTGGTGTTAGAGAGTTAACTACTCGACTGCTATCAGATAACACAAGATGCTGTGGTGCCAAATTGTGCATTGTCACATCCTGCAGGCTTGGACTGTGCAAGAGCTAAAGCAGAAAATACTGTACATACATACAAAATACTGTGACACCCATTATATAAAAATGTGATATAAAGCCCTGAAAACCCTTGACTCATAACATTACAGATACCAACATGTTCATTTCACTTTTTTGCCCACCTGTCCTGTAAAGATTACAACTAAAATTCCTGGCTTCAGTACAAAACTGCTGATCATAAATGATGACATCAGAAAACAGTTAATTATGCATGGTTGAAATGACATACCAGCAAGTCATTACAGATTAAAGGGAAAGTACATGTCGCAGTTGTTGTTGTGTCATGCTGATTTCAAACAACAATTACCCACGTTAACATCCATATACATACTAGTACATACTGTATGGAGGGGAGTATTCATTGAGTCACAGGAAAGAAGGCAAGAGCCTGTTATAGGAGGAAATTATTTCTTATCCTCTTGGCAGTATCTAGACTGACAAGACAAATTGCCAGACATTCCATGAAGGCCTGATAAGCATGGCCCCTTCTAATGACTGCCCTGCCTCATTTTACCCTATCTCCTTCTTGGGCCCCATCTCCCTTCAACTACATTTGTATGACTGAGATATTGCGTATGGGGAAAACATTAGTTGCACATCTGCAGGTAACTGGCTGTAATGGGGATTTCAATTCCCATTCTTTCAAGTTCTGGCTGCATTTACTGCAAAGTTCTGTGTGGTACCACCTCTAATATTGACTACACTCTTGTCTGGGACATGTAACATCTACTTTTACCAAGGACATGATTCCTATATACCCCCGGTAATGTCCTTGCTTTTACAGTGGTCCCATTTGTGCACTGCTGAATTCATGAAAAGGCAAAGCTCTTCCTACAGATGACCTGACAGACTGGCATGACCTCAGCTGTTTTGTTCCAGGCCCCTACAACAAACCTACACAAGAAAACAACAGATAAAGGGACCAGGCTACCCATGTGCACCACCAGGGGGTCCTGTGGGTCATGTTTAGGGGATGTCCTGGGCAGGGCAAAAATCGGGATGATATCTGTTCCTGATAAGAGCCTGTGATTTTTACAAATCAAGAAAAGATGCTAGAATTAATATAACTATCTAAGCACACTCTCACTTCTGTGGTTCTGTGTCCATTCATATAGATTTGGAAATGACTCCTACACATGTGTAGGGCTGGGTCTGTCCCTTTGTGACTCATCCATAATTCAAGCAAGGTCCAATCTAAGGACAGTTGCGACATGATATTGACTAGTACTTAGGATCTACAGCAGGTAACAGTGGTCCACAATGTTGTACATTGCCGGTAGATAATGAAAATCGAAGTACAGTCCGGATCGTCCAAATCCGGCAACAACAGTGGCCCAGTTAGAAGTCTGACAACTGGCCGGAAGTCCTTCCCAAAGGCAAACCCTTTCAACCCCAACGAAATTCTCGGTATAAACGTTACAATCCAGTCATAAGAAGTGCCGTATACCTTACCCTAAGTGCAGAACATTGTCCTCTCCAGAGTAGCGCCACGTTAAGGAAGTTTCAGTGCTTGGACGATAACGTTGCTCTATGTTACTGCTTGACGATACTACTAGTACTTCCTTACAATGCGACGGCCATATTTCCTGTCACAACAGAGCGGAAGTTAGCGAGCGCACCTAGCGGCGCAAAACTCATGAACTGCACCCACCCATTTATTGTTTGTATACATTATTTCACACATGAAAGGTACACAGTGTTAAAATTAGCTCAACAAGTGAATATCTAAATGTTTTGTCATGAATTTCATCAGCTGACGCTTATATTCTGCAAATAACGGGAAAGTGAAAGGACGAAATATGCCGGAAGTGCCTCATTTCAGACAGGAAGTAAATTAGGTAATACCAACTAAGGAAAAAATGGGGAGCTCATTTCAGTTTTTTTCTACGTATTTAATGTTTATATTAGTGATTTAAAATTATAATATCTTATTTAACAGTAACAGAGAAAACAATTGTACAGACTAATAGACATAATTATACTTTAATATGATTAATATCACAGTATCAAAACATAACGTTACCTATTTTTCATATGGTACAATCCAATTGAAACACAGCCTGATGGGAGAGTTTAGAGACAAAATTTCTGAATAAGGCTCTTGTATTACATGCTGAACCCTCAAAGAAATTATTATCAAAACCAAAATATTACCACGGCACAGTGAATGAGGCATAGCTGCTTGAATGTTTACCTCTTGAACAAAATGGGGTCACACACTGGAGTTTTTGGAAACTAAACTGGAGTCATCTTGACCAATCAGGGCTAAGGAAAAGGATGTTGCAGAAAATTGGTGAATTCAACCACCCCATGATGGAAGTTGATATTCTAGAGTCTTGGCATTTTCTGATAGTATTAATGACGAAAAGAACTTCTTGCTCTGAGTTGTAAACTCAAGAAGTGTGCCCAAATTATCTCTTAAATATGAATGGTCAGTTAACCCATGGAGTTTACCTCTATGGTTAACCTTATCTGGAGGAATGATGATTATCTGTTCCATTCTGGGCCTCCCTGTCATCTGAGCAGTTTCTTACAGTGCCTCGCAGTCAATTGAAAGGATGTTCAGCATTGTTGATCAAGGGCATGATGTAGAGTTGTAGGAGACCAAAATGCTCGAGAAAGGTTTTGAAGTAACGTTATTCTTATTGAAATTAATTAGTCGGTGGCTAGTTGCGAGCCAATAACAAACTAAAACTTTTCATTCAACAGATAACATCAACTTGCAAACTGTTTTCCACCAAACATGGCCCTCAATCAATCCCTTTTCCCTCCTTATAACGCTGAATGGGACTAGTAGTCGTGGTAGTGGGTGCTGGGTGCTGGTTTTCTTCCTTCCCTCCAGAAAGGAAGCTTGTCGAACCATCGCATTTAGTTAGGGTAATGTAGAAAAGTAGCATCTTTTATTATTATCTGGAATAAATAAGAAAGAATACAATTTTAATTGTAATAAATTTCTATGTATAGCATCTACTTTGTTTATATATTCTTCACCAAAATAATCGTGTCAACAAAGCTATTCTTCAATACAGAAAAGAGATTATTGGACTATTCCCCACCCCTCATTTCTTGGTACAATCCAATTTGATTGTTAGTTGAGGCGGCAGCATGGCGTACACACAACCGGCAGGAAAGCGGAAAATCTGCTACTACTACGATGGTAAGTTGGGCATTCCGGATTAAATCACACACAGGGATTGATACTTACATTCTAGAGAACCCTTTTAGCAGAGTTATGGAGAACTAGCTTGCGTGGATGATTTTTTTGGTGCAGTTTTGTCGGGGCTGCAGATAGAACTTGAAACGCTCCACCGCCGGGCGGCGCGCCTGCCAGACGGAACAACAAAGGACTAAAATTCGTGTTCGCCTGGCTCTCGGTTGGACAAGTCTACCCAACATAATATACTGTTTAATTCTGATCAAATTAGTCACCAGGTTCATCTGAACTATTCGGTAGATGTTTCAGCCATCTGTGGATCAAAACGAACAAATTGTTGTAGATTCTCCCGCTCAAAGTTTCATAAATCTGTTGCAGTTCTGGTTGTGGTAAAGGTGTTGGGGAGGGGTGTCAGATGGCGTAAATTATATCGCCCTACGAAATGGCCCCAGCAGAAATGATAGGAAAATTACAGACAACATACAATTTGCCACATATATGATATTACAGTATAAAGTATAAAAACATTAAGAATGAGGCTATTGACACTCCCGGTGTGGATATGAGAATTTTTATTTTCTTATTGACACTCCGGGTGTGGATATAACAATTTTTATTTTCTTATTGACACTCCCGGTGTGGATATAACAATTTTCATTTTCTTATTGACACTCCCGGTGTGGATATAAGAATTTTCAATTTCTTATTGACACTCCGGGTGTGGATATAAGAATTTTCATTTTCTTAATCTTATTGACACTCCGGTTGTGGATATAAGAATTTTTATTTTCTTATTGACACTCCCAGTGTGGATAGAGGATTTTTTTTTCCTTATTGACATGTGGATGTGGAAATAAACCCTAACCCTGACCCTAACCCTAACCCTTACCCTAACCCTAACCTACAATAAGCAAAAAATGGATGTAAACTTAAACTCATTTGTGCGAAATATTCCCGTGACTCTTGAATGCGGCTTCCGTGATGAATGCATCCAAGGACATTACCTTAAAGCTTGATGCACCCAAACTTTTCTGCTCTGTACACATGATCTCTTGGGAACTATTCAACATTTTCCGGCAAAGTAAGGTTTTCATTTTCAACTGTTCTGCTTGTCACCTTACTAAGCTCGACACATCCAGTGCTGCCTTGAATTCTGTCCATGTCGAAAATTCGTCCCCTACTAACTTCAACCGGGACAACACGGCAGCCATGTTGGCTTCAAGTTGGTGCGACAGGTTTTGGAACTTCGTGTTATTTTCTGATTGTTGGCCTTTTCGACGTCCACTAAGTTAAAACTTGAAGCCCGAGGTTTAAACTTAAAGAACCTGAATCCCCAAAACGCACCAAAACACAAATTTTGGGCCTGCCATGGGGGCTAGCATTCCGGTGTGTCAATACAGTGTACGAAATACTTTTTTGAGCTTGGTTGCCCAGTGGCAACCTAGGATGAAGCTAGGTTGCCCATCAAAATTCCAGGTTGCCCCGAATTTAAACTCTTCTACATTATGATTAACTTTCTAAGAATGCAAAGTGCATTTATACACTTCTGACACAGAGTTGTTTCCCCTTACCTGAAGTGATGAGCTCTTCCATGGGAACTTCTCAATAAACAGTTCCCAATGGAAGAAAGGGGCATCCTTACCACAAAATTTAGGTAGTGCACTGAGCTACTTGGGTGTAAAAATAGGTTGCACCGAGCAAAATATGGTTGCACAGTGCAACTGGGCAACCTAGTATTTCGCACGCTGCAATAACAAATTTTTTTTTTTTCTTGCTGCCACACCGGTACCGGGAGTGTCAATAGCCACAACCAAACATAAAAGTCAGATTGACCCCTCTGACAGCGATTTTCCCCTCTACTTTATAGGAAGCCTTAGATTGCCCATTTTCACACAAAAGTAAAATAATTTGTTCTGATACCATGGAAAGGGGGACCCACACTATCCCTTTCTCGCATTTTTTGCCCTCATATTACCTAGGCTATGATAAGGTTTTGCAAGTTCTCATTAACTCAGGTGTTGTTTCCCATTACTTTCACACCATCAGGTGACATTGGCAACTACTACTATGGTCAGGGTCACCCCATGAAGCCACATCGAATCCGTATGACCCACAACCTGTTACTCAACTATGGACTCTATCGAAAGATGGAAATCTACGTAAGTATACAATTGTGTAAATCTGAAGAGTATTTCTGTTTAACTTAGTAGTGCAAGATTTTGTAACATTAGTATTATGTTCAAAGGATGTAAAGCTTGGGTCTAAACTCTGAATAATCTCAATTTCTAAAAACTATTTTTTTGCTGATATGCCCAAATTATGACTCATGGGGAATGTTTTATCCAACTTGTTCACAGCGGCCTCACAAGGCCTCCTTTGAAGAGATGACCAAGTACCACAGTGATGACTACATCAAGTTTCTCCGCTCCATCCGACCTGACAACATGTCTGAGTACAGCAAACAGATGCAGAGATGTGAGCATTTTTTAACTTCAACTTTAACCTACTACATTCTATGTCAGGAGTATGATGATGACTGACCTCCAAACACTTGAAGCAAAAATAAGTATAGATTAGTATTTCAAGATATACAATTGCGTACTACTTCTAATGATGAGCACAAACTCCAAGGTTTTCATACATCATTCACATTTTATCAGTCTTTCCATCCAACCAGTGTTTTTAGCAAATTTTCCTGTTTATCTGTGTGTTCATGATGAAGTACTAGTACTGGTACTGAGGTGCATTTTTTCTCCAGTCAATGTCGGTGAGGACTGCCCTGTGTTTGATGGGCTGTACGAGTTCTGCCAACTGTCTACAGGAGGTTCTGTCGGTAAGTCCTGGCCATTTGTGTGTATTTTTCTTGTTTGTTTTTCTGTTTTTCATAGTCACACAGCCTAAAGCCTTCATCTAAGCAGTAAAACTCTGAAAATGTGTAAACAAACAAGTTGCAACAATAGGACAAAACTTCTTACATAAAGTAAAAAATACTTTGATATTATGGATTATGATGCATATCATGATTGCCTTTCTCTGTTGACAGCCGGTGCAGTTAAGTTGAACAAGCAGCAGGCTGATATAGCAGTCAACTGGGCTGGAGGTCTTCACCACGCCAAGAAGTCTGAGGCCTCGGGATTTTGCTATGTCAACGACATTGTTCTGGCCATCCTTGAACTGTTAAAGTGAGGACATCAACTTATCAACTTAAGATAATCAGCACTACACAATGAAAAACTGAAATTTGCAATGTAGAATCTTGGAATGAACTCAAAGTACTTGCATTTGTACTTAGAGGAAAAGCCCTGTGGCAGACTGCAAAAGATGTGCTTATAGATCATTGTACCAACCCTCAAAACTGTCTTAGATGCCAAGTCTGAAGGAGGATTTAAAAAAATAACTGTCTCTAACATTGGGTATAATCTATTCCCCAGGTACCACCAGCGAGTACTGTATGTGGACATTGACATCCATCATGGTGATGGTGTGGAGGAGGCCTTCTACACGACAGACCGCGTCATGACTGTGTCCTTCCACAAGTATGGGGAGTACTTCCCAGGAACTGGTGATCTGAGGGTACAGCACAACGTTTCCATTTGTTTCTTTGCTAATTTTACCTCAGTCTTCTCAAAGAACCAAGCCTTTGTTCAGGCTTATTTGTCATGGTAAAATGTTGTGAGGCTAAATTTAATGTTTTGAACAGGTAAGTGCTTGCTTGTTTTTTCAAGAATGAGAGTTAGTATGTAACAAGTATGTTTAGTACTCCGGGAAATAGTGCGTCAGACAGTCTCGTAAATCTGAAACAAACTTTGGATGCACAGTCTTTAGTGAAGAAAGTTGTGGTATATTTGCATTCAATGCTGGACATTTGAACATGACATAGTACACAAGAGCATGCTAAAGGTCTTGCATGCTTACATAGCGATGTTTTGGATAGTACATTTTTGTCTTATAGAAATCCTCAATTTTCTACATTTAGAAGAAGGCTTCATGGTCTCCAAAGATGTGTGCTTAAAAGACTAGAAAAGATTCATAAGTTATTATTGCATGGCACCTGTCATAAGTACATTACAAGAGGATATGAGCATTGTCATGCTTGATGAAAGTAAGAGAAGAATAAAATTTTGCCATGATATTGGAATTTCATGTATACATTTCACGTTGTATCACTCTGCAACTACATCGTACACAAATTGTAGATGGGACATAAGGCCACATAAGTGCCTCTCATGCTCTACAAGTTGGGGGTTGTTTTCTCTCTTTACAGGACATTGGTGCTGGGAAGGGCAAGTACTATGCTGTCAACTTCCCCCTGCGGGAAGGCATCGATGACCAGGCATACGAAACAATCTTTGAACCAGTAAGTGCTGGTTGCTTACTGTTTTTGCAGTGGCGTTGTCATACCATAACTTTGCTGTGTTTTTCTACCAGGACATTGGTGCAGGAAAGGGGAAATACTACGCCGTCAACTTTCCGCTACGAGACGGGATTGACGACGAAGCGTATGAACACATATTTGAGCCAGTAAGTTTTGCAACCACCGCGACAATCACATCTTATTAATCCTCCGCACCTTTTTCAATCACGCAGTTGGGGTGATGATTGTTAGTGTTGGGGAAGTGGAGTAATGTGTACCCAGGCCAGGATGGCTGCAGACCCACCGCATCTTGCCGTGATGTTGGTGAAACAGCATTTCCACACAGAACAGTTGTACAAGTGTGTCACACTGGTTTACAATTGTCAACCTGCCGGACACTTTGTTCTTCTCCATGTGTTAGGATTAGGTGAACTGTCGTGTGTATTTAGAACATGTATGTTTCTCCTACCTTTACATGTAGCTAACTCTTGTAGGCCAACAGATACCAAAACTGAAAAAATGTGTGGTGCAAAGTGTCTCATCTCACTTGTTCTGCATACAAAGTACTTGAAGAAAATATAAAAAAAAACATAAGAAACAACAGAAAGAAGAGGCCAGCCCATTCTGTAACTTACACTTTGTCACTTCCTTGTAAATAGTGTGCCCTTTTACATGCCCCCTCTTAGGCAATGTGATAAGATTGGGTAAGCCTGTTTGTAGTTTATCTGTCATAGAAATACCATGTATATGTAGCAGTGTCTCAAAATACATTTTCGTATACTCCTACTTTCACTTCCTGGCTTCCAACGTAATGGGTATGAAGTCGTAATGAAATGAAAACAAGTAATGAAGTCACCACTAAACAATTACATTGGATGATACCTATGTAGTAATCTGCATTGATCATTCTTATGTAAACAGTAAGTGTCTTTTTTTTTAAAGATACAGGACGTGTACACATTGCCAGGCTATAGAGAAAACCTTCAGCTGTATAACTGTTAACTACATCTCAGGTTTCTCATGTTGTTTCATGACTAACTGTCAGGGCTTTTGTCAGCTTTAATTTGTCAGACAGCCCAATTTGCCAGTGTCAGAAAAGGGAAGGTTATACCTTGAATCAAATTTTACTCATTTCTGTCTGCAGTGATGTTTGCCTGTCGATGATATCTGAAGAGTCAGAAATTTTGTTTTGACACGAGCTGGCAAAAACCCTGCTTACTGTCGTTGATTTATATCCATGTTTTCTAACCTTTTTGACAAAATGGTAAGGATGAGTAATATTTACACTTGATTTTTTTGTGTGTGTACTAACTGGTAGATAAGGTAACTAACAAGGAAAAGTCCATTCATAAAATGTTTGTGAGCATAGATATCTCCATGTGCAATTCACAGTGTTTGGAGGGCAAATTTGGATAAGTGCATTTTGCTGAAAAAGGAACATTTCTCTGATGTAACTAAAGGCAGTCTGAGGACTGAATGTGCCACATGACACCAAATTTGGAGCATACTGGTAGAGTTCATGTAATCTTTCCAAATTGCCATCATGCCTGACCTACAGTAGTACCTTTTGATCTGTGGCACAATCAGCAAATAACATGGAGATATTCTTGCTTATCAAGGCAAGTCAGTCAAATGAGTCAGTCTTCTGGCTCTGATGTACTCTTTAAGTCTGACAAATCATTCCACATTATGTGTGCTCTCTACCACATGTGTCTAACTCACCTCACACTTCTCTCCTCTCAACACATTCACATGGGTCCCACAGGCCATCCTTTAGGCTTTGGTTGAAGTACTAAGTTAGGACTTTTTCCTTGTTCCAGGTCATGTCCAAAGTGATGGAAATGTACCAGCCCAGTGCTATAGTACTGCAGTGTGGAGCAGACTCTCTGTCAGGGGACAGGCTGGGCTGCTTCAACCTCTCACTCAAAGGTAGGGCCTCAGGCCTGACTGCTTTGTGTTTCTTGCCTGAATCATACTGGGAAACATGATGGCCATGTTGTAAAAAAAAGTGGCTCAACCTTTTGCCTATCTTCTTGGGTGCCAAAATTTGAACTGTCATCATGTCCGTCTGTTCTCAGGTCATGGGAAATGTGTGGAGTTCATGAAAAAGTTCAACATTCCCATCCTGATGCTGGGAGGAGGTGGCTACACCATCCGTAACGTGGCGCGTTGCTGGACCTTCGAGACATCCATCGCCCTGGGGTGTGACGTCGCCAATGGTGAGGGAGTACTCAGTGTCATGTGTCCTGTCATGTTCAGTATAAATGTATGAATACGAGTTAGGCTTTGTCAAATGTACTGTAAATCTCAAATTTATTGTGAATCGAAATTATGACACCACAAATATGTGTTTAGTATCTCTATTGTACTACAGAATTGTTTCGAATGCCGTGAAACACTGTATTCCCTCATACCGTTAAATAAAACCACCACGATAGTACTGTAAATGCATTTACAGTATATGCCATATCATGAATAGACATTTGAATGAATTCAAGAAACGTAAAGAAATGTTCAATACAATGATGAACAGTCTGGAGCTTAAAATTTTTAAGAAAGGAGTTTTGTTTTTTAAGCAGATTTTTATTCAGTATGTTATGTCATGATCCACATGTTTAACAAAGCTTTTGTTCTTTCTCCACAGAGCTGCCCTACAATGACTATTTTGAATATTACGGCCCAGACTTCAAATTGCACATCAGCCCGTCTAACATGACCAACCAGAACACACCAGAGTATCTGGAGAAGATCAAGTAAGGCTGATTTTTCTCTCATCAGTACATCAATTAGACACATATGTGAATGTATATGCTCATTGTCAAGTAAATGTGAGAGCACATAACAAGTTGTGGGGCTTTAATGATGCTTTTAATCAGAGGGATAGGACAGTTTTTTTACATGAGATTCTTCACACATTGATGAAAAATTTACACTTCTCAATTGGGAAAACTAAAGTGGTTAGATTTATCAGTGTATTTTATTTTGTTCCCTACAGACAGCGACTCTTTGAGAACTTGAGAATGTTGCCTCATGCACCTGGTGTGCAAATGCAAGGTAAGGATTTACCACTTAGTTGGTGAGGAATTCTGAGGTATGGAAAGGTGTGTAAAAGAATTTTATATCATACCCGGGCAGCAATACAGTGCTATATGTACAGCAGCATGTCCTTTGAGTCATTACTGACCTTTCTTTTTACAAACTCATAAGTCCAGCACTACTAAGTACTTACTTCACTGCCCTAGAAAACCTATAAACCCAGTCTTAGACTTGAATACATGTACTTCATCAGACATCTTATCATTGGGCATTTCAAACTCTATTACTGTTTATTCCACTTCTTTACCACTACCTTGTTAATGTCATGTTTCCTCCAATTTTTCTGCATAGGACGTTCCCTTTCTTGTATTTATCTACACCTTGGTATTTTCCTGTGAATGTGTGAATTTAAAAAAAAAACTGAGAAAACTTTTCCTGAGATTTCCATTACTTTTTCACAGCTATTCCAGAAGACGCCATAGACCAGGAGAGTGAAAATGATGAAGAAGAGGACCCAGACAAGCGTGTATCAAGTAAGTAAGATACATATTTAACGAGAACCCAACCAACAACTCAGTGTTTTGTTTGCTGCTTCAATACCAGGCTCTCAATACATGAAAAAGTGCACAAATTTCTATCATAAGTTTCATGTGGTGCAGAGTTCCTGTGCTTTGAAATGAACTAAACATTTTGTATTTGTACCTATTTCCAGTTCGTGCCCAGGACAAGCGCATCACCTGCGATGAGGAGTTTTCCGACAGCGAGGATGAGGGCGAAGGCGGGCGACGTGATCACCACAGCCACAAAAAGCGAAAACGATTGCAGAGGGAGGAAGAAAAGAAGGAGGAAGAGAAAAAGACAGGTCTGTGTTGAAATCTTATAATGTAGAATTAAAACAGTCATCCTGTAATAAGGTTGTAGCAGAGTGGATTTTAGTCTTTGTCTTTGTTGTACATGTGTATTTGGTGTACAAAAACCTACAATGCCTCCCAGGTAGAAGTGTACATGTACATCAGTATGTGTAATAAGTTAGTGATTTGTTTGTGTTTTTTTCAGAGGGTGGGAAAGACGACACGGCCAAGTCAAAGGAGATCAAATCAGAGGAAGCAGCAACAGCAGCCTCACCAGGAGCACAGGATGCCAAGTAAGTGTAACTGGATCCATGGGACTTCTAACTGCTTTGAAACATTAACTGATGGCTGGAAGCAGAGTTCACTACTTCTAATCAGTAAGCTGTAACTGTAAGCAAACCTTCATGTGTTATGTTCCCACAGGGGAGGGTCCGAGCCCAGCAGGGACCCTGAGGTGAAGATGGACACATCTGACAGCCTGGCACCCAGCTCTGACAGCAAGGACTCAGGTGAGACTGCCTAGAGAACTAGTCAGCATCTCTTATAACCCTCCTTACCTGGAGTCTGTCCTGTCTTAGAGAACATTTAATCATCTCCCATTCATCAATAAGTTAAATATTATGTTTCCTGGCTGGAGGAGAAAAGTCATTATTAATGTTAGTCCTCATTTGCTGCATTAGGTCCTGTGAATGGCTCCAGCACAGTCAGACCTGCCATGGGGACTCCGTCTGGATCTCCCCTGGTGGCTCCCCTGGACCCTCCTGCCTCCACCCAGCCTCAGGAAGAGAAGATGGAGCACTGATGATCAGGGTTACTACTTCTTCAGTAACTCGAAAAAGGAGGAAATACATTTGTCAATGTTAATCCTGGGGAGGGGGGGTTTAAGTGAAGGTAATGAAAATCCAGTCTTGTCCCCCATTGTGCTTTACTTTTGAATTCAGCCCTTTAAGGTAATAAGGTAATAGTGGCTATATTTTTGGAATGCCTGTCTTTGTGTCCCTGTCAAACATCTGTTTTGTGCTTTGCACCCCCTCCCTTGGTAGTCCATTGACAGATGTGTGATTTTGACATAGCGTCTTTGTTAGCAAAGACCTGTCCAGAACCACTTGACCAGCTTACATCTGGGCAAAGTGCTGTGGCATATAAGAGATAGGATGTATGTGTATGACAGATGCTACTTTTTTTACTTATAGTACAGATGGGGGTATATAAGTATAGTTGTAGAGGACAGCCAACATGAGATGGAGCTTTCATCTTACCTGGTACAGTTGCGGTGAGGAATTTTTAGCAGGCCTTTGCCTTGAGAACATGTTATCAAACGCACCTACAGTACCTACCCCATTAAAAACATTGACAGTGTAACTCATTGCCATGCATGAAATAGATGATGTGGGCTTCTTACACTCATGATTGTCTGGACATGTGTCCAAGTATCTGTTTTCACACTTGTAAATATTATATTCCCACTGTAGTAGGGCTCTGTTTTTCATCCATCACCAGGACACTCCCATTTGCTAGATCTTAAATGTCCTTTTGTTTGCATAACTAGAGCTGTTTTGTGGTACCTTAGTGTCAGGGATCAAGTTAGTTATGTCTACCATTGTATCTCTGGTTGAGGGGTATGCACTATGTTATATGAAAACAAAGTTTACACTTTCATGTTGTGTCCACTCAAAAAAAGATGACAACCTTTGTCCAAAAAAACACAAATATTTGCACAGTAAACATTTCAATTTATGCAGTACCAGTATTAGCATACCACTGAACAAGAGATATTTGCATATTTCCGTTTTATTATTTTCATATCCTGACAATTCTGCTTTTCTGAGAGTATCATCACAGAAATAGTTTGAATGACTTAGTGTATGATGTAGATTTACGAAGCTCTGTACAAGTTATTGTTGCTTGTTTGGGAGAAGACCTTGGGCTGTGCCTGTAAACAAGGCTAAAATGGAACAGAAGTACTAGTTTTGTATGTTGACCTTGTCTTGTGAATGCCCTGTAACATTTAGCTTGTGTCTCATTATGTATTACTATGTAGTTTCAGACAATAAAGACTTCTTATACTGGCCATGTGTCACTGCTACATGTATGTGTAAAGTTAGTGCTCCACTGTGTATGATGAGTTACATACCACATTTGTTACAGTAAGAAACAACTTGCATTTATACTATTGCAGTAAGTCAACCAACCATTGTAAAAAGCAATTATTTTGAGTGATTTATTACTAAAAACAACACTAAGCACAGTTTAAAGAGCATGCTTGTACTATAAAATCACCCAATAAATTCGGCTAACGTAAACTACCAGGCCTCAGTCTACCTCTGACCACTGTGGTGGTAACATGGGTAGAGGTCTGGCTAATAGGTTGACAGTACCCAAGACAAGTTACTCTTCAAGACATTTAGAAATGAATCAAAAACAGATAAAGAATTCAAATATGATTGTAAGAAGATAGTCGGAGTCATGAGTCCAGAATGTAATGACAACACTGGCTTGCCAAGCTCTGTCTAGTACATTGTAGTGTCAGACATAATTGCATTGGCTGGCAGTTACTTGTACAGTTCTGTTAGAATAGAGCTCCATATTCTACATGTATACTGTTGTCTTAGACACCACAATTACAAGACATATTTCTAGACACACTTACTATCAAAGATAATCCAGCTGTGAGGAAGATACTTTCAAGTTACAAAATGAATACAGATATCTACAATTACACAACTTTTCAAAGGGCTGTGTAGAAAGTGGAAATTTGAACACAAGGTTGGTTTTCCAGAAACTGAAAGTTGTTGATAGCAATTTCTTCATTATGTGACTTAGTTACAATTATCTGGATCATTCTGCATGGTTTGATATTGTCACTATGAAAACCAGTACAGAAAAATATTTGAATCTGTTCAAAATAGATCGACCAGTATTATGCTAATAAGTCCCTGCCTTTGTTTCTGTTCTGGGATGTTTATGAGTTTATGTAGTTATTGGGGTCAATTCACTATTCAAGCTGCTGGAGAAGCCACAGTGGGGAGTACTTCCTTATTGACTTTATATTGTGTCGCCCAGGGCGACAGGCCGTCCTCTTTAAGCAGGAATTTGACCATATAAATGACCAAACAACATGTTCTATCCTTAAAATATAATAGATAAAGAGTAGCACTGCTACTTCTGTATGCAAATCATTTGATAAAAAGAGCCATTATAAAGGCACATGGCAACAGCCACCGGTAGCCACACCATATCTTGTCACACCTAAGCCCATGCAAATTAAAGTAGATGGCACCAATGTCTATTTATCCATGTTAATAACATCACCTGCACCCTAAGACCCAAAAGTTCTCCATGGAATGGAATAGAAAAAGGAAAACAACTTTTTGTGTCTGACTACCACTTTGTCTGCATCCCCCCGACCTTGTTACTAAATATCAAGCCATCAGTTCTTTAGCATTAGCAGCCTGCATTACACGTTTGTACTCTTCAGCTGGAAAGACTTCTTCATGTTTTAACATATTGCATAGTACTAAGTAAAGTGCTATTCAATCCTTCTAGAAGGCACTGTGGTAATTTCAAGGAGCAAATCCACTGCTATAAAACAATATGGTAGCAAAGTCATAGGAGCAAATGTTGGTCCAACAAAATAATATTCAATCAATTGCACAAGTTTTATCCTTAAAAGTGCAGTATCATTGATACAACTTATAATGCAACAACCAATGACTTGCCTTTGTTGGACAAATTGTGGTACTTTCTGATTGGTCCCTTTTTTAACCAATAAACATATTGCCATATCGACTTGGAAAGTCACCCAAGGATTACATATCACTGAATAAACCAATCAACATTATAGTCCTAGCATTTGCTGTATAATAAGAATAAGTTTGCATTTCCCATTTCATTGTATTTCTGGGCATTTGACACATTACAAATCTGCTTTGCCTTATTAAGTTAATCTCTGAATGTCCTTTAAACTGTCTAATAAATGTCATTAGAAGGCTCCTTAAGGAATCTATTACTAAAGATTGAGGTAAATCATTACAGACTAAAGTCATTGATTTCCTGAGTTAGATTGGCAAAGAGAGCACTATTATTATTGATGCCTTTTGAAATAGACACAAAATGGTAAAACTGCAAGGCCACACTGGACTACATCCTACACTTGGTATTCTTGGTGAACAAGTTGATAGAAACAGTTAAGTTGGTAACCAGGAGAGGCAACAAGGGTTTTTGAATGCCTTTTGTTACACTAGTAATGACAGTATAATGTATTTAGAAAGAAAGTTTCCATAAATTCCCATATACATGTATTCGTTAAATACTCTATTTCACTGATTATAAACACTAGGAATCAGTTGCATGTAATATAATCAAAGGAACTTGGAATGTGGAAGATCTTCACTTGTCACTAGTCCTTCTTGAAGCCCTGAGGATTTTGGGACTGCCACCTCCAACAGTCTTCACCTGTGGTACAGTAGTAGAACAACATTTCAGATATAACATAGACACACTGCAAAATTTAAGGCTTAACATGATACATGTTATGTGTCAATTTTGTGTTGGTGCATGTCCTTTCATCAATTCTGTGTGTAGGCCATGCATTTCTATTTATGTATTCTATCATAGAAAATGAATAAGAAAAAGATATTTCTATAAAGTACATGGCTCCCAACCTATCTGCCTGACACTCTAAAAAAGTAGATACAGGCAAGGTCAAATTCCCCTTGAGACTTCTGACTTACACATTTCTGTGAGGCCACGTTCTGCCTTCCAGCCCAGCTCCTTCTCTGCCAGCGAAGGGTCTGCATACACAGAGGCAGAGTCTCCTGCACGACGCTCAACAATCTTGTATGGAACCTAGAAAATATAACAGTGGTCACTTGGGCATTTTCATGTGTGTGGTAGTGACTCAATCCTGTTTGGAACCACAGATACTCTGTCAACAAGTGATAAAGCTAAAAGCTCTTATTTATTTCATGGCTGAAGATACTAGTAAATAAACATTTATGTGAACATACTCACTTTTTTCCCACTTGCTTTCTCAAATGCCTCCACCACCTGCAACACTGAGTATCCTGTGCCAGTGCCCAGATTGTAGGCCTGAAAACAGTTCCAAACAATATGGTCATTGCATTCAGAAATAAGGACAGTTAGCTTATCTGACAACAAACTTGACAATGTCAATTCTATTTTGTACTAGTTTGGAAACAACTAAATTGCTAAAATGTTACCATTATGTATACATGATTTGATGCTCATACATTCATGTATTTGTAATTAATGAAAAAGCCTTAAACCTTGCATCCAGAGATAGCTTTAAGTTTCTTCAGTGCAGCGATGTGCCCCAGTGCCAGGTCTACCACATGGACATAATCTCGAACACCTGTGGTGGCATTAACAATAGCCATGAGCTTTCAACAAAAAGGAACATAGTCAGAGAAAAATAAAAGTTCCACTTCAAGCCTAATTTCTCACAAAAACAGAATGCGAAACCTAAAGCTGTGTGTAGTAATCTCTACCAGCAAACTATAATCTACCTCCTGAAGAATCATAGCAACAGATATCATAAATAAATGAATTATAAACCAGCCTGATATTACATTGATGCCACTAATGTCTATTTGTATATCTCTATATCAACAGGACAGACCTGTGCCATCCACTGTGTCATAGTCGGAACCATAAACACTCAACTCAGGCCGACGCCCCACTGCTACCTGGAACACATGGGAATAACATGACCTAAGGCAAACAGAGGACTGCAGTGAAACAATTCGCATTTTGTGCATGTAAAATACTTTAACCAGAGGTTGATTTCTTGATTGTTGAACTCATTAAGAGCACAGCTTTAGTTGTTGGGTTTCCAACTGGTAAATGATCATGTATTCTGGTCCCAAAAGACTATGATTTCCTACTGTCTAATTGTCTCACCTGTGATACATATGGCAGCAGGTTGTTAGGAATGCCACTAGGATCCTCCCCAATAGTGCCAGACTTGTGAGCCCCAATGGGGTTAAAGTACCTCAGCAGGACGACCTTCAGGTTCTGGAAAACAAGTTATGGGAAAATTTATCAAGTGGAAAACAATAACCGATGTGGATAATACATGCACCTATTGTGTAGGCAAAATGCTGTACAATGGGTTTACATGTCCATTCTCACCTTTTCAGCAATAGACAAATCCTTCAGAATCTCCTCAATAACATACTTGGTCCTTCCGTAGGGGTTGATGCACGCCCCTGCAGGGTGACTCTCTGTGATTGGCAAGAACTGTGGTTCTCCGTATACTGTTGCTGAGCTGGAGAACACAAAGTTGTGCACCCCCTTCTCAAGCATCACCTGGGAACAAACATTTTAAAAAAGGGGGTATTCATTCCAGCATCTGACACTGACTATGAGATAATCTTTCCTTCAGCACAGCAACTAAAGCAACAATTTATCTCCAAGCAGATGTCAGGGTGAAAGACCATGTTTTTTCAGATATCAGAAAACATTATAATCTTTCACCCCAACATCTGCTTGGAGATTAACAATAACAACCATGACCAGAACATCCTCACCTCCAGCAGGTTAGTGGTTCCCCCCACATTGACCTTGTAGTAGCTGAGCGGTTTAGCAACAGATTCTCCCACAGCCTTCAATCCTGCAAAGTGCACTACAGCTTCAATGTCGTGCTGCAAGAAACAACAAAACAAAACCTGTGTTTATCGTCTAATGGAGAACGTCAGTCTTGAAGTTACACAGCTGCAGTCAATGTTGTCATTGTCCAATGTTACACTGTCCTTGTCCACATTTTTACGGGATTCAAAAAGAACTTTCTCAAATATGCCATAGAACAGTGTTTACTGTCAACCATACCGCCACTCTTTTCAAAGGTTTATCTATTTCCCAAAATGTGGTAGCAGAATCTAAAACATTAACTTCATCACTACTGCATAACTGCATGTATTCTTTGATAGATCATTTGGGTAAAGTATTGTTTCAACCCTAGTATTGTGGAGGCAGAAAACAACCCAAAAGGCTGGTTGTACCACAGTGAAGTGGTACTGTTACAACTGAGTAAACAACCTTATCAAAGATGGCTTGTAAAGCTGGCTTGTCCAGGAGGTCTGCACTGTAGAATGGAATGCTTGTCCCTGTTATAGCTTCAACCCTTTTCAGACTTTCTGTAAGACAAAAAAAACACAAATAATTAGCATTGTTATTCATACAGAGACTGGGTTTGTTGGCTACCTGTTGTAAGAGCTCAGTTATGTTCCAGAGCTATATAATACAGTTGTCAACTTCCAATGCACCCATTAGCTGCAGGTTTGCCCTTTTATTCCATACTAACGTTACGTAAGTACCTGGGCAGGCATTAGAAAGGTTGTCCAGCACGACCGGTGAGAATCCTGCTGTGACCATCTCTACCACCGTGTGGCTGCCGATGTACCCCGCACCTCCAGTCACCAACACCTGCTTCCCCGACATCTTCTTTGCTAAATCTGGAGGAATGGAGGAGAACTGGAACTTTGGTGTTTGGTCCTTTTTGTGCCTAATGCCACACAGGGCAGCAAGCTGCCAAGTTATACTACAAATTTATTCTCTAAAAATTTAGAGCTGGAAAATAGTGTAAGATTTTGTCAGCTTCAATGATGCTTTGCCATTCATGCCACTAACAGTCATGGGTGAAATACTTTGCACCTCCTTCAACCAAGGAGTTGACTAGACCTTGAGAAGATATTGAAAACTTGCCAAAATGTTTTGGAAAGGAGAGTTCAAGGAAAGTTCAAGCACACAGTGCCAAGAACAAAGCAATAATAGCACCTCCACCTACATTCCTACGTTACTGTAATAATAATATGTACAAAAATCAATTATCTTTTGTTACCTGTATAGTTGTATACAAAATTTAAATAACAGAAAACTGCAAGAGAAACAACTTTATACAAAATACAGTACTTTCATTGTACTGTACAAACCACGCAACCCTAAAATCTCTGTTTTTAAGTTTGACAAATAAACTATTTCTTATCTCTGTTGCCTGGAGCTTGAATAGAAGTACGTTTCCTGGGCAGAAATGACCCAGCAGTCCTCGACAGAAACGTTAGTCGGGGAATGTGTGCTCCAAATTTTCCTCTGTAAAAACCTAAAGCTACATATTCGATGGGCCGACCAAATACAGGTACCGGTATTAAACTTACATGATCATAAATTTACTTCTGAAGGGGGTGTAACTTGGAAGGCTGAACTTCAACGAAATGCCTCTTGATTTCTGTTTGTCAAATCAAGTGTCAGAATTTGATTGATTGTAGGTAAACCTATCTAAAGTACGTCTGTACTGACCTGTCTCTGTATAACCTGATATTCTCACCTGTCACAGTTTACAACACACCACGGAACACAGGTGAGAGTCTCCCGCCAGCCAGCTGACTGCCACGTCACATGGGACAGAAAGTAGCACCCGATTTGGCAATAGCGAATTCTGCGAAACATGCATGTAGCAGCACATTCAGCCCAGGGCCATTTTCCCATTCTAACGAAGTTACTATGGTATTATGATATACTGACAGTAGCTATTTTTCCTGATCCCCTCTGAAGCTCCATGAAATATCACGCTGCTCAAATAAAAAATTAAAGTTTCGTTTGAAATAAGATGTTCAGATATTAAAGGTCCAGTCGGTTGTTTTGAAGAGAGTAAACCACTTGTTCAAAAGCCTTGAAACCAGCGTCTTGCCGCGGTTTCAAATAAATAATTCAACACCGGTCCATAACATATATGATCAAGATACATATGTGATCATTATTTGTTTTTGACATGCTCTAACACAACCAAATAACTTTTTAAAGAATTTTAATTAAAAAGAAATAAATAAACATGGCCCCGTCAAACATGAACACAAGGATCGTTGATACACTGTCTGGCGAAACGTGCGACCTGTCGGTCCTGTGTCGCACTTGACTTGCTGTCAATTGCACTGTTTGTTTTTACCTGTACAACTGAGGTTCAGATGTTACACAACTCAGGGTGAGTCTGTACCATGGTACTAAAAAAAGTAACTTATAAACCGTGTGACATGGCGACAGGATTGAGTATCAATTCCTGGGCGGGAGCGGAATCACTATACAAGCGATCGAGATACTTCTTGTGACAAAGACAGCCAAACAAAACTTGAATAAGACACTTGGTTCTCCCTGCCTCCATAGGCCAGCAGCTGGGATATAACGCTGTTAACATTACGACCTACCGATCGTTGACCCCCCGACAGTCTAGTCTGGTGACCTGTTGGTCCTGTACGCGTGTGTTGACTATTGTGTCATTTGTATTGCAGATTTTGCCCGGTGCAAAGGGTAAGGTGTTGAGCTCCACTCACAGTACAAACCCGACATGGCGGACAAGATTGAGTACCGATTCCTGGGCGGCAGCGGCCTGAAGGTGTCCAACATCTGTCTGGGCACCATGACGTTTGGGACAATGGTGAGGTTTGTGCTATTTTGGAAAAATTATACCTTAAATCTTCAAGCAGCATGTTGTGGTCTCTTTCTGTGTGACATTCCGGCTAGTCGCCCTTGCACCAGGTACGTGTTGTGCACATGTGGTGATCAACCATCATACGTGTTTAAAATGATAAACACTGGAGAAGCCATTATCTGCTTGGAGATTAGCTGTGGGGGCGGGGTGGAATCAAGGGGAGGGGAAGGGAGCTCGTGAGTTTCTTGGTCACGCTCACGCCCCTTTTATGCTGAGTCATGCCTTAAGGCACAGTGGGAGTTATGTATTAACTCGTCTTAAATCTAGGTTATCTACAAATGTAGTTATGTCATCTAGCATATTGACGTCACGTACAAACAACCTATAACCTCCCTACGTATTAACCTACATTGCCAACAAGAAATCGAGTTGGATTTCTTGACACTAACAAGGTTGCAATTATTACCTTCGCCAAGAAGGTTATGTTTTCAGTAGCGTTTGTCTGTCTGTGGACACCATAACTCAAGAAGCTATGGATGGATTGTCATGAAACTTGGTAGGTGGGTAGGTCTTGATGAGAGCTAGAAATGATTAGATTTTGGGCCCCCTGGCGGCTTTCGTTGGTACTGCAGCTGAACTTCCTGTTTTGATATCTCATGATCTGGACATGCTTTCCACCGGGACATTAAATTGTCCGCTGAAGAATTAGAAGCACTAGCCCCTTTCTTAGGGGATAGAATCACATTGACCCAGAATCATTTTTAAAAATCCGAACCAAGACCTTATAGAATTCCCTCATTTATTGTGCAAAATAAGTCCTAATTTGCTTAATTGAGAAGTTGGATGCGCACATCTCTGTCGTTACCTGCTTGCCCCGTCGACATCCTTCCTTTGAATTATCCTCTTCGAAAATTTTTAACAAAATCGTCTTTGCACTTTCAATATTCAACTGCTAGCTATAGGGGTCCCAAAGCTATAGGATAACACTTCTTCCTGATGTCAATATATGATTAAAGATTTGAACTAGAGGTCAACGATCTCATGCCTTCGTCAAAAGATGTTATCGTTATATAACTTAAGAAGGTAGAAGTGATATGTTAGTCCCCCTAAATATGGAAGTTGGATTGTGAAAATTACCCCTGCTGCAATCGTGCATTGGGCAAGGAAAAAACATCTGTGCAGGCTGTAAGGCAACACCGCCTGCAGCTACATGGACTATCCCCTCTGGGACTTTCTCCCTCTGGGACAGCCTGTAGCCCATGTGTCACAATGAAGGTAGAGTATCATGGAAGCCCTATCATGGAAGGAAACTGAATTATATAATTGCTTCATTAATTATGCAAATTACATCATCATTTGCATACTGGTCATCTAATTATGTCAAGCATCACTTACCCTACCTATGCCCCAAATATCAGGATGATCCGTCGACCGGTTATTGAGTTATCCTACTTTAAACATTTTCATACAAATGCTCCTGCAGTTCCAGAGCAAGCCGCTAGGGGGCCCAAACTTATGTCACTTCTTCCCGAGCACAAGACCTATCTACCATCCAAAAATCATGACCCTACCTCCTCCAAATCACCATATTTCAAAACCGGAAGTACCGCTGCAGTACCATAACGAGCCGCCAGGGGGCCCATATTCCTATCACTTCTAGACCTCATCAAGACCTACCCACCTACCAAATATGAAGACAATCCATTTAAGCCTTCTCGAGTTATACTGTTGACAGACTCACGCACACACGCACGCCCATGAAAACATACCCTTCTTGACGAAGGCAATTAACGGATGGGATTTGTCGGTACATTATTTTCTCAGGCAGGATGGCCCGGCCAGTGCGACGAGGCGGCATCTCATGCTATTTTGGATCGCTACGCGGAGCTGGGAGGAAACTTCCTCGATACAGCAGACATTTATGCGGCAGGCACGTCTGAAGAGTACATCGGCAGCTGGCTGGAAAAGTGAGTATCTTGTTATGTTTAGTCTGTGCACATAGAACATCTTGATGGAGGGGAAAGAAGCTAAAAGGTCATGTCATTCAAAAAGCTGAAAAGTGTAGGAATGGGGGAAAGCTATTTACTTGACAGAAGGTGCAAAATTTGGATGTCTGTCTTTGTCTTTTGAAAGTACGCTTTGAGCCAAAGGCGCAGCCAAATGGAAAGAAATTGAGGCTAATGTGTACAGTATTTGCTGGGTTAACGTTTTGGAGATGTGTTACATTTTAGGCAGCAGCGAGAGAAGTTTGTTGTGGCCACCAAAGTCCGGTTCAACACCCGCAAGGACATCAACCGCTGGGGGCTGAGCCGCCATCACATCATGCAGTCCATAGACGACAGTCTGCGCAGGCTCCGTACAGAGTATGTGGACCTGTACCAGGTGGGTAGAGTCGTTGTTAGCTGCTCTTTCGTACTTTTTATTCCATCAACGTTTCAATGTATGATGCTTCTGGTTAGTCTTCCTGGTGGTTTCCGTTTTTCTATATTTTTCTCGCCATAAAAATCTGGTAAAAAAGGAGAGAGTACATTACTGGGTAGAGCCCGTCTTACTGTACACGCCATGTTTTCAGACATAGGTCTCAACATGAAACTACTTGAGGCGGGTGAGCCATTGGTTTTAGCTACCTCCTAATCATCCGTATCATTTTAGATCCACCTCTGGGATGAAGCTGTTCCTCTGGAAGAGACCCTGTCGGCTCTGAATGACCTGGTGCGCGCAGGGAAGGTGCGTTACCTGGGCGCCAGTAACGTCACCGGCTGGCAGCTTCAGAAGATTGTAGACCTGAGCAAGTACATGGGACTCAACAAGTGGATCTCTCTTCAGGTGAGACGATGTTGCAATTGGGAAGGTATTTGCCTCGCATTGGCCATTGGCCCTTGTCTTAACGATTTGTTCAACTCCATAGTAAAAATAATAGTCTGCAGATAGTGTGACCTTATTATATATGACGTTGGAAAAATAGTCACCTACATTGCCGAAGAGCTAAGTCATGCTGGGCTAATTTCAGGCGGAGTACAGCCTGCTGTGCCGCGGGATAGAGTGGGAGCTGACTGACGTGTGCAGGCGGGAGGGTATCGGCATCATCCCGTGGAGCCCGCTCAAAGGGTGCGTTATTATCCGTTTGTTTGAATATTTCTTGACGACATTTTGACCTGACTGATATGAAAAGTTACATCTAAATTTCATTTCGATTTGATTTGATTCGATTGGATTGGAATTGTAACAAAACAATACCCGTGGGAGACAGGCAGTTATTGCTGGTGTTGTCACCCACACACAACACATTAAAGAACACGTAACAAGACGTAGAACGTTACGTATTTTATAAACCTACAAATCATAAAAGAAGCAATACATCCTTTGATCCTTTGGAAAAATTGGTTGGTAAATTAGGAAATGGCGACTGTTGCTTTAGGATTGCTTTATCCATCTAGCAGAAACCCTGTACATTGACATGACATTGACATGACAGAGGCCTGCTGACCGGAAAGTTCAAAAGAGATGGCGATGCCCCCGAGGGAACCAGGATCTCGCACTCCACAAAGACCGGGAGGACCTTTGAAGCGGCCCCGGATTTCGAGAAGGCGAAGAAAGATGACAAGACCTGGAACACCCTTGATGTCATGAAGAAGGTTGCTGAAGCGCATGGTAAGGTTAACACAATTCATGATGATGATTTCGTTGCTGACCAGTGGGGATACTATGACTGGCAGTGGAATTAGTGTGTTTCTTTCACTTTCAGGTAAAATATGGTGAAGCTTCCATTTCATTGGTTCCTAATATCACAGATACGATTGCCCTGTGTCCTCAGTTGCACAAGACTCGGACCAACGCATGTTTCGAGTGTTCTTCTCAATCAGCATGGCATAGCTTGCACAATACTGGTGCCTTGTCTATGGTCTGATCTACGTCTACAACATGGGCCAGTAGGGAGAATCGTTTTTTTTATAAATGTAGAGTGATCATGACTATCCCTTTCAGGTAAGACTGTGGCGCAGGTTGCACTACGTTGGCTGCTACAGAAAGACGTGGTGTCGTCTGTCATCATTGGCGCGAAAACCCTACAGCAGCTGGAGGACAACATGGGCGCCTCCACAGGCTGGGAGATCACGGAGGAGCAGGTGAGGCAGCAATCAGGCTTCTCAAAAACTTCAGTTGCCGCATTGCAATTTAGTCAGCAACCAGGCATAGGAAAGCTGCCGCAAGGCAATGTAGTATAACAGTATTCTATAGAAGTGAACATTGTCTATTGCAAGCCAATACAAAGAGAACTTTGATATGTACTGCTAAAGAGAACATCCCTTGATACTTTAGATCTGAGATGATTTGCTCTATCTTTTAAACTTAAGAGTCTAGAATTTGCATAGGCATAATAAGGATAGAACAACCCGGCACCGCACGAAATGCCACGATAATGTATATACTGGAGAAACTTTCTGGTCATGTCCACCAAATCCAGACGATGGTGTATTTGTAATTGTAAGTGGTTAACTTTCGTGTCATTCCTGTGTTATGACATTTACCACGTTACTCTCCCTTCGACTATCTTCCAGATGGCTGAGCTGGACACCGTCAGTCAGATGGACGCGTTCTACCCCTACAACATGATCAAATTTGCGAACACTGACAGACTGAGGAAGAACATGTGTCAGTAAACACGTGCTACAAGGCATCGCTGTGCTATATACCAACGGCATAACCCAGCATGGTTCGACAATTAACACGAATCAGCATCTTTTGTAAACATCAACAGTAGTTTACTACACAAGAATAGAGGGCTGTTAGGACATAAATGTCAGAGTCAAACTTTTCTTTATTGTCAACTTCAGTGCAACTAATACAAAACCTTGAGATACCTGTTTTGTTTTATTATACACAACGGTCATCAGTGTGCTGATACCGTACGCCTGTCATTGTATCGTTCATCGTTTTCCACAGGAATTATGACGCTTGAAGCAGACGGTCGTGAATGGCTCCCCAACAGCTTTGTTGATTAAATATGTTGGTCAAATCTCTTAAGTTACTCCAGTAATAGTCTCTTCTTCAACAGTGATATTGACCCGTTCTTTATGCGTTAGCTAGTTAACAGTATCAATGCACAGGCAGCAGCCCAACTTGAATCGAATAAGATAGTCGTCTCTACTCTTAGATATCCGGCTAGACAGCCTTTGTTGCTCCAACGCCCCCAAACTCTGTTGTCCCTTGTTGAACCTGCCTGACCTCCGGACGGGCTCCTAGGAAGGGTTAAGGTACGGACAGAAAGTCCGGAGCAAGGCCCCGAGAGGGACGTACGGCGGGATTCCCCTCCTATCTCCTCGGCCTCCGCAACATGTATTTGAGACGTTTTAAAAGAACCTAGAACTACATCTGATGATGGTCCCTCTACTGAATAGTTATTGGCCCAAATGCACGAAAATACAAATTTGCGCCATCGTAAATTACATTACACTGCAATATGCTTCACTCAAAGGCAAGCTGTGATGTTTGTTCCTAGCCACTCCCGTGTAAGAGGTGACACTTTGACATTTCAACAGTATGACTCACAATAAGCTGAAGTGAAAAGACAAGTTTCACTTCATTTAATTACATGCATATAAGTGATTCCGTGGCGGATCAGCGCTGAAATATCCCTAAGATTGCTGTCCGATCTGTGCCTCTCAGGTGGGAATATATAGTGCAATCAACAATATTAAATAACATTATCACAACAATACATTTGAATTAGAAACAATCCTGATTACACACCTGTCTTTAGGCGTGGAACAGTTCGAAGAGACAGCTTTTAAAGGTCTTTAAAGATTGTGCAGTCTGCAAGACAGGTGGTAGACCACTCCATTCTTTGACGGCTCTATACGCGAAGGACTTCTTCAAGGAATTTATTATAATAGTCCTTGGTTTATCTAATGTAAATGACGGCCTAAATGCAGCTAAACTTCCAGTTTTGATATCTCGCGATCTGGACATACTAGGGTCACGAATTTTGAATGGTAGATAGCTCCTGTGCTCCGGAAGAAGTGACGTTAGTTTGGGCCCCCTAGCACCTTGTTCTAGAACTGCAGGACAGTTTGTTTAAAAGTCTTTCATGGAGGATAACTCAAGAACCGATTGACGGATTGTCATGATTTTTAGTACGTAGGTAGCTTACGTGATGCTTGACATAATTAGATGACATTTATGCAAATCAGGAGCTAATTTGCATATTTAATGAGGAAATTCTATAAATCTTCTTTGTGGCATAATAGCACTATGGAACACTTGTGACATATGTAATTGATAACGAGGAACATCTGCAGATATAAATTATGTAAATGAGGACATACATTGCATAATTAATGGGAAATTGCTATGATTTAATAGTGAAAACTCCCCGAATTTCATACTTGCCGCATTTGGAAGTTAAGGGAATGTGAACATAATTTATTCAAATCATGACCTCATTTGCATAATTTATGAGGAAGTGCTAGAATAGCCTTTTTGTTAGGATAAGACTGTCATTGGGTGGAGAATATGATCAACTGATATAATCCATGGTTGAAAAGAAATGACGATCTTTTTTCATAATCAATGAAGAAAATGTATTATTTCGTCAGTCGGAACGGTTAACATCATTCGGCGAAGGTATGAGGTCGCGGAGCTCTTGTTACTTTTAATATGAAGTCACGTTCAAGCTTCATTTACATAGAACAGTTTCCGGACTTTGGATGGCGGACAAGATTGAGTACCGATTCCTGGGCGGGAGCGGGATCACCATACAAGCGATCGAGATACTTCTTGTGACAAAGACACCCAAACAAAACTTGAACAAGACACTTGGTTCTCCCTGCCTCCATAGGCAGCAGCTGGGATATAACGCTGTTACATTACGACCTACCGATCGTTGACCCCCCGACAGTCTAGTCTGGTGACCTGTTGGTCCTGTACGCGTGTGTTGACTATTGTGTCATTTGTACTGCAGATTTTGCCCGGTGCAAAGGGTAAGGTGTTGAGCTCCACTCACAGTACAAACATGGCGGACAAGGTTGAGTACCGATTCCTGGGCGGCAGCGGCCTGAAGGTGTCCAACATCTGTCTGGGCACCATGACGTTTGGAGGATGGGTGAGTGTGAGGATATGGACCGTGCGTTTTTGGCGACGCCTCATGGGCAAGTTTGATTCTGTTTTGACGCTCGGTTATGTATGTATTGTTATTATGTGTCGATTTCCGTTTGTCTCACTGTTTGTGATGTCCTACCTATGTACAGTGCAGGCCTCAGGACAGCAATGCGTTTATCATTCAGTGTATTTACCCTGTCAAAATAAAACAGAAACAAACAAACATCTGCCACAGTTCTAACACAGAGGGAGATTTTGATTTCTGTAAGATCTAATCCCAGTGCAGTGGCAGGCGATTTGCTATATGTGAACCAGTTCCCGCCAACAAAGAAAATCCTCTTCGTGCCCATCTCCATTTACCACGGCCTTCCTCTTTCCTACCTGTCAGCACTTTGACCTGGTATACCTGCTTTAGTCTATCCCATTGAATCCTGCTGCAATGTCAATGTCGGGAGGTTCTTTTGAGATTGAAGGTGACTCAGACAACATCAGTTGCAGTCTGCAGTCATTTTGTACGTATTCTTCCCAACTTCTGTACAAATTCTGTCTAGTCTGTCACTCCTCTGTTGGATAACCTAATTCATGCCCTACTTTCTTTTTGCTTCATTGCATCTGAACAGGTACTTGTATATTGTTATCATAAAGTATACTATCTTATGTCCTGATGTGATTAACGTTACCTATCATGTGAGCCCAGGTGGTCGAGTTTCCTTTGCACAATTCCACTGTTATGCCCGATGTTAGTTCTGCCTCGATTTCACTTAAATGAAGTCTACTGACAAGGATATTTGTGCTGACGGTGCCATACATTGAACACAAACCCTACCAACAACCTCCGTCGCCATGGCAATGTACTTTTCATTGCCAGTCTTGTTGTTTTTGTACGTATGTATGCATAAACATCACTTGTAAGACCCAACCTAGAATACGCCGTGACAGTATGGGATCCATATACAAAGGCTGAAAGACAAAGATAAACTTTAAAGGGTACAGAACCAAGCTGCAAGATTCTGCACGAACAACTACGAAAAGGGTATAAACCAAGGATTGAGGTGTTCAAAAACTCATTTTTCCCTAGAATGGAACTCGCTGCCATCTAGTACAGTAGGGGCATCGGCACTAGATAGTTACAAACAATGTTCAGAGTTAGACGTTCAAAGGTTAGCTGTAACAGGTCGTTCGGTGTAATGTAGCCAGCTGCCGCCGCGTGGCGTGCCTGTGAAGCTGGTGTGTTACGCCGAATGGCGGTTATACCGGCTATACGCCGGGTACAGATACAGATACAGGTATGTGTGTGTGTGTGCGGTCGGGGTGGGGCTCGAGCTCTTTTGAACGGTGACCATTAACATAGTAGTGCCTAGTCACCCATAACGCCCAGGTATTCATTACTAGCTATAGGGCATGTGATCGTACTAGACCTTCAAAACATTCGAGAAGATGTAACAAAATCTGACGAGTCAGAGCTCGACCTGCATTATTACTCCGTGAAGGAGGTCAGGACCTCCGGACGGAGTGTTGTAATCGGCTGATTTTTCATGTTCGCAGTCAAAACACTGGGTTCTCTTTGTGTAATCGGCACGCAATTTTATACGCCGTCTGCGGGCATGCCCGTGTTGATGCACGAATGTGTATTTTTGCCGTTGCTGCTTTCGCGGTCAATGTAATATTGCAAACGCACCCCTACAATTACAAGGCGAATTGGAATGGTCCAGAAAAACGCGTTGTTTGGAATAGCAGTGGGGAGGGTGGAACTTCATGCAGATACGGGGTGGTTTTTATAAGTGGTTCCAGATGTTTTTGCCCATGGTTAAGAGATGCCAAGTTTTTTGGAAGATGTTCGCAGCCAAAACGCATTCTTCCGTACGTCGCATTTCTGTGTAATTTCGCATGTGGTGTTGCATTATGTCCGGGATGATGCACGTCTTTTTATTTTTACCGTAGCTGTTTTGATATTGGAGTAAATGGTTATTTTCGAAACATCCCCATGTCGTTGAAATGTTGTCGTCCGTTTATGTCACCGGTAGTAAGTCGGGGCGGGGCTGATGGGGACGGATATGTGGGGTGGTCAGAGGTCAACATTAGGAAAAATTTAATGTTAATACCGATGACCGAGTCCAAAAAACTGAAAGGTGAAAATCGGATGATTGGACCTGATGTACATTTCTGTAGATTGTACACAGAATACACACATCTTTAGATAATCTGGCCATGGCAGGTATACTAGATTAGCGTACATCTATGTTTATGCGTTCAAAACAAGAAAAGTAATCGTTTCCCGGTATTATTCTCTCGAAACACGGCGCTGAATATAGGAAGAAGTAGCCTGTGTTACGCAATGCTTTCGGCCGGATTGATGTGCAACTGTTACTAATTGCAGGGTCTGGGCTTGGCCAGTCGCGGTGTATGGCCAGTCGCGCTAATATGCGAGTGTTCCCTGTAGACAGTCCTGGAGTTAACGTTGACTTGAGCGGTACCCGTTTTTCCGTGTTTGCAGCTAAAACCCACGGTCCCCTTTGTTCAATCGGCATGCAATTTTATACGTCGTCTGCAGGCATGCCAGTGCCAATACCACCTCTCAATCTGCAAATTATAAAATTTCACGGAGAATTGTCGCCTATGGCGTCTTGTTTAGTTTGTAGTTTCCTGGTCCCAAAATCTCGTACATATTTGCGAAAACAAACTTGGCGTTTTGATGAAGACATGGGCTGTGTTGGTTCTGTTAGGAAGTTTCGGGCGGTCAGTTACTCCCCGGCCAGTGCGACGAGGCGGCATCTCATGCCATCTTGAATCGCTACACGGAGCTGGGAGGAAACTTCATCGATACAGCAGACATGTATGCGGCAGGCACGTCTGAAGAGTACATCGGCAGCTGGCTGGAAAAGTAAGTATCTTGTTATGAACAACCTTATATTGTAGTGTTGCTTCATGGCAGAAGAAGGAAACTATGTATGAAACAAGAAATCTGTGATTCCAAACCTCCGGTAAGTATATAATGCATAATGTTCACAACGACTGCTGACAATTTAAGACATCACACAAACAGCGATGTTACCAGTAACGCTACATGACTTAAAAGATGGTTGATATCACAATCATAATACACCCCCCTCCTGAAATAAAGTAGTGTGGTATAGCCATTAGTCCCACAAGGCTTAACTCCTACAGTGGACAACAGCTGTTGATGATACCACACCTCCTACAGCACGGGAGTGTCGAATTATTTTACTGCATTACCTGAAAATCTGTTAAAATGCCCCAAATCGCAATATTTCATTGGGACCTCAATAACTAAACACATACCAAAATTCAAATAAAGAGGTCAATGACCTTTGAACACGTTTGCGTACAATGGAAAAACCAGCATCCTGCATTATTGCAGTTTGTCAATCCCATTTTGAAAAAGTTGTATAAACCTGACGGATTAACGCATACGATTGACGAAAGTTCTTAACGATAGACGATCATACACCACATGTTACTGAGGTGTTAAATCATTTTATTTCAATACCTAAAAATACAGATACAATGGAAAAAAACCCGCATCATCTGGACCCCAATAACTAATAAAATACCGAAAAGCAAACAAATCTGTCAAATCCACCGTAAGTTATAGCTACAAACACACAAACGCAGATCAGAACAATTAGCCTGGTTACCAAACCTATTTTAGCTCCCGAGTCCTACATCTTCATACATCCTCTTCGCAAGATGTAGGACTCGGAAGCTAAAATAGGTTTGGTATCCAGGCTACAGAACAATACCTTCCCGCGGAAGGACATCTCACTCCCCGGAGGTAATGAATAAATTTAAAAACTACCCAATTGAAGATGTTGTAACAGGGCAGTCAGACAATTGTCCAAGTTTGCAGTGTAGAAGAATACGGTGGACGTGGTCATTAATTATTCCACATTTCCTAATCCTCTAGGATACACAGGATGATATCTGAAACCGAGGGTTGTTTGATGTTTTCGGAAAGGTCCATTGTATGGAAAATACGTTATATGTTCCAGACGGGAGCGGGAGAAGCTTGTTGTGGCCACAAAGGTCCGGGCCAACACCGGCAAGGGCATCAACAGGTTGGGGCTGAGCCGTCATCACATCATGCAGTCCATAGACGACAGTCTGCGCAGGCTCCGTACAGAGTATGTGGACCTGTATCAGGTAGGTCTCCGTACAGACTATCTGGCCCTGTATCAGGTAGGTAGATTTATTCGTCTTAAACACAACGATATTTTTTCTATCGTTGTACCAATTCTTCGTCTTTGTCGATCTGCCTAATATTCTCATTTTCGGCTTTTGACATGACCATATTACGATGCTATGAGAACGACCAGTTTGACAGAAGACACTGGATGATTACATCTATCAGTGGTACTCCTCTAAATTAACACCATAGGTTTAGACGCTAGAGCTGTTTATATAATAGCTGTATTTACAAAGCCCCTAATATGCACATGTCCCATCCTTTTAGATCCACCTCTGGGATAAAGCCGTTCCTCTGGAAGAGACCCTGTCGGCTCTGAATGACCTGGTGCGCGCAGGGAAGGTGCGTTACCTGGGCGCCAGTAACGTCACCGGCTGGCAGCTTCAGAAGATTGTAGACCTGAGCAAGTACATGGGACTCAACAAGTGGATCTCTCTTCAGGTGTGGCTTGCTTGCTTACTTGTATTAGCGTGTGCAGTCCCCATAAAACTTTACTGTCAATAAATTAAAGACAAACGTTTGTCAATCGGCAGTGGCACCAAAGCTACAGTATCTAATTGAGAAAAGATTTCAGTGCATTGCCACTATTAGAAAATTTGAAGACAAAAATCACATACATTTGAAAGTTAACTTCGGACTAACTTCAGCCAGAGTACAGCCTGCTGTGCCGCGGGATAGAGTGGGAGCTGACTGACGTCTGCAGGCAGGAGGGTATCGGCATCATCCCGTGGAGCCCGCTCAAAGGGTACGGTAATGTCCCGCGTCATTTAGTTCATCGTTTCTGTTACCCCCTGGTTCTTTTATTTAGACTTAGAAGGCCAAGTGTATGGATTTCATCTGTTAGCAAAATCGGTTAAGGGATGACACCTATCACCTGCATTTGTCAAATGTATTGCTGTTTTCGGTAGGTTTTTCTAGAGGTCTGTGTATATTTGATATAGAAGTACAACGAAATCTAACAAGTAACCGTAATGATATTATAATCCTAATGTTTTTGCTGTGCAATTCAGAACGTTTTTCTTTAGACGACGTTTGTTACGCTACACGTTATTTTGATCAGAGGCCTCCTGACCGGAAAGTTCAAAAGAGAAGGCGATGCGCCCGAGGGAACCAGGATCTCGCACTCCACAAAGACTGGAAGGATATTCGAAGCGGCCCCGGATTTCGAAGAGGTTAAGAAAGATGAGAAGACCTGGAACATCCTTGATGTCGTGAAGAGCGTGGCTGAGGCTCATGGTAAGTTCATGCACAAGAGTATCATTTATTTTCCATTG
Organism: Branchiostoma floridae x Branchiostoma japonicum; assembly: GCA_013266295.2. Classification (NCBI taxonomy): domain Eukaryota; kingdom Metazoa; phylum Chordata; class Leptocardii; order Amphioxiformes; family Branchiostomatidae; genus Branchiostoma; species Branchiostoma floridae x Branchiostoma japonicum. Next base: position 17,103,525 of record CM023823.1, on the reverse strand, counting down.
CTGGTGCCCTAGCGTTAGTGCAAAGGGTTTCTTATTGCTGACGAATCGCATACCCCAAGCTCTTAGTACGCCAATTTCTGGGAGTCATGATGCAACCTGTTGTCACTGGTATCGGAATTACAGTATTTCGTGATCACTTTCAGGTAAGACTTTAGCGCAGGTTGCAATACGCTGGCTGCTACAGAAAGACGTGGTGTCGTCTGTCATCATTGGCGCGAAAACCCTACAGCAGCTGGAGGACAACATGGGCGCCTCCACAGGCTGGGAGATCACGGAGGAACAGGTGAGGGGGCGATCAATTCTAGCACTCTCCTAACGCTGTCGTTCCAAAGCCGTTTTGCTTTTTATCAAGCCTCATGATAGCGACTGCAAAACAAGACAACGTGACAGTATATTCTATGAAGTATTCTACTGCAAGCCATGTTTTTGTATGTCCTCCATTTGCTTGCAACTTGTAAGTCTAATTAGTGATTACTACATTATAAAATTTTACAAAGAAAACTTTGATAGATCTAACGTCACAACTGCTAATGAGTGTATCCTGTAAACGTCAAGGTGCTATGCTTATAGGCATTTAAGTAGTTCAGAATTAGCTGAGACATACATTGGTATAAAGGACTAGAACCGTTGACCATGTTTCTCTTTCTATGTCTAACGTTATGTTCCAGATGGCCGAGCTCGACACCATTAGCCAGATGGACCCAACCTACCCGTACAACATGGTCGCGAAGTTAAACAGCGACAGGGTGAGGAAGAACCTGTGCCAGTAAAGTACAGGGCACCGCCTAGGGTACAGCTTGGTATGGCTCCATGACAACACCCTCCAGCATCTTTTCTCAACATTAAGAGTAATTTGCCATAGAAGTGTGTAATTGTTAAGTCATAATCTCACTCCATGTTACATGTGACGTTTTGTATGTTGCTACTGCAGCCTAAAGTAATGTACACACTTCAAAATCTTGAATGAGACTTGGCTCCAATTTGTAGACATTTATTGGATTTAACAAACACGTATTCATACATATTGGTCACTTCAACACCTGTTCGGTGCCACAACTTAGGCTACAGTAGGTATGGTATGCTCTGTGTCCTTAAGATTGTCAGGTTTCAGTTGTCAGTTCTGGAAGACTAGTAAGACATCGCCAGATGAAGAAAGATCAAACAAACAATCCCACAGATGCCATATTATTGCTTTTAATGATCAGGACCAATACAGACATACTTTCATTCCTCTGTGCCTTGGAAATGAATACTCATGAGGCAAGTGAGGCAGGAACAAGATTCAACACTCTCTGCTAGTTCAATGGCAAGTATATAGCCTGACACCTCATGCTATGTAAAACATCCCTCCAATCACTGTATAATGAATCAGTGCAATAAACCACCACACAGGGGTGATGGGATTACATCAGGCCTTTTTCTTCAATAGTTGTTTTTTTGTATTACAGTATATTACATGTGTCCAGCATTATCACCACTCTTCACCATCTGCAGCTTTAATCCTTTAATACATTTCAATTGTTTACACCCCCCCTGCTGTGGCCACCTCCATGTAACGTTACCCGACTTAATATTGAGTACAGAAGAAGTGAGCAGTCGATTAATCTACACATCAACTCCTGTTTCTCATATCTCCTCCTTCTGTAGATTTCACAACATATATGAATCATCCATTCCAGGTCTGGTATGCTTGTACAAGGTCAGGTTGTCCACAACATTGGTTATTCACATCTCTACATTGATAGACATTAATACAGCAACGTTAAGGGGCAGTACAATATTTGTAAAGCAAACCAATCCGTTGGATGGTGCTCCTCTCTCCAACAGTAACACAATAGACACTACAGGATCAATACCACTGTCTGTACACATGCTAGTTACAGCTTATCCATTCACAAAGGTGGTCTTTACTACCATAAGCCAGACTCCATGGCTTTACAAATTTCATTTCTACATGTCCAACACCTCTGCAGAGATTTCATTAAATAAAAATACACATCAGGGTATTTTTTGAATACATTCAACAAGAGATTGTTGCCATGCCTGCAGACTGTAAACTGCAGCCGTTCCAAATATCCAAGTAAATGTGCCAAATTCCAAAATTCTTTATGACAAGGGTGATCCCCAATGGATTTTTTTGGACACAACCTCCCTCCCTCCCACCCATCCCATTCATTTCTATTCTCATCAGCTGGACAGGTACTGCCTTCCTTCAGAACTTCCTTCCCTTCTGAGTTCAAACTGCCTCCCTTCCCATCAAAAATACTGGAGAAGCTTTTACATGAATGTATGGTGTTCTGTGAAACCACTACCAGAATCCAGATTGCAAAAACAGGCACTTGGTGGTACAGTGTACAAACACAAAATAAATCTCACAGTGGTACAGAGACATGACTAGAAATCATGGGTATGTCAATAGGACACATGGTCTGAACTCATGAAATTCACCAAAACATATATACGGGACTCCTTAGCACATGCCCCTGAACCTTGCTACATCTACATTGTAATAAGGACTTTCAAGTAGATACACATATCATCAATGTATGGTACCACTATACCACATGTTTCACATGTTGGGATACTGTCAAGTTAGGATGTTTAAAAAAAAGTAATTTTTCAAGTCATGACATTTACAAAGAAACAGTTGCTATAAAAAATAACCAATACCAGTAAGTACATAAATACTGCTTGTTATATGTAACATTAGCATTGCACAATCTTAAACTCCTTTTGCTATCTTATAAAAAAAACTCCATACTCCAGTTATAGAGTAATATCAATGGTGCTATATTCATCACAGTGAACACTGGGCCAGCAATAGGCCAATAAAAATGTCACTTTTCTCACAGACCAGGCAATGTTATAACTTCTTTATGTTAACATTGCACACTAATGAGTGAACTACAAACTAACTACAAAAATCATGTCTATCATCTGATCTCCTTCCAACCTGTGGTCAAAGTACACATAGACCTAACTACTCCAAACCAGCAAGTCATTATAACATTTTAATGGTGGCTCTGTCAATGCAATCAGAAGGGGCCTTTGCTTTTAAAGAATGTCAAAGGGCCTGGTAGTGACCAATCAGAATGAAGACCAGGGCTTGTACTGACTGAAAACTAGTAGCAGCTTCCTTACCAGGGTGAGTCACCAGACTCTGGTAGCCATTAGAAAACCTGTATTTGTATCAGAGAACAGGACATGTTAAGCCAAAAGAAAGAAAAAAACACATAAAAAACAGTTCCTGCTAAGGAGGATATACCAAGCATATACTTGCAGCAACCGCTCAGATGGTGTAGGCCTGAAGCAACCAATCATATCCAAAGTTGAGGCTTATAGTAACCAATCAGCACCAAGGACAGTGCAAGTGGCATGAAGTAAAATATAGTACATAGGACCACAAAGACAGTTTTTGGCTGTGAAGCTACCTGGAAAGCATGCAAAAGACTAGGAAATATGGACAGGCACTGGATCGATGCAGTTTTTATCCTGCTAGCAGGGTTGTTGTTTTTTTTTGGGGGGGGGTGCCTAACCAGTTGTTTACATTATAACTTCAGATGTTCACAGATTTTCCTATATCTATGTTTGTAACAAGAATAACAATGAACACTCCCCCAAGCACAGATACTTTCCCAGTCCTTCCTATCTAGTACACCCAGAGTACACCTGACTGGTCAAGCTGTCATGTTTCTGGAGCTAATTGTACAGTCAAAACACATTACTGTGTGACTCACTTCAAGCAAACCTGGCAAAATGTTAAGTCAAGCAGATGTAATCTGTCTGTGAAAACAACATCTGTACCTGTGCTTTGTTTCCCCTTCATTGACAGAGTCAAGTGCCATTTCTACTGCAGAGAAAAAGAAAAATCCACACTTTGTTGACTATTGCACAATATACGTATTAATGTAATAATGGAACAGGAGAGTGAAAGACTTACAGTAGTTGCACTGATCCCAGCAAAAATAACTTCCCTACACTGCACCATACATACTCTACAATATCACCATATGTTTTAGATACCTATCATGTAATATTACGAAGTACAGTGACCACCGTATATACAAAAGTCCACATTATAACATTCTATAACAGCTTCATGCGTATCTTTTTAAAAAAAAATATCTACCCTTTACTTTGGAAACCCTTTTTCCAATTGTTTACTATCTAAGATTATCTTTCGAAAATCAGCCCACGCTACCTCTACTTTCCTGTTGCTATTCATCTTAAGTACAAAATATTTAGCAAAACAAAAAGGTCCTTGTATTTTCATGCATGTCTAAAAAAATAACTTCCACTTAAAACAAATAAGCAAAAGTGAACTACACTTCAAAAACTTTCCTGGATAAAATGTTCCTTTTGAAAATGTTAAAAAAAAAAAAAGCTAGTTCTTTTGTGACAACTGTTACACATCTTTTGACACAAAGAACAGTTTTCTTAATCCTCAACCCCTAACCTACTTTTGGTTTCCCATGTCATCCCACTGGCTTCATATTTGGCAACAAATCTGGGTGGTTTTGATCACAGTGGTAGACCTCCTTAATCATTTTTAGGGGTTGACATTAAGAGTTCACTGAGTTCCAGACTATCCTCTTTCTTCCAGTTTAAGCACTAGAATGACATTGGTTCTACATGCTGGAGAGCAGTGTGTAAATCCCCAAAGGGTGTTCATAATCTATAGAGGTTGAGCAAATGCTGCCTATAGGTTAAGGCAAGGAAGACACAGTCACACAATAAATAAATATGACAGAAATTACTACACATTAGAAACCATACACAATTTGTACGAATAGATTTAGGTGTTTGTAAAGATAGCTGCCTAACAAAACACTGCTACATTAGGCAGATCTGTTCCACAGCATTTCCAAAGTATCTGAGCTAGTCTGTAACATAGTTCTCCATCACAATATTTCTGTTGTCCTATAAAAACTCCAGTTAATATCAAGACTAGCATCTACCCTATGGCTGAGTCCCTACAAGTACAGTCCACCTGTGCATGGCACTCTTTTTGTTTGGACCCTTACTACACCTGCTTTTCCTAAAAAAGTGTTACATATTTCAGTCAGCCGAGACAATTGATTTTGTCTACAGCTGGTTTTATTCTGTTTTCATTGGAGCTTCTTGGCTTTTCTCATCTTTTCCATCTTTCTCTCGTCTTGGGAGGAAGTAGAGTGGCAACATCCCCAGGAGGCAGCCTACTGTCACACCAAAAACACGACCCTGAAGAAAATATGAAGACTTATTGCAGACTATGCTATTGTAAACTGCAAGACTGTACTTCAAAGTTATCTTTCTGCAACTCATGTTGATACAGGGCTCTCTCCAGCTCTAACTTATAATCTGTCCTGTCAGTTTGATGGATGGAGTGAGTTGAGCTCTGTGAGCCTGTGTTGAGTGCCCCAGGTGTATGGAATCTAGTGGTTCAGGGGGCATGCTCCCCTGGGAAATTTTCAATCTCTGAATTTTCTGCAGTCAACTTCAACTTTATTCATATAACCAACTTTGCAGAAGTAACATGATGGTAACCTTCTGAATTGTGTTAATCTTACAAATTCAAAAGTAAGACGATATTAGTAATCCCACAGTAACAACACAAGTAGATGGACGAAACCTGAACACTGACACACAAGACCAATCATGAATCAGTCTGGATTTTGCTGAGATTGTGTAATGGAGGAAAGAATTTTGAGGGGCAAATTTCAAATGACTTTATTGTAAATTTTGTGGCACTATTGATGACCTGATGAAAATGTTGTGAAGTTTAGATTTTTGTCCATCAAGGGGGATGGTCACTGGAGACAGCCCTATTTATGTTCATTTATTTCATTCAGGCTCATGGCCCATATCCAAACAGAAATAACTTTAAAAACACTACAATGAAACAACCTATATTCTACCTATAGACTAAGTTGGCATAATACCACCAGAAAATGCTATGGTAGAAAGCATCAGAGTGGACAAATAATAAGTTGATAATACCATTGTAAGGACTCAGAAGTCGTGAAACAAATGAGTGGGTGAGTAGCTATTAACAGCTAGAACAAACCTGATTGTTACATTCAGATTAATAATAACATCATCAAGAAATATACTGTAATTGATAATATACCAGATTTGCTGCCCATTTTGAAGAAGACATATCCAGTTGTTGAGGAGTTAGCTCCGGTGAAGGGAGCCCCACTTTTAACGCGAGCACCTCAACATAGCTCGCTGCTCTGGAAAGTAAAAAAGACACAACACGATCAAGTCAAACTTACAGATCTATGCATGTGGGACACAAAACCTATGCTTGAGCATAACACGTAAATCACGTAAATCTGGTTTAGCGTCAGTTGTTTCCCCTCTTGCAGGGGTCAGACGTGCTTGAAATTCAGATGTGGAGGTTTGATGGCTGCTACCACTTTATCAGCTACCGCTGTCTGAGCTAGTACCACTGTATCGGCTACCGCTGTCTGAGCTAGTACCACTGTATCGGCTACCGCTGTCTCAGCTAGTACCACTGTATCGGCTACTGCTGTCTCAGCTAGTACCACTGTATCGGCTACTGCTGTCTCAGCTAGTACCACTGTATTGGCTACCGCTGTCTGAGCTAGTACCACTGTATCGGCTACCGCTGTCTGAGCTAGTACCACTGTATTGGCTACCGCTGTCTCAGCTAGTACCACTGTATCGGCTACCGCTGTCTCAGCTAGTACCACTGTATCGGCTACCGCTGTCTCAGCTAGTACCACTGTATCGGCTACTGCTGTCTCAGCTAGTACCACTGTATTGACTACTGCTGTCTCAGCTGTCTTTTCAGCTTGTCTCAGTTTGTCTTTTCAATGATTCAATAAACCGTTAAACTTTACAGCAATGTGGTTGAAATAGGAGTGATGAAAATGTAAGTACTATAATGATATAATTTAAGATGCCTGCATTTAAGTACTGTTGTCAGAACAATACAACACACAACAACATAATTCCAATATATCTACTTCACGTGATGAAATAACTTACCCCAGTCCAAATAGGTCTGATAACAAGTTACCCAATCCAGCAGCTAGAAAAGAGGAAATACATGAATCAGTTTACATACATATTGGCTCCTTAATCTATATCATGCTGATAGCTTCTACAGTCCACAAAAAAGGATTTAAGTATTCTGGTCAAAGGAAGGACTTTTACAAGCAAGGAAATCAGCCTTAGCAGTATTAGCCCATAGAAAGATAACTACTGCCCAAGGTGATCGCAACAGCAATTTGGTATTCCTTACCTGCTAATGTTGAGATGCCTAAAGCAGTTCCTATTGTCACATCTATATAATCACCCTGAAATGGAAAAAAAAATTGCTGTAAAATCAGTTACAACATTTCTTGGAAAGGTTACTTCATTCCAGGAGATAAGGAACCACAGAATAGATCTTTTCCCTAACACTTCTTGAAAACTACAGTAGCTCATTTCAGTTCTTTCATTCATCATTCTTACTCTTTGCCTGTTGACAAATTCTCATGTCTTCCGTCTGCCATTTTCTTTTCTGTATCAATCACAAATACAGTAGCCTACCAGGAAATAAGAATCTTCAACGGTTTTAACACAGCACCATAAATATTAATCTACCATAGATCCTATCCATAAAGAATATACCTAAGCTGAAGCTCTCATCAACATAGTCTATTTCTTTATTGGCAAATGTTACAGTGCACTGACTTACAAGCAGTGTGGCTGATAATGTCATCAGAGTCTATAGTAATGATGTTATTTGAGAAGCCTAGGACTTTGCTGTTCTAAACATACATCATCCAATCAGAGGGAATCTATGTTAAGGTTAAACAGCTATTTCTTTTACATATTTGCCTCTCACTTCAAGCACAGATAATATCCATGCGCAAATCACAATCAAAAGATATCTTCATGCAAATGTTCATATATTGTGATGTATGCAAATACAAATGAAAATATCTATGATACTGAATACAATAAGAACCATACATACTGCAACTAACATAACAGCATTGTCCAGAAAGCCAAAGCCTATGAACGGCAAGATATTGTGTGTGGCAACTGGAAGGAATAGAAAAACATACATACATTCAGAACTCATATCAATACTTGTTAGTTTTATATCAAAGCAATCCTTACAATACGTAAAGCACATGCATGTATGATTTTTGTTTTTGTGTCATGGTGTTGTCCTCATTATCAACAAAAAGATAATGAAATGGCAATTGAATAGCATGGGTTCATCAGGCAGAATGTTCACTTATCTACTAGTAGGTAATGGTGACCTTGCTTAGAGGAGAAAGTCCTGTTTGATTGAAATAGTTCTGACTTCTGAGTTAGCTTGAGGCAGTGAGTAAGTCATTGTTACTGGTCTGACATTTGGACAGACTTACCAAGCCATAACTGTCTGGATGTTGGTCTAATAGATGGATTCCCTGCAAGAGAAATGACATACAGTAACATCACAAACAAAATATACATAAGCAAGAAAAGGCTACTTCATATAATATCTGAGGAAAGGGTTATCAGAAACATTTCTGACTCGGTTACTCCCTCTTTTTAATTCCCATCTTAAGTCTATTGTATTGAATGTTTCTCTCCTCTTAACAGCTCCTGTCAGCCTGGGAAACATGAAACTATTTAATCCAAATAGATTATTTGCATGTAACGTTACTGGCATTCAGCGCGCGCGCGCACACACACACACACACAGAGTCTCACAAACACTTAAACTCTGTAACCATTCTAACGTCAGTTTTTCCCTGTTGTGCGAGGGTTAGGCATGCTTGCACTGTGGCTGTCGTTGTTTGATGATGGACTTCCAGCTGCTTCTGTCCTACAGGTTTACATTATGGTTGAGATGGTTTCTTCCATGGTCTTTCCAGTGGATTCTGTCCTTCCATGGTCATGTAAACATGCTGTACTTGTGCTATTAGAGGCACCATTACAGTTTCCAGTTGCCCGGTTCATGGCAGTGTGAAACATGATATATTTCCTTAATGGAATGGAAAGTTACGGGATGGACAGTGCAGACCAATTTGGCAAAAGAATTCAATTTCAAGCTCAATAGACTGTGAACGTGGTCCCAGAAAGATAAATACATGTTATGTTTCCTTGGTTACTCTGATCCTGATGGGTCTTAACATTAGTAATTAACGTTACCGTAAATATTTTACAAGTCCAATTTGTTTTGAACTTATTTTAGACCTTTCGCATGGAGACTTGGAAACTGCTTTCACTTACATGTAAGTGAAGCCAAATTCATTTACCAAAACGATGATGTTGCTTTTTAGCATCTGCCAAGTACAATTATGCAAATGAGAAAGCTATTAACCCTTTTGACCAATTTGAATTCCCTAACTATCCCCGAGTATATCACTCAGGACCAGCTTTGTAAAAAAAAGGGGGGCCAACATGGGTGAGTGACCATATACAACTAGACTGTCTGAAATAACAACGTCTCAAATTGGAAATCCCCATTAAAAACTAATCATGATCTAGTCTAGCCGCGGCTTCTGTTGCTTGCAGTTGTTATTAGGGCTAATATATAAGACTGCAAGCAAAAGAAGCCCTGCAACAGTCGCCGCGGCTAGATCTAGTCATAAACAACAGAGTCGACTATCTAATCATGTCCCGTTATGTTTGCGGTCCGCACTGACGTCATAATCATATACTAATATTTTGGAGCTGAAAATTAATTTCACGCGTCCTGGCCATGGATGTTTCTCTTCACAACAATTCTACAGAATTTGATCTAGTTGAAAGACAAGGAGATACAGCAACAGATAGTGATACCTTGGCCCTCTTGTGATTCAAACTTCTGCAACTCTAGAAGCAGCGTCTGTCGTTCCACCTTCCGCAGCGTGTATACAAATTCCTTGGCGCCTTCTGGTTTGTCCAATGTGTACTCATATACAGTCCTGTGCTGGAAAAAAGCTGGGAGATAAGCTGTTCCGGATCGAAGCAGTATATGATCGTGACACAAGGATCGGACAACGGTAGAGGTGACAGCCTGTGAAAATCTAGTCATGACAGCCGCCATTTTGGATCCAACTGTAAACATGATCTGTAAATTCGCTTAATCGCATTCACGTTCTCTCCGGTCGTAATGTCTTAATTTAACTCGAGTAAAACAACATTATGATAGTGTTATATGTAAATAGATTATCTAAGTCAGTTATATCTCGGTATCTAATCATATTTGGTTCCACACATTAACTTAATAGTGAGCAACATTCGGATTCGGGTGACATTCAGAACACTCGGCTACATTTACCATCATGGGGCATATACACGAGCGCCGTGTGGCGACTTTAGATAAATCACAGCGGGCACCACGGGGAAAAGTGTAATGCGGTGCACGTGTCCCAGAGGGCGTGGGAGTATACTTAAAAAAACATAAATCATTTACTTTCCCCGAGAATTTCAATGAGGCATTCGTCAGCAGTTACTCAGTACAATTGGGCTCTTTGCTAATTGCCTTGCTGATTTTTAGAAAGCGAACTAAACTTTGCGACTGTTCTTTCATTCATTAAACGATAATATTGGTAGTATTTGGTACCTCACTTTTTCACTTTAGTTTGGACAAAGAGGTTCAATTAAACTGAAACCTCCTTGGTTTGGAGCGACATGAGACTTAAATATTCAGTCGTCTATTTGGTAACGTTATATGTTCTTTTAGACCACGTTCTTTGCCCTTATCTTACCTCACCTTGTCTTATGCCTGTATTCTGGTATTTCTGCATATTCCATTCATTTTAGATCTAAATGTGGATTTGAGAAATCCAACATTCGCACGAAATTGAACAGTCAAACAAAGGTAAATACAAATTGGTGACGTAATTTGTTCGCCCATTGCGATTATATAAGCCGGCCTGTGGAGTCTGATTAGTAGCCCTAGTAATTCTTGCTCGTTCATGTCTTTCCCAAGGGCTCTCATTACGTCTTAGAGCATGAAGTGACGACTAAAACGGAGCACATCCATCTTAATTTCTTAACCTTAACTGTGCCGTGTCACGCAGATTTTCCAGTACACAAGTATTGTTGAAATAATCCACGCCACGTCGCTATTTTGATAAATCTGCACTGTGCAGAAGTTGCAAATTTACAGCTCTATGAACTATCATTATCTTCAAGACAGCCATTCTGCTATTGTTCGCACGGTTTGGCAACGGTGCCGATACAACTTAGCAAATGTTGATTTGTATTTATTATTTTATTTTATTCATTTCGGCTGAAGACACAGACAAGGCTGCCCAACTAGCACAGGCTGTTATTAAGGGCTAATCTTGAGGCCAGTCACTGTAGAATTTGCACCATCGCACACCGGGGCATGCCCCTACTCTTTTTCGAAGGGTGTGGTGGGTTCCTTATCGTGCTGTTGATGTTGATGTTGATTTGTATTTTATCAATCAACAGAATCGATAAATGTTGATCAGTTCAATATTTTCACTTTATCTGTATACCATCTCGGCATTGTGACACTGTCACTCCTGATACTAGTAATTCGCCGTAACAACTTTCAGATAAGTAATTTTTCTACCTCTTATCATCGACCGTCGCTACAAAATAATACCCGGTAACCCTTTTTACGGACCAATATCAATGTTGAGGATACCGTTTTTCTTTTCGTCCATACCTAATTTTCCTTCTCGGTTTTGTTTTCTTCCCTCCCCACAAACCAACCTGGTCCGCTCTTTGGTTATTCAGTTTTTGAACATATTTTTGACATAGTAAAAGGTGGCGGGAAAGCGCCGACCATGATTTAGATGCAGGAAACAACTTTGCAAGAAACAGTTGATCAAGACAGAGACAAAACAAAGTTTCAATGTGACGATAAACTGCATGACTTTATTCACAACTCATGGACACAAGATGTCAAAAAATACCATAGAAATTTACACAAAACTTAATGGAAAATTAAATATCCCGGCAAGTAAAACAAAAAAATTGCAGTATGTACAAAAATAAGAACATTCTTGTATCAACCACAAGTAGCGCGCCCGTGTACACAATAAATACATATTGAATAAATTAGGAATACAGCGTTAGAAAAAAGGAGCACACATTCCTCAAAGATATGTCGCAAACACAAAACTTAGAATTACTGTTCAATTTCTTGAACATGCGTATAAATCTAAAGCCTCACACTTCTAGAGGTATTCAGTAGTTTCTATGTTCCTAAATTCTGACTCGTCACTCTGGTTCTACACTTTGCCACGTAAATTCAGCCTTACAATCACTGCAGCCAACAGCTTTTAATTTATGCAAGAAGGCAGCTACCGCATCAAGGGCCGTAACTAAGGCCACGGTGCTAAGGCTGTATGCGTGGCTATAATACTCTTGTGTACAGTCATTGTCACTGTATAATAAGTTCACTTTTTGGAATAATTCGATTGGAATCTTTTTAAAAATTCTATTCTTGTCCATTCACTTTATCAACGAATCAGGGTTATGTGGTCATGGCATTGTGTTATGGTGAACAAAGTTCGAATTTACTTCCAAACTTTAGTACGGTCGATTTGTAATGCTCAAAGGTTACTCATGTAGTGAGTATCGGATCAGCACAATTTAGCGATGGCAACATCATATAACCATTAACAATGAGCAATGTGTGGAACAGACAGGATGAGAGCAGTAAGAAAGAAGGCAGTGGGGATGTTTACTGACCCGCAAACACAGCCACTGCCACAGAACAAAACTGTAACTCTCAACACACCGCATTTTAATCACTCATTTTGATGTAACGTTACCCAAAGTTGTTGTAGAATTCATTAAAAAATGTTTTCTTCTTTGCGTTATCAAAAAAGCATTTCTGACCAAATCGCCGCACAGACATCACCAATTCCACATTACATCAGACTAACCAAATAGCCCTGATCGTTAAGGACAAGCAAGTCATACATTTTTGTCTCGTATGTGTCAAAGACCATACATCTCTCTACAATTCAACTGGAGTAAGTCTATACATATGTATGTGATACAGGTCATCATCACACAATTTCTAGCACTACAATAGAACAATTTTTCACACGATTTCGTTTGACACCAGCAGACATTATTCAAGCACAAACATTAATATATACCTATATAATCCATACAGGTCATCTTCAGCGAATAGCCGATAATTTTATGGTTTCCCATTAAATGGCTACTCTTCATATAAATCTACGTAATGCTGATAGTTGGTGTGGTGCACACTGTGTGTAGCACCGCGGAAATGCATTGTGAATAGTAAAGGAGTTGGAGTTGTTTTTACATCCTTTTCTCCATATTTTTACCAGTCTATTTATAATAGGCAACTCTATCGACAGGAAACGGTATTGTATCCAAAACCAAAGGGGAAAAAAGGGGTGAAGTGATAGAATAACACGTGTAAAACAAAGGCGGGAGAATTTCCATATTTAGTACCGTTCTTCTTTTAAAGTTTCTTTTAAGGGAGTAGCCAAATATTTGAGAATTTTTAAAGATTTTCTTATGGCTTTACTTTGGACGTGTTTATATGTCGAGGCAAACCGTTCCCATGCCAAAGTGTAGATATCTATACCCCCGAGGAATTTCAAACCAGACGTATTTGCACGATTAAGTGTGCATACGTGGTCGGGACTTGGGCCCCCCAATTTGTTGCTATTGAGCATGTTGCTCACAACAAAGTCTCTCCAGCATTTGTACTCTCTTCAGACGAGTGGGAACTCGTGTTAATAGACACGAAGTCGAAGTATATGTATTACACGGTCAGCTGGTCTATTTTGTCACATTGACAACCACGGTCCTGGTAACAGGCCTTTTGAAACGTCATGTTACTAAATTTGGACCTGACTCCCACTTTTGCTGAACTGAATGTAGCCAAAGACCGTGTATGGCCGTCACTCCCCACTCCATCAATAACGATATGCGCCATTTCACAGCCGACATGTGCCCTCGACCCCTACGTCCTTTTACAAATGTGCTACAAATGTGCTTTCGTTTGTTCACGACCCCGCAAATCTGCCAGACAATCTTTTCGTCCACGGTGGTACATAGGCCCTGCCGGTTTGCCCCCCACAAAACGCGCTCCACGGGTTATTGAACATGTTTAAAGTACCAAACATTTCGTGTGTAGTGGTACCATTTGGGTTCAAGAACCGGTAATATTATATGTATGTTTATATAACACACTTCCCATAACGCATGGCAACACTCTTCATGCGTGTCTAGGCCGAGAGATTTGCCAAACTTCAATGGAAAGACTGGGACAATAGAATTTCGCTGGCTTAAAAACAGGATCGAGCCTTGAAGCCATAGCAGCAGTTAACGAAGTCTACACATTACAGCGATATGGCGTGTTCAAAAACACCAAACCTCTGTCACACTGAAAAAAGGACTAAAGCGTTATTGAGTAAAACCCTTCTTTCATTTGACAAAGAAAGATGAAAGTGGCCACATGAGCTGAAATGCTGCAGATTCCGGCAGTGAAGATTCTGTCACACCCTTCCCTGTTCACTTCAAGTTGCTCCATCAAGGAAATTTTGGTAGGTTTGTAAAAGACAATCCCTTATAAAGATAGCAATGAAAGGAGCAATAAAAATGAATAAAGGCCTGGTGCAGTGAGAAGTTTGGAGACAGAGTATCTGTGGTGGCCCAACGGTCAACCAGACTAAGGCACAGATGAGATGAGAGCGGTTAGATAGGAATATTTTGTCAATCCTACACAAGATGAGTTAATCCTGGCAGTTTGGGCAGATTAGGTGCGGTGCATAGTTTATTCATACCTGGACTTTGGCAGGAAATTAAGTCCATTATTAAAATGACACATAAATTCTCTCTTTCTGACTCGAACACTGTTATAGATATATTCATGGCATCACTGAAAATTCCTAAAGTAGCCAAGTCAAAATCACATCGTGAAATCTTCACATCAGTTCTGACTACCTGTTGTCATAAGACAACAAGTGTTCCTAAAAAATTGAGATTGTCGGAGATCAGATTCAAGTCACCAAGTCCTACCTCGTCATTTCTCGGGGGTCGAGACTCCGTCTCCCGACAAACGTTGTCAGAATTTTCCCAGTCCTCCACCAATCCTCCACCTGGAAGATATAACTGTCTTCCACTCAGCAGCGGCATGTAGCGATCCAGACGCGAAGCGCACCCTTACTAGGTCCCGCCTCACATAGGGCGGGACGTCTGAACTGTTCGGATGTGGACAGAACGTCGAGTCTCAGTTCGTCTGTTTCTTCCCTCTTTTCTGAGCTCGTGACATTCCATCCCTTCGTCGTCTGGACCGGCCGCTTTTATGTCTGGGTAAAAAATGAGCCGACCGTTGTTTATCTGTCGTCTTCTTTCCTCTTCTTGGCCTCCCGTTTTTAGCAATACTCAGAAACCACTTGACGTCCCTTCCCTTGCGACGTCTTTTCTTCGGGTGCAGCGCCGACGAGTAGGTGTTGAAGTTGTTGGGCTCGATGACTTCGTACCATTTGCAGTTGTCTCGTAGCTTCTTCTGTGGGGTGAGACATTTCTGTGAGGTGAGACTCCAACAATGATTGGAGATAAGATCAGAGACTAGAGCTGTGCTAAGTTGGGTAGTGATATGTGATGGTATGTTAACAGAGGATCTTTGTGGCGCAGGTGTTTCGTTTTTCGCTGGAGGGTACAGCACTGACGTGACAGTCGTGTTATAACCCTCGCAGTAAGCCAAGTCCTAAGACACGTATCTTAAATGCAATAATCAATCATGTATGAGAATGATAAAGCTTCTAGAAATACAACCACCTGTAAACTAAAAGGCTTGATATCTCTCTGAGACTTTGCAGAAGGCGTCTGAACAGATCCAGTCACTAGAATGGATTTTGTATCCGTCTATTGTCTTTCATGTTGTTTCTGAAAATTTTCTTCGTTTCGCTAGCATGATCTTACCGACGTTAATAATAGGCTCTCAGACAGTCCCTCCAGACAAAACGCCCATCACGTGGGAATAATACTTTCCTAGCTTTGAAGAGTCTCACAACGGCTTAATGGAGATTTTTTTACTAACATCTGTCCAACGCGGGTCAATTTGGCGGGGCAAACCCACTCACCCGTGCGATGTTCTTCAGTTTTCAAAACTGCGTCCGTGTTGCCTGCTTGATGCCAATGCTCATCAGCTCAAGCATCCCCGGGGAAATTCTATCTATCTTTGTTTGGATATGAAACTGCTGCCTGTCATCGCCATACAAAGTGGCAACAGACTGTGGAATACCGGTGTTACCACTTTCCTAGCCCGGGGCAAGACAGCTGGCAAATTTGTCTCTCTTTCTTCTCCGCTTGTCCCCTACACCTTAACTTCACCGAGGAACGTTACTTTCCCTGAGTGCCGCATCGCGGAGTGATACCGAACCACGTCCCGGTCGCTCGCGGACGTGTTTCAAAGGCAGTTTACAGCCTGGCTAAATTGATCGTTCAAACTAATGCACGGTCGTCTTGCACTTTACATTTTTGGCGTGCCTTCGCTGAAGAAAAGTCGACACCACATCTATTCATGTTTTGTTGTGTTGTTGTTCTAACCTTGTGTAAACTAGTTACTATAACATTGCTTACACAAGATTGTCAAAGCGTCTGAAGTTGTGCTTTTATAGTCGGAACGCGCCAGAGAGACACTCTATACCTTCCCTTATTCAGAGTCATTCAGCGCGCCTATTGAACAAGTGGTTTCACGGCACACGACGGACTGTTTTCCGTTATCAAAACCAAACTCTTTCATGTCCTGTTTTCTACTGTTCCACTTACCGAGCCGTACACCTTGCCCCGTTTGTTCATCGCCAGGTACAGGCCGCTCTTCACACCTTTGATGATCACAATCCCCGCATCCACGGCTTTCATTTCCAACAAAGCTATTAAAACGGCAGGAATGGACAAGCAATAGTGTATTAACGGAAAAGTCAAACAGAGGATGAAACACAATGACAAAGAAATAAACAGGATGTCCTGTAATGGGACAAGAAAAGGGTGGAAATGGCGAGGAAAACACGAGCGGCATTCCCACTACCCGATTATGCACGTGGGTGAGCAGAATGCATCGATTAA
The DNA here is from genome assembly GCA_013266295.2 of Branchiostoma floridae x Branchiostoma japonicum. Lineage (NCBI taxonomy): Eukaryota > Metazoa > Chordata > Leptocardii > Amphioxiformes > Branchiostomatidae > Branchiostoma > Branchiostoma floridae x Branchiostoma japonicum. The sequence goes on along the minus strand of CM023823.1, from coordinate 17,086,509 downwards.
AAGTTCCTGCATACGGGTCTATTTTGGGGAAATACTTTTTTGAAGTACTTAACCGGTGAATATTTCAAGCACGCTAACCAGCGATCGGAGATAAATACTTCTAAAGAGGCCATAGGTCCCTTTAAAACAATTTGATGGCGAGATATGATTGGCATCTTGTCGCGTTGTTGCAGGTATTACTGGGCTGAGCGGAATGGCACCACAGGTGGCATGGAAATGGCTTATATCAAATCTCTGAAGGCCGTGATAAAGACGCTTAACAAGAAAGTATCCAGGTCTTTTGTGCCGGCCTTAACACTTACAGATACTTAAAATATTTATCGGTGCATCTGAGGACTTAAACCTTGCGGTGCCCGATCGATTCGAGCTCATCCCCCCTCTTGATAGATATCTGTGGATCCGTGGATAGACTTATTTGCACTACAATTAGCGAAATTGCGATGATTTGTCCCTGCCCACCTGCCGGCTGACCGGGTTGTTACGGGGAGAAATGACAGGAGGTGACCTTACCGTTGGGCGCGGTGTCATCCCGGGTGCCGTTCACCTTCCCGTCGGCGTTGATCTGCAGGTGAAAGCGCGTGCGGCAGAACAGGCGCCGCAACCGCACAACACCCTGCAAGTGTCCCCAGTCATTGTTCGATGCCCCATGTATAGGCGGTACTGATCTCTCCACGCGGGTGCTCGCGGTTGTTGTGCTTACAATCAGGTCCAAATATCCTCCGAGAACAGTTAATAGTAGAGCCAATAGTCTCACTTCTGCCCCCATTCGGTACCAGGCGGTCCGGCGTGTCGTCAGTCTGCGTCGGTCTAGACCGTGTTGTGCCGCGGGCCGAGGTCTGCCCTGTACATGGGGTGTGAAGTAAAGTGTGGCCGTTCGGCCTGAGCCAAGTCTGGCGGCGAATTCCTCAGGTGAAGCCGTACCTGCGACATTGCCTTGGTTTCACACAGAAGAATGTCAGGTATTCACGTGGGAAACGCAAGGGGGTGAGACGACTCACTTACCACATTCCCTGTCCGTCGGCATTAGCTTTCGGAAGTCGTGCTGGCGGCGATGTAGCCGTCGGCATGCTTGCTCGCCTCTCAACTGCAGAGTAGGTCGGTTCAACTTGCCCGCCCGCCCGATCCCGGATAACACATGATTAAGTCACCCACTTGCTGGGCCTTTCCCCGCCTGCGCGCTTGTTTGTTGTTCCCGTGTTTGGGTACAAGCGCTCTACGTAACCAGGACCGCGCAATAGGAGGCAGGTGATATGCTATGCCCACTTTGTTGCGACCGCCGTGGTCAGAAACTTTTAAGTGGTTCTTGGGTATCAATTTGTACAATACGCCGACGTCACCGTTTTTGGACGATCCACACGGCTCCACAGTAGAGACCCAACAGTCATGACGGAACTTAATGGCATTTTCCTCATTGTCCATTTGTCGGGTCTTTCAGGTGAGAATTGTCCCCAAACAGCTGCTCTCCTTGCATTATTGACGTGCTTTGTAAATGAGCTATTTTTACACGAGTATAAAGAGTCATTCTTCAAACACAATCACCATGTTTTCTTGTAGCAGACAGAGATACACATCGCACCACGCGCCACCTCTCATGAATTCGTGCTCTGTAAACCCACGGCTTACTTCAATTGGGTGGAAAAAAGCTAAAGAAAGCCGCCCCCTCCACCGATTTCTAAGCCCTGGACAGTTGACAAAGAAACGGTCTCTGTCGTTTCTGGGTTACAACCACGTCAATGGTTTCCAACGAGCCCAATACTAAAAAGCAACATTTTCATCTACAAAAGCGCACCTGGGCGGCCCCTTTATACCCTTTGTATAGAGGGTCTACTCCTATCAGTTGACTAACAAGAGGCAGGCATTTTCCGCTAGTGTAAACAATTTCTTACAGTATGATGAGGAGAGGGTATTTTAAAACATGTATGTAGCGCCGTTCACTCAAAAAATAAGACTGAAGATGTGAACATAATGGTGCAGAGATCAGGTGCGATAGGGGTATGACGTCAAGCGGCGGCGACTAGAAGGGCTTGGTCGCTGGCAGCCTCTGTTCTGTACCGTATCGTTACATCTTACAAGCACAAAACAAATTTACTGTAATGTTCTGGAGCTCTAATGAGCAATAATGCACACACACCCAATTTGCACTCTAGGACACTTAGGGAAAAACGTATAAAAGCTTGACCGCCGTTTTTAGTAGGAAAACGACCGCATATGTAGGTGGTCTCGTGATAAAATCACAGCTCAATACACACACACAATGGACACCCATTCCCTAATGAATACCATAATTACTACCCTTTCCGCTAGAAATCAGTATATTAAGCATGAAGAGAAAGGTTTGATGGACACTGATGAGAGCTGGACTGTACCAGCGGCAGATGATGACGCTACTGGGCGGAGTTGGTCTCAACAGTACACCTGTCTGTTTACATGACGACAGCGGAGAAAACGACGTTTAATAACACAAGTAATAGGTGATGTGGTAACGGTTGTAGCATAGCAGGTGGGGAGGTCTTCTGGGTCAGCGGAGATAACCCGAGGAGCTATTCTTCCCGCGGCAGCCCCACAAGGTAGGGTTGACAGGTTTGAGTGGATGTCAGGTCCTGCAAACACTGGGCAGGGAGCGGCCGTCAGGGTTGGTGGAAATGTCCCGTGGATGTCTCACTGGGTGTGTCGGGAAATATGAGATGGCGAGCGGACTGATCACCTTTGAATTAACGCTATGAGACTGACGAAAGCAAAATATAAACGTGGGTTGGCGGCGATTATTCTGTCAAATGTTCCGTAGGACAGTGAGCGATAGAGGGATGTTAGACCGTCATTTGTGGGTCCCGTCCGTGTTTTATGGATGGGTGGGTGGTCTTAGTATGTTGGTAGTAAATATCATACACATGACCAGGAAAGGCTTAGGAAATGAATAGGTGCCGACTACACAGTAGCGCTAGACTTTTTACAGCTTAAGGGACGTCTATTATTCGAGCATAGTTCTTTGTTCTGCCGACATCAAAATTCCTTTCATTCACTTTTTCTCTTCAGCCATTCTACCGGCGTATATTTGAGCCCCCAATCTAAGTTCTAGTTAGCAAAGGAAACGATGTCACTTTTCCATTAGTTCTGGTGATCTGATACTCCTTTCCAAAAATACCCCAGTATGTAGGTGTAGGTATATCTCCGTCAATGGTACATGGTATGGCCACACCTGTTAACCACTCCATCTAAGTTCTATTCTATTTGGAAAGGAAACGATGCCACTTTTTCCGTTAATTCTGGTGACCGGATACTCTCCATCTGTCTCAAACATTCCCCAGTATATAGGTGTAGGTGTATGTCTGACATTTGACGTAGTAGATGGTGTTTTCCCACTTGTTAACCACTCCATCCAAGTTCTATTCTATTTGGAAAGGAAACAACGTCATTTTCCCCGTGGATTTAGATGACTGCATAAAAAAAATTCCCCAGTATGTTAACGTAGGTGTGTGTGTGTAACATTTTTACGTGGGCTACATCGATAGTAAATTGTGTTTTGCCACCTGTTAATCACTTGCGGTGAGTCAGACCTCCCTTCCCAACCCCTGTCGACCTCGCGGACAAATTTCTAATGAGATTCCAATCATCTATATCACCAGACTATTCCGCCTACCTTTCTCATTAATACCGTTATGATTCATGTCCAGAAAACATAAAACTAAAACAAGTCGCAGGTTGGTCCCCAGCAATACACAATACAAGAAAGGGTACCAGCTTGCTGTTAATGTAGTATCTTCCTGCCATAAAAGGTTGTTCACTTGGGTATTGGTCCAGAGTTTTTCTCATCTTTGCCAAGGAGGTTTCATACCAAACCGACCTCTTTATCTTTACATCGCTAATCATCAACCACCAACATTTAACACGAAACTGTTTTAACAGGGGGCTTTAGCTCAGCTTGACAAACGGCATTTAGTCATGAATCACGTCAAGAGATATTTCACTTTATGAACCTAGCTGTTATCTTTTGAAATGAAAATCCTCCTGCGGGGATTTTTGTGCCACCGCTGCCCTCAGTTATCATTGTCGCTTGCGGTGAGTTAAGATAAAAAGGTTTTGTTTCCATAAGCACTTCGGTAACCACCCGTATGGATTGATAATGAACACCAGCAGACCACGATGTCTTCCTGAGTATAAGCAGCTCACCGTTAGGCAATCGGGGATCCAAAAGGAGCTACAGATCTTGACTCAGTGAATCCCTCTTTACATAAACACTGATTAATACTAAGTATTTCTGAATGTGACTGGGAGGTCTGAATCCTCTATTCATTCAAAAGGAAATATTCACAGTATTTTCTCTTGAAAGGAAGAGAGGAAGGGGATATTGGACGTTGAGCCCCCCTCTCCACCTACACAGAACGTACCCCTAAACGGATAATACAGCGCCGTATAATCTCCTAGCAGGTTTTAGGAGAGAAGGGCGTTATCTATCTGGAGATTAAGTGCGCCATACACTGAGATAGTCTGTGACAATGACGGTTACGTTTCAACTCAATCCACTTCAGGTTATAATCTGAAAAGAAGTTAAGTCCGCGGCACAGTTTCACATATTCGAGCTGGAAAACAAACCCGTTACAGCAAGCGTGACTTTGGTCTTATCTTTGTCCATATATGGAAACCTGTGAGGCCAGTGTCCATGTCTCAAGTACGTTTGTTATTGCAAGACAGATCAAATTCGCCACACGTGTTTGAGAAAAATTCGTTCATTTTGTTGTATTGTTGGCTGATAACCCTGCAGGTCACAGACATGAAAGCGAGTGTTTTTCCAGCAGGTTTGGGCAGCTATGTTTACATGCGATGAATGTGTTTTGTGTCGCAGTTCTTTACGCAGAAGATGTTGTTACAGAACTCCATTCTCCTCCACACATCTCTGTAATAAAACCACGGCCCGGAATGCTTTAGACGACATAGTTTAGTTTGTTCGGATAATGTATCTTCCCGCGGTTAGTCAACTTCTCAAGCTGCGGACATGTAATATAGACGCTACTGATACCGGGCACTCCTGAGGCCTTTGTGGTCTAATTGGTGTAGCGTGATTACTCTATAGAATCCCATAGCTTTTCTGAGTATCTCGCAGGAACAATACATGTATAAGAAGAGCTTTTGGAAGTTGCAGTAGAGTTATATCCTGGTTTGCGCCAGTACCTGGCACTGGTTTCTCCGTTCTAACATAATACGTGGGAATGGAGATTAAAAGAGCTTAAGACCGGTCTAAATGGAGGGTTTAGGGGATGATGAGAACTAAGCGGCCTTGTCTTATCGATATTATAAGGCAGAACGGATTGAGACTGTGAGTGTGTTTTATCTTGTCCGACTGTCTCCCAACCTACACCGAGGAGCGATGTGAGGGCATTTCTGGCGCCTCCGGAAAGGACATAGTCTTCTTATAAACGTGTTTGTCGGACATTGTCCACTTAAAACTTTATACTCATCTACAGGTGGTTCATATACTCTGCTACCACTTAGACATCTGCGTGTGTAGGTTTGACGAGAACATTGGAGAAAACGTCAGCACTCTTTATTTAGTCTCCCTTCGCATCCATTGAATTTCCCCCAACTTGGGCGGAGCAAAAGTGAGGCACGTCTTGCTGCGGGAAAATAGGGGGTTGGGTCCTCAATAAATTAAGACGTTTACAAAATTCATCGAAAACAAATATAGTGCTTTAGGTAAATACAGAAAGGCAGTGACCCGGCCTGCCCGGAGTCGGTATGGGCCTTGTGTGCCGGTGTAATGTTGCCGCACAACAATACTGAACATTCTGAACATAGTTTCGTCCTGGTGCAAAACCCAGCTACTTGACCCCGAGAGCATGGTGCGATTGTAGAGCGTTTCACAGTGAGCAAAGCCCGATAAGTCGGGTTAAACCACTTGCCCAAAGCTGCGAGCTGCCACGACACGCAATGCGCTGTTTCCTTTCAATGGGCGGGAAAATGCTCCATTTCTGTTGCCGCTTTGCGTGGCGGGTGCGTTAAACATCAGTCTTTGAGCTCTCAACGAGCGCCGTAATGGAGGACTTTAATTCCACCGGCCGAAAAGTGCATACATTTGCCAGATAAAGGATAGTTGGATCTTCGTCCGATGATAGACGCAGACGAGCTTGATTTCTGTCAAATTAAGCTCCGCTTCCAAATACTTTCCGTTTGAAACGAGCTTTACGCGGTCAGGCAAAACAAAGGAAATTGGGCAAGACCGATCGGTTTGATGTTTGAAAGAAGGCACAAACTAACAAACAGGAAAAAAGGTGATGAAAAGTAGGAGGCAGACGTCTCTAATGTTAGTGGCTAAGTGGTTTGGGGTACGGAAGCAAACAGGTGGAAGCTAGAAGAAGGTATGTGGGCCGGGGACACAAGAACTTGCGGACAAAAGATCGGGAGGGAGTGGTGGTGGTGTAGACTTGCAGTTGTTGTCAATTCCAAACTAAAGTTCCGCAGGCTTGAAAGGCATGCGCGTGTCGGCATACATTGATGATTTATCAAAATAGAAATGAACACCGTTAGGATGAAAAGGCGGCATGCCTTTTTGTCAGGCCCTTTGTCGAGCGTTTATGGCTTCTCGCCAACAAAAAGAAAGACTTCTCATTGAACAGCCATGAGTAAATGAACGACTTTTAAAAGCCTAGATAGCTCCGAGCAGGGCTGTTACTGGTAAAGCCTAGCAATTAGCTACACTAACTGTTGGGTTATGTCTATTCGAAGGGTTTGCATAATTGGAGAGGACAAACAGCAGCTAAAAACTTGAATCACTCTTCAGTCAATACAACGTGAGTAACATCAACGTGGGAATGTCCAAACTGTTTGTACTACAGGGCAATTAGTCACAATTGCGTCCTCCGTCGGCATATACTGATCTCCAAGCTCCGTTTTACTTGACCCGCACTTATGTTGGATACTGTAGCATTTAAACACAACAATGTAAATCCCCCCTTTTCTTCCCGTCCGCAACTATTCAGGAATTCAGACCACAGTTACTTTGAGCTTTTCATTCGAGCATCCAACGTGGACCGGTCAGCCATGGGAGAATTGGTGCCTTTTGTCCCACTCTAGACAAGCGTGGAGAATCCACCCGTTTACTTCTAAACACTGCCAAGATCATAATGACTCGTACAAGGGGTTAGTACATTTGGGACTGGCTCTGTTGCCAGACTCTGGACTATTCCATTGCAGAAAAGTTAGGGGAGGACTGAGGGGTACTATAGAACATTTCAATAACGGGGCGCCGATGTCCGGGGAATGAAATGGCAGAATGTGCTAGTAAGTAGGGGGAAACCATTTAAAGAAAAATAAAATCGGTTTCAACAGTGTACTGTGGAATAAAGGTCAATTCAACTTCCCATGTGCGAAAACCAAGGGAGGTAGTCAGCGGTCTCCTAATACTAGCGACGGGAAAACTTTTTCTTGTGTAACAACAAGGCCTTCTCTACCTAAGGTGTTTTGGTGAACAAATACGTTGTTTTACCTGTCCAAATTACTTCCTTAATCTCCTCCCAAAATACATGCAGATCCCACATCATAAGCGAGATGCGAGCAGGTTTTCCCACTGCCCCAGCCAGCGTGACCCGTTATTAACATCAAGGGGTGGGAAGCTCTGATTGAAGAGTCTTACGGGAAGAGCTTATCTAAAACCTACACGGAAAATCCAGGGGTCAAGAAAGTCCTCACAGAAAATCCAAGGGTCAACCACTGCACTTAAGGACCAGCAGAATTGGCCCCGGCTACTTTGTCAAGTATTTCAGATTATCCTTAAAGTTGTTTCATATGCTGACAGCTTTCTTTTGAAGTCTGGTCTTGCATTTTAGGGAACTGATAATGGATGTGTACAAGGTCATGAGTCATTACTGCGAAATGCCTTGTATGTAAATATGTGAGTGAACGTAACAGTATAAATGTGTCGGCACCTGTCTGATGTGTAGGTAGGTGGGGTCGCATGAAAGTTCACAATGAGTCATGAAAATATGTGGTAGCAAATGGTAGCTTTATATGAATGATAAAGGGTACTTGAGTATGTCTAGTGTCCTGTCATGGTTATGCAATTAAGGAATTCAAAAGTGCACATTGAGTCATGAAAATATGTGGTAGCAATTGTATCTTTATATAAATAGAAACAGGTACTCGATTAGTGTCCTGCCATGGTTATATAATGGAGGAATTCCACTGACAAATGCCATTGACAATGTTTGTGAGACATTCCTTTACAGACCTAGTTTGGTGACACCTGATTTCACATATGTGTGTGTGTGTGTGTGTGTGTGTGTGTGTCTGTGTGTGTGTGTGTGTGTGTGTGTGTGTGTGTTTGTGTGTGTGCACATGCATTTTGAGGTTGACAGATAATTAAATGCAATGATGGCAGAAGATGTAAGTAGGGCAATCAAGTATAAGAAGAGGCAATTTTGTTTGTGGGTAATCTTGTGGGTAATAGTGACACAAAAGTAAAGTATTGTTTCAGTGCAGTTTTTGTTGGATATATTCATGCATTGGTTTTAGATGCTAGTGAATGTGGCAAAGTGGGTGGCACATTGCAGTTAACTTCTATAGACACTAAAGTTGTCTTAATCTCACTTAAACCTGTTCAAAATGCGCCAGCTTGTTAAGAATGTAGATCCCTGTCATAAAAGTTCCATAATCCTTTTTACACAGAGAAACTATTTCTGAGTAATACCTGTATGGCATGATTTAAAGTCTTGGTTTCAGCAAGTACAAAATGTACAATGTCTGTCAGTAGTATGTTTTCAGGTGTGGTTACCTTGATCTTTATTGTCCCCTTCTTTGACTGTTTTCTCAGGGGAAGGGGGGCACAAGCCACACAGTCAGCCAACCTCACATCCAATGTAAAGGAAGTATTTCTTTCTCCCATACTTTCTGTATTTAGGGACAAAGTAAATCAAGACAAATGTTGTCATAACCTTTGCAGGTCAATATCCAAAGCCTCCTTTTCAACTCTTCAGCAGTGTCTTCCTGCCAAGTCATTTTGAGGTAATTATTGTTTGGGGCACAATGCCTGGTGTCCTGACATTCACATCTTCACGTCTGACCTCCCAGAAAAATGTGGTGTATTCAGGCTGGTGTGTGAAAATCCTTGGATTTACATTGGCCAAGGTGTGTACTGTTCTGGGAATACTTTGTTGAGGCTGACTGTCATCAGCCTCTCAAGGTGGCCATCTCGACTGAGATACTTGAAGTTTGAGACATGATAGGTTTCTGTCTGTATATGCATGCACAGCTATGTCCCATCAGCTGTGAACCGTATCTTTCAGATCACATCACAGTCTTGGTTAACCATGGGGCCGTCATACTGGCCATGGTCAGCTGCCTACCTTGAGGCTTCAGTGACCTAATTTATGCCAATGCATCTTGTCTAATCAGCTTTAATTCCACTTCTATCAAGAAGGACAATCTCCCTCAATTAAAGCACTGTGGCCATGATTTACATTGCTCACCAGACCATGGAAATAATTGGCTGGAAAGTTCGTTGGTATCCAAATTCCCAACCATCCCAGCCTTGCTTTGAAACTGTGTAATCAGAGGGTTGGGGGCACCTGTTATCTCGGACAACCCTTATTGGGTAGCAGCAATTTGCTTGGCTCGACAGTTCCTTCCCTCCCCCCATTGTGTCCTTCCAGTCGGCAGGTACATCTGAGACAGTGTTGATATTAATAAGACCTCTTGAATGTCTAAAGCTCGGATTAGCACTGCTCTACTTGTTTCCTCGCCCGAGTAACTTGGTGGGAAGATACACAAGTGATCACTTACTGAAGGACCAGAGCACAAGGTATTGTTACCATGTTGAAAGACGATCAGACCCACACACCATTTTGTTATCTATTAGGTAGACCACCCCAGTTTGGTTACCCAGGACTGATGGGTCGTCCCACCTGACTTGTCACTCCTTTGTCTGCGAGCGCTTTTGCCTTTTTTTACGCGTCTTCTCCGAAATCATCCATCTTGTCAGCTACAGTAACACTACTCCAGCATTTAGAACCCTATCCCCCCAACAAGGCACTCCCATCAGCTAATAGCCTCTTAATAGGTTGGTGTGCCCCATTTGAGGTCCCAACTGGTGAATCCTACACTGTTTTGGTTCAGCTTTTCTGTGTTCACAGGTGTAAGCGGACTGTTGTGGCTGAAGTCTTTTGTGCAGGTGCACGTGGCTGTTGTAATGAAGATGGCACAAGTCTGCCTTAGGTCAGGTGTGGCAGACCTGGGGCATGCTGCTGTCTGACACATGACACCGTTCGCTTCAAAAACTTTCCACAGAGAAAACCCAGCAGATACCCCTGTGCTTTAGTAAACATTTTTGCACACTCCCACTCCTTCCTTTTAATTTTGCAAATCCCAAGCCCCTCATATACTTGCACTTCTAACAGTTAACAGCATTCTCTCCCCACAGACTCTTGGAATTTGACTTCTTGCCCAGCCCTTTTCCCTGATCTTTCATTTTGGTTTGGGAGGAAAATTAAGTGGATGTGCATGCTAACTGATACAGACCATGTTTCTTAGTCTTACCCAGTACGACCCAGTGCAGAAGTCTAACACCATTCCGTGAAATAAAGCAGAAAGCTTCCACTGTCAACTGAAGACCTTGTGCCTGTCACCTTACATTCCCCCCAAGGCTACTCCACTTGTAAAAATAGATAGGACGTGATCAGGAATCCTTTAATGAAAGGGATTCTGTCCAACCGATCTGAGGCATTGCAGATCCTACAGATATGATTGTGTATATAAATTGTTTTATGTTCAAATCTTAATTCCACATCCTGTCAGCAGGGCTAGCCCTTTGTTATAGCCACTGGCTACATGTAGTTAGGTAGCCCTGGCTGTATGTCTTTGACAGCCAAACTGATAAATAAAACCAATCTGAATAAAAGGGCAGTGTTCCGAAAATCAGAGTGATGAGTGGGTACCTCAGCTCCCTCTTCCTATCCCTTGTTGAAGTTTAAAAATTGATGTAACTATTTACTAATAATGAAGCATATTGGCATAAAAAATATTTTCTGGCTTTCTGCTTTTCTGTGTAGAAATATCATGTTGACAAGAACTGGTCTACAGACACAGGCAACATGTTCTGCTATAGAATGTACTGGATGTTATGGATAAGGATAGATTGAATTCAATGCAACAAAAATATGTCAACATTCTACCTTTGGTGAGAACATCATCAAGATCTTTATTTTTGTAAACATCTTTCCCATGACTTGGTGAAAATTTTTCATACAGTTTGAACCAGGAAGGGTATGAAAATTTTCAATGGGTGCAAGTTTCCTTGAGGTAAATAACTTGACATTTACAAGTCTCTTTGATTTCCTTATCAACTTTCTTGTGCAATTATTTCTTATTTTCCTGGTGAAATGTTTTTGTTTCTCTTCCCATATCCTTCACTATTAATTTCAGTAAATAAAAACCTTGTGGCAGCCCTTCTTGGACACACATTCATATTCAGCCCTTCTTGGACACACTATCAGTTGCACCCTTTTGGAAACACAAACCTTGATGTTGCTACATTCCACAGGCTCCAGCCCAGTGACCAGGTGGGACATTCAAGGCCAGTCACTTCAGCAGGCCTGAGCCTGTCCAGATCACCACACAGGAAAACTCAGGTCCCCACGTGAGGATTTGACCTTCATTCTCATCAGGATCGTCTGCTGACTTGGTGACGGTTTGCCACCAGTCTGTCAACGTCCTTTCCTCCTGTCCGTTATGACATGGTCTGGGTGTTCTGTCCATCTTCAGGAGTGTAGGTGTCTCCTCTAGGGATATCTAGCTACAGTACCGGTACAATACTCCAAATATCGATTACTTTTAGGTATAGGTCCAAAATACTGTGTCAATTTACTGGTACTGTAACTAAATACTAGTACAATTACACTTAAGTCTATACAGTACTGAAAATGAGCAATTCCTACCAAAAAGATGACAATTCAGCACTCGGAGAAGACAAAAACATTGTTTGGGCATTGAAATCAGAACCATCCTTGATGTGAGATCGTCTCGCGAGAGTAGTTTGTCTGTATGAGGTACTGAAAGCCCAAATAAACATTCTGTTTACTGTTCCTGTCATCATTGTAGACCACAGGTTACTTTGTTGAAGTGTTCTGGTTCAGGTCTCGATTTGTGCCTAAACCTCTGTTCAGGTACCTGATGTTAGGTTTCGGTGTGCGGCCCTACGTCTGACGGTAGCCTGGGTACCATATCTGCTTCAATAGACAATATACCCACCAACCATGGGTAGCAATAGAGCAGAGGGAAAATAGCCAGGATGGTGCCCAGCTAATCCTCCATGGCTACAATGTTTGGAGTAGTAAGTAATTCTGGGACATCAATCGACTGAAAGACTGGTTGTGTGATCACACTGCTGTCATTGAAGGAATATTTCAGCTCTTACATAAAATCAACCTGTGTAACTAGTAAAACTGTTGTGGACTTTGTTTGTTACTTATAGAAGATGCAATTCATCATGAGGTATGCCAAAACACATCTACAGCTACTTCCAAATATCACAATCACATTTGCTTTCTGTACAAGTTTAAGATAAAATTGTCTTTCAAATGTACTGAGACAAAATCATATGATTTGTGTCTTTCTTTCAAATCTTTATTTAGGGATTCTTGGAAACTATGTCATTGTGTGATCCATCTTACATTATTTTACCTCCATTTTTCTTCTTAAATGATGCTGCCAGTAAGAGTGAAAAACTTTCAATTCAGTTAATACCACAAATTGGGAGCTTCATAATGGCACAAGATGTAGCAGCCATCTTATCATCCCAGATGTACATGTGGATTTGTGGTTGAAGATCCTGTTTCATGTTGCCATGGTACAGTCTGAATGTCTGACATTTCTCCCACCAATACAATTTCCAACGTCACAACTCAGTTTATAGTTTTGCCCCATTGCGCGTGGCGTCAGCAGCGATGTTAGCCAACCGACAGGACCGAGGTTAGATATGTCAGGCTTTCAGAGAAGGGCCTCCTTCGTCACTCAGATCTCCTGCGTGATATCAGCCAGGACATAAAGAGCGCAATGCTCTGTTTCTAGGCAAACAAATGATTTTTTCTGTCTTCTCAAAGGGTACTTATCTGGCCTGTGGTAGTAACAAGTGTTTTGACATAAACAAACTTGGCCAAACAAGAGTGATCAAAGGCACTGTGTTTTAGCGAGGACGAACTGTACAAAGATGAACAGGGCATGTATTTTTATGTCCCACGCACTAACGTGTCCTCAGTTAGTTTTCACATTTGTGCTACAAACACCTCATTAGTAAATGTACAATAAGCGATAAAAGTCCTTGGTTACACAGAGCCCTTGGTTACCCATAGTCTCAATATTTTGCCAGTTTTGTCTACTGCAGATTCGTCAAACAACCACTCAACCCTTAAGAAGTATTGACAGTGTATACAACAAATCTGTAGAACATTGTAGGGTTCATAATACACTTGCTGCTGACATCAAGTCATGTTCCCTCCTACACGTACCTCTGAAGGACCTATAATTGGAAGATGACAAAGCACTGACAGATCCAGACCATTTGTGGCCGGGAGGGGGGCCCTAACGAGCAGGGTGTAAGTAGCTAGTGGAAGTGCACGTGGCTAACTGTGGCATAAAGAACTCCTTTTTCCTCAATTGCTCTGAACCTGATTTACCTACTTCAGGTAGCTTTTGTTCAAGTTCCCATTGCCAAAAGCAGATTGACGTCAGTCGGGGTCCCTAGCAGCCAGGCAGCTGTGTTAGTTACCAGTGTCTAAGGTCAGAGTAATTGTTCTGTGGGACGTTGTAGTCCCAGCTCCACTAACACCAGAATGGGATTTCTGCCGTGAAGGTCAAGGGTGGGTGTAGGGTCTAGTCTCCCCCAATCTGTCAGAGTCAATCATCTCACTTATGTGGTGATTTTTATCACTGCAGGATCACATAAACATATCTGATTTTTATCACAGGATCGCATACAAACGTCTGGGAGGCAAAGTCCAGTCTGCGAAAATCAGTCATCATTCAGTCTAGTTAATGTGGGAAAGGTCATGGGCACAATGTTGTAGCTCTCACAAAAATAACTACTTTTGTTCAGTATGTAATAGTAATCATCCTTTAATCCTGATGTCTGTTTGTCAATGTAAATGAAAGAATTGTATGATACCTAAATGCCTCTTAAAATTGATGTCTTCCATGACAACCTATGTGTTTCTTCACTGTGACCTTTCAAATATGCCAATGGGTTTAGTATTTATTTTCTGGAATTGAAAGGACTTGTATAGAAACTTGTACAAAAATGTATCAACATTTTGAGGTCAGCCAAGATTCAACGTACACCAACATTTGAAGAAGTTAAGTTTTGGCACAGTCCAAACAAAAATCAACCAAATCCCAGTTAACCTACAGACAAAAAGGGCTGTTGATAGACTGCTCAAATATGGGGACATTTCTGAATTTCATTTTAAGTGAAGATTACCAAAAAGTACCCCAGATTTCTACTTCTTTCCTTCAGCGCTTTGGAATTCTCTCCAGCATCTAGTACTAGGCTGGCTGAAAAGGCAATGACCAAGACCAAGAAATTCAATTTCTGTTGCCAAATTAGATCATTGCTTAAGTGAGTACAAGTCTTGATTTAATAAGCACTACTTACAACAAGAGCCCACAGATACTTATCAGGGATCAAATTCATTTCTCAGCCAATGCTGGCCTACCTTCAAATATTTTCTGCATAACATCATTTTCGATTGTTGGCTTTTTGCTTTTAGGCTTTTTCTTCTTTTCTCTTTCCTTTTCTTTCTTTTGCATCCACTGCCTGATTTCTTCTTCTGTTTTCTGTTGTTTAAAGTTTCTGCCTGGACGACTGCTGACTTCCTCTCCTTTCTTCCTCTTCTTTTCTTCAATTTTCTGTACAGCTTTACTTTTCTCAAGACTTTCTTCGAAAAACTTAGTCTCCTTCTTGGCTTGAAGGATCTCAGTCCGCATTCTCTGTTCGCGTACAGCTCGTTCGTATGCAAGCTGCTCGCTCAGATGGGTCCACTTGAAGCGATGCAGGTACTTTATGCTCCACAAGTCGCCATAGAACGGACTACGCCTCCTCGTCTCTATTGGTGTGTTGTTTAGAGACAGGGCGATCCGTTTAGCGAGCCTTTTGTCCCTGAACTCGACCCAACCCTCTACAAAGTTCTGCCGCTGCCGCTTGCCGCCCGGTTTCTTTTTCATCAACCGCTTATGTTGATCTGTAAAATTAGAGATAAAAGTTTGGCTGTATTCCACTCATGATGTTTTGGAAACATTACACACTCAGATAATTGACCTGAGAAGAAAGAAGTCAGTGTCGCCTTTTCTACAGGCAGTTAAATACCAGATTTCAATTGCAAATAAAGTAACTCAAGCCGTACATACAACAAACAGCAATTAACTCTGGTATGTAGACACAGGCTATAATGCTAAAGGCTGTTTGAAATATCATTTGGAATTTTGGGAGGGAAATCATGCTGAACATTACAAGGGTCTGGATTTTCGTTGTAAACATGTTCTGTGCAGAACACATGTGCTGTCAGGACAATGTCGTCGGTACACTTGTAGCGATGGCAATGAGCTGTCTCTCCAGCTGGAATGGGCCGGCTGACGTGATTTCCTGCCACCTTACACACCTGTCATGTCATTTGCGCCAAATCACACCAAGCAGATCAAAGCCCTTGTGATTCTGACCATGAACATATGCAAAACATGGAAGAGGATATGTTTGTGCAAGCATACAGAATGACAAGCTAGCCCCCGGGCTGGCACAGCTTACAAACTTCAAAGCAACAGTTTCTTTACAAAAGTTCCTCATTGTCAATCACTCTGACAGAACCACCGTCATACTTATGCAGACTTTTCATCCTATGAAGTCTTGCAGAAAACAAAAAAGACAAGAGCCGGGTCCTCGGGGGAGTCATGGGAAGGGCAGGTAGCTATTTGACTAAATAGGTGGAAGGAATCTTGGTAAGTGAGCATTTCCCACCTGTTACACTGGTACTCACCGGCATGGGGAGGAACTGTGGTGTTCATGGGACAGTCAAAATGGAATGAAAAGAAGTAGAGTGTAGTATCAAAGTAAAAGGACGTTAGTGGTAAAAAAAGGCAGATGTCGTCATCATCATCATCATCATCTGACAGCCAATTGTGTGGGGGTCAGCCGCTGCAGTTGTATTGCCTGGCATCCTGGTCAAATGTACAAGCTATGCTATCACATGACCTGAAATGATGACGGTCTCTGTAAGTGAAGACTTGCATATCATGTGCAGATTAGCAGGTATATAGGATTACATTTCACTTCAGGCAGCTCTAGTCCCACCTCATTGATCTGTTTTCATGTATTCATCTCCAAACTCATTCTTGCTTGCCTCAGCATATTGGCTCAGATTGCCTGAGTCCCAATCCCTATAAGTTATGATAACAAGAGCATTAATCTATCCAAACAAAATGACTGGAAGTCGGGAGACTGCATTTTCTTCTTTTTTAAGAAGTGGTTTATAAAAAAGTATCCACCCTAAAGTTGTCATAGTATCCTATTTTTGTTGGCACACAGCCTATGACGTAAATTTGGCCTTTGCTATATGTTGGAAGATTAAAGACATGCGTCATTGTATGAGAAATGGTCCACCAGATGCTTTCCCTTTGCCCAAACATGCCTACTTTTTTAATCTCTGCATATATATATGAATGGTTTATTTCAGAAAGTACACATATGTCACAAACATTGCAGCCGACGAGGCTGAATTGCGTAATGACATTTACATGGACTAAAGACATAATTACAGATAAAGCAATTCAAGAGAGTACTACCAGACTGTAAGTAGGGGAGGGTGCTGTTTTGGTTGAACCTGGTTGCTGGTGCGACTCAGAATAAAGTACATGAACCGAGTCCAAAAAAACCTGAAAGCCATGATCCAATTCTATTTTTACTCATAACAAAGTACAAATATATTATAGAAATTTTTATGTAGACATCTTAGGTAACCTGGTCATAAAAGGTTAAAGAAAAATAACCCTGAATCAAACTAGATTAGCCTAAATTCATGTGGTTATGCATAGAAAATAACTATCATTCCAACTGTGAATTTAAACATAACCTGTAGCACTCACAGAGACCTGTGCTTGTGTCTCGCTCTCCAGAATATTATATACAGTGTGCATGTAGTACTGCCTTATTTTTACCGTAAATTACAGCGTAATACTATAATCAGGTTCAGGTCCAGACTTGGACCCAATCCTCTCGACTTGGATCTGGATTTGGACCTGATCAAGCCAAACCGGTACCCACCCCTAACTGTAAGTAATTCTTTTCTTAGAATCATGCATTCCAAATTAAGGGCTGCTATCTTGGACCTATCTACTCCACCGAAATGGCATTGGAGGTCATTTAGATAGATATAAATTTTCCATTTTTTAAAACTCTTGAGTTATAACTGTTGATAAAGAACAATTTCTCATCATTCATATACGACACAAAACACCAGCTTTAATTCATCATGTCAAAAATTGTGAATGTCCCGCATTATATAACGTTAGATCCTGCTCTGCAATGTACAAAATAGCATGTACAGCGCAAACTTTAATCTGACCCTACTCAGTAATGTTGGCAGTATTTCAACAGAGGAGATAAGAACAGTGATACTTATATAAACTATGTGAGAAAAAATGTGGCAGAAGTCCCAACAGTTCTTAAGGATTAAGACAATGTTCTGTAAGTGTAACATCTGTTTAGACTTTCTTGTGCTCATTTCTCCTACTAAGGAAACTTTTGCACAACAAAATCAGAGAAATGTTACATCCATTTGTATATGCTCAACATTCTGCCATCATTAAACAACAATGAAACAATGTGTAAGCAATGTCATTGACGATGTTAACAAGTTTTTGATACACAGAAAATGAGTCAGCACCTTTGTTAGTAGTCCCTATGACAGTATGACTAGACATCAATAAAGGACTGATTCACTATGTTTGGTTGACGCCTCTTCTAGGAGTGGCAATGTTTGTATAGAAATCGGAATGCTGCTTGTATTTCATACCACAGAGGTCAATTACATGCACTTCATGCTGTTCCTTTATACCCAAAATAGTAGTTACCGACTTCAACTCACTCGTCACCATTCATTTATAGCATTGCAACAGTTGCAAAACCTCAAAAATATATGTAAATGAATATCCCTGACCTTAAATGCATTAGAAGTCATTATAGAATAGAGTCATGTATTTACAAACATTGAAGTTTGTGTCCAACTTTCTCAAAGGCATCTTGAAAGATATGACTGGTATGGCTGGACCAACTGCCATGTGGAGACAAGACCCAACAGGCTAAACGTATCAAAGTTTGAGGTCACTGCTACAAACAAACGTGTTTACAAAATCAAATGTAAACAATAACAATATTCAGTTACAGGGCGTAAAATGAACCAATTTCAGACAGTACTTTCCCTTAGAATTTCTGACATACCAGAAGAATGTGATTTGGGAAACCAAGTGACAAAATTGGTCGGGCCTGAACATCACAAAACGTTCCGCTTATGGCTGGTTCTACCTGGCGGGGCTGACAGATCCGCCTGTGTCTCCCCGGGATCATCACAGGAAGCACAACATGCACTAATGAGTAAATCCTAACAAAGAACAAGTCTCTTTGATAAGCTTCAATCTTACTCATCATGGATTCATCCCTCCAGGGGGGCTGATAATATCAGGCATATGCCCCACAATAGCCGCTGAGCCTACCCAGGTAAAAACAATCACTTGATGTCAACAATACATGGACTTATTCACACATGATGTACCTATCACACATGTGATATATGGTGGACAATTCCACCCTCAATTAGTTTGGGCATCATATGGGGAATAATTAGTGGAACAATGGCATAAATCGTGCCCACTCCTCCTCACACCTGTGCAGCCACTAACCCACCACAGGCCTGGAGACAATCAACCTCCCCAGGTAACTCTGCTGAAGTAAACTGTCAGATTCTTTTAAACAGGGGGGAAAATTGGTTACCTAATAACCTCTCAATGTACAGAATTCATAATCTAGTGTTAATAGATTCATAGCTCCAGTATTTGGTTTATTTGGTTTATTCAGATACCCTTTAGCCCCATAAGGGGCTAGTCTTCCAGGGTTCATCAGACAAACACGTACATAAGAACAAATATATAGACAAAATGACATATAATTACAAGTTAAAAATAAGAACTAAGAACTGAGGCCAGAGGTCACATAAATAATTATTACTAAAATCAACATAAGGTGGAAGATGTAAGAGAAACCTGATTTGTCAATTCATAAACCCTTCATTAGGTGAGATTTTAGGTGGTTGTAGAAATACACGTAGACCTGAACAGGGATACAAAATCAGTGATGCTACAATATTATCATATTTTAGTAAATATAATAAAAGGGTGAAATTCAATTTTGCAAAAGATTGTTGATTTTTCCTTGGTTTGTAGTGGGACAGCCTTTGTGGCAAAACATGTCATGTACATACTAGTACATGGTGCTTTGTTGTACTGTGACTGTGATATATGTTCTGTATTTTATCTAATGTGCTGATAATAACACATTCAAGTTATGAGATGCAGAATTCCTATTAATCATAAAACAGGTATTAGATACAATTTCTTGAGCTTTGAGACCTTCCATGTATTTAAATTCCAACTATTGATTCTTCAACTTTTCGTGATAAAGATGACCTTCATTATCTCCCTGTGCTCATTGAGTCAGAGACAGGATGGACAAACAAAGGCCCCAATTGATATCATACATCTGTTTTTTGGGGGGAAGCGAGTTAACAACACCTGGACAAAAGGCACAAAATCCCAGAACATGCAGCGAACCAGGAGGGGTCACAGTGACATCGTCATCCGGCTGGTCGGACCTGCCGAACAGTGCCCTGCTTGTTCCCGGGGTCATTGATCCCAGGAAACAATATGAAAGCTATTGTAATCCATCATAATACCTACTCAGGTGGGCTCAGCAGGTAGCTACTGTCTTGGTGAACTGTGAGCTTTTAACTTGTTTCTATCCATACTGACTTCTGAAAAATGGTTGTTTCCTACATATACTAGACGGGGCTTGAAATACTGGGTGCATGTGCAGACTTTTGTGCACCTAAAATTGGAACTGTGCACCTAATTTATGACTGTGAGTGCACAGGTGCACGTACGCGTAGATAATTGTATGATTACTATTGTACACTACAGTCACTAGTATACAGCATATTCTTCAAATTGAAGTGTCAGAAAAAATAGCACATTTGTTATGACTTGTTTAAAATTTCAAAGTCAGCAAAAGAATTTCAGACTCAAGTTCTGAAGAGAGGCTGCAAGGTTTGTAATTATGCTTTGCTGACATTTTACTTTATCTTATTTTATGCACCCAAATTTTTTTCTGTGCACCTAAATTTTTGGTTAGGTGCCCCAAAATAAATTTTGAGCCCTGCTGCTGTATATCCCACTACAGAATGACTTTTGCACACACAGCCCCCCATAACTGCCAAATGAACGTAGTACGCTCCAAGATGTGTACTACTGGTATCAAGTTTTTCCAGAATATTGTAACTTCCTCATGATACGTGCGGGTACCATGGCTAGTTGGAGGAGGTGTACATGACTCTCCTGATGAAGCTTCAGATCCTGGAAAGGAGATATCCTGGAGTGTTCTAATCTTATAACAGTAACATTGTTATATTATTATTTACACAAGTCAGAAGAACAAGTAGACTTAGGTTAACATTGTGTCTGCACATGTAACTAAGGGTCAGTGTGCTTGAAACTTATCCTTTATGCAATAAGATTAAAAAAATGAGGCACACAGAATTTAAGAAATTTCATGATTACCTGTCATCTTCGTCAACACATGTATTTTGAATTTCAAATGAATATGGCCTCTTTTGACGGGTTTGACTTATTTAGATTAGAATAGATCCAGTGGGGCTGTCTGAAGTCCAAGAACTTACAGAGGATAAAAAGGTCGGAGGGAAAAGGAGTTACAGTTCTCTGTGCTGATTCTGTCATGTTTTATTCAAATTTTCATATGACATGACGCTTGCAGCAGTATAATATAAGCCGGGATAGTGAGTGAGTGAGTGAGTGAGTGAGTGAGTGAGTGAGTGAGTGAGTGAGTGAGTGAGTGAGTGAGTGAAAATAACTTGTGCAAAGGTTGGGTAAGTCACAGGAAGCTTTAGGAGGCCTGTCACAGCTAGTTCTGAGAACTGTTGCAATTTCGTCCATTCTTCACCACTTGTGACATTATTTGGTTTGCGCATGAGTCATTTCTTTAGGTAACAATACTACCTCATGAATAGATCCGACTTTTCAAAAAAATTCTATAGGGGCTAAAGGGCAGCAAAGTTTGAGACCCGGATATTTAACTTACAAGTCCCTTGCACTGGAGATTATAATAGAAGGTACTTAGAACATTTCATTGAACCACAACAAAGAATGGTCTGCACATGTTAAGTTCCTGAAATGCCTATTCAACCAGAAAGACTAACTGTGCTCTAATTACAAGGATCTGGGTCTTTTTCTGCCAGCTATTTTCAGACATGCTGTGGAGAAGAGACACATGTAACAAAAGCGCCACTGCACACTAGTGACATGAAAGGGAACTGCAACAAAAATGCATTCATCCCAAGGCACAAAACAGATACTCATCTTTGTAATAATTGAATGATGGAATATAAAAGGAGGTCCAGTGCCAAGTTACTTTCAAAGTTACAAAATGTTCAGGATCCTATATGATTTAACCACCTCATCAAAGTACACTTTCACGTTAAAGGGTTCAACAAATGAAATACCATGAAAACTTGATAAGCTCTTAAATTGTGAAAATCCTGGTGGTACAAAATGTACCATGATTGAAGATAGTGCAGGGAAGTGGTAGCCAGACAGACATGACAAAGGTACAATATAATTTTTTTTACATACATAGTATATGGTAAGAACATCTTTGTCTAGCTCCTGTTGTTGTTAAACAAATACCGAATACCAACTATTATATACAACTACCACTACAAAATACTCAGGTGTCCAGTAGTGCTATCCTTACCACCAGGCTGAAGGAACGTCCGTCCCACCTCCCCATACTGACTGAACATGTGGCGCAGGATTTTGGGGTTCATCCGTGGCGGCAGGTGGCTGAGGTACACCACACCTGGTTCTGATGCCGGGGCTTCTGCCATCACCGAGTCATCTTCATCTGAAATATTAAAAGTCGTGCATGCAGCCTGATCATGTGATGCGTATGCATCATGATAGTAGAGCTCTTGGGAATTGGTCATCTTTTTTTAAACAAAGGGTTTGGTTCTCACAAGAGTTTATCATCATCCAGATTCAAGCATCTGGGTAGAATACTATAAGTGACATCCAATTATGTATGACCTATAACGTTAAATAAGTCCTAAAGCGTATGACTTTGACTGCTTTCTGAAACATACTCTTTTTTCTAAGAATATTTTATGACATCATTTATTTTCTAAACACATTTCTTTACATTTTAATTGTCGTTACACAAGCCAACTGTTCACATAAAACCGACAAGCTTGTCTAGCTACATCTCTGTCAAACCGGAAGTGGGGAGGGGGGCAAAGTAACTTCACATGCAGCATTCGCTTTCTATTTGATCTTTGATCTTTATACCTGTGCTACTCATGACCGACCTTTGTTTTGTTCAGTCTCCAGATCACTGGAACTTGAGGCTTCCCTCTCTGCAGACATGACGAGATTGGGCACAAAATATGAAGAACTTTTCGATGACCAGAACGGTCGATCAGGACCGGACAAGTACCAACAGTTCACTACGAGTCAGGTCGCTGCCTCGGGTCTACTTTGGCCCTAGCGCCGGTGTCTAATAAGGACGCTAAACCACAATCGATGAAGACACAGTCAATAGCGATAGGCCAGTGAGAATTACGTCAAAACAACGCGATATGGAGAATATTTTCTTCTCTCCACGTGCGACAAAAACTCTGAACCTCTGTCAACCAAATAGATCATACCATTACAAATCTAAGGGGGAAAATTTCGCATAATACTTTTCGACTGATTGAATATATCACCTCTTTCAGTTGTTGTACAACAATCAAAAGAATCTTAAATATCAATTTTTAAATTGATATTCATTATTAGTAAGTTTTTAGTATTAGACATGATATTAACGTTACAATATATAGGCTAAACCCTCTGTCTCAATCTTTTTAGAAGAACCCTATCTTTCAGCGGTGTCATTACGACCTCTAGCGGGAAAGTTGTGAACTACAGCTTAAAATCATTTGCACAATACGGTATTCCTCATAGTTTTAGGCCAAATATTCCGTGTGCTTTCAGCATTGATGCACATGAACGTGTTTTTATTTAGTTTTTGCAAGTCTAAATTATCTCCCAAACGATTTCTGACACCACAAATATAGTTGATCCCCGGACTATTTTGAGACAACCTTTTAGGCTAACGTTAACATGAAGCAAAGGGGTGCCAGGTAATACAAGCATACTAATAAGTCATTGTGAAGGATATATTTTACGCATTGCATGACACAGTCTTATTAATATTATTGAATTGTCTAATGTTATTTTAGTTATGTATCTATATATACTGACTTTGTGTAGAAATTATTTCTTAAGGTACACATGAACCCCCATTAGTTTTGGTCTATCCCGCCGGCTGGGCCCTAAAAACAACAACACCGCGCACCGCGACTGAAAACAGACGACTTTGAGCCAAAGGTCGCGTCAAATTCAGGTTTGCTTTGCTACGGCCTGAATTTCCCATTCCTAAAGGAACATCTTAACGTTACAGTCGTTATTTTCAAGGGGCTGCAAAAAGCTAACGCCGAGGTAAAAACAGCTGTGAATCATTGACAAAATCTGCCAGCTGGGTGGAGGGGCCAAAGTTGAAGGGTCCTTGACCTATAGTACGACTCGAACGTTACAGTTTGAAATCAGCCTTAATTTTAGCGGGTGAGTCACAGTCTAGATTTTTGTTTGTCTGCAATTTGAAGAAGCAACTGCTAGCTATCCTCCCTGGAGTCATCTATGGACAAGTGCATCTGAGTTGGGGGCTCTGAAAAATTGAAAGGTAGGTTGTAGTGTTTTCTGTTTCTGAAGCGGTTGTACCGGCCTTAATTTTTGCTGGTAACATTAATTAGCCTCAAATGTGGAGGCCTTTTGGTCCAGTACAACTGCCAATGCTTCTGCACGTTCGATGTGTTAAAGCCCATCAATAGATACGTATCGTATTAAAAAAACATTTATTTAAATCTAAGTGTGAAATATGACACCAGTTGCTTTGTTTTGATACAACTTGTGTGGTAGTTATTACAAGATCTCACATATGACAACATTTGGTCATGTCCTCACTACAAATTATGGTATTTTCTACATTGGTAGTTATTTTCTTGTGTGATATTAATTGAATATTGCAGAGTTGTTCCATGCTTTTCATGTACAAAATATTTTAATATACATGTATACAAATTATCAATAAAAATGTCAAA
The DNA here is from genome assembly GCA_013266295.2 of Branchiostoma floridae x Branchiostoma japonicum. Classification (NCBI taxonomy): domain Eukaryota; kingdom Metazoa; phylum Chordata; class Leptocardii; order Amphioxiformes; family Branchiostomatidae; genus Branchiostoma; species Branchiostoma floridae x Branchiostoma japonicum. Next base: position 17,062,006 of record CM023823.1, on the reverse strand, counting down.
ACAAAGATTGTCAATAAGGATGTGGAAACAAATTGTTTCAATGCAAGTCTGTTTGAATGGTGTAGTTTCCAGTTCAGCTCTCCCATGTTGGTATAGATGTTGTGACAAGGACGTGTCCAAGGAGCTAGAAAGACTGTTGCTAACCCTGACGCCATCTGGATCAATACTAATAGTTTCAGAGTCAGGGTCATTTATAACAGATAGCATGCAATTGTCTAATGGTCTGAACCATCATATGTACGGATAGGGAGGTTGTGGGTTTGAATCCTGGCTGACAGGAATAATGATATTACAAAAATGTGTTCGAAAAATTACTCTGACTTAATTACATATATGATATTATATTTACATATATGATATTGCAAATATGGGCTAGAGCAAACAAAAAATGACATCATTCCCAGAAATGGAGTGACCTGCTGGGGCCAGTCATATGAAGCAAAATACAATTTGTATGCCATCATATGTCTGGTGTGTTATGCCAAAAGATGGTTATACCGGTTATACAGATACAGATGTCAGCTTGATTGAACACTTCTACAAAAACATATTCAACTTCTCAATCGTTAGCAATGAAAATTTCCATAATATTATATTCAGTCATTTTTGACATTCTATTGTACAATCAAGTGCAAAAGTTCAGGTGAAAGGACTATGGTGTGCTTGCAGTGTTGAAATAAGGACATGAAAATTTGTGAAGTGTTACTTCTTTCCATATCTGTAATTGTCTCTCTCCAATTTTCCAATTTTAACTTTTTTAAAGATGTTAATAATATATTAAGTTATAATAACCTTTGGATGTGTAAGCAACACCTCAAAATCAAAGACAGCCCTTTTTCTAAGATCTGTTCTGAAGTTCCACATGTGTTCATGATCCGTTTACTGGAAATTTCAACAGCCTGCAGCATGTTTGTGAATGTCTACCCTACTGTGTCGTCCTATCTTCTGGAGGTCAATCCACACTTGTTCATGTCAATTCCGATTATTGAAGCTGACAATCCTGTGCTTTCTGTCTGCAGGTGTTAGAGTTACCTGAGTGAGAAGAATGGTTGAGGAGAAGCCTGCGTTATCCCTGCCCCAGGCCCTGTGGCAGAAGTACTCAACTCTAGACGACGACCTCCCCAAGTCGAGTTCAAGCAAAATCTTCATAGCTGGCAATGCGCCTGGCAAGGACGCCTCAGGTAAAAACGGCCAGGCCGTTAAAGACACACCCAGTATTCTGTAGTCTTCTGTTCTATGCCATGATTATACTGTGTCCTTAGGCCATTTCAGTTTGACAGAGTGGCTTTTGTATTAGGCCATGTTGATATGATTATATGGATGACACCCGAGCACGCAGCAATTTTCGTTCGTTTCCAAAAAAATAAAAAGTTTTCAACCATACTGTAAAGTGTACAAAGCAGCTGTAAAATGAGCAAATATGTGCCGCGAATTGCAAGAAAAAGTGGGAAAACGGATACTAATGTCTTTGAATGCCAAAGCCAATTCCAAAGTCTAAGAAGAAGATGTGAAAGAGCAAAAATGAAAAATCTATTGACTATTGTGTTTAGTCATTTGTTCAACCTTCCTGACCACTTAGATTTAATAATGAAGACAACTTTATTTTTTGGCCAAACTTTTTTTTATTTACATGCTCACATCAGTTTTGGGGTTCCCAGAGGATGTCATCCATATAATCAGATCAACATGGCCTTAGTTTATAAAAAGATTTTCAAAATGCAAATATGCATATCAAACTAGACTTTAAAAAAGAAACTTCTTTCATCATGATACAGAGTGTACTGTACTTATTACTGTATCTTGATACTTATTATCAGCTGGTAACTTCTTCCTTTTGTTTCTTATCACCATGTCTTTACATTTGTTAGGAAAATTGGGCACATTTGTGAGTGATTTGTGAATTTTTGACTAACCATAGCTGCACTCTTCCCCTCAGCCTTCTATCCCAACAAGACTTCTGTCTGTGTTTTTCAGGGACTCTACGTCTGCCTCCAATCCTAGCTGTGCACAACTTTGGCATCACCTGTGGAGGGGAGGAGGGGGAAGTGTCACGTCTGTGCAGCCAGGTCACAGAGCTGGACATCACACAGAACTGCATCAGCCAATGGCAGGAGGTCTTCAAGATCATGCAGCAGATCCCACGCCTGACGTTCCTAAACCTGTGTAACAACCCGCTGTGCTGTGACATCCCAGCTGGGCTGGACGTCCCCTCCTGTCCACAACTCAGACACCTCGTACTCAACAGTACTCAGGTAAACTGCTATCACATAGCATCTATAGTATCTATACTGCCATCTGTAGTACCTGTAGTAAAACATGCATAATAGGATGGCTTTTTTTTAAATATTTGTGAAAATGATCTTTGCTTCTGGACTGTCCAACAGCAGTAATACACTTCGTTAGGCTTCTGTCAAACTTACATTTTTTCAATGCTTAACGGACAATTACATTTTAAGGGAAGTTTCATATAGAAGATTTGATGTGTTTGTATTGTTTTCCCAGGTTCCATGGAAGACACTGTACAACATTTTGGAGCAGACTCCAAATCTGGAGGAGCTCCATCTAAGTCTGAACAACTACTCCAGTGTAGAACAACCTCCACAGTCATTCCCTAATGTTAAGGTCCTCCATTTCAATGGGAACAACCTACACAGCTGGGATGAAGTCTGCAAGCTTGGTAAGACCTTCCCCAGTCTGGTAAGTCTGGTCATGAATGAGGCATCGCTCAAGGACATAGAGGCGCCTGTGGAACAGCTACAACAGACTTTTCTGTGCCTGCAGAAGCTGAACATCTCCAACACAGGGGTGGGGTCCTGGGAGAGCCTGGAGAAGTTCAACAGCCTGCCCCAGCTGAAGGATGTCCGGATGCAGGGGGTACCACTTTTTGACGACATTGTGGATGAAAAGCTTAGAAGACAAATGGTTATAGCCAGGATGCCGTATATTGTGCGCCTGAACGGAAGCTCTGTGAGTGAGGAGGAAAGAGAAGATGCAGAACGAGCTTTCATCCGACACTTCCTGGACAGCGAGGAGAAGCCAGAGAGATACCACATCCTCGTCGGCATCCATGGTGTCCTGGACCCGCTAGTTGACATTGACTTATCTCCACAGACCACTGCTCATGTCAAGGTCAAGTTTGAAGAACACGTGAAGGTCATGGACCTGAATGTGGAGCAAACTCTGAAGGAGTTCAAGAAGAGCCTGAAGGACTGGACCGGGCTGCCATCCAACAAGATCCGCGTGATTCACGTGGACACAGAGATCAACTATGATGGGCATGTCTGTCGTCACGAGGAACTGAGATATTTGGACAAAAACCTGTATGCCTATAATATCAAGGATGGAGATGAGATCTTGATCTGGCCCAGGCCTCCCTCCCTACCATCATCTCCAGCTAAGAAGAACCCACCAAAGTCGGCCTCGGCTCCTGATGACAAGTTCCAGGCGAAGAAAGAGCTGCAGATGTGAGAGGGCAGTGTCTTGTGCAATGTAGGGGTTAAGTGACTCTGGAGTCTCGGAGACCTTGTGAAATCCTGGGTTCTTAAAACTTTAAGAAGTTAACCTTTTTCTTTTAACTTAGTGGACTGATACTGTTTCCCCAGTGCAGTTGCCTAGATCATAAAGTTGAGTCAATAGGGCATACTTACAGTTTAAAGTGTAACCAAATGAGTGTTTTGTGCTCTCAGGGATGTATGTCATCCTTTTATATGTGCCAGCCTACCAATGGCTAGGACGACTTATGCAAGTGGTTTTGTAAAAAGGACGTCTACAGCATTGGGAAAAGGGTATTCCAGCAAACTGAGTACAACTACGCACAAACCTTTGCCATGCCTTTCTTACAATCAACAATGTTCATTGTACAATATCCATTTCTATCACAACTGTGGTCCTTGTCTACAAGGTGGGCCTCCATCTAAACAGTAATGTTACCCAACTAAGTGTGAACTATAGAAGGTCTATACAAGCAAATCTTCATCTCCATTGTGACAAGTTTCTTAAGTTTTGTAAAATCAAAGAGTGTGTCAAGCAAAGTTTGTTTTTCCTTTACATTTTAAAAGATTTATGGAAATTCTGGCAGTTATGTAAAGTAGTATAATTGCAGCATTCTGGCTATGACATGAAGTTTTTTAACTGATCATGTTGCTGAGACCATTATTGTACTGTCAGACTAAGGTATTAGATACCATTTATCTAAGGATGTGGTAGACAACATTATATTTTACTAGGGTGCAACAGATGATTTCAATCATAACATTTGAATGTATCTTGCATGTATGTATGTAAACATTGCAATGGTGTACAGATGATTAGATGTTTTATCATTCTTTGTATAGACATATGCAAATGCATGTAAATCTGCAATAGGTCCTAGCTAGATGACTATTAGGCCACAGCAAGTAAATTTGATGGATGACATCCTCCGCAGACTCCAAATCTAATGCGATAGGGAAAAAAAAACAAGGTGGGCCAAAAAAAACAAGATTCCTACATTTTCAATTTTGAGGTCATAAACCTTGTCAAACAAGAATTGAGGGGACAAAACATGATATCACAACCAACAGGTCTTTTATTCCTGTATTTAACACTATTACCTGCCCATGTAGATGTGTATACATCTCCAAACTAGAAAAATTGTAGAAAAGAGCTTGTTGTACCATCATGGGAGCTACTCCACTGGGTATTCATATGCGATGGAGCACCTTAGACTGTCAACACTTGTCATCAAATGCGAGCAATTGTGCCTCAAGTTTGCTTCATTCCTGGAAGACATCTACAACATATTTGCCCATTTTCAGAATGGTGATCATTGTCAGAAGGCAAAAATTTTCTTTTTTTTTAAATCAGGCAAAAATCAATGCACGCGCTGATGTCATCCATAAAAATTACTTGCTGTGGCCTTAGATGCTATATCTTCTGAGCTCTTGTTCTGATAGTAAAGGACAAACAGAACATGCCATTGGTAATATTTTCCTATTACTCAGGAGTTCTCTGTGACACACTAATGGTGGCTTGTACAAGAGTCTTGTTCATACTCTATTGTACTTTCCCCTTGGAGCATGTGTCCCCAAGGGACAAAAGAGTTTCACTAGAAGGCGACTAATCTGTAACATTTACAGAAAAATGTGCTGAAATGAAACAAGCTTTATTGTAATAACTGGTGATTTCAAAGGTTTTGTTGTTTCATAAAGTTGTAAAAGATGTTGTCAACAAGTATGTGCTTAGCCAGTTTCATAGCATTTTTGTCCCCTTCTCCGCAATACGCATGTTATTTGAAACTCCATTGATGTCTCATATTTGTCATTGCAAAAAGTAAAATTTGACGTGGATAATAGGTAGTCTGATATATCATACTGACATTGGATGCTTATTTGTATCTACATTTGAACAAAACTGTCCCTGGTGTTGAACACCAGCCACGCATGGGACAGACAGACAGACCTGTCCTTGGTGCTGAACGCCATCCACACACACACACACACACACACTGCAATTTCAAACCAGTTGACTGACAGACGCTGGTCGTGGCAATAATTATTGTAGACTAAACAAGCGCTCTGTGGGTTTGTTGTCGGTATGTTGGAAAATTACGGGACTGGTACCCTGGAAACATATGACATAAGTATCCCCTGTCGAGACTGGTATTCGTTTGCAACAGATTCAGGAACAGGTGGCGCCAACGTTAACGATACGATGGCAGGAAACATATTGTACAATAACAGAAAGCACATACATGCACAGCTTTTCTAGGGGGTCTGCACCAGACAGATGTGAGCCACGGAGTCCACCGCCACCGCTCCAACCAATACCACCTCCATGTGGAGTTTGTGGTTCCAGAACAACTTTTCGAACAGTGGGTCGATGATGAATGAGGACGGGTAGGGTCAGGTTTGGTAGCGTTATTGTATACTCGAGCCCATAGGGCATATTCCTGCTGAAACGCAGCGCTTATCTACTAATATTGAAATTCATCTTTGTGGGTAAGATGGGAAAAGAAAACGTTCAGGTAAATTGTCCTATTGATATATGAGAAGAATTTACTGAGTCATCGCCTTTGCTGATTTCGACGAATAGGTGTTAACAGTTACGTTTGTCACTATATATTTCTTCTCTCCAAAAGAAGCGTTATCTTCTCATAGAACCTTCATTGGACCATTCTTTTCTTCCTGTATATACATAGAAAACTATTTTCTGTCGTTGTTCAAAGCATTTTTAGTGATTTAATGGAGTCAAGTGTACAGATGATAGCGTTAGTACTAAACGACTGGGATTAAAGTCGGGCAAAGGGTCACCGTTGGCGCTCATGTTGCTAGTCAACTATAACCAACTGGTTACTGATATTATGCACGATACATGCAGTCTATATAATCCACTGTTACGAGAAGTTGCCATGGAAACAGCAAAAATAGCTATAGGTTCAATGACCCCAAGTTTAGCAATGGGGGTGTGATAAAAACAGTCATTTGAACCGGATTGCGCTGACAAGTGCATGATGTGTGCATGGGCGTGTACTCGACATTTCGCGACTATTACTCATTCAGTACTAAATGGATGAACTTCATTTATAGCAGGTTGGCAGATTTTATTAAGGAAAAGTTGCTGTCATCGGTAAATGTGATGATCAGGGAACGCCGGATGGAGCCAACAACTACATCACAAGTTCAAAGTCATTGCGGACGAGTTCTTGGGACATCTCCTGGTTATTCTCCGGCCAGTGTCACTTTGTTTCTCATCCTTGTTTTCGGCCTTGCCAAGGTCGGCGTTCCTTCTGGATTAGCAGAAGATCAGCCCGTGTTTCCTGTCCGGTGCGCCGTGACGACTCGGGACAAGTGCGCCCAGACAGAACGACGGCGTCCTCGGTAGTAAATCAGATAAAGATACCAAACCCGTCGAAACTCTCACGCAGATAGAAAATAAAATACGACTGACATGTCTTTAATGGTGTTTTAGGCGCATAGTTCATCTAACGTCTGAGTTTATTAGGCACGTCTGGTTGTTATCACCAAGAGATGATTCCCCCTAAAATACTGGACGCACATACCGCGATATCATGTTGTCGTCAACACAAGGGCGTATGCGTAATACGAGACACAAGCCTTCGTGAGAAAAGAGCCCATCTTGCCATACTGTCTGTCACTTGGCATAATTAACAACCGACAACCCTCGGCCAGCATACCTCAGACCGAACCTGCAACCAGTTTGAAGTGTTTGCTGACCATGCACAGAATGACTGGAATGCTCAGTTTATGGTTTATACTTACGGTGCTTGCGGTTGATTTTTGTTTACGTTTTAAATCGTTATCAAAGCAAACCCATTGGGTGGCTGGTGTAAATAAAAAGGAATAAATAGACGGGCAATGTTCCAAACGTGCTGCCTATGGGATCATAACTGCCGTGCCTATCGGGTGTCCAATGATCTATTTATCACTGTCAGCGTCTGACGACTAATTTCAGGACGCAGATAGAGATAAATCATAAGGTCGTTTGGAGCCTGGTGTGTGCGCTAACTGCCGACGAGCGTCCTGAGCTACAGCAATCATGGTGATCTACAGCACCGACCGCCCTTGGAACTACGACTGCAGCTTCGTGGCTGGGAGCGGCCGGAGGAAGTACTTCCGCCAGGAGGTGTACATGGTGTTCCCTCCTACCTACTCCTCCGGACACCACGGGTCGGCGGCCTACTTCACCAAGCCTACCGCCGCCGTCCGCCTCAAGCTCAACAGGTCCCCGACTGCCCGCAGGAGGTAAGATGTGATGATGGCAATGAGATAACCCCGATGTTATGGAGTTAATCCAGTTTGCCATAATCCTTTGAGTCCTAAAGAAGCCAATGAAGGATGTCAAACACAAACCATGCTAAATCATGATTCATGCCCAGCACAGCTGAAGAAACGGTAGCATTTGGTGTTCACTTGTGCGGCTTTGATGTAACTAGCTAGGTCTGACGCTAGTCTGGTGTATGAAACTTTTCACATCTTCACATCATAAGTGCTGTCCATGAAGCGGTAAATGAGTTTTCATTAAGGAATACAAATTCAAGTATATCGTATACTAATATAGCAATTTTATAAATTTAGCCTAAAGATTTGACTCCAAATATCCCCCATCTATTTGTAATGTTATATAGATGTAACCTACTAGTACTTACTGTTGCATATATGTCTCTTGGTGTGTTGGCAATGTTGGACGTTACATTTTCGCGGTAATTTAAAAAGATTTTCTGAAGGATTGCTGTCTAAATACCATAATCATATTCTTTCTTTGTTAACAGTGTAATTGATTGGCGACTACTTTATAGCCTGGTATCTTTGTATTTTGGAAGGCTTCGCAAAAGGAAAAAGAGTGCCAAAACTTTGTCCTTGTCCTTTTGAGACAATTTTGGACGAGGACACAGTTCGTACCATCATTCATCGCTTGACGTATAGCATGCCATATTTGGTCATGGTCGATGCGTCATAGTGATACGTCATTTTGACATCTTGGAAAAAAGAAATAAACAGCATAGGTAAAACAAATAAACAAGCTTGTTTTGAAACTTTAACGAGTACCCAACCTCAAAAGCTAGCACTCAATACTAGAGATATGGCTTCAAAAACGTTATATGCTAAAGAGTAGTATCATGGTTAAATCAGAGTAGTGACACCTTGCCTTTATTGGACCACAAGACTACATTTGGCCTTCCGCAATAAAAGGCCTGCGTCAAGGCTATATTTGCTACATGACGTGTTTCGTTTCACTTAGCCCGATCAATAGGTATCCAGTTTCTGTCGATCGCTTCATATTGTAAACATAGCATCAACAACTCCTTTGATACCTACCAAATAATTGGGGGGGGGGCAAGACACCATGGGAAAAATCCATGAGTATTCCAAAAAGCAGATCGACATTAAAAAGTTCACAGTGTTATGTAACAAGTTTTCCCAAAGTTTCGTGTACAAATAGCCTGTCATCGAGTGTTGCAATTCGGTCAAACTGATGTCTGTAGGTCTAAAAGTAGATGTTCAATAAACCAGTCTACTATCCTAAATAGCAACTACATCTGTCTTTGGGGGTGTACTTAGCATTCTGTACGTGACCTACAGCCAAGCACTGTGTTCGTCATTTCCGATCACTGCCGTGACACTGGCCCCCACGACGCGAGAGGTCTGACGTTAGGTACTGGGGAGAATTCTGATACCCTTGCGGTTCAGTCCTGGCGATATCACACGGCACTTGCCCCAGACCGACCCTGCCTGCTGACCTGGTAACTGAGAGCATACCGACGCCGCGGACTATGTGCTGATAGAGCCTTTTATGACGCTGTTGTTGGGGTCATATTGGCAATCTAAAAACGATTTTCTAGCCATATATAAAGAATCATGTATTGCATGATCAGAAATCCGCCGCTTCTCAGTACATGTTGGGGGTAGTGTCCCTTATCTGACCTACTTCACTCCTTTTTTTAATGACTTCTTGGGAGGGGGGCAGGCATGTTGTATTGGAGTAGATATATAGTCCATAATGTAGGTAACATCTGTGTCAGTTGGTATATAAAATGATATTTGGACAAGGAGTCTCTTGACAAATCGTCCAAGCCAAGGACAGACAGTAGATATCCTAATGCTGTCGGGATGGTCCGGCATGTTTGTGTACACAACGGTAAAAATGTAAACACACAAGTACCTTGATGGCATTTGGACGTTCGGTGACAGTTGCTCCAAATCAGAACTGTCTATTAAACGCTCATGACTAATTTGATTCATGTACCATGCTCGCTTGTGCCGTCAATTTGGTAAATGAGCAGATCAACTTGATGTTCTTTTATCTTCCTAGTAGGAATCACTCCTTCTACACCCGGAACTTCACCATCCCGATGGGACAGATCACCTCCCGCTAGACGCCCGGGAGGGGTGCGGTCGGATTGCTCGTGGACAGCAGACGCACCACCGGGTAGTTTCATCTGCAGTTCCAATGCAGCTCGCTAGGAACTGACTCTCCCGCCACGCTTAAGGCTCGTGTGCTGTGCCCTGGTCCAGTGATTGTGTCTCATTGTGTCACCAACAGATGTAGAGGAATGACCAGTAAATACATGGAATGGAGGGATTTAAACCAACCTACATTAGTAGTGTAGTAGTGCGTCGGTTGGTTTGGACACCCTCCAATGAGTCCAATCCGTGTACTTACAACACTGTAGAGACAACAGAATTCTGTAACAACTCTATCGTGAACTTAAATATCTGTCACCTATGAGAAAAACTATATCGTAAGATCGTCCAAGGTACACAACACTTGCCCCTGCATTTGCCGTAACTTCGCCTAGCTTCAATGTCAACATATATAGACGGAAAGTCTACTTACATGCAGTGGTATTCCTAACTGATCAGTAGTTCAACCAGGCAATTCGAATGTATAAGATCCAAGTGTTAAACTTATTGATATGAATGTGCTCACTTAGATCTTTGTAGGTAAATTTTCACGATGCTCCATAAGCTTACTACAATAGACAACAAACTAGCCACTCTGAACTTACAAGGATCATAGAATACCTTTACAGGTGGTGAGATTGAGAATTGCCATGGCTGGAAGCTAGAGTGTTCTTGAATGTCTTACATATATCAGCATGGAATAGTCATCAGCTGTAACATCTATCTAAAGTGAACACATGACAACTACCTGTTGTACACCTGCTACTGTCTCTTAGCAGTCCTTCTTGAAAGTTCATTGTGATTAGTTTATTGCCGATTGTAGTGAGTTTATGGAGTATTGTGTTGGATTGTCTATCGCAGCATGACATGTGTAAGATCCATTGTGGCCAGTCTACTGTCCATTGTAGTAAGTCTATCGGGTATTGTGGAAGTTTACTTACCAAGTGCTATCTGTATATACTTAGTTGACGTATACGATATAAGACAGCATGATCTTATTTGGCTATGAAATAGTGTTGTAAGGAATGCCATAAAGTATTTCTGATTAAAGACAAACACACTTGAATTTAATTCCTCTACCCAAAATTGGCCCATCCCATTCAGCAGCAGCCTTGCTAGACCAGCATAGTTGCAAGAGAAGAGATGCCTGTAGTAGGCCTCTGTGAATTCGTGCACAACCACTTCTTTGTTTACGTTCCTGAACGTTTTTGGCGCACTGTTAACACATACGACACTGTTGGCTATGTTTTGCTATAGTTGTTTTATAAAACTGGGTTGCTTTTCTCTTGCGCACGGTTCGAACAGACATTGTGGCATGGTTCAACTGTATTGAATCCGGAAAACCCCGGAGAACCCGACAATGTTGACATGTTTTGCCGTAGCCTGTATATGTGATGTATACTGTGCTGTATTTGTAGGACCGCCGGGATCGATAGACCTAGAATCTTAGGTCGCCAAGGCTGGATGCTATGCCTTGTGATCCGGAGTCTTTGTCTAGTGCAGAAGGTTGCACTAGTAGTGAATGCTCTGTCCAACCGTCCACAGAATATAGACGTAATGCCCGGTGCTTGTAAGAGTGTTTGTACAGTGTACAGATTTCTGTAGCAAACTTTAGATGAGCTGTAGTCAAACTTCGCATCATTATACACAACGAAGTCTTTGTCCAGACTGTTTGGCAAGGCCGATGTTTGGTTAGGGTGCTGCCATATTTGTGCAATGCACGGAATGCGGGTCACTGCTGTACTGCAGCACATCCTGTAACTAGAGAACCTGTGTTTCGTCTTCTAGGTAACAGTTGTATCTGTATGTCAATGGCTACCATGTGTCTCCCCAATGTGTTGTGTTTAATGTACAGTATGAAATAGATTTTTTCACATGTATCCTTCAATAGATTGTTATAATCATAAATGTGTAACTTATCGCGCATGCTTATGAGTAATAGCCTGAAATTTATAGTTGTTGCTTGTGTATTACAAAACAGGTCGGAAAGAAACAAATGATTAACAACAATAAAATATCAAAAAAATCTTTTGGGATATTATCGTTAGCACAAAAACACCAAAAATCTTTTTGATATATTATCGCTTGCGGCATTGCCATAAAACGTACGGACAGAAACTGTGCTTTTTGCCTACCATGTAATGGAACTGCTTGGAATGATTGTACGGCGGGAGAAATAAAAGTACCGAAACGACGACACTTTGTCTGTTTTTGTAGTGTTTCACTGAAATACGATATTAAGGTAAACAACATGTATTTCCGTGGTTAAAGTTTCTGTTTTCAATCTTTGGATGGAAACACTGGCTGCGTATGCTCGCCAGTTCAATAGGGAAACCAAACTGTGAGGAAAATGTTACAAAATATGTAGAAAAGCGATTGTGCAATTAGCCTATCCGGCGGGCAGGGAAACGACTGTCATCTGATTGGAACTACAGGTTGGTTGGAATTTCCTATTTGAAATACGGCTGTGCCTATTACGGTATATTGGAAGCCGTAAGAAACAACTTGAACAAATCAAAACAACGGATATTACAATGACGTAATGTTTACTTTATTTTCGATTACCCACATTATATAGTCGTGACTGTTATAGAAGCAGGTATCCATATCTAACAAAAACTTCCAACGTCCATAAACGTAACAAAATACTGTTCTCGCTACAAAAGTAAGGTACGATAAAAGTATCAAAGCTAGCATATATCACCGCCTTCTCAGCGTAAATTGCCAATGATAATTTTTAACATCACTACATAGTTGTAAACTGTCCCTAACCAAGTGAAGCACGTATTTAGCATAAGCTTCTCAGAACGTAAAAGTTTAAACTAATAATATATCACATTAGCATGTTGCTGGACACAGTTTACAGAAAGCTCTTTCTCATCATGTCGTTATGATGGTGTTTTTTCATCGGGTTTTCGTACCGGCGAAAACAAGGTGGACATGCTGTCTTGAACTGATGTACTTCTAACAAAGAACAAACCAAGTAAACGAAATTCTTCTAAACATCAACAAAACGATAAACTAAACATGACCAATACATCAACCTGATAATATATAAGTATATAAAGTTACAGCATAGGTATATTCACAGCCGACGGGGAGCTCTGACTATATGTGTCCATTTACAACTCCGTCACAAGATGACAGGAAGGAAACAGTCTGGATAGGCTGTCCTGGGATGACAGGCGCCGCCTGGTGGCCGTTCCTACAACTGTAGGCCACTTTGCTTCGGCTAAGACCAGTCCACCTTCGTCACTAGACTCGGTGTCACTTTCGCTTTCGCTTCGGCCGATTTCAGAGTCACTGGAGCTTTCCTCGCTGGAGCTCCCGAGCACGCTGGTATCGTAGTCGTACAGCCGAGAAGTGCTCCGACTTTGCCCAGCTTTCTTCAGACCACGAACACCTCGGGCAAACGCGTGCGGGACCCTGTGACTGTGAGGACCGCTGGAAGGAAACTTGGACATCGGGTGGCCGTTTAGGGAGGTGCTGCTGTGGCTGTGCCTGTTTCTGTAGTCGGCAAGACCGTTCAACAGCGACGGGTGTGCCGGACTGTTCACGGCGGTGGTGTGGCGCCTGGCTCGCTTGTCGCTGTGAGTTTTCCTGCTGTCCTTGTGATTGCCGTGTCGCACATACCGACGATTCGCGTCGTCCTTCTTCACACAGCCAGGCTTGTGGCTAGCCAACTGTTCTCCCCAGTCACTATGTTGCCGATAGTGTTGACCATGGGACACTCCTCCGCGCTCTGGTCTGGGGTTAGGGAAACTTGCCCTCAAGTCTGTCGCCACACCGCGACTCACGACTGGGTGGCCATAGCGGGATTCCGTCGGCACTGGGCACTTCTTATTCCCAAACCCATTCGCTGGAGTTGCTGTTGACTGGGGCAAAGGCGCGTCTTTGGACATCCTTCTTGTCGATGGCTGTGCAGAACCTCTTTTGGTAGAGATCTCTGCGCCATGGGGGACGTTATGCCCGGGACGAACCTGTCCTTCCCTGGGTTGGGGACACGGCCTGTTGGAATCGTGTTGAAACTGCAGTTTTCGGCAGGGGCTGTACCGTCCTCCACTCATCAGTTCGTGAGTCTTGTTAACGGAAGAAGGAGCCGTCGTTCGTTCTCTACTTTCCATTCTGTTGCTGTTGGGCTCGGATGGGGTCTTCATGTTTCTGACGTGACTGTTTTCGACTTTATCATTGCAGGGACGGGGCCTTATGTCAACACCTGCGGGAGCCTTGAACTTCATTCTGACTGTCTTTGCGCTGTTAGAGTCAGGCTGGGGCTGTTCTTTTCGATGTTGACTGTTGTTTGCCCCCTTGGTCTTCTCCTGAATAGGGTTGCTTCTATTTCCGAACTGAGTTATTTTTTCGACGTTCGTGGTACTACTGCTCTTGGATTCAGCTTGAGCCTGGAGTTGCTTACGGGGACTGTACTTCCCCACGAGTTTCGTCAGTGGAGACTTGTCCTTTTCCTTACTCGGGACAACTTTAGCATCAGTCAGTCCTTGTACTTTTCCATCTGCTATCAGCGAAGCCATCAGAAGTGCAGGTCCCGGTTGTGTCACCTTGCCGGTACGGTTCTCTTGGTTGGTTGTTTGGTTCGAAGTCTCACTAACAGGTGTTGCTTTGACGTTCACGTCGCGAGAGTCTGCTTGTGGTTTTGCTCTTGGCTGTGGTGAAGGCGGTGTTACTGTGGGGCTGGCTTTCTTCAGCAGCGATTGTCTCGGCGTAGGTTTTGGCTTTCGCGGTGCTTTTCTCTCCTGATGGACTTCAGATCGCGACACAATTCCTGAAGTAGCAGCGACGGGTTTTACTCCAGAATCCGACGGTGACTCGGGGTGGGTTTCGCTCGCAGGCCTTGTAGCTTGTGAGATCTGTGGCAAATCTTCGGGAGCGAGTGTTACATAGTCGCCGTATTCATTATCAATGTTCGACAGGTTTTCGTAGGTGGGGATGTCGAGTTCAACATGCTTCTCCATGACATGTGACCCGGCAAAGGAGTGGCGCCTCGGCGCTATGTCGTTCCCAGGAAGTTGTGAGTAGGCGGAAAAAATGTTCTCATAGTCCGGTATGTCAACAAGCTCTTCAGTTGCCGGCTCGCTGTTCTTTGCCCAAGGTGCTGTGCGCAGCACTTGACCATTCAACACTCGCGAGATGTCAGGGGGTGTGGAAACTGGTCGGAGGAGTCCCGCGCTTTTCCCGCCAGGGGGCGCTTCGACGAACCTGTCGTCTGCAGGGACGCCTGTCAAACTCATGGCTTGTGAATCAGACCCCACTGCAGGCCGAATTGCTGACTGACCGTGGTCACTTGTTGTCACGTCCACACACGATTGTTCCTCTTCCACTACACTCTCACTGTCTGCTGCAACAAACATGTCGCTCTGTATGGCGATGGCGTGCATGGGGCTGGGGTACGGGTAGCACACAGACAACCCTGACTTGGACCGCGGGCGAAGTGCCAACTTGAACCTTCTGCTCAGCGAATCTTCCTTCTTTTTCTCTTCTCTCGGGGCCTGGCTTGTCACTGGCATCATTCCGCTGAAGTATGACTGTTTCACATCATTTGACACCACGCTGTCGGATTCTGACTGCACGATTTCTCCAAAGCTGTGGCGCTTGTAGAATTGCGAGTTGGTGACGTCCGGCCACCCCGCGGAGACCCGTCCGTCCGCCTCCCCGTAGTGGTGGAGTTTCTCAGGTGTGGCGATGTCCGGGGTTAGCGGTGGGGATGGGGACGACGCGTCGAAGAACCCCGAGCTGCGCCGACTGTCGGGGAGGTCGATCAGGGTGCTGGTGCGAGAACTGCAGTGTAACAGCGATATTGTGGGATTAGTTCACAGCTTCGCAAAGTTGAAATGCTCATAAAAAAGATATGTTGATCAGTTATCTATTTTCAATGTATTCCTTATAACGCTGGATAAATAGCATCTACCAGACGGCAGACCCCAATGGGTTGCTGGAAAATTAGAAGAAATTGGCCAAATGGCTGAGTAATATACATGAGGAAAGTTAGAAGGCATTAAAATTTGCAACTCACATTAGCCAAAGTGTTTGTTTGTTTGTTTGTTTGTTTGTTTGTTTGTTTTTTGACGACGCCAAAATTAAATGTTGCTCTTACACACCTGCTGGTGACGCTTGGGATAGAGACTGCAGATGACGACATGGACCGACAGGAGGCGCTCATCAGCTCGTTCTCGCCGTCTGTCTCTTCGGCCTCTGCCAGCTTGAGCTGAAGGATCTGTGTGTTCAGGGTGTGTAGGGCGCCGACCAGGTCACTGTCCGTCCGTTTTAGATGGTCCTGAGGTCAAGAAAAGAGCATTTTCAGATGCATACTGGTGCATTGATAAATGAGAACGATAAAGCTAGTATGTCCGTAGCTTTTGAGCACGTCGGCGCTTGCTTGTCAGCAAGTTTGTTTGTTTGCCTCGTTAGAAAAACACAAAGACCAGGAGGTAACCTCCGTAATTGTCACTTGCCATGTCTGACAATGCTCGAAACAGTGTTGTTACGGAGGTGGTCATTGTAACTAACATTGAAACTAAAATCCTCACACACTCGAGTAGATGCCCTTATTCTCTGACATGTTGAGGGTGCTTAGATTCGTCAGATTTGTTAAAGCATGGAGGTAGAAATTTCTTTTCTTACCTCCATGGTTAAAGTAAAGGTGCTCAGGTGGTAGTTTCGTTACCGAAAACAACTGTCAATACTGTATGTCAGTTCTTCTTGTGGCTGTTGTCTTTTAGTTTCGGATACATGTCTTGTTTAGACTTAATCTGATAACCGTTGAATCAAAATTTCGTCTAGAGCACAACAGAACTTCCATCGTGCTACTGCAATTTCCTTCAGTAAAAAAAGATAATTAAATCCGAAAAGCGGCAACTCCCGACAAAGCAATACAAACTGTCAGCCAGTGATTTCCCTTCGAAAATATTTGTGCATTTTGTTTGTGTTGTTGGCGGATTACTGTCGCACTTTTAAGATTTGCCGAACAAAGTAAATATTTAGACCGGAAAAAGGACACCGATACCTCTTACTTAGCACATATTCGAACTGATTATGCAAGGACAATACCAGTTTTTCTTGCTTTAGAATTGGCGGCTACAAACTGCTACATTGTACTGAGAAAAATGGAACAGATGCATGGATAAACATTTACAGACTTCCAGCACCTACAAGTGCACAATAAAAGGTCAGCAGCCTTAAACCAAACCCTCGCGGGTCACTGCCAAAGTCAACTCTAGAAACGCTACGGGCTATCGGGTCCTTTCAGTGACCTCGGGAATATATCAGCAACACCAAAGTAAATGTGATGCCAAAAGAAAAGAAAATAGTGGCATGTTTGAAAAGAAAGAAAAACTCAAAAGGTTAGGGGTGGTATCAAATTATATCCAATGAAACTGTTAGTTTCAGCTAACTGTCCAGGTCACCAAAAATCACCAAGTGTGGCGTTTTCACAGTGTGTCAACATTTCTTTTGTTTACACTGCCTTGATTAATTCGGAGGTTCTCGCTGGTTGTTTTTGTTCTCGGCTCGCAAGAGGAACTAGAACGTGTCACTCTGCACAGAATGTATGCCCGTGCCAGAATCTCAGCGGAGATACGCAACTGACGTGTGGAAACATTTCCATTGTTTGGCCCAAAACAATGACGTCATCTCGCCATGACGTAATGGCTACCCCTGTACATTTTTCCCGCTGGATTTTTCCTGTGTGACTTTTTGTGGGAAGTTCCCGTCACTGTCGGCGTTCATAGAACATAAACAACGGAACGAACTCTTTCTGCTTTTTCTCACCCAAATTGACGTGCTGCCCAGCACGCCTCATGTGTATTAACAGCTGGGAAACACCAGGGTGCGGCCTGACTTCACACTCACACGCGAAGGGTGGTCCCGGATAATTAAGTGTAAACACAAAATTACACACACAACTGCGAACACGCGCACCGTGCCACCGAATGAGACAATAAAATCCCAACGACGATCAATTTTTCAGCACAGTCGTGCAAAAAGGTTACCGCAGTGTAACATTTGGAAGGACAAGTTGCGGAAGCATGCAACAGCCATAGATGCTACAGAGGCACCTGTATTCAGTCAATCAGTCAAGTACCATAGCCTCCATTACAATACCCAAAGGGCGTCTTTTTTCCTTCAAGTTCAACTAGTTGTTTTTTTATATATCTACAGGGCTCTGATTGCTTCCTGAGGTCTTATAGATCTACATGCGGCCGAGGCTAGTAATAGCGACACCCAAGTTTTCTTACTATCTTAGTTGTACCAAGGAGGTTGTACAGCGTAAACAGTACAGTGTAAATCCCTCAAAAGAAATACACTAAAGGAATGTTAATACGTACAGTTCCTATATTAGCTGAGACCACACGGACACAACAAAAGTTTGTAATGTTTCCACTGCGGTATGGTAATGAGATTTTCACAGGGATTTCTCACCCTCAGTTGGAACACAAACAATTAACCAGTGGCGTGGTCGCTTCGTATGTTTACCGCTACCCGGTCACAGGAGAAACAGTCTATTGGTTTTAAAAAATAACTGAGTTTGGGCACAAATGGGAATAGGAAATTGACAGAAAAATCATTTAAATCACGAAAAAATCTAAAATCTTTACACAACCTGCCAAAAGAATCATATATTGATTTACATACCGCAAGTCTGCAAGCCATTACATGAAACGCTATTGGGTATTTTTGCCCAACCGAGGGAGTATGCCGGAGACACCATTTGCTCTACTGTCTCATGCTCGCCACTGCAAAGTGACATTCTCCTGAACACTAGATTATCTCTAGAATTAGCTGGACCCGAAAGTTTACGTGCACATTCGACTGTTGCATATATTCATGAAACGGCAGGAAATCCAGTGATATGCCGAAAAGAAGGATGTAACGATCATGCATGATCAGTTGACACGAATGTCTCACCATTGTTCTCCGTGCATCTCAAAGGAACTCATACCTGCGAGAAACGACGCCCGGTGTGCGAACATGTTGCAACATGTTGTATTTCTCAGAGTAACAGAACTTCGCTAAAACTTGTGTTGTCGCGGGGGAAGTAACAAGGTTATCCCCCAGATCTTGTTATCAGCCGGCTTTCCTGTAGGCCAGACAAATTCGTTCCGCTGTCTCTGTCTGCCCGGTCGCCAACCTTTTAACTTTATCAACTCCATGCACGGAACACTTTCTAGATTACTCATTAGCTGCCGGATCAAGGACGTGTCCTCTTTTGTTGCACGTCGTGCGGTCTGCACGGGGAAGGCGAACGGAAAATGCGTCTGGCACTCAGCGCAGGGCCGTGTTGGTTTTTGCACAACCGAATGCACAAAGTGGACGATGTTTGTGTGACTAATAGGAGTCAAACAAAAGCCACGCACTCGCAATTCTTGGCGAAATAGTTTGGCGTTGTGTCAAAAGCTTAGCTTGCACCCTACCCTATTGTACTCTGTGTAAGTTTGTTAGAAAGAAGAATTATGCAACACAGAAAAATGCGTCGGTAGGGTCAGGAAGTCTTTATGCCTGTGTGGGCCGCCCTTCCTCTGGGGAGATCCTCTGGGGAGAACGGTTTGTGAGTTGTGTCATAAAAGAATATTGGAACACTGAGTTTTCTGCTTCTATCAATACGTAGATAGTATGTACTCACCACTGCGTTCCGAAGCTTGTCGATGGAACTGTTGATGTACCCGGCAGGTCTGACCAGCTCCTGGGGAAGTTTTCTCTTGGCTTCCTCCACCAGCGTCTCCTGTCTCTGCCGCAGCAGTCTCAGTTCTTCCATCGCGGCTTCGCTCGCCATAAGCCGGGCTCGTAAACTGCGCTTCTGTCCGCCTAGTACAAGCCTGGTGCCCTCTCCGTCAATTCTCATGCTCCACCTGCACACTGTAACCAAACCTCGTCTGTTTCCGTCCCAGAAAAACGGACGCGCGACCTTCCTCCAGGACGACTCACATCGACTGACCGAGAAGTGACGAGTGCGTGGTATGTGCGCCCCGCAGTCTGACCGGCGCTTTGTTGTTTGATTACCTAATTAGCAATGTTTTCACAACAATCGACCTCTTTTTAACAATCGTCAGGTATTCTCTGAGGAAAGCCAGGGACGGGCGGGGGTCAATGGCAACTCGGAGAGCAGAAAAACATCGGATGAAAGAACTGTTCCCCACCACAATCAGGCTTTTCTTTGTCTCGTTTGTCCGGTGTTCTCGGGGGAAATGATGTGTGAAATGGACAAAGCACTGATAAAAACTTTAATTGTTACGAATTTTGAATACCCGCGACACGAAAAGAACGTTGATGAGCCAAGATTGGGGAAGACCAACAGCACTCTGCACAAGTCGCGACGCTAATCAACACAAATGCCTTTACTCAACACAAATGCCCGCGGTGAACAATAGCGGATGCCACCAAAGTACACGTCATTTCAAAAGTACGCAGCAAACAGAAGTGCGTGTTTGGGATATTCCATCGAAAAGTTTCCTGTGGGTGATCAGAAAATATTTTACCGAATCTGAACGAGGTTTATACTTCTGTATTTTCCAAGCCATCCATTCCCGCTTTTTGAAAGTGGCATGAAAATAGTATTTGACAAAATCAGGACCGACCTTTGAATGGAACAGTCCAAAAGGAATGAGAAACAGGAAGTTTAATCAGTGCAAGCAAGGAGGCTTGAAGACGGATTTTTTAAACCACCTTAATGAATCCAATAATGCAATCAGTAGAAACGAAGAGTATTTACATGAATCACTTCTTTGCCCTCACCTAAGTTGTAGAATGGTGGGAAGGTCCACCACAGAGAAGCAAGAATATTTCACAGTTGGTTCCAGTAAGTTACCTGAAAACGTTTGGGTGATTTTGCATAGGATGGGTGATTTCACCACAGGGGCATGTTCTAATTTTTACCTTTGGAGACGAGTCTCTGACTTCAGTGAAATCAGCGTCAAACCAAGGAGGTTATACGGAGAATCTCTGTAGAATCTCCTTGGTCAAACCAAGGCTAACCTTCTTGGTCAAACAAAGGCTAATATGCAGTTGCTGTTATCATGGAGGTCTTGCTGTTATCATATATATTGATATACATAACTTATGCAAATAAGCTCATAAATACAAACATGCATATTCACCTTCACAGGACATGCTAATGTCCCAGATAATCAGTAAGGCATAATAACTCACTCTGTTTATACTTCATGAAAACCACAATGAGGGCAAATGATAGAAACTTTCAAGGACAGAAAGTGTCATTTTAATATGGTACAGACTATAATGTGAACATGTAGCTCTCATTATCATACTGGTGTATGTTGACATCTTCTCTTCACTGGGAGGGCAAAAAATACATTCTTTCATGCTTTATCCAACCATATTTAGGTTAGTCATGTACATTGTACATACAAGCATTTACAACTTGTATGAAACCTCTTGACCTCTTTCGTCTTTGACAAATCCAAGGAGGTTCCTATCAATAGGTAGATAGAACTTCCTTGATAAAGCTATCTTACTATAGCACATTCTGACAGGGTTCACATGTTCTACATCTCACCCTTAGATGTTCAACACTTTCATTCTTTCTGCACACAAAATTGTTGTACCAATATCAAGCTAGTGTATAAAGAGTTGACCTTTGAAAGGTCTGTGGTACTAACAAAAAGATCTTCCAGTTTCATACCAATCTGACTACTAGTACATATACCAGACTGGTTTGCTATGGCACAGTTGAACCTCTCTCATGCTGGCTTACTTGTAAAACCAAGGAGGTTATCCGTATAACCTTCTTGGTAAAACCAAAGCCAAAATTTCCATATGAACAATATGACCAACAAGTAGAGATATCCATTACTTATAGCCAGGTAAGTTTACTACATACAGAAAGTGCATACTTCCTTTCTTCATTTTTATCTAGGATCAATATGATAAACAAGACGAACTAGTAGCTGTCTGTTGACTTGTAGTGGTTCTCGTCAATTGTGGAGTAAATATGACCCTCATTACTCAGGAACTCCACAGCACTCCTGTAAACAAAACATGACAGTGTTACTCCTTACACACACCACCTTCTGTTTATGGAAAATGTGAGATAAAAAGCCATGAAATATCACTAAACCATTAGTTTTGATTACAGAAGTCAGAACATTGTCCTGACGGTTCGAATGTCTTGTAATGTTTAGCCTTCATCATCATCATACCCTTTATCCAAGAACAAAATTGTACTCGCCAGTACAATTTGTCTCTCATTCTTTACTACACACAAGAACAGCTGCCTACCTGACTGCATCCCTGGAGATTCCGCGCAGGCGCTGTTCGATCACCGACACATTGACTCCTGACTCGTCCTGGCTACTCTGGATCATTGTCAGAACCTGTGTGAACAGGGAGGGAGGAGTGTTAGACAAGCTGATGTGGCTGCAGTTCAAACCAATCATGCCAGGTGGCACACATCTTCATGAACTCCAATGAATTCATCATGTATAGGAGTTGGTATGTTTTATTAGACGCTCCTCTGCTGCACACTTGGAAGATGGAACCACTTGCCTGGTTCTGGACATTGTTGAGGCCCAGGTCATTGACTCCACCTTGCTGACCCATGGGTCTCCCACCTGTGTTTTGTCTCTGTCCTCCCATCCCAGCAGACGTGCCTCCAGTCGACTGCTGTAAAATGGGAACATAAAGACAAGTGTGATGTCAAATACTCTACCACAATCACTGTACTCTACACCTGAGGAATTACTGAGGTCAAGGTCCGAGGAGGACACGTCAAATATCATTCTGTAATCACTGAAACAAAATTCCAACCCCTACACTTCAGTCTTTTATCCTCTACTGAGAACTGGTATGGTCTCTCACAACTTCTTACAAATCACATTTCAATATCTTGTTTTCAGCTGTCTTTCTTTGTACAGATAATGAGATACACAGAAAAAGGTAAAAATACAAACACAAAACTTCACTTATGTACAAATACATGTAAACACATGTGCCAAGCCTAAATGATACAAATGCAAACTTTGCATATTCTACTTTTACCCCTGTAGTACACCTGCTATACTCACCGAGCCCTTTTCTAACATCATATGTGCCTGCACCACCTCCAGTATGTGCATGGTCAGTTCATTATAGTCGGTGACTGGCATGATCTTGAAGGCCACCAGACTCTTCTTGCCCTGGAATGACCTCAGGTGACCCACGGCTCGGATGTAACTGTTGACTGGCCAGAGTTGGTCTTGTTCCTCGTCTGGAATGTTATCCTGTAATGTACAAATGGACCTGGTTTAGATATCCAACACTTTCTGCAATATTGTAGAATATAGAGCATACAACACGGTGTATTCCGTATTGCCCGAGGTATCGGCCCGACCGCGATCCGACTCGGCCGAGACGGAGGGCCGAGACCGAGGGCGATGCGGAATACACCGTGTTGTATGCTATTTATATCATACCCCCCTTAGAAAACACGTCTTTCAAGGCGAAATGAGCGAAAATTTGGTGTCCCTGAACCAAAAAAACCGCAGCAACATCAATTCCAACGTCCGAATCCTGTATTCGAATGTTCGAAAGCGGCGCACACGGTTGGGGCGAAGCGCGTTCGAATCGTTCTATGGAAGCCGTTTTATACAACTGTGTTGTATGGGTGGATACAACACGGCCAGGAGCACTGTATCGCTGCCCGGGTATGATATAAGTTTACATACATAGCATTACTCTACCAGTAATAAAATGTAGCACTAACTACCGATGATGATGATGAGAAAGTGAACTTATGATTTCCTCAAGTAATGAACTTGAGTTAGAAAGTCAGTACAGAGTTTGGAAGACAGAGAAGGGCAACAGTGTGTAGACAATTTTTCAGGGACAAGAGAAGATGCTACATGCAGAAGCTGTGTGGAATGTGCATGGTGGCCTGATGGTCCTTGTATCATGTTAATTCAACCTTTACACAACTTTGCTCATCTACATCGTATATGACTTTGGAAGACATGCATATTAACATATACACTACTTGCATTCTTCAGAACAACTGCTATGGCATGTTGTTATACTAGACACTGTACTACTAGTAGACATTGTACTACGTCTATACTCACATCATTGTCCAGCCACTGCCTGACGTCCATGGGAGGACCTGTCATGTCGTCAATCTTGTACAGGATGTTGGTGGGGGCCCTGGTGGCAGTACGGACTACACCCACTATGGTCACCTGTGTGTTCCACACAAACACACTATCAAATACATGCTGTTATAAACTTGACATAAACATGGACAAACTAGTGGACATCATATTTGTGGAAAAATAATCAGGTACCAAATGTATGTGCCGTGGCGAGTGGATGGTCCGTCTGGTTGCATTTGTTGCATCAATTGCAACAAAATCAGTGGAGAGAAACCATGTAGGTAGTTGCACATGTGTCCTATGTATGTGATTAGCAGCAATAAACAAAGCCTAATCAAACACAGTACTGGTATGACTCCTCAATCAGGACATACAGGCTAGCTGCTGCTAAACAACTTCAGGCATCATAACTGTCATATCTAATATGCACAAAAAATCTGTTTGTCTGGCGGTACAGTTTCAGTGTAAAATCTCAGCTGAAAGCTGTTACCTGATTGATGTCCGTTTCTCCCAGTCTGAAGGAATCGTCCATGTGCTGGGCTTGTAGAAGGTGTGACACTGTACAGGGCAACAGGTTCTGGGCTCTCCTCTGGAGTCAATGATAAACACTTATGAATTGGAAGAATTTCTATAATAATGAGTAGTCTCAATTATGCTCTAGTTAGAAGACAATGATTGGAAGAAAATTTTGGATGACAGACTATGTACTCATGTACTTAGTCTTCAGGAGAAACTTCTCACTGATTGAAACAATTCTATAGTACAGAAGTAATACAATGGTAACATTTGCAGTGTCATGATTTCTTGATGGCAAGGTCACCAAGAAAATAAAACAACTGCAAACATTTCAGTATTCTATAACAAGGAGAATATCCTTGTCTCACCGAGCCCCTTCTCTCCTGTGAGGATGGTGCAGGGGAATCAAAGCCGCCTTGGTTCGGTCCAGGTGAGTTCAGGTAACCTCCTCCCTGGTTACCAAATCCACCATCTCCAAAACCACCTGCACAGACACAAGAAGATGAGAAAATCTTCTTATTACCAATTATGGACGTAAATCTGTATGGTCGCAACATAGATGTCTCAAATCAATGACTCTAATGGTCTTATTCAAATGTCAAATATAGTTTATTCACATACATTCATCACAACCATTGGAAAAGAGGACTAAAGCTACCAAGACTGCAGGAACCCAGGCAACTTTAAGTCTAACCAACTAGCCCCTTTATGTACAGATGGCCAGATTAGATTGTTTTATTCTGTAAAAAAAATAATGATTCTTTTTAACAGCTGATTTATAAGTTGGCAAATCTTCTAGGCAAAAATCAAGAGATTTGTCCAAATGGAAATGCAAGTTGCAGGGATACCATTGGGTCATAACGCCAGTCTGCATTTACAAATTGAATCACGTGAATAATGTATACAGTAACAACATGTTTGAACATGTTGACAAATAATAATTTAAGTTCCAGGCTCCACTGACCAGGGGTTCACTTGACTAAGTGGGTATCTTTCAAAAAGTCCTATGCTTGACTCTTGCCTTGCCTTACATACAAAGACGGGTTTTCAAACACATAAGTGGCATAAGCGTACTAGTGTAGTAACTAATTTTTGCTGGAAGAATCTTACGTGACAGCCCCCCTCCCCCTTAAAAAAAGTCGAAAATCCTCCAAGGTTTTCAAAGTGTTGGACAACTTGTGACAGCAAGCAGAAGTACTCACCACCTCCTTGTGTCCACATGACTGCAGGAATGTTAGTTAGCGTTAAAGTTGAAGGGGCAAATGAACGCCACGGCACAGTTTCTGCTTCTTGCTCGGATATTTTTCGCGCGGGGAAAGTAGAAAGATGGCGGGAAGAATTTCAACCAATGACAAGCAAAGTTAGGTTGACGAGCTGAAAAGTTGTCCAATCAGCAAAGGCCTTAGTTAGGCTGACCTGCATGGTCTCACACTTATGGTCTCACACTGGTGTTCTGCAAATATTATATGACCATACCAGTAGTAGGCTGCACAAGAATTTTAGCTCAGGGAAAGAACGAAGGAAGCAGAGCCAAGCAGGATTGAAGTAAAACCTGAAATTATACAGAGGTGCCTACAAGTTTAAAGAAATGGCAGTGTTTTGTTCCTCTGCCATTAAGGTAATGTTGATCAATGTTATGTCAAGTCTGATACCTATGCACTTGATGTTGACATGGGATTTGATGAGATTTAATTGATATCTATTACTATCACATACATGTATTAGCCAAATTACTCTACATGTGTTATATTGAGGCTCTATGTGTATTGGCAAAGGAGATTGAGGGTAACGTTATTGTTTGCTCCATATATAAAAGGGATATAGAGTAAATCCCCTGCCCTCAACCCCCCCCCCCCCCACACACACACACACAACTACTGGTTACAGTACTTCAAACCATTTCATACATGGATTTTCTTTTCTTCACAGAGAGTATTGTTGCCCAAACTGACCAGGACATTGGTTGGATGCCATCTGCATACCTGTGCTTCTACATGTACTGCAGTTCCACCTGATGTGAGCCACTCATGGTTGTCCAATGGTGGAGGTGGTGTTGTAGACCTGACTAAAGATGACATGTCAGGGCTGGCTGTCATCACTCTCAACAATCCAGAACGCCTCAATGCTGTTACAGGTTAGGCCACGCACACTGACTTGGTTTTAAGGATGACATCCTCATGCGCAGTGATGATGATTACTAATCTATCATCAAGGCAAGAAGCATGCTGAAATTGTTCGTTTGCTTATTTCAGGTAGCATGATGTTCCAACTTGCTGACATCATCAATGACTTAAAGGAATGGAAGGAAGGAAAAGCCCTGATTGTCCATGGCAAGGGACATACATTCTGTCCTGGTGCTGACCTAAACATGGTACGCAACATGCTAAACAGTAAGCAGGGCCGAGAAATGTGTTCCTTCATGCACAAAACACTAACTGAGCTACACCGCCTTCCTGTCATCAGTGTTACAGCCATAGATGGACCGGCTATAGGAGGAGGTGCAGAACTTTGTACAGCCACCGACTTCAGGGTAATGACAGAACGGGCTGACATCAGGTTTGTACATGCCCTACTGGGGGTTGTTCCAGGATGGGGGGGTGGCACCAGGCTGACCAGACTTGTCGGTCGAACCAAGGCTCTAGATCTACTGTCATCTGGAAGGGTAATCAGTCCAGAGGAAGCAGTGGAGATCGGACTTGCCAATGGGATCATTCCAACAGGACACAATGTTGTAGAGGCAACAACAGAGTGGCTCCAGAAGTACACGAAAGGGAAAACAGAAGTGGTGAGGGCGGTGAAGAACGTGGTGGTGGCTGGGGCTGAGATGCCCTTGGAAGAAGCTCTGACAGAGGAAGCAGAACAGTTTGTGGACGTTTGGGGCGGTCCTGCACATGTGGAGGCCATCTTGAAAAGTATCAAACATAAGAAGTAATCAGAACACTTTTTAAACAGAAAAAGACAACCACTAATATTTGCTCTGTTTAACTAATTATAACTTAGTGAAGATTAGGCCTGTTGATTTATTTTATTCACTAGAATTGTGAGTTTAGCAATTGATACAGGTAAACACAGGGACCAATGATTTTAGAAGAAGAAAACAGGTCTATGCTTCTACATCATGACATGTTCCTCGCCTATCATCAGAAAATTGGTACCCTATGTCAAAGAGAGATTTTATCATTACTACATATCAATGTTAAATTATAAAATTACAGTTTTATTGCTTGCAAGTCTCTATGTCAGACAAAGGAAAGTTGGTTTTCCTTAGAAAATTTTTGATCCAGTTTTTAACCACGGAATCTTAGATCTATTATTTAATGACTTTGTGCATGAATGTTGACCTCATATGCATTTTGATTTAGTGGTTAACATAATGATGTCAATAGTTGTTGTTCTGGATCACATGAAAAAGATCAAAACTTGCTGCTGTGTGGAGTCATTACCCTATGCATCTAAAAAAAGATACAGACATGCTAGAAGCGCTACAATGACCTGAAAGTCATTCATTAGTAGTTGTTGCACAGATATTGATTGATGTCACCACATTGTGGAAGATACAACTTGTGCTATCCCAATCCATACGAGTAATAGGTCAATAGCGTCACAATGATGCCCCCTATCAAGAGAAGTAAAAAATGCAGGGTTTGAGATCGTTTGAGGCTAGAAATCCAAAGTTTGATCAAAGGGGTTTCAAACTTGTTTTCAGTTGGTTTGAGAGGTGTGCATACTTGATCTTTGTCACTTTTGTAATTTAAATCAAATCATATTTCATCAAATACGATTGCATAGCAGTGATACTGGGCACAATGTATGGAAAGGAGGCTGCATTGAACAAAAAGTCTATAAGCTACACCACTCAATTAAGGTACACTACTGTACAAAGTTCAAACGTAACAGCACACTATCAAAATGCAATGGAGATCCACAAGTCTACATTAAATGGTAACATCTTTGAATGTAGGGCACGTCCTTGTAGTGACCCCTGACCCTGAACATGACATAGTACTCCAGTCCCTCAAGACTCACTGTGCCACAGAACAAAGCCGAAATTCCTTCCCGGCGTGCAGCTGTGGCCTTGGAGTGGAGGGGGCGTGATATTGCTTCTAGTTCAAGGGTGTCGGAGCCCGGATAACACGGTAAGTATTGACAGGGGAGCGACCAAGCGTCAAGATAAGGACGGCGGGCTGGTCATGACGAGGCGCACCCGGCCTGGCAACCGGTAAGGGTTCCGTCCCCTATCCCCCCCCCCCCCACACACACCTTTCACATGACGCAATGGGGCTTGTAACTTGTAAGTTGTATAGATTTCCCTTTGGGAGAACCGTCACCGATGATTGTTTGTCAGACGTCAGTGCGCCCATTGCCGCACTATTTGTCACTTACTGAAACGTTATGTGACCCGCGGGAGAAAAGAACGTTCGCAAGTGACCTAACACAACAGGCTCGCCCATTATGTCCAATTATCACGCGGAAACGTTCACGGTAATTACCTGGCTTTTTGAGGCAAAGAAAAGGGGAGTCAACGGTCAATCGAATAGAGG
Source organism: Branchiostoma floridae x Branchiostoma japonicum (assembly GCA_013266295.2). Classification (NCBI taxonomy): domain Eukaryota; kingdom Metazoa; phylum Chordata; class Leptocardii; order Amphioxiformes; family Branchiostomatidae; genus Branchiostoma; species Branchiostoma floridae x Branchiostoma japonicum. The sequence goes on along the minus strand of CM023823.1, from coordinate 17,032,957 downwards.
AGAATTCTGTGCAAAACATCGCAGGAGGGAGTCGCCAAGAAGAGGACAGGGAGAGACCTCGCCTGAGTTTTGAAGAGATTTTTGACAAAAAAATCGTTTAGAAGTGGGGACCACACATAACGGCCTAACAAAAGCAGGAGCCGGTGGATAACACGGCTCGGTGTTATGTTACCTTCATGCCCCTCGACGTCCTGAATGGATACTTGTTTTGCTTGAGAACTTCCTTTGGAGCAGATTAATGTATTTTTCCCAACTTCCAGCAGATTACAGATACCTCAGATTTGTGCTTCTACTTACCAGTCTTATGCATGGCTAATTCGTAGCTAGCATTAATATAGACAAGGAGGTTGTCTCCTTGATATAGATTAGAGTTTACACGGGTTTTGTGACCTGTATCGTACCCATAACAAACGTCATTAATTGAATCAGTGTCCCGTTCAAGACCGTCTAAGGAGGTCAAACCTATATCCAACTACCATCACTACTGCTTTCGATGATCCAGAGGAAGAGAGCATTTGCGGTGTAGAAGACAATTTTCTTCACTTCGCAGTGCCCAGGTCTTTGCAAAGATGTTGAAAAAGCGTCGTCTTTCTTTTCGTTTTTGTCAGAACTTCCTCTTCAACTGAGGTAGCAAAGGATGTCCCCGGCTTTTCTAAATCCATACCATATGTCATAGTCTGAAAAATCAAGATTCCTACTTCTGAGGAGAAGACCTTCTTTACAAAAAATTGATTTTGACAACGTCAGAACTCACTCTCGTGCGAGACATTCTTTATTTGGTACCCGTGGAGTACACGGTGCATCTTCTTTTCTACATGGAGCTCTTTCTGAAAAGAACATTCAAGTTTGATTGTTCCTCTGCCAAAATTGTGTTTTAGTAAACGATGGTTTTGTACGTTCAGTTGCTACTTTGTTTTTGTTGCCAGAGGGAAGGCTAAAGTTTGTGGGCGTACAGCGCCTTCTGGCATGCACCAGACATCAGATAACCGTGTCACAAACAAGCCAGGGTCTCACTATACCGTACAGATATGCCTGCTGACGGAGTGTCTGACATCACGTAATAACAGTGAGAGGGCGTGAAGGGAAGGATCCACCGCGAAGAAAAGAAGGGGATTTTTCACTTTTATTATGTCTTAAATGTCGTTGCATAAATATACAATCATGCCCTATCACAAACCTTGCTTTCTTCGTCCAAGCATTTGGAATGGTCCTGACAGGGCCTAACAATGTGTACAGAAGCCCATCGCTCAACTGAGTTTGGATAAATGTTTACAGGGGAGACTGAGCAGATGGTAGTTGCCGTCTCCCCTGTACTCAGTCACCAGGGCGGCACGGTGACCAGTCCGTAACAAACACTGTAAACCAGATTGGTTCGACTGCCGAGCCAGACCGGGTTCGTTTATCAGTCGACTGTGATTTTTGTTCTCTAATCTGTTTAGTTCCGCAGGTCGCCGGTTGCAGGGAAGGCAAACATCCTGTTTGACCCGAGGACACGCCGGATTCTTTCCTGACGAGTTGTCGCTGTAAAGTTTGTGGTCCATCACAAGTCGGTATCACCCCCGGAACGATAACGGACAATGAGGACTATGACCTGGCTCGGACTCTGTGGCGTTTTACTGGTCACCTTTGTGCACGTGGAAAGCCAACAACAACCCAACCTGGTCTTCCGAGAACCTCCGAGGGCGGTGACTGGAACTTATTGCTCACTTCTGAACTGCTGTAGAGGTAGATCGGACTCGTGTTCGCTTCCCTACTTCGACACGATCTGCTACTGTGATGAGTTTTGCAACCGCACGTCTGCGTCGGACTGTTGCCCGGACTACCGGTCGGTGTGCCTAGGCCTCCCCCCGCCGAACGAGCCGACGCCGCTGCCCCAGCCTCCCGAGACAGGTAAGCTATTGTAGCGGCCAAGGGAAACCGTTTACTTAACAAATACAGTCGGTTCCAAAGTTGTGTATCTACTTCGTATCCCCACACAATGGGTCTACCACGGAACCCGTTGTTACGCTGCATAGCTGCTACTTTATCGTCCATTCTGCGATAAATCTTGGGCGGCTTGTATCGGTGAACTGCGAACCGTGTTTGCGTTGAGCAAAGACTGTAGAGAGGCCATGTTACTTTACTTAACCGACGTCTGACGACATTCTGTCGGCATTCTTATCAGCAATAAGTTTCCTCCAGACTAGACTATCTATATGAAAACATTGTCGGCGGAAAACGCAAATGTGCAAGCTGTATTTACTCGGAAACAGGCTTAACGGTGTTTCAAGACAAGTTCCTTTCATCTCTCTGCTATTGGCATTTCCACAATAATTCTGCTCACGGATTACTCCCAAGAATCACTCGACTGTTTGGGAGACGTTCTAAGATGTCGGCTGCGACCTCATAAGTTGAAGGTACGGCTACTTAACGCAGGCCCCAAAACAGACAATTTTCATCCCATGTTTGAACAGCTTATCTTATATACACAAAGTACAGCTTCCCTTGGTGAGGGGAACGCTCCACATCAAACAGCGCCCATGTTTTGCTGAAAATAATTATAAACGATGCGCGCTGTGTGCATTCCTAGATTGGGGCACTTAATCACTCTTTTGATGTAGGATCGAGGAGCAACATTTGAAGAACGTGTTAAAGAAATGTGAAAGACATTCGTCTAACTAGCAAGACGAAAAATTTGTTGCGAAGGTACTTAGTGAAGCGCACTGTGAAGATCTCTTGACAAGATACAAGATGACTAATGGTCTAGGAGAGGTTCAGACGACTGAAAAGATCTCCTTGACAACCATCCCGGGCTCTCAGTTGGCGGGAAAACATTCCTCCTCCCCGGGGACACGTCCAAAAGAAAAACGTCTGAATCTTTGAAGATCTATTTTGCTAGCTTTTGTCCGGGCGCGCCAGTGCTGGAGCCAATATTGCATGGCACGTGAGCATGGACCAAACCACAAAACTCTGTTGGCTCATCGATCAAGATGGCAAAGTCTTGTATCTATTTATCTACGTCCTATCGTCCGTGCTTAGTTTAAGGTTAGATGAAACAGGAAAACTCCAAAGACAGGGCAGACATTTTTTAAAGAAAAGTACTCAAATCTCACAATTGGCCCAAGGAGGTTTTGATTTTAACCCCCCTTGATTGGCCAAAGCAGACCGCCCGGTTTGTGTGTGTACGAAATACGATGACACAGCAACTTAAAACGATATGTTTTGGGACAACTTGAATTCCAAATGCGCCATTCAAAACTTACAGAGCTCCATTGTATCGCTTTTTCCCCTTTGTTAACTTTGAACTTTCACGCAATACTACACCGTAAGAAAATGTGACTAAACGTATTTTTCAAAAAGCTTAAGACAAGTGCCTTCTAGATTTTCTTAGACGGAGTCGATCGCGAGCTAGTGACCAAATAAAATTGGAAAGACGCAACTGTGTTCTCTCACCCGTAAGTGAAGGTGTAAAGTCGTGTAAATACCAGTAATGAATACTGTAATGAGCGTTTGTACGGCACGATCTGCCACAGGACACTGTGTTTTGTGGCTAGGGGTGTTGTTCAGATGCTGTCAACAAGAATGGGCGTTGTTTGAACACTGTCAGACGATTATTTACTCCCACAGTGTTCATTTTACTCAGCCACCACCGTCAGTAAACTCTACCATCCCCGCTCAGGGGTGTCATTTACATTTTCGTTTAGCATCACGTATATTCGCAGCAGTATCAAACCTTCAGGCAGGTGTAGAGAGACAATCGTGACCTACAGACAGTTTTCTGACGTGTTTTTTTGTCTGACGAATTCAGCTTCCCTACTTGAGATGTTAAGCGGATCGGCTTACATGGGAGGATAAGCTGGTCAGATGTTCCCAAAATGTCAATATCTTCCCCCTAACATCTGCTTGAAGATTACGGTCCGTATACATTGTAGAACAGCGGAGTCAGAGTAAGAGGGTTCCTTTTTAGGTACAATGTATTCTGTAACGACAGCTCAGATATGACTGTTTCATTGCAATATCGTTTCATTGCTTATCGTTGCCATACTGTACGTGTATGTTGAGTGTATCCTTTAACTTGTATCGCCTTATCATGCAATCGGCTTTGTGAAAAGCAAGGCAATGTGGGATAAAGCACGTATCATCAGTTTGAACAGTTGGCGGTTTAAAGTTGTCCCTGAGACAGATCCGTGTGCAGGCGTCACGACAAGGTTTCCAACAGAAGTAACCTGACATTTCTTAACGTACGTTCTGTGCCCGGTGTTCTTGTCTTCAATCAAAGAAAGAACCGTCCTATATATATATATATATATATATAGCTAGAACCAGAAGAAACTCCTAGCACCTGATAATTCCTTAGGCGTGGATTTTCAACGATCGTAATCACGTGCGCCTCTTGTTTCCGTACCAACCATCTCAGAGGGTCAATCCATATTCCATCTGACAGTTAAACTGTCGTGTAAATATGCTGGTTACATATTGAACCTCGGCCATTTTACTCATCTTTGTTACGAAACATTGTAACACATGACTTAAAGCAAAATAAGCAGCAATATACACTTCTTTACACACCAGTAACATGGCTTATTTGCTTTTACTTATTACAAGCATCCATGCGATGTGTTGCGTATTTATATAAGCGTAAAAGTAACGACTGGGTGGCAAGGCTGAAGTTTTTATGCGAGTGAATGAAGCCAACCCAAACAACCAGACTATCATTTACCCGCCAGAAATGTTACAAGGCGCTAAGTGCAGGTTAGCCACGAGGACATCGTGTGTTTATACGACATTGTCTGTGTTTTACACCGTAGAGCTAACATTGTCAAGGTTATAACCTTCTGCGGTTGGCAAGGTCAGGATACAACAACAGCTGGGCACAGAAGTTGTTCCAATCCTCAGGTTTGTTGTGACAAGTGGGGGAGGGGAGGATATATACAAGTTCACGTTACAGGTGTACGGGAACAGATACTGCAGGGAGTTCCCATCCACGGCATGTGTGGTGTCGATGTCACCTGAACTGATGACATCCCAGATAAGCCACAGAAGAAGACATCCTTTCAACTACATCAAGATAAGGCTGTTGCCAAACAAGTTCACGGCCTGACTGCCGTTAATTAAAATCGAGAACAGATGACAGATGAAAGATGACAAACTGTGTCTCGGCTCAACTTTATATTGAGTTTTTTTACGATTTCAGATGGATGCTTCCACGATGGGACGTACCATCCAGGTGGGGCAACTGTCAGGATCAACTGCAACCAATGGTAACGTTAGGTGTTCTAGTTAGTTCATCGGTGTGGCTGTTGTTGTGGTCTGGTGTCGCTTGAAAGGCCGGAAGAATTCGCTAATGTTTCATGTTATTTCAAGCGACTAGTTCAAAATAAACTGCTTTCGTTTGCTACCGAGTATTGTGTTTGGCCAAACTGGATTTACACTAAAACATTCTTTGTTACAACATAAAAATACGAAAATGGGCCGCGGCCGTTATGAACAGACTTGAGTGTTCATAATGCATTTGTGTTGAACATATCTGTATGATACAGGCGATTGGTTACTTAAGAATTAGGACGTTTATTCCAAAAGACTTTCAAAAGGTATGGCGGAGTTGACTGGAAGCTTAGGGTGATCTATATTCGTTGGATGTAGCAATTAATATCTACTCCGTCATTCCCCACATTCAAGCTGTCAAATCAGGAATCTTCACCACCATCAGTCATTCTAAGACTGTGCAACCGGAAAGGAAACATTGTGAATTCAGAGTGACGTGTTAGTATGCTACCGACTTTGCTGTCGTGGGGTTTGTTAGAGCGTTAGGAATGCATGAGGAATGTAAAGACTAGAAAAACTAGCGGGAACGCATACAGGCAGTCGGGCAGGAGGCATGCACGACCCTGGCGTCAGCCGGAGTGAATATTGTCAGACAGCTGGGACTGGTCAACAAACCTGGGCTGCTGGGTTTGTTCGTCTCATGTATGTTGAATTTGTCTGTAAACTGAAGAATATTTCCTGTAGGAACTGACACGGACAGACGTCAGACAAAAGGGCGCGAACAGGGGAACTCTGTGGTTCAATGAGAGCAGACCCGAACCCTGACCACAGTCATGTCCGACACAATGTTAACAGAGGTCGACAAGTTCGACAAGTAACTGTGGCAGAAAAAGACAACAACACGGGCTTTTAAACGTCTGTCTTGTTCCTGGGTAGAAATTTGGTATGAAGCCAAGTGTTGTATCAGAAGGAAATACATTTTGCAGTGCAACTGGACATGTGTCACTGATAGAGCGTCGTCTATAGCACGACTCTAGCTGAAATACAAAGGTCTATTCAGATTGGAGTAAATGAAGCACAGAAATGGTGCAATCAGACGATTATTTGATACTATGATATAGGGAAAGAAATAGGCGAATCTAAAAGTACCAGTAGTCACAGTTTGACTGTTTGATGTAACTGAATTGTTTTCTTCTGTTCTGCTAGACTTTTTTTGGACAAAATCAATATCGTCTTGCTGAATCAGTTTTTCTGCTGTCCCGTGTGCCCTGTCGTGTGCCCTTTGTCCCCTCGTCACAAGCATGTATTAAATCCACCGTCATAGGGGGCTTATCTGTCTCGAGCCCACCAAACAATGCTGTTCTCATACGAGACCGAAAACATTTGGCGGAAACGCTGCAGATCTGCAGCATATACGGGCGGAAAGCGGCTCAGTCCCGAGCCCGTGTTTCCCTGTCACCGCTGATCCGCTCCCCGCATGTCTCCCACAGCGTGTGCCAGCCCACCCAGACGGGATCGTACGAGTTCCGCTGCCAGGAGAACCCCTGTCTGCTCAGGCCCACCATGTTAGAGGCTATCAACCAGGGAGACTACGGGTAGGTCCACCTTCCTTCTACAGATCAGGAGCCTGGTATCCATCCTATTCTAGGTCAAGTCCGCTAGATCAGAACAGCCAGCGATCGTCCTTGAACTCATTCATAGTGTGCAATACGATAGAAACCAATTTTATGTGTTTTGCAATGAACATGGAGCATTTGTAAACAATTAAACTAGAAAGAGGCAGAAAAATCCCCCAGCATGTTGACGTGTGATTGAGAGTTGCCAGTCCTGCAGGTGCACAGAGAAGTTTACACACGTGACATGGATACACTGTGGTCGCTACCCGCCACCCCTGTAAACAAGGCTCCTAGTCAAAGTGCACTAGATTATCATCTTACCAGAGATCAAATTCAAGGACCTGAACCTGTCGTTAATCTACATATTTTAAGATCAGGACCCCTGTGATCATGAGACAGGTAGTGTAGATCACTACCATTTGGCGTTCAAGATACCTGTCGGTTGGGACGATATACACCATACGACCTGATAGAGATCATACTCACCATGAGGTATTAACTTCTTAACGTGACATTAACCGTCTGCAGGTGGCAGGCGGAGGCCTATCCGTTCCTGTACGGCCTGACCCTTGACCAGGGCTTGCAGTACAAGTTGGGAACGGATCCCGTGCCGGAGAGCGTCCATGCCATGAGGGGGATCCAGGTAGGAAATATACATGCTTTCCGTTGTTCCCAAAGTCGCGTTTCTGATGAATTAATGATGATAAACCTTACGAGAAGTCAATTGATCCGGGAAGGTCGATCAGGTATAATTTCGTATGTCTCAAATCTTTAGTAGGAAACTAACGGATGCCACGCGCAGGCTGATGTTTCTATTGTGATTCTCCAGGTCAGTATCAGGGACAACATTCCGGAGTTTTTTGACGCTCGGCGGCGCTGGCCTGGCCTTATCCAGGACGTGCGGGACCAGGGGAACTGTGGGGCGTCCTGGGCATTTTCCACCACAGGTACAACCTAACACCCCTGTTTGTCAACTATTCTACCAAACAAAACATACTTTCAAGCAATCATGTGATTTGATGAACATTTTCATATACTGTCGCATGGCAGGCTTTGCCATGCGACAGTGCCATTAGTCAATATGACACAGCCTCATAAAATCACATTTTCCATCACAGCTGTGCTAGCTGATCGTCTAGCCATCCAGTCCCGCGGCACCATGGCCGCAACCTTGTCACCACAGAACCTGCTGTCCTGTAACACCAACAGACAGCGGGGCTGTCAGGGAGGCAGGCTGGACAGGGCCTGGTGGTTCCTCAGGAAGAAGGGGTAGGTGGTAATTTAAAAAAAAAAAGGTGCCTGTGCGCGTGGTATTCAACACCATGGACAGGCATGTTTACCTGTGTGTGGATGGTGTTCAGCACCAAGGACAGGTATGTTTGCGCTCTGTGAATGATGTTCAGTAGTAGGGGCAGGTTTGTATGCCTGTGTGGACAGTGTTCAGCACCAAGGACAGGTCTGTTTGTGTGTGGACGGTGTTCATTACCAATGGTAGGATCATTTGTATGCACGTGGAAGGAGGTCTAAAAGTTCAGCTTACAATCGGTAGTCTCCATACTGCAATTTATGTTGCTATTCGTTTTTAACCCACTATATCTTGAACCAAGTCTTTACTCCCAATCCCTGCTTGACGTTCCAGGGTCACCACCGATGCCTGCTACCCGTACACTAGCGGGACCTCGGCCCAAGCCGGCCAGTGCGCCGTGCCCAGGTCTAACGGGAGACCCTACCCGTGCCCCAGTAACAACGGGGACACAACCAAGAAATACCAGTCCTCGCCAGCATATAAAATCTCAAGCAGGGTAAGGCAGGCATAGTTTAAATTTTCTTCTTAGTCACTTATAACTTTTATCAGCTTCAGTGTCCCTTTCTTCAATGCTGTTATCACCTATTGACCGGGCTTGGTGTTTTTCTCCGATCTTAACTAAAGACACATTATCACGTCTCACAACACGGTATTGGAAATATCAGCAGCTCTTATGCAATATCAACAATATTTTTTCCGTCTATTTTTCAGGAAGAAGATATCATGAAAGAAATAATGACAAATGGTCCTGTCCAAGGTACTGATTCTCTTTCTTACCGACCGTGTTTTCACGCTCCCATTTAAAGTTACACAGGCGTCATTACCGATAACTGATAGAAACGTTGACCATGAGCCCTAGATAGTACCTTGATAATGCTATGCTTTGAAATGTCTGTCATTGCGATCCTAACGTCTTGAAAGAGAATTCCATCTCTTATGTCATTAGGATACTTGACATACACAGTCGGTAAATATTTTTTTCATTTCAATTGTCCTGCTATTTGGTGCAGTTCTCCTAAAACGTTGTCTTCGCGCTTTGTAATCAAACACTCCACTTTCAATGAAATAATAACGACGAGATTACTTCGTCTAGTTCTAACTGTATTGATGTTTATTTGCAGCCACGATGGAGGTAAAGCCGGACCTGTTCTCGTACAGATCAGGGGTGTACAGACACACGGAGCTGGCACAGGGGGAGCCGCCCGAGTACCGGCGCAGGGGCTGGCACTCCGTTAGGATCATAGGGTGAGCACTGGATACTCCTGTTTGTACTCATTCATCGCATGGGCATACGTGGCTATGACGTGCACGTCATATACCTTGTGTCTAAGTAGTCTGGATACACATTACTAGCTGGATGGTTCCGTTTATGGTTCCATAGCTGTAAGTGCACATGACAACGACAGGTTTTTATAGTACAGTGTAGGGTAAATAAAAACTTAGAACCTAGAAGGCCACTTGATTGTTTCACGATAAAAGACAGAAGTTAAATCAGCTGCTTATGTTTGTTTAAAGAGATAACTAACAATGTTATGTACGTTTTTCTTTACTCTCTGAAGTTGGGGTGTGGAGATGTCAAATCCATATCAGGCACCAATCAAGTACTGGGTAAGTGTTTGTCAGTGTACTTGTTCACACATGACATATTGAGTCGATCTAAATGTAACAAATTTGTACGTTCATCTGGCATTCAAGCCCTTTGAGTTGTTTCTTTCTTCTTTGTTTCCCCAGACGGTGGCCAATTCATGGGGCAAACAGTGGGGAGAAGAAGGTAAGTACACGCAGTGTTAACACTGTATAGAGCTACAGGATCTGCAACTTTACACAGAAGAGTAGGCATATCTAAATCGAGCCAACTCATGCTCCTGATTCTGACAATAGCAAGCTAGACAGGTGATTGAAGTGCAAACTGACATGTTAGTTAGCCGTACTCTGCTGTATCGATTCTACTTTCAAAAAAGAAATAACTCCAGAATAAAAATAGTGCAACCATCGAAAAAATAATCTGGTCAAAGACTACGGTGTTCTTTCTTGATGCGAAATGTGTTTAATGTATATCTTTTCTTATAGGTTACTTTCGGATCGTTCGTGGCGAGAACGAGTGCCAAATAGAGTCCTTTGTTCTCGGCGTCTGGGGAAAAGTCAACCCGATGGTGATCAACAACAGGGTCCAGAGGAGGCGGCGGAGGAGGAGTCTAAAATGATGCTGTTCTATGTACATGTTTAACTGTAAACGACAAATATAGTTGAGTGTGTTAGCCGTGATAGAGAATGATGTTGTGTGTTGTATTGCCATCTCTGCAGATATTAGTGACAAACGTGACACACACCTAACATTTCTTGCCATTTTGTATTCTCCTATGTTGTGACATATTAGTTTAAAAGTATTCTTTTGTTCCCAGCTAGCCTGAGCACTCCAGTATTGTATGGAATCAAATACAAATATATTATCTGTTGGATATAATTTATACTTTATACCATATCTAATGACACTTCATTCTGGCCCTAGGACCTTCTTCCATTTCGAAATTGTAGTGTTTCAGGTTTATGTATGAAGAATTGTGACACGCGCGGTTACATCGTCTTAGGACCGCTAGATATACAGTATTTTTCGGAAGAGGTATTATATCGTCGGGCCTCAACCCCTCTGTATGACAAGTGTACATGTCATATTGGTAAATATAAATGGCTTTAGTTCGTTGATAACAACATCACTGTCAATGAGAGCGAAAGAAAGACTCATTTGTTTAGAGCCTTTATTGTACTTTCATTCCCATGTTTATATTCCTGTCTTTTGCAGTGCTCTCCACCGCACTGCCGTTAGGTGCTGAGACCTCTAAAGCCGGGTTCAAATATAAGTTAATTCGTCTGAAATAAATGTGTATACATTCCGGTCGTTTTTGTCATGCACGTGTATGTTCTTAAGTTGCTTCCTTGTCCCTTGGAAAAATCGTTACTTCCGACGTTTCTTGCAACTTTTTATGAGCCCAAGAGTAAGGTACCTCTTATGAAATCAATTTCGATTATTGTAAAAAAAAAACTAATTTCAGTTTAAGCTTTAAATGGGTCCGTCGCCACTTTCACGTCAACATTCACACGAAACTCGTGTCGTGAATTCAATGCAAACTATTAGTACTGTCTGTCGACATGTAGACAAGTGTGCATGCTTCCCTGTGCGTAATTGATGTTCAGTAATCAGGGACAGGTTTGTTTCCTGTGTGAATGGTTTTCAGCACCAAGGACAAGTGTGTTTCCTATGTGTGAATGGTTTGCAGCACCAAGGACAGGTGTATTTCCTATGTGTGAATGGTTTGCAGCACCAAGGACAGGTGTGTTTCCTATGTGTGAATGGTTTGCAGCACCAAGGACAGGTGTGTTTGTGTACAGAAGGTGTTCAATATCAAGGAGTGCTTGTGTATTGACGAGCCCACACATACAATGATCTTTTCATTTACTCCATATTCAAACTTTATTGACAAAGCCACAATGTGTAACCTTTGTCCCTGTCAGTTCAGGAGGAATACAGTACAAAATAAATTTTCTCATGTTTTCATCTAGTGTGTACGTTAGACATTGTGATGAACATCCCTGGTATAACTGGTGGAATGCATGGAACAGAAAGGCCAATACCATCATTAGTTTGCAACTGGCATCTTGCTTGTGTGATTCAGTTGAATATGATACAGAGAAAAAAACATTTCATAACACTGAGGTTATTGTATAAATCGAAGCATTTAGACAGCATAAATTAACTTAAGTCTACTACATGTCATACTGCACATTCACGGAACTTTAAGTTTAATTAGTTAATTCTCAACTATATCTGAAAACCATATGTACATTTATATCATGTCTATATTTCTTAACCTTCAGCAGGCTAAGGTAGCCATTTGGCACCAAATTTGTATTGGTTATGGGGTTAGGAAGCAGGGAGAAGGTTAAGCTGTACATGGCAACCAGTAGCACAGTCCTATTTTGTGATAACTTGGAGGTGTGATCACATGATCATATTTATCTCATGGACATACACTAATTTGTACAACAACCTCGTTATCATTCAAATTCAATTATACAAGATGGCAGAAGACATTTAAAAAGAGAGGACGTGAAGGAATTTAAAAACAGAGGAGATACTAACAGAAAGGATGTGTTATAGAAAATTGTCAGCCAAGTTTTTTAGAATAGCCTGCAAGTTTTTTATAATCTCTAATAACAGATTACAGGGTAATCATGCTGGGATGGACCAGGTTGTAATTGTGTCAAAGCTTGCTGGAGACGGTGCGGTCCTGTTTGGAAGATGGGAAACCGTCATCGAATGCTGCTTTAAGAACATCACACAACTGGTCTGCCAGGATGAAGGTCAACTCTTTCTGTAGGGGCAAACAGAAAATGTCTTAAACATTGGGGTTTGTCATGTCCAATTTTATCTCACACTGACAAAATGCAACTGTGTTACACAATCTCTCACTGCAGGGGCTAATTGGGAACTAGGGGGCTGGTCAGTCGGGTGGGCAGCCTGGAGCATGATTTAGTCAGGCTACACCACTGGTCAGCTACTGCTATTGGTAGATGTCATCTGAGGTACTTTATATGTCACTGCAGTTGAAGTATTTTTACACTACCTGAGCACTTCTCCAGCATGTTCTGTACTCACCCTGACATTACTGGGGATGTCCTGGAGGTCCTTCTCATTGCGTTTGGGGAGGATGATACGTGTGATCCCTGCACGGTGAGCAGCCAGGACCTTCTCCTTGATCCCCCCTACCTACAGCACATGGCAGACAGGACACATCTTTTAAACACCCAACGTATTTTCCAGGAAAGCATTTTGTCATTAAAATCCATGTTAAAGCTGATACAGCATTTAAACAAAGATCTAATGGACATATTGTATGGACTATTCTACTATACCAGTATTGTTACTACTGTAAATCTTGAAATGTTGGTGGTGGGTTTTTTTGTGTGCATTTTTTGCAGAGACCTATTACCGCATCACCATGAATATCTGTTTTGTAATTACACTATACTATACTACAGAGTTGTTTCAACCCGAACTTCAAGCACTGCAAAAGCATGTCTTTCTCTCCTGTCATGAAATAAATCCACTGTAAAAGTAAATGCATTTACAGTATACCAATGTTGCCAATGTGTACTCACCGGCAGCACCACCCCTCTGAGAGTGATCTCTCCTGTCATGGCGGTGTCCCACCTCACCACATGGCCACTTAAAGAGAGAAAATTTCATCAACACACAGCAGCACATTACCACACCCTGTTACTTCAACATATCACACATTTTCTGATATCTTTAGGAAGTTTGTTGTAAACACTATATGGAAACACCAGGGCTCTATTCTGACGTAAATGTTTTCTTTCACTTAGTGCAAATGGTGAACTTTAAATAGTAAAAGTCCCTATAATAGGCAAAGGTGTTCATATGATGGCAGTATTGCACAAAGCCAAATAACTACATAACAGTGAGGAAAATTCCCTTGCTACAAAATGTGTTCCGTCAATCTACAGTTACTCCTTCTCCCAGCTGAACCTTATGAAGTCAAAGGTTAGAAGAAAATGTGAAAGGTCAGTACCTGAAGAGAGAGGCGAGGACTGTGACAATGGTGACCCCAGCTGACGGCCCGTCCTTCCCTATAGCCCCTGCAGGGAAGTGGACGTGCACATCTGTGCTCTCCATCAGGTCCTGCCCTGCTTTCTGTACCAGCCCATACTGGGGACCGACACATAAAAAGCAAGAGGATACTGAGTTTATATTCAAGGTAAATACATAAATACAATTCTCGTAATTGATAGATCACCAACTTGTCTTGTTTGTACTCATTCTACTTGACCCACTTTGTAATTATGTATGTATTTTGTTATTATGTTTTACTCTTGTTTTTATATTTGTGTTTTTGAGTAGAAGGTGCCATATAAGCACCTGTGCTTTCTGCCCAATACTCATTAAACATATGTGAATAAAATAAAATAAAATAAATACATACTAAAGTCTTAAGCTGCCTAAGACATAAGCCAGAATCTGTTGTGCTAGTTACATACATGTATATGTTGCCACCACAGCAAATTTGACACAGATTTTTTTACAAGCAACAACAACAAGAGCTTACCTCCAGTGCATTACTGCGAAGCCAGCTGATGGCCAGCTGAGCCGACTCCTTCATCACGTCCCCTGTGGGGAGAGGAGACTGTTGTGTGAACCTCATAACTCCGTGAAGTATTTAGAATTTTTATGAATTTCTTGTTTAATCTGTCACTGATTCTGCCTATGCATTTTCCCACTGGCTCCCATAAGGCAAAAGACATGCATATAGTGGGAAATTGAAGACAGGAAATGAGATAACTTTTTCTGGGACCTTTGACCTAACTTCCTGTCAGTGTCCCTGATGTGCGTAGCATGTGAAAATATCTATGGAAACAAACACACAAACACAGAAAACCAAACGTTCATACATGTTGGTTCCACTAATGTAATAACCAGCCCCTAACCCAGCTGTCCTGTGAGGGTGAGCTGTCCATCTCCATCCATCCTCGTAGCCTCCACAAACATGATCTCCCCTCCCATTGGTGTCCATGCAAGGCCTACATGGAACAAAAATTTCTTCTACTACCAAGCTTCAATAACTACAGAAAAAAACATGAGAGCCACACCTTGAACATGTTAAAGATCCCACCACAATTATTGAAAAGAGTAGGGGTCGTTCCCAGTATGAGCAGATCAAGCCTTAAAGTCTGGTTTTATGCAGCTTGTATTTACTGTAAGATACTGATGTTACACCTAAAGCCGGTTTACTGGTTATGCAAAGTAACCAATCAAAGACATGAAAGCTAAGTATGAGCATTGCCTCACCTACTGCCACTCCAGGCTGGTTCAACCTCTGGGACACCTCATGTTCAAACACTGGGGGCTGCAGGGACACAGACAGACATTATCAGCTCTGAAGAATGGAAGTTTAGCTTTGTATCAAGGCAAACCCCTGTGTTATCTTCTATTTGCTAGACATTTTGAAGAGTAATTTGTATGATTACCTACTAGTAGTCTTTCCACGTTAACTGCTCAAACTTGGGACTTCTTGATGTTTTTTCTGCTTTTCAAAGTTTAATAAGTTTAATAAAGCTACTCTTTTTATTACTCTATTTATATCCCTCTATACCAAATACCAAATACTGAACTGGACAATGACTGGACTGGACAATTTGTACTTTTGTTATTATCATTAAATATATATTGGTCTAGAAGACATGGGAAACTGCATGAAGTTAAGACATCCAGTAAGTACATGTAAATACAGTGGTATAAAACATCTGGATGAAGCAAATGACCTCAATGACCTTCCCAGAGTTTTTGAACATAGAGAAGCAAGACTTTGTACCTGGCAACAAAGGGCTCTTATACAGTAGCCCATTTATATGTCACCAATCAGTCACCTGTGGCCATAAATGGACTAAGGGTAAGTTTGTTTGCTTCAGTAACACCACTGCTGTTCCCCAAGCCTGCACGTAGCACACCTGCAGTGAATCAGGGATACAACCTTCACCATCTTTGCTTACCCCTCAAGAACCCTTCAAGATGCCATTTGACATAGAAAAGACAAATGGAACTTGGAAGGTCAGCAAGACCTCTGACAACTACATACAGCTGCTTGTGAAACTTGGTGGGTGTTTCCTATCCTTGTTGTTTACTATTTTGCACAAAGCTGACGGCAGCAAATATATAGTTATGCCATTTAAACCACCAGTTCACATATAAATCATACATGTAACTATCATGAAGAGTTACGTTTTGAAAATAGCTGACTGATCAAGCAGTAGGACTATATAATCTTTCCTAATCTTGTTACTGATAAAGGTACAGCAGTTCTACTCCAGAATATGAATAACCAAAGGGTTTAAGAGTCTACACCAAGTTGTAACAGGAACATTTCAAGTCCCCAGCTCAATTACTCTGTTCCTTTGCTGTCATTGTTGCCCTTTGAATTGATTTTCCTCAAACCCCTTCCCCTGGACTGTCCTCAAAACTGTCTGATGTGAATGATTCCCAGGAGTTCCTGAGGATATGGCCAAAAAGAGCCTGGAGGCAGCGTACCCTCTGCAGATGACAGTGTCAGGGGACACCTTCTCCTCCAAGATGGAGATAATGGGAAAGACCCTGGAGAACTCCTACACTCTCGGGGTCCAGGGCATGGAGCAAGATGCTCTGGGCAGGACAAGAAAGGTAGGTGGAAAGCTGACATCTGAAAAGAAGCTTGTAATGCAAGAACAGGAATTACAGTTTTGTAGATTCTCATGGGGGAGGAGGGGCAAAACTATTTGGTGAGAAACATGCAGTTTAGCAGAGGTGGATGCTCTCTGACTGTTGCTTAGGTTTCAAGGAAATGAACAGCCCATCAAACTATTTGCTTGTTTTGCACAGGTGACCTACAGCATGGAAGGGGACTGTCTGGTGTCCGTGTACCCTGACTATGATGGGACAGGGCTGTTGTTCCGACACTCCCGTCGTTTCCTGGACGATGATACCTTACACCTGGTGAGAATTGCGAAAACTGGATTCATGCGTATTATTATAAACCACAGCTGTCTCAAAAGCACTGATTTCCCTAATGTGTTGGTTTGAATTGACCAAAGAAGAAGTATTGTCTGTTATTAAGCTACTATAGACTTGAAAGTAAAGAACTTGGCATGGTGTCTAACTCCAGAAAAAGTGGTTTATCATCAAAGGGAAAGTCATTCAGGATACATAATTTTGAAGCCTAAGATGTTCGACAAGAACAGATTGTGCTGTCAAGTACAATCAACACTCTTGTTCTGTCATTCCTCCCACAGGACATGAAGGTGGGAGAACTGGAAGGCTGGTCTGAGTCCAAGAGATGTTAAACATTCAAACTGACATCTCTCCACACCATCATCTGTGCTGGGTTTGAGAAATGCAATTCTGTGTGATAGTTGTGTTTTGCAGTTACTTTCCCTGCAGTGAATTGGTAATAAACATTACCAACTACTAGCTGTTATAGTATGTCAGCACATAGTCTTGACTTACCCCCAGTATATCCTTAACAGCATGGTTGTCAATAACAATCGGCAAATTGGGAGGGTGGTCCAGATGTGGAACCTTTATATCCTCATCTACAGCATGCACCTCATCAGTCTTGTCTTCCGCCTTGCTCTGTGAACAGAATCACAAATGGCACAAGGAGTTGTTGAACACTATAGGAAGAACCATAAGTAGCTTCTTGTCATGTGTGAGTCCAGGGAGGGTCTCTCCTTCTGAATGACAATAAAGATGTGTGTGTGTGTGAACAACTTCCAGTCAGTTTTGTATACTTTAAGGAAAATAATTCAACACAAGTGAAAACTGATGTCATCACAAATAGCACATAGAATTGAATCAATATGTCAATGACATCTACCTATCGATGTACAGGCTTGATGTCAAGTATAGACTTACTTCCTTGCTCTCAGCAGCATGTTGCTTGGGTTTGGGCAGTCCTTCTGCCACTTTGACGGCCACAGCTCTGCACACGGCACCAAGTCGCCTCTCCAGGGTCCGCACACCAGCCTCACGGGTGTACCGGCCAACTGGAATGGCACAAGGAAAATAGCAGTTCTCTCAACCATTAAACTACATATATAAGAACCATAAAAAAAGGAACACATCACAATCTTAACATCAACATATCAATGTGAAGTACTTTTAACAAAGACTTACTGATGGTTTTGAGACCCTCGTCAGAGAACTGCAGTTGCTCTCCAGTCAAGCCATGCTCCTGTATGGAGAAAGTACATATTGCTTGTCACATCATTTGATCCTCTTTTGTACTGTTTTATGTATACATCAAACATTAAGTAGCCAGTATATCGAAATCTGTGGATAATCATTTTCATGACAGTGGACAGTGCCCCCCCCCCCCAAAAAAAAAGAAACTGATGGTTTGCTATGAGTACCTTAATTTAAAAGCATTGTCAGCTCTTTCTGGTCTCAAAAGGGTGTATATTTGCCAAAAGATCTTTGTAGATGTGGTCTTAGAATATTTCCCAACCTTAAGTTGCTTGGGAACGAGATGCCTGGTTGCTATGCTGTGCTTCTCTTCCTGTGTGTACCCCGGGACAGAGATGACCTCCATCCTGTCCAGGAGAGCAGGTGGAATGGTGGCTGTGGTGTTGGCTGTTGCTATGAAGATGACCTGGGACAGGTCAAAGGGCACATTCAGGTAGCTGGGAGTTTGGTTAAGGACATACATATATAATTAAAGAGTACAGATTTATTGACTTTAACATATTTCTCATCAGGAGCTTTCGCTTGCATCCACGATGCATAACAGGTAAGCACTACACTCATTACAAATTTGGTACAGTACTGCACAGTGCCTGTGGAGTGCTGAAGGTTTCATAGGACAAGGATACTGATCTGTGAAGTGGGCGTTCTGTTCAGGGTCCAGCACCTCCAGCAGTGCTGAGGCTGGGTCTCCCTGCAGGCTTCTGCCCTACAGACAAAAACGAAAGAAACATTAACCGAAATGACGTCGGAAGCACAATCTAACTCTACAGGCTAGTAGGCAACCCTGTTGTTACGATCCTAAAAATTGTATTATGGAAGACGTTTCAGACAAAAACAATGCTCCCATATGTCCAAAAATGTTTTTTCGTTACCTATTATCTACTTTTCAAGACCTAAAAAGTGTACACAACCTAGAAGTCAAACAGCTTAGCATGTGTGGACAAACAAGGCACTGCAAAGACCCGTCAACATCCATTAGAACAACCAACATACCAGCTTGTCCACCTCGTCCAGTAAGAAGAGAGGGTTGTTGGTGCCGACAGTCCTCAGCCCCTGGATAACACGACCAGGCATGCTGCCGATGTACGTCCTCCGATGACCCCGGATGTCCGAGGAGTCCACAACTCCACCCAGGGAGATCCTGTGGGATGTGAAGAACCATTTATAATTTACATATTGTATGACAGTAAACAAAAGCTATTTTATAGACCACAATGTTCCATACCAAATACAGTCATTATAGCACCTTTCTATTACAGTACATGTATGCAGGTCTCAAATTGTCATAAATATTCAATTGTTGCATACTGGTATCAATCCTGGGTGGTTTTATAATACAATGGAGTAAAAAGATAATGAAGTACAAGTACAGATGCCACAAAGTCTACCCAGTCTAACACCAAATTTTTCACCAGACCTGTGGAACTCCCTGCCAAGGATGTGGGCAATGGACCGGCCCACACTGGTTTTCCCCACCCCTGGGGGTCCCACGAAGCAGAGGATGGGTCCCCGCAGGTTGTTCTTGAGCTGGCGGACTGCCAGGTACTCCATAACACGCTGTTTCAGCTTGTCAAGCCCGTAATGGTCGGCATCAAGCTCTTCCCTGCAAATGAATGCAGTTGGCATCCTTTGGTTTTATTCAGACACATAAGAGTTATACAGACAAACTATCTGAGCTGTGATGTATATATCTGTGTGTATATCACGGTACTTGTAAGATGGTAATCAATTCACCCCCTTAAAATTCTCACCACATTAATCTTAATAAACAGATGCCCACAGGCTAAGCCTAGCTATGCTTCTTAATAACTACAATATTCCCTACCTACTTATTACCGGTAGTACCTGCTTTGAAAATGGCAAACATTTTGCACCTTTTATGACCACATGTTGGAACTAGATGTACCTGGCATGTGTGATGTCCAGCTGGTTAGGACTGCTCTTAGACCAGGGCAGCTCAGCCATTAGTTCAAGGTAGTTCCTGATGACAGCATGGTCAGGCATGGCTGCTGGCATCTTCTTCAGGCGCTTGATTTGGTGGGAAAAAAGCACAGTAGAATTGGCTGATTGGATAATTGGATATTTGATTTGACATTTTGTCCAGCATAACTATTGGGAAAATTATTTCAGTAAGAGATTTAGAAGTCATTCTGTGAATTCACTTACCTTCAACTCTCTAGTAGCAACCTTCAGAGCCTGGGCTGGAAGGTTGGCTTGCCTGCAGGAAAATGAAATTAATTGAAAAGTATTCCAATAAAAAAGATTATTATATCATACATGTGAAACATGTGTACATATTTCAGTTCAATGTCACCTGTGTGACTGAAGTGATTAAATGTCAGCTAAATGTACTTATGTCAGAAGGAACATTACTTGATTTTGTTCTCCAGCTCTGTGATCTCGTCCACCTCCCCATCCTCGTCCTGGTCCCCGACAATCCTGATGGGTCGCCGGCCCCCCTCCCCAGGGGGCTTCACCACGATGCGAACATCAGATATTTTCCTGTTCTTCTTGTTGCCCTGTTGTTTGGAATTTTGTAGAAGTCTCAGACCCTAGAGATGTGTCAAAAGAGGTAACAGACACATGATGTGTCCATGCAACAAGTGTACAAAGGAACATTTCAGAAATGTAAATGTCGGATTCTTACATGGTTCTAGATGTTGTAGTTACCTCAATCTGCCTGAGGAGAAGTGGAAGAGTCTTCTCAAACCGTTCCCTCAGGTCCACTGCATCCAGAACCTGACACACAATGTTAAACTTCCAGTCAGAGAAACAATAGCCAACTGGACTTTTTTTATCATTAAACAGAAGCATGCAGATCACATAACCCATTTTGGTCCATCCAAAAATTTTTAGTGGGCTTCTTGCCCTGGCAGTGATTTGGGTAAATTTAATAGGCCACAGTTCCTTTGCCAATGATACGTTTGCAAAATGACACGAGTCATTTGGTACGTAAACGTACACCTTAACTTACCTGTAATTTTTCTTTATATGTAGCTTTGACAATAGATGCAAAGACATCAGGGAGATGCTGAGATGGAAGACTGTCCAGCATTTTCTGCAACAGATTGTTAACTAAATGATATTACACAATGTACACTCTTCAGCTTTGAAGAACATACACTTAGCAGAATAAAGCAACTTTCACCACTGTGGACCCAAGAATCCACTGGCATCTGATCTTTCCTCTGTAGGTAAAACTTAACTTTAGAACAAATTCTAATTTTTTTTGTGGAATGCCACTTACATGGAAAAAAGTTAACCTCTTCATTCACAACATGTCTGACTGAGAACTATGTAGGAAAGATGTCAATCACTTTTCTCCAAAAATATTGTCTACATATAGAAGCTGACCTTGAGTTTTGCTACAACAGGTACAGTGATGTCCAACATGTCCACCAGAACATTGGCCTTCTCCTTAAACGTGTCCAGCAGTGCAGACAACTCCTCATCATTCACATCTGTAGGCAGCATATATCACAAAACAGTTATGGCAAGAAAGCTTTTGAATAAAAAACCTCCTTTAGACATACATACATGTATTTAAAATGTGCAAATGGCAACACAGCCTAGCAATAAACAGCTTCTTTCACCACAATTCTGCCTCTGACAAATAGTATGTTGAGTGTGAAGCCATCTAAGAAACAATATATAAAAATTTGATGAAGCTATCAATTTCATCAAATTACCTGTAAGATCTCCAGGCAGCTTGTCCAGCTGGGTAACATGGGCAATGGGATATGGCATCTCCTGAACAAAGGCATCCAGTTTGAACCGGCACAGACCGGTCACCAGCAGGGTATAGGCTGGTTTGGGCCAGTTGGTACCAGTCACCTGGGCCACAACAGCTGCAGTTCCTATCTCATGGAGGGCTGCAAGGTCTTCTGTCTGTGGGATTCATAAAACAGATGCACAAATGAATATTGGCATAGAAACACAAATGGACAATGAGAGCAACACTTCAGACACAAGCAAAACAGTTAGCTTACCTGCATATTTTGTATTTGACTGTGCTTGATGAGGGGATATGTAACGCTACACTTGACAGTGATAACAATATTAACATAGAGAATGACTGCCTGAAGTGGAAGGTGAGCTTATGCATGGCTAACTAAAGTAGTTCTTTCAGAACTGTTCCATACATTTAGTAAGCACATAAAGAGTGAGTAATGCCAATGTAGGCAAGTTATTTGTTTTTACAACAATAAACCATTCATTCATTCAAAGAACAGATAGTTAACAACATTGGGAAAAATAACTTTCTTTAAAATTTTGTTAATCAAATATCCCTATAAGTAGCTCAATTTTACAACCTCTCATCAGTATGCCGAAACCATTCCTACCTGAGGATCCTTATTGGTTGTTGTCGCCACACCTATAATGATGCTGCTGAGACTGCTCCTCTTCATCACATGGTTCTTCACAAGCTGCATACTGCAGAGGCAAAACACAGAACAGTCTGCTCAATGTCATCTCCAACATCGCCGGGGCGCCAACAACGCAAAGTGATAGTGGCGCAAATTTGGCCCAAAAAACAGTACTTTAAAAGCTGGTAAAGCATGGAAACTTCACAGAAATTCACACATATTTGAACATGTTTGTGGTGGTAGATTTTGCCTCCAGGCCTTTCTGCCTCTCCCACTTTTCCCCACTTTGCCGACTTTTCCTACCTCCCCCACTTTCTGCCTCTCCCACTTTTCCCCATTTCGACTCTTCCTACTTCCCCCACTTTCTGCCTCTCCCACTTTTCCCCATTTCGACTCTTCCTACTTCCCCCACTTTCTGCCTCTCCCACTTTTCCCCAACCTCGCCGACTCTTCCTACCTCCCCCACCTTCTGCCTCTCCCACTTTTCCCCATTTCGACTCTTCCTACTTCCCCCACTTTCTGCCTCTCCCACTTTTCCCCAACCTTGCCGACTCTTCCTACCTCCCCCACTTCCTACCTCCCCCACTTTCTGCCTCTCCCACTTTTCCCCATTTCAACTCTTCCTACTTCCCCCACTTTCTGCCTCTCCCACTTTTCCCCAACCTTGCGGACTCTTCCTACCTCCCCCACTTTCTGCCTCTCCCACTTTTCCCCACTTTGCCGACTCTTCCTACTTCCCCCACTTTCTGCCTCTCCCACTTTGTGTGACTTTTTAGCAAATGACCACTCTGGAGACGTCGGCGTAGCATGAATCTCATTTTTGTCATGTCCAGAGTGTGCTCCCAGTTATTCGTGCAAAGTTTGAAGCATAATCCATCTGCCACATGAAGGTATAGGGTAGGGTTTTCAGGCTTCTAAAATTTTATAACTCACACCCACAAGACACGGGGGTCGATTCTACTCGCCAAACTCTTAGCTTTATTAGCTTGAGTCAACACCAGCAACATACAATGTCATACACATACATAAAGGCAACTTGTCAATATAGGATACACAATCAAGAGACGGGGCAGGGACACTTAGCGGCCGAATACTAGTGAAACAACAAGAACAAGAGGCGAGTAGGAACAGATAGAAACCGCTGGCCCCGGGCCGGGATCGAACCCACGACCCAACCCGAGCACCAGTCCATAACCCAACGCTCTAACCGACTGAGCTAAAAGGTCTAGACCCATCGGCTGAGTCAGTTGGTAGCGCCTGTAAACCCCCCACTGTTACACTACTCCCCCTTTTCTTTTCAAGATTCGTCCTCGAATCTTCCGAATTCGACATCCCTGGAGCGGCACTCTTTGCCAGAACTCCCAGGGCCGGTGTGGGAACCAGTGAAACAACAAGAACAAGAGGCGAGTAGGAAAGACCCATCGGCTGAGTCAGTTGGTAGCGCCTGTAAACCCCCCACTGTTACACTAGTAATGGAAATACAATTTAAGAGGGAACACGAATTAAGACTTACCAAATGTTGGTTGCCGATCGAGGTAAGTTACCGGGACGGTAACTGGGGACTTAGACTAGCCTCTACCAGGCTTCGGAAAGCGGCTGGAAAGAGTAGAAATTGGCCAAATAGTCAGATATACACGCCAGGGGATTGGTCCGGTATCTGACTATTTGGCCAATTTCTACTCTTTCCAGCCGCTTTCCGAAGCCTGGTAGAGGCTAGGGAAGCCCGACACATGTTCTGCTGACGCATAGTACTAGTATTACGAAACAGGGGGAGTTTCATTTGCTACACATCGATGCGAAGTTATATAAATCGATGCGAAGTTATATAAAGTTGACAGCTTATTTTCGACTTTTTGCGGAATAACCACTTACTTCCGGATTTTTTTATAGCTAATGACGACTTCTACCTGTAAAAATTATATATCGGTCCTAGCGCAACTGATATAACACATCATCACATAATTTCACACGCAAAAACACCACTTTGATAAACACACGACAAAATTTTGTGGGGAAATGAATGTAACAGAAGCCTTGCGCAGCCAAACGACATGACAACCCTTCAGGACGATACCTACTTTCTCGGAGCATGAACAGGTATCCTCATGGACGACCCTGGCAGCAGTACGCCGCCAGAAACCACCAGGATCGGCAGCCGGCTCGGGATCCTCACCGATCGAGGGGCCATCTTGGAGGTACAAAGTTCAACACTCACGAAACTTCCATAACCTTTCACCCGGAAATGGTCTGGAAACGTGCACATCCGGCGAGACAGGGCGCGGCGGTTGCAGGTTTGTGTTTCTAACTGTTCTTTAAAGGTTGTGTCGATTTAAACAGATAACGTTAGCTACAGGCTGTTTAGGAAGATGATATACATGGGAACTGAAGAATTGCTTAGATATGTCATCATCCGGAAAGACAGAAACAAGCCTCCCAAAATTATAAGAAGATAAGGTGCGATTCCATTATGTTTTGGCGGACGGCGTGCAAGGTGGGAGGGGGGCGGACCGGTATTTGGATGTAGAATCAGCCACTTCATAAAGCACGTGGAATTTAGATCATATAACGTTATACGATTTGTAACGTTAACCTTTGGACCTGTTAACTAGACAAGTGATGTTATATCTGCGTGTTTGAATGAAATTATGGCTGGGGGGTGGGTGTCAGTGAAGGCGAAGGTAGACAAGAAGAAGATCACGGGATAGTGAACATGAAATGTCAACTTTGCCATCGCCAAGTTCAATGCAAGTTCATTCTATCAGCTACAACCTTGTATCAGACAGATACAAGTTAAACACATACCAATGCAGCTATTTTTTTTCTCTGTTGCAGAAGTGGGGACAGACTTGACATGAACTAAACCAGGACTGTGAGTACTCACGGGATGGAGGCCATACTGGAGGAGCTGCATAAGCTGACAATTGCAGAGCTTCGGCAGAAGATGAGGGATGAAGGCCAGCCCATGGGACCAATTACCGCCACCACGCGTAAGCTGTTTGAAAGACGGCTGGCTCAGGCACTGTACAGCAAAACCAACCCAGAGCCTTCTGGAGAGGATGCCCCGGACTGTAGTCAAGTTGCAGAGAGTAGTAGTGCAAGCACAGAGACAAACAGCACCAATGTGACACTGTCACAACCAGCAGTATCAAGCAGTATTGCTGCTAGAAGCACCAGTAGCAGTAACAGGGGAACAGAAGAGCGATCACAGGCACAGGTAGAAGAGGAGGAAGATGGAGAGACTACATACTATGCTGTCTGCTTACCCCCTAGTGACGTATCATTGGCTGCTCATGCCAATGGCCTTGACCCTGATCAACCTCATGTGTACACCAAGAGGTCAGAGGCGTTGACAACCCTGAAGAAGGTCAAAGGGGCACGTTTTAAGGCTTTTAAGAACAAGAAGGATGCTGCTGACTTTTCACTACAGAAAACACCATCAGTGCAGAAGACAAATGAAGCAGATGCTGAAGCTGCAAAGGGAGAGAAGGCCAATAATTTCAAGGCCCCCAAGGTGCCTGAACTGAACCGCCTGAGGAAGAGTTTTGAGCAAGGGGACAAGGTGACCTTCACAGAGACTGTATGGAACAACCCCAGGTTTCTCATCAGTTCAGGGGACACTCCTGTCATACTCCAGGAAGGGTCTAGGTGGAGTGCTTTACATGTTGCAGCCAAAGCCAACCTGCCCAACATGTGTGAGTTGGTGCTGGACATCTTACAAGATCACGAGTTCCTTCAGCTCATGTATCCTGAGGACGATGCTGCCACGCAGACAAGAAGGCAGAAGTTCCTAGTGGACTTGTACTTGAACACACCAGACAAAGGGAACTGTGAAACACCCCTCCACTTTGCCTGCAAGTTTGGCCACGTGGATGTGGTCCATGTTCTGGTTGCTCACCCCTCTATAGACAAGACCATCAAGAACAGATATGACCAGACAGCCAGGGACATCATCTGCAGTAGATGTCAAGATGGACCAAGTTCAAAACGAGCAGAGCAAATCAGAAAGCTGCTGGAAGAATCCTACTTTGTACCACTCTTCCGTGCAGAAGACAACTGTCTGCAGCCGTTGGTTGGAGAACCATGGTCACCTGACCAGTGTGGCAGCCCTGTACCGCCCCTGCGGCATTCTCAAGGAAGCCCTGTTGCTGTCACTCCTCCCAGAGGTGCTCTAGCTGCAAACCCTGCCAGTCCGACCATGAGAGTGGCAGCGGTGGCAGGGCCAATGTCTCCTGCCAAGGCCGCCAGGTTCCACCAGAAGTGGAAGACTCCCCCTCACAGTCCTGACTTTCTGCACGTTCACAACATCAGGAGGGGAGACAACGACCGAGGGCTGGAGAGGATAGGGCGGGACCTGGCACACGACCTGCACATCCCATGGAAGGAGAAGTGGGACTTCTTAAAGACAGACTTGGATTTAGCAACAGATGAAGGCCTGAGGAAACTTGAGGAGTACTTTGCAAAGAGAAACAAATCTTCTAATGATGAAATGGACAAGGCTGTACCCAACCCCTCACCTGTCATTCATTCCCCTCCAAACATTGCAGCTCCTTGGAGGGAGTCCAAGGTCAATGTTACTCCTCCAGAATGCAACTCTATCTCCATGGCAGCCTACTATCTCCAGGATGAAGAATCAGATGACGACACCCTGTTTAACAACAACACACCTGACACCAAAATTGCAGTTGACAAAAGTTCACCAAGTGATACAGCCAGAGCTGACACAGAGAAAGACTTGGAAGTGGTGGCAGACAGAGATGCCATCATTATGGAGAAGATTAAGAAGAACCCATTTTCTCCATTGCTTAAAGATAGTAGCAGTTCAGACATAGACTCGTACCTGTCATGGAGAGAAAGTCAAGGAGAAGTCACTGATGTAACAAGCACAGATGAACCGGAAGAGAACTTGTCCACCTTTTTTGCAAGACTCGCTGTCAAAAGCCCGACACAGGGACCAGCAGTACCAGGCAGTGAAAAAGGAAGTGCCAAGAGTAAGGGTGTAAACAGTACAGATGTGTGCACCCCTTGTAGAAAAGGTGGACCACCAAAAGCCTTTTACATAGACGGGGACCAGCCAACCAAGCTAGACCTGGACGTGTTCCTTGCACTACAGGGCATTGCCATCCCAATAGAGAAATATCCTAACATAGTGAGATGGAAGGGTGTGATCACATCATTCACAGAACAGGCGAGACAGAGTTGGCCCAGCCCAGCCGGGCTCCAGAGACAGAGGAGACACACCTTCAGTACCAGGAGCCCTCTAGCAGCTCCCAGTATGATGACAGGGTCACAACCACGTCAAGGCCACAGGGAAACCACAGACTCGGTCATCGATGACCTTAAACAAGAGTTGTTTAGAGGAGAGAGCCTTAGCTGAATGCCGTCACATCATGTCAATAGACACAAATTATTAAAAAGTAGTAAGAATAGATTTAGCTATGGCACTCTAAAGGAGCTGTAAGTGTCTTCGAAAATCTTTGAATTTTTCTACAAATGTGTCAAGACCAAGAAAACATATATTTTAGTGTAGGATGAATAAATATATTTGCATTTACAATACTTATTTCCATACTAGTATAAAGTTGCCTATTGAGTTTCAGGTCTAATATTAATCAGATTGCAGTGTTTGAAAATATTTTCAGCAGATGGATATCTAACGAAAGCCCCAGATACAAGTTTATAGTTGTTTTGTTATTGTTATGTTTAATATTACATTTACTACTCCAGTTACAACCAAACTTCTCTAGATGGTTTCAGGCAGTACCATATTCAAGTACTTCTACCAAAAATTATCAACAATATACTTAGCTGAAGATTGGAAACCACAAGTCAATGCAGCACAGGCAAGCTAGAAAGTCCACAGCTTAGGCTTTGTAGGGGAGTCTTACTCTTTAGATATGTGATAATTATGTGACCTTCTAAAGGCAGTTCTTAGTATTGTCAGACATGTTACATACCTGGACTTGGAACCATTTTTTAACATCTGTAACATAAACTGCAGTACATGTTTGAGGAGGTACAGCATCTTCAGCTGGTAGTAATGCCTCTTTTATATATGTTGAAGAATTGTACCTCTGTGCAGTTTGATTTTACCACTGCTTGCCATTTATCATATTGATGCAATTACAGTTTATGTATGCCTATTGTAAAGTCAATGCAGTATGTTTTTTAA
This sequence comes from Branchiostoma floridae x Branchiostoma japonicum, assembly GCA_013266295.2. Taxonomy (NCBI): domain Eukaryota; kingdom Metazoa; phylum Chordata; class Leptocardii; order Amphioxiformes; family Branchiostomatidae; genus Branchiostoma; species Branchiostoma floridae x Branchiostoma japonicum. The sequence continues at coordinate 17,004,468 of CM023823.1, read as the reverse complement.
AAAGGGAGTCAGTATCATATATATGATAAGAGAACGAATTTTTGAGTAAACATGGTATGCTATCAATAAAGTGGTCATCTATGACATGTCTGTCATTATCATACAATTTTATTCTGGTCATTTGGGGCGAAAAAATATCCTTTTTTGTCTTAAAATAGCAAAAAAGTCCTATTTTACACTGATGAATGAGCGTGGGGAAGAGTTGTGGAAGGGGAAGAGTGGGGGAAGTGTGGAAGGTGTTCAATTTCAGAAAATGTAATTCCTTTTAAGATTTTTCGTTCAGCCTTCCAACGTTTGGTGTGACCTTAATTGAAGGTGATTTTGAGAAAACAAAACACATCAGTCTGCAGGCAATAGGGCAGGAAAAATGCCGGTTGTTGTACACTCAGTCTCCACCCATCACACGATAACCAGATTTCTCCAGGCTTATTTGCCAGAGGAGATGTTTTACAAGTACACAGGCTGCCCATTTGTAAATACATATGTACGTTGACTAAATGGCGCTTCTAGCGGACCACTGACTGGGCCAATTAGGAATCTCCAAGCAGATCTTTGGGGTCAAAATTGTGACGACTGTGCGATCAGATCTTGGGGGTCAGAAACCGTTACAAATTTGCCCCCTAAAGATCTGCATGCTTGGAGATCAGGCAATTACAGCAGCCCCCGGCAGCGAGAGATGGCGTAACGTACATGTAGGCTATAAACGTTTAACACCACAGGGGACGTACAATCATGCAACGTCTCGATTAAAGTGGAAAATATGTATAACCACGCAGTATGAAATATAGCTTTAGCTTGAGGCGCCGACATGTGGCAAACTTTTCTGAATCATCCCACGCTTCTGTAGTAAAAGGCTTTCCTTGGGGTCATTACTGGCATTTCATATCTCTAAAAGTTAACTGGTTTCCAACTTGGATGATTTCGGGGTGAAATTCGAATGTGTGGACTTGAAACAGCCTTTGTAATGCCAATTACATGAGTCAGAATGACATATTCTAGATGTAAGGGTAAAGCAGCCGTTCCGTGGAGCGACTGTAACTTCCTTTTCCTCTTATCTTGAAGATTCACTCTGTTTTCATCCTCGACAACGGTGTCTTATAGTTTTATGGCTTGCAAGGGATCAGTTGTAGTTTTCTTTTATGGCGCTATTACAGTCCGCCGTATTGTAGCGCGGAGATCACTGACAGGTATGGCTGACGATTTTAGATTGATAGAGCGCCACAAGCAGTTGTAATGTCTTCACGAGAACCAATAAAATGACTAGAGCGTTCTTACATCTACTGGTCCTTATCTTAAGATGCAGGCGGCTTTGGGCTGTCAACAAGATTTTTTTCTCGCTGCTTGAGATGGGATGAAATAGTAATAAGTCTGGCATTAAACTCTGGGATGAAGGGGAGCTCTTCTATTGGATGGCTGTTGACAAATCTTGTCCCCACAATTTTGACAGAATTCCCGGGTACCGTAAACAGCTGCCTGTTGGGAGTAAGGGCCACATTTTCGGACGGGATGCCACGGTCGTCAACTTCGGTCAGCGAGAAAATGGCCGACTCCAACTCTTTTCAAATAAGAGGAAATGATTTATATTCAGCTAAAACGACAGATGTTATATTATACTGATTTCAATCTCTACGGATATCTGGCAATGCTTATATGCGTCAATTCTTTGCATAAAATTGACCATTGTCTCGCTTATATAGAAGCTAGGAAATGCTAACATAACCAACGTTTATACCGATTCCGAATATCAATCAGCTGAAACATACATGTGTAGGATCATTGATTTGTGCATGCATTTATCAGTCCTACATAGTCCACGCATGGCATAAAACGGTTTGTGTCAACGGTTTGTTTCAATAAACCTGGCCCTGTAATTGTTCTCTACTTCAAGCAGTGCAAGGGACCAGATGTGAGTAAAGTATGCTGCTGCTGATCAACAGTTTGGGGAGTTCCACAGATCGCGACTCGAAAGTCCGCCCTACGTGAGCTGAATACCCAGACCATGAATCAAGTTGCCGCCGACGCACCGCGAATGTTTTCACAGCATAGTTGCAGGGCAGACATCATGGACGGTGATAACATAGAGCAATTTTCCTACAATGTGCCAGAGACTGATACTCCTGTATTAGGCTTTTCAGACACATTAGGCGCAGTTACGCCAAATGGGGACACATGCCGAACTGCTAGTCTATACAAGACTGAATAAAGATATACAGTAATGTTGTATGATTAGCCAGAGGATTGAGTTGGCGAGAGCAACATTTACGGCTCCAGACGGACTCGCTGGGTTTACAAGTGTTGTTCTGGTCGGATCACTGGCCAATTATATACTGTATTTCTTTATTTGTTGAATTGGCACATTCCTTAAGTACAGACCGATGGTCTCTACACACAGTTGAATTCCATCAGAGGCTGTTGAAGACCGTTGGGTGGCGGAGTGTCTCCGATGGATTAGTTCGTTGCAAGAGTTGAATAGCACTGGAAATTTTAAAATATAGTGCATTCATATATCTATATTCAACTGCTTGAATCTCCCTTTGAGTTTGAAGGTCAATGCTAAGGTCAGCGCCCCTCCGACAATATTCCAAGATGACAAATGAGTTCTTTATTACAATCCAAGCAGAGGTTGGATGGGAAGATTGTGGCCATCTCTAGGCCTCCCATTGTTGGATGGGCCGGCTGTCAGCCTGAGAACGGGATAAGTCAGAAGGTCACAACCTCTGTTTGGAGAGCATTATTTATCACAAAATGAAACAAGAGTCCGTAGGACACAATCCTCCGTGAAGTAATTATGGTGTTTGCGGTGTGGCTGAGGTGTTTGACTACCCTCTCTTTAACTGCCGACATGCCAAATTTCAGACAAATCCATCAAAAGGATCTTGATTTATAGGTGCGAAGACACAGACACAGACAAAAACAAGTTGTTCAAAGTATGAAAGTCTCATTTTAGCAAAGAAGGCTATTGTGGCATTTGTTCATAAATTATGTAAATGAGGCCCTGATTTGCAGGATTTATGTTTAATAATGTTCAACTTTACCCAACTTCCAAATACCGCAAGAATGAAATTACCATCATTTACCACCACGGAATTACAGTCTTTTCTTATCGATTATGTAAATTAGGTCTTCATTTGCATAATTGTTATCTATCGATTTTCGTCTTTATCTCAGTTACAGGCAGTGTAGGAAAGCCTGAGCCCATCAGACGCAACAGATGATGTCAGCCCGCTAGACAAGGGATGTTAAAACAGCACTTAACCCAACATCTGATTGGAGAAAACCCAGCGCAGACACACAAAAGCCAATGACATTAAGGACCTCTTCCACAATTCTATGAAGATAGATGTGTTTTCTTAATATTACATGACCTATAAAAACTGCTACGGTGTAAACAAAAACAACGTGCATCATCTCGCGCATACTAGCAGACGACATTCCAATGCGGCAAAGCGATCGTGAGTTATAGCTGCGAACGTACGGACAAAACTAACTACAATACTCCTGTCGGAGGTCACTGACCTCCTTAACTTCACGGAGTAAAAAGGAAAACTATACTAGATGGGAGTAGACAACTTTCTCTATCAATTGCAAGGTCCTGCCCACCCCTATCCGTGAGTTTTGTTGGTACAGTCCCGTGCTGTATGAACAGAACTCCAGGACATCATTTACGTGGGTCCAGTCGACATCACCAGTGGAAGGTGAGTACTGATGCCAGTGTTGAAACAGCCCATCTGCAAAAAGATGCCGTTTAGTTTTCTATGACTTGAAAACTGACTGAGTTCTGTCAATTGACATTTTTTTCTTCAAAATAATCTCTTCGTAAGCTTACTTGTCTACAACTGTCAAGAAAACGGGCATTCTGTCATCATTTCATTGTCAACATTGAACCCAAGTTGACTATGATCTTTTCATGTGGTCATTATCCTTTAGCTCAGGTTGTACATAATTGTGTGGGTTTCAGTGAGGATGCTGAAGTTTAGCCATTTTCAGTAGATAAAATCTGTGCACATTCCTTTGCGTACTTGTTGGTCGCATACGTGTTAGATTAACTTGCTTGGTATTCAGTTCACGGTATAACTTTTCCAACTGAAAAGCTATCACCGCTTTTGGGAATCGATATGAAGGATTCATCGGCGATTGATTTGTTGTAAGTGATTATTACGGAAAAAGTAACCCACATTTTTATAGTCTTCGTACCATTTTGAAAAGCGCCTTATCGAAATATAATCAGAAGACTACCGGTATCAGTCCACATCCAAAGCCTGTCCAATGTTTTGTGGTCTGGGGTCTATCGATATCTTTTTTTATATATCTTAGCATGTTGTTCGACCTGTATATGTCTCTATCAGATAAGAACCTCGTTTCAGGATTTTGTATACATAACATCTTCCCGAGGTAATGTTACATCCAAGAGATCTGTTTTGGAATCATGTTGTCAAGAAGAAATACGACCACACCAAGTATACTAGTAATGATAGCTTTCCGGCTTCAAGAACTTTGATACAATCTTACCTCGGGTAAAGGATTACAAGCGCGCTATCTGCGGCTGTTATTGAAGTTGTCGTTTCAATGCTATAAAATGTACCATAGGAATACTATCTGAGCCTATCAATTCATCTTACAGTTCGGCACCTCAATACCTTCATTGATTGGACGTTTAGAACTATTGAAAGTTTGTCTCGGAAGACGGAGCTTTCTTACTATGCTGCTAGAACGAAATAGACTGAGATAACATTTCGAACTGGATCGAGACAATCATTTGAATGTAGCTATGTCTCTTTGAAGGAGGTGAATTATGCAGTGCATTTACAGACGTTCCATTTATCTATCTATTTCGAGGGAGGATATATCAGACATCTGCAGTGCAGTTTATAAGATTGGTTTTGAACGACAAATAGCAAGAGACCGACATGGAGATATGCGGTAGATTAGAAAATGAATGGGAGAGACAAGTCGTGACTGGTTTCAATATCTCAGACTCTACTATTCTGAATGTCGGGAGCTTGAGCGCGCGTGTCGGGGGAAGCTTATGGTTTTAGTTGGCATTGCTTTTACGTTTGGGAGACTGCGACACAACAAGGCCCTTACCGTCTGTTCTGATGTTTCATGTGACAGGAAAAATACTGACGGCTTAATGGAACGACAGTGACCAATGGAGATAGTTCTGTAGTACCGCTAAACCGGACGTTGCTGCGTCGCCTTTGATAAAGCCAACATTGCCTTAAGTGCGTCCAAAAAGTAAGCCCAAACTCCTGACATTTTGCCCGACTGATGTCCCTCCTTTATGTTCCCTTTTCAAACGTTGAGGTTGATGGATCACCTCGGTTATGAGTCATTGAGGATAGCTTTACCTATTACTTTATGAGACAGCAATCTGCTTCTTTCTGCTCCGGGTTCTATGCGTTTCAGTAAAGCATGTGAGAACGTCAGCGGAAAATGAATTTTTCCATTTCTTTCTTTGCATTGACTAATCTGATTTCTGTAGTTCAGGATTAGTTTAGCCAATTGTAACGTCGGCCCAATGACACACGCTGTCTTTTCATATGTCATCAGAAAAACTTCAATAGGCTCAAAGTGTTTTTCAAGACAAAAATGATAGAATGCTGTTAAGCCATGCAGAATGCTTGAAGTGTCCAGTTTCTACATGTCTGCATGGGATAGATTTATTGCCTTCGTCAGAAGGGTTTAAAATCATCCATTTTTAGTTTGGGTAACCAGGATTTAGCGGCATAACTCTTGAAGGCATGGTTCAACGTCCATGATTTTTGGTAGGCAGGTTACTGTTGTTAAGGCCGATGTCAAGTGCAAATATGGGCTTCGTGGGGGTCCATACATAACTGTAGTGGACTTTTTGTGTTTGTCGCTTGTTAGCAAAATAACTCCTGTGTATGTAAATGGATGTTCATGGTTTTTGGTAGGCAAGTTACCATTGTAGAGGACAAGGTCAAGTTCGAAAATGGGTCTCGTGGGGGGTCCCTACGTTTCTGCAGTGGACCTTTTGTGTTTAGATATATAACGATCTTCCCCCACCAACCTCTGCTTAGAGACAGCTGGGCGACAGCTGAAGAACCACGGTCTGGGATCAAATAATGTTGCTTACATTAAGGGACTGTTATGTAATTTCAGCGGGAGGAGGAAAGGTTGGTCAGGTCAGACGTCCACTGGAGACCTTATATTTAATGCGAAAGCGCGATAAGAAACATGAAGGGTCGAAAAAACAAGATGCCTAGATTTAGAATATACTAACTGAGTGTAGAAATACAAATGTTAGGATACAAATTGAATAAAAGAACACAGTGTAACAAAAACAACAAACAAGCGTCAAAATAATTCAACTAAACAGCAGTAGTTGCCCTGTTCTGATTCTTTCCTTTCATCGCACCTTCTCTTATTACATTTTGCGACACTGTTGTGACACTTTGATCATAATACAGTAAGCAGAATTTCTTGTAACAGTAATTTTTTTCTAGTAACAGTCCAAAATCAAATAGCTAACACGGATGACAGCGAGTCTGTAAATCTGTGGCGAACGATTTCACAGTGTTTCGTAGAATAAAAAGTGCAGAGATTCTTTTGTACTCTAGACCAAATTGATTATTAAAAAAGTAAAGAATACACTTCATTTCTGTAGAGCAATGTCCCTCTGACGAAGGCATGAGATCTCTGACCTCTAGTTGTTCTTTCGTTTCATCATGTATGACGTATATATGAGGACATTGGAGTCAAAATTAACAGATCCATCATAACATCATGGTTGGTTATCTGCAATAATGCTTTATATTCTTACTTCTGAGAAAGGTCAGATATGAAGGCTGTTAGAACCACAAATTCTCCTCTGCATGGCCTGGTGCGTAGTGGACACAGATTGACTAAGACAATTCTTAACCTGTCGTTTTATCCGACTTGACACAATTGCAAACGGGAAGAGGTTCCGCTCAAATTGACATCAACCCTTCTTGGCGATTATTAGAAAGCCAGTCATGTCTACTGTAGGAGTAGATCGATTAGTTTCGGACAAATGTCCCCGAGCTCCTTCGCAGCGATGTACGAGGATATTCCTCATCAGTTAGCCAGGGTAGGGCTAGGCATGAAAACCGACGTCACGCTGTCGACGACCTTCGGCCGAATTTGTTGATCGCCAGATAGTCAAGCGTATTTTTCACCTAAACGTCAACCCTAACATATTGGACGGACCGGTGAACACCAGCTGACCGAGCAGCATTGCTGCCGAAAATGTCCTTCAGAGTTAGCTGGCTCGCTATGTTCCTGTGTGACGCCGGCTGAACGACAGCACACGTAGAATTTGCAACAAGATGATTTGCCCATCTCCTTCATAAATCCTGGACTCATCTTTGTGCAATTTTCTGAAGTTCCCCTCTTCGGATTAATTAGATTATGGATGGGTGTTCGATTAATTGCAATAAGGGGTGAGTGTTTTAATAACGTAATTAATCGAACACCCAAAATTCACATGAAACCTTAAAAGGTTAGACATGTACAGGTTGGGTGTTGGGTTAATTATATAAAGGGTGATAAATATAAATGGAATTGCTCAACAGAAAATTAAATCACCTCGAACAGTTCGTTTCGAGAAACGGTTCCGGGATACAGAAGGGACAAAGAGGACCTGTGGGAGATGGGTAGACGGAAATTTTAATTACATCGGGACTTTTCCAACAAGATAGCCCGTCCGTAATGATACCTTTGGTGCAGCTCTTACCACACAAGGATCAATCAGAGTAGTTGACGCTGTTTCTCTATCTTGAGTTGCCTTTAAAAGCAGCCGTTGTCATGTCAATGGATAAACTTTAGACACAAGTTGACAACATTTAAAAGAAGCTATAATTTACAGCCTTTCTTCCATTGCTGCAATATTATCTCAAAGAAGCTTGTACCGCTTCAGGGAAATAAAGTGTGTAATCTATCAGGGAATAAAACGGCTCCGCGGTCGTTGCCCTCCTCAGCGGATTTCAGCACTCGGCTGTTTCCGTGTTATCAAAGGTTTTCAGCGGTATTGATGATCAAGCCTTCAGGGGCATTAGATTAAAAGCTTCTTGGTTCGGGAGACTGTAAGTGCACTAGTTGGCACAGAAAAGTCATTATCCTGAGAAATAACCTTTAGGCGGTCATATCTGTGGGCTTTCGTGTGTCGGCGGCTTGGTCCGGATCCGGGCCTATAATCACTCTGAGGTAGCCATTACTCTATCTCATACCGAGGAGGTATAGCTTGCTCATACCGGATGGAGTCGTATTCATCCATGATAAAGACACAGTCTCTTTCTTATTGACAGCTTTGCAGATTATTTGGATAGGAAGAAAGCTTTATTCAGACAAGAAGCGTTGCAAAAAAAAAGTCTGATAGAACTCCTGCTGTTAGTTACTGATGGTGGATTTCTGTTGGACTCTTATCAAACAAAAGCTCCCTCATTATACGCTTTATTTCCCATCAGACACACACACGCGCCGTCAGAGATTACAACGGCCTGCTGAGAGGACATACCAGGATGAAACCCATTCTTCAGATGTTAGTTCGCAGCAGAAAGTTGCTCGTTAGCCAGACGGCCGTTACTTTTTCAAAGCCACATAGAGTAACCCACAGGAAAAACACTCGGAGAATGACGTTGCCACAAGCTTTTCTGATAGGTCGCTTGGCATTTCAAAGCAATGGAAGGTAGATAAACGAGTTAAGTCAATGGTACTTTATGTAGTATGCTGTACAATGGTAATATGTGACTTTTTCAAAGCCACATAAAATACCCAACAGGGAAAATAGAAGAAAGGGCATTGCTACAAGCTTTACTAAGTCACTTGGTATTCAAAGCATTGAAGGATAGAGTGAGAAAAACGAATGGAATCAACAGTTTTAATTAGCTTTGAAAAGCTAACCAAACAGAGCTGACTAAATACAATGCAAAATAAATCAAGTAACTGGATAAATTCTCTGAGGAGTCAGACGTTTCAGATAACATCCACTACCTTTCATCAGTGACTGAGAATGTTCTACCTGGATGTCTCGCCTTCCGAGTCGAGAGCTGAGACTAAAAATGGGATAAATCGTTACTCTCCAAGCAGAGGTTTGGGTTTTGGGCTTATTTTTGGCGTGTTTTTAGGCTTTTTTATCGGGCTTTCTTTTTCTACTGAAATTTTGTTTCCACTCAACCCAACTTTGGGTTGAGTGGAAACAAAATTTCAGTAGAAAAAGAAAGCCCGATAAAAAGCCTAAAAACACGCCAAAAATAAGCCCAAACCCCAAACCTCTGCTTGGAGCCGTGAGTAATAAATCGTCAGAACTATAGTTACTGAACTAAAACTATCCTTCAACTCAAAATCCCATAAAACGATCACCATTTTCAGTACGTTACTGATTCTTTTATATATGTAGAGGGAGGCGCTTGGCAAACAGTGGTACCCCCGTGCCCCGCGCGGTGACTACATTCCAGTTACCTGCAGACGAGATATCGTGGTTTCTGTGTGTGCAGTACAGGGCTGTTTCATATGGTTTCACCTACTCTCCAAGAAGAGGTTAGGCTTGTTTCGGTGGACGTTTTTATGCATTTTAGGCGTTTTGTCGTCCCAAAGAAAATCTGACAAAATAGAAAGCCCTACAAAACACCTTTGAAAAACATCTAAAACGACCAAAACAAGGCTACATGTTACCTCTTCTCTCAGGATTAATTACTGTTTGATTAATTGCATTAAGGGTGAGTGTTAAATTGTGTAAATGTTCGTTGTCGGATTGATTATATACTAGTAATAAGGTGAGTCAGAGAAGTAGGGTTGCGTAGAGTACTTTACAACTGGTCCCTCTTGAGTCATTAATAAATGTCCCTAGCCTGTAATAAACTGGCAGTTTCCCAACGGGAAATCGCGACTGTACTGTAATGATTATAGTTGTTCCATAATCGTTTTATACAACGTTCTTTGTGCTCTTTGTAGCATGCCTGTGTGGAAGCAATGGGGGTAATTATGGCGGGTTATATTCCTTCACATTGTTGAGATAAGGGTTATGTTGTCGGTACTGAAAATACACGTGTCTAATGCCTGTATGGGGTAGTTTGGTCTGGTTGCTTTTATTTGCTTAATGGTGTCTCTTTCTCGACGAAGGAAACCCCTGGAATATGTTGACCATTTTACATCATGAAATCGCGGCTGTGCCGCATAGATAAGATTACAGCCGTTAGCAATGTTCGGAAACGTCCTCATAAAATCGCCATTCGCGCTGTTTGCAGTGTATTTGTTCAATGGGCGAAATTTCCTGTACTGTGATGTTACGGCGCACTAATGACAGTTGTATTCTTGCCCATTTTGGAGATAAGGCTTGTTTTGTCGGTACTGAAATGCCAAGTGGAAGGGCCAAATGCCTAAGGTCTGTATAGAATAGTTTGGTTTCATCACCTTTATTCATTGAAAAGGCGGTTTTTGGTCGTCAACTTATCTTTCCCATAGAGTAATCGCGACTGTGACACAATGATAGAATGAACCATATGAACGTAGCTTTTCTTTAATTGACTAACATTCTTCACACCATTCATCCGTGTCGGAGGTATTAGGATGATATAACGACTTGTGCAACGGCTGTGTTATTGTTACACGCCGCAGAGATAGGCGTTATGTTACGTCATTTGTACTGAAAAACGTTTATCGTTTTCTTTGGCACATTACAAAGAACCGACAAATCATTATACAAAGACGTCATAACAAGTTTAAGTTACGTTGCAGAACCACGCCGGTATAAATTTCAGCCCAGAGCAGCGCTCAGCATATTATTATATTTCAGCCATACCATAGGTATTAAATCCGAATGACCCGAAATTTGGTATGGGGATACCTAGGACACATGCCCACAGAAAACCATTCACGCTTTTGACATACACCACTGTAGAATAGGGTAAAATAGGGATTGTTTTGCTATTTTCAGACAAAAAATGTACATTTTTGGATCCTGTGCCCGAATATTAAAACCAAATGATCTGAAATTTGGTATGGAGGTGCCTTGGGTGCATGCTCAAAGACCATGAATCACACTTTTATCATATGCTACTTAAAAATTGTGAAAATGGGACTTTTTTGGCTATTTTCAGACAAAAAACGTACATTTTGGCTCCTGTGTCCTGATATTAAAACCAAATGACCTTGAATTCGGTATGGGGGATCATTGGACACATGCCCAAAGAATGTTATTCACAGTGTTGGCATGCACCACTTAAAATTGTGTAAAATGGGACATTTTTGCTATTTTCAGACAAAAAATGTACATTTTTGGCTCCTGTGCCCTAGTATTGAATCCGAATGACCAGAAATTTGGTATACGGATAACTTGGACATATGCCCACAGAACATCTTTCACGCTTTTGACATATACCACTTTAAAATTGTGTTAAATAGGGCATTTTTGCTATTTTCGGCCAAAAAATGTACATTTTTGGCTCCTGTGCCCTGATATTAAAACCAAATAACCTGGGATTTACTATTCACTTTGCTGGCATACACCGCTTTCAAATTGTGTAAAATGGGACTTTAAAATGGGAAGAAAATGGCTGAAATATGCTGTATTTGCTCCGGAGCAAATGTCGGCCTTTCTAGTTGGGAACGAGATTCCATAGTCTCCTATCAGGAGCTGCACTCGTACTCGTACATGTACTTGCAATCCGGTGCAGCTATGGGGACCTGGCATGTTCTTTTGCCTTGGCAGACGTTTTAATACTTTTAACTTCATCAGCTACGATCCTGTCATAAGAAAAAGACTTCATGTACACCAGTGAGCACCATAACAGCGAATATGCCACTTTTATACTTAAGAATGTGGTCTAGTACTGACTAACATGCGAAAGCACTGCACGAAATACCTTAGTTACTCGGCAACATTGACCGCAAAAGCGCCTTGGTTCTACATCTAATCGAATAGCCGATATACCCAAGCACCTCTCGCCAGTCCCTATAAGTAAGGACATTGTATAAATCGTGAAGGCGGCATGAAATATTGCATGAATAAGCAGCACTTAATAAAATATTGATATAGCCTAATCTTCTAGCAACATTGGCGCCACCGAAGTTCGAAAATGCCGAAAACAATTAGGATTTCCTCAGTCGCCCACGAAGTTATAATTAGCTCGGCACACTTTGCACCGGGCCCATCGTGCCAGATGTGCATCCAGAATATTGACATTTAACTGTAGTGACAGGAAGAAATAACGCCACGATTAGTGTACCATGTAGGTTAGACCCGGAGGGCCAACAAGTTAATGTACATGTGATATCTTTCCTTCATCATTTCTATAAGACTAGAAACAAAGAAGCACACGGGCATTGCACGTTTTATTTAGTGCTCCCACTCTGAATAGTTTGGAAAGGAGGTCGTTCACTCAACATGCTGGACTCATTTCAAGAACAAAGAAGAATTGGGAGATTCTGACTCCTGGGATCCCGGGAAGTGTTTTGGGTTTTCGTGAAAGTACTGGAACTGTGGAGGGGATTGTATGATGTAATTCATTCGGGTGATATACCACTTCTTGCATTCCTCCACATTCCGCCCACTTACTCCCACCCAGCGTTGTAGCTGGGTCACCTTCAGGCTTGGCCTTCCTATCAATCTTCTGTCAAAATCACCTCCCATCCACCGTGCAACAGAAGCAGTTGGGACAGACAGAGACACAAACACACGACTCATCCACCCAAAACAATACTTCCGTACCTGGAAGTAATAAACGACTCGCAGTCAAGTGTAACGAGTCCTTTGCATCTTTCTAGCAAATCGTCTATTGAAAGAGTTACGGTTATGCTCATTTTTCCTAATCTCCAAGCAGATTCTGTGGGGCAAGGGGAGTCTATATTGGTCGCCTGTATCCATTGGCCTCCTGTAACCGCTGGCCGCCCCATTTTTCCTATCTTTCACGCGCAGTAGCCTGTGTGTCTCGACCTTATGCTAGAGCAGTCGTGCAAGACGTTCCGATGTTTTAACAATGTCTACACGAGAGAAAAAATATCGTCCATAACTTACACTTGTCACATTGTAGGTAAGACCCGGCGCCTCGGCTGTCAGTGTGAGGTTCATGTGAATGGCACCTGTCTCAGACGCGATGTGAACTTCAATCGGTATGAAAGTTATTAAAATCTACCTGTATATTAAAGGCGGCGAAATTTCTGTCGTTGCAATCAGGCATAAAGGGCAAGGCTGAGTTTCCTCCTGGATCCAAAGTGCCGTGCCAGTGGAGCTTTTAAGACTTAAATTGGTTACTGTTTGCAAAGTTCAAGCCTGTTTCACCATTTATTGGGCCTTTACTACATCAACTGGTCCCTCTTGGGTCGTCAATAAACAATTTGCAACAAATGTATTAATAATCTGTTTCCCGGCGGGAAATCGCGGCTGCACGACAGTGATTATAGTTGTTCCCTAATCGTCTAGCAAAACGTTCTTCGTTCTTTGTGCTCTTTGCAGCATGCCTGTTTGGAGCAATTAGGGTGACGTTGCAGAAAGTACCCCGTGCGGGCTGCGGATTTCATGACGTTGATCAGGCATGAAGGGCCAGGCTGAACCTGCTCCTTGTTCCACAGTACCGTGCCAGTAGACCTAACTTTTAGGATTTGATTTGGTTCATCAAGTGGGTTAAGGCTTATTTTCCATGGAACTGCTGTAGGCCTTTTCTAAGTTTCTTCAATGGTCTTCTATAGCAACAATACCTTTCCCCTGGGTTGTATGTGGAACTAACGTCGTTAGAGAAGCAAGGATAGCATTGTCAGGTTCAGCTATTCAAAGGCATGGATTGATAACGTAATATTGTTGCTATCCGTGAATGCGTCAAACGAGAAGGAAAAAGCTTCAGAGGGACGATTCACTCGAGCTGTTAATATCTGGCGCGTGGGTCGTTCACGTCAACTGTTATTACATATCAGGAGTTGCATCCAAACTTTTCACTTTCTAATCGTGATGTGGATGTCGCCGAGACAATTGGGACATAAATATCACTTACCCGAGAAGAGACAGAAAAGGGATCACCATATAGCTGTCCGGGTTTATTTAGGCCAGAGGGCTGTTGCCAAAAAGCGCACCCTTTTCCATTTCTGGGCACGAGCCCGTGAGAAGAGCACTAATTACACCACAGGGTCAAAGTGACGAACACCTACATTAGAAGTTCCAGTGGTATGTTCCATCCCAAAGGAGACGAACACATTACGCCCGAGGGCTGTTGCCGGCAAGCGCACTTTTTACGTTTCTAGGTACGAGAAGGAAACCAATTACGCCACAGGATCAAGGTAAACATCGCGATAAAATGTGCCCCAGGAAAAGGTGACGAACACCTACATTAGACGTTCCTCTGGCATGTTTTATCCCAAGGAATTTTGTTTCGTAACAGAAAACTTTTGATATACGTGCATCGTGTACGTATCAGGTACATGGCAACTTTTATTTCAGGTGATTATTCAGTAAGCAACAAACTAAAGATATGGATATTTGTTTAAAGATCTATACCTAGAAGAATCAGTTTCAGTCAAACCCAACAAGAACTAAGAGTCAGCATTTTAACCTGATTAGTCACATGTTAAATCAATCTTCATTGTTTGTTCGTCTTTTTCAGTTTACTTTTACAATAGCCTTGCAAGAATTGCAAACGTATTATCATGTGTCAATAATGCTACTTATCACCGTATCGAAGTAGACTACACCACATCAACGTGATATCAAGGCGGGGCAGGCTCCACTGGGAGTGATTTGGAGAGTGACTATGGCGCGCCTATAGCGAAAGAGGAAAACTAGGAGTGACAGGTCGTAATCGCAAGATTTTGGACAGAAATCTTTACAGATGGCATGAATTCTGTAAACACTACACCCGTGCAGTGACCCGGCCGGGTGTTTGTAAGGTCTGGGCAACGTATGATTACGACTTATTTCGATTTATTTTTCAAAGGACTCTTGATTAAGGAAAATTGCTCCCAAACTTAATGACTCTTTCGACCTCAAAACGACCCATATGCATGGTCGTTACGCTCTCTTGTGAGCACATTATTTCTGTATGATGGGGAATGTAGTTCAGTCGGCTGCCTTTGACAAAAAGACGTTTAAATCCTCGACGTTTTGGGTTCATTAGAGTGTAAGGTTGTATGAGACATGAGGCTATTAATGTCGGACGTTTAAAGTTTAATAGCCATAAAAGACTCTCTTAGGCTGACTACCAAACAACCGTATCACGTGTCATTTCCTATCACAGTGAAGTAACCACCATAACAGATTCCGCGGCCGGCGTTTTCACCGTTTTCGGCGCGGGTTACTGTTGTGTTGTGTTGTGTTGTGTTGTGTTGTGTTGTGTTGTTTTGTGTTGTGTTGTGTTGTGTTGTGTTGTGTTGTGTTGTAAAAACTGGAAGCCATTAGAACACAGTCACGAAAAAAATACACACACAAGGGATGCTACATGTTCATACTGGACACAGATTTAATGACGAGGACCCAACGCTTTTACCTATATCTAGTCCAATACTACATACTTTCAGTCAAGTGTATGCACAGAAACATTACACCGATAGTATCAATTTGATAATGATTCGCTACGAATATATGTGAAAGTACCAAAATTGAATTCTTGTTTTCAATTATATGTAATGTCTCAACCATCTACTTAGCATTGTAACGACGCACCGACATCTTTCAGCGTGCAATGGAGCATTCAACGGTATTGTTGTAGCTAATGGATCGGTCATCGTAAGGCTCTGGATTCTTTTCGGTCACGGCTTTTGAATCATATGGTCAGAAGGCATGAAGGTGACTTGGACTTACCTGAATCGTTGGGTAGAAATGCATGGAGAAGGTTAGAATGTGCTGGAGGCATAAAAAATCAAGGCGAGCGAGGTCTTTGATACGCAAAATGGAAATTCTATGGTAGTTTGTCAATAAGGGCTTCGATTAATTCGAAAGTGGGAAACTGAGACTTGTGGGGAATATGAATCACTCGTAACTTTATGTTACCTTATAGCTGTGTGTTCTCCCGTGTCTTTGTCGTACATAACTACTCCAAACGAGTCATGCAAAGGGTAACGTTACAGCTTTACTGTGGGCGATGGTGCTAAATACGTGCACATATTTGTTAGCGCTGATTAAAACATCACGACTGTTGTCAATCCACCTGACCATCCCAGCATACAACAATATAGTTTCCAATTTGTTCTTTGCCATGTCCTTTTAGTTCAGTGAAGTCTATCACGCCTTCTCAACACAGCAGTCCACCGAAGTATGACCATCTTTGTCCTTCATGCAGCAGCATCAATTCCCTTTCCCATTCTGCACTTACCGCCTAGCGAGACCACAGCAGGGTTGGAAGTTTGGACGTTTTACGGCACGCCAGAGGCAGAGACGGCTCGGTCGTGTTGTGCTATTCACAGAACCCCCCAAGCCACGCTGAGCTGTCCTCAGGCGGCCGATACCTTCCAACATATCGACAATTTTCGCGTCTGTCACCGCTTCTCTGATCATTCGGAGAAAGAGATGATGATCAAAGAGAAGATATGATAGATAACATGAATCATCTTGCCACGAGCGTCTTTTAATGTTAACTTTCCCGTCCCATTATTGATGTGTTGGGAGCTGGGGGCTATCATGGAACGGTTACTTTGGCTATATTGTTCAAACTTGGCACTTAGCCGATGAAACGTGAATGAAACTGTAAGTTACTACTCCCTCCAGGCGACATACGTTTCGATCAAGATTGGAGGTGAAGAGAGCGCTGTTTGATGCTGTCGGGATGAAGTTCCGAACTTTATGGTGTCCTTGCTTCCTGAATGCACGGCTGATAATGAACTGTATAGCACACATGAATCATATGTGACTGTACAAAGAACATATCAAGCACTTTAGTAAGTGTCTGTATCTGCAAAAGAGCGAAGTGGTAGATTGTGTTAGGAAGAAGTATTATCAACTGAAAATAAAATGGTCTTTAGAGAGTTTTATCATCACTACTAAAAAGTCGCTGCTCTGTCTATTTTTTTTCCTTGTCAAATTGTCAGGCGGGTTCTTAATGCCCATTCCCTAAAGTAAAAGTGTCTATTGTAGCGCCAATGATGCATTACGGAGAATGACGCTAGTAGAATGTAAGAGGTATAATGTTTACGTTTGAGAAATCACTTCGGATGCTACGTTGCCGTTGGATAAAGCCTACTCATTTTCAGCATCATTGTAGATTTCCTGCCCGTGAGCTAATATTAATGTTGGTGTGTTCAAAGTAACCTTACTCACATTTCTGAGAGACTCCACAACTCATACCATTCTCGTAGTCGCTACACATCTTGTAGCAAATACGTCAGACGATTTAGCCAGTCTATTGCAAGGGTAGATAATGTTGAAAATGCTATCCCCTACGGTTTCAATGCTATTCTGATAACTTTGTCCTTGGCCTTTAAATAAGGCTTAATTCCAGAAGTCGGGAAGTGATCGATCTATCATCGTAGTCACAGCTTATCTGAGTGGCTTCAGATCTGGCTCATGCTGTGCCATGCAGCAATATTGTACGTCTGTGTTACTTTAGCGACTTCACGCTGAACACAAGGACATCGGGAGAGTATCCATCAGGACTGAAACTGGAAACTTCCGTCGACCGAAGAATGACCGTCGTACAGGCAAAATAAGATTGTAGAATAAAATGGATTCTAGGAAATAGGATTGGAAGATCAAATTCCATCAGGAACATTTGCGAGAAATCAGACAGAATGACAGGACTGTTGAATGGAGGACTGGAAAATGAAATATAATCATGAGGCCTGAAGGTGAAAATGTGGTTACCGTCGATAGTACCCACAGTAAGGTACAGTGATCACCAAACTCAAAGTTACAGATAGCAAGGATTGCTGGAAGGTAATGGCGTCAAAATTGCTTTCCAGTAATTACCGCAACATCCACTTCGGCCATCAAAGTTGTTTCCTCGGTGATTTGGTTACCCCCACCACGTGAAGTACAGACTGATAGGTGGGTTCACACCCCCGTCCCACGACAAGGATTTAACACCCTCGAAAATTGGCAGGCCTGTAAGTGGGATATCGGGCTTAGCTCACTCCTACTCGCAGATAAAGGAGGTAACGGAGAAGGTACCGTGGGTACTGTTACAACGAGCCTGCTGCAGAGAAATGGGCTTTTGATAATGTCTTATTTCAAGAGATCTTCAGTGACGCGGCTTGGATGGAATGGAAAGCTGTAGCTGAGAGCCACAGCAAAATACATATATCATACGGGTACAACAGGTTTTATTTTTTATTGGCATCAACAAGACTCTAAGCACCCACTCTCTCTTTAAGAGTTTAAGAGAAGCGCATCCCTGGGAAAGGATAGTACATACTCTCTCTCTCTCTCTCTCTCTCTCTCTCTCTCTCTCTCTCTCTCTCTCTCTCTCTCTCTCTCTCTCTCAATATCGTCTCCCGATCTATCGGACTTAACCAAAGTCAATTTGCCGTTGGGTTTCTTTTAGTTATTCATGCAATATATGAAAGCGTGATAAAGAGCCTAATCTAATTTGACACGAAAATGGATTACTGTTCTTAGTCTGCTATATCCTAGGATTTCATCCACGTTTGGTGGTTCCTAAAATGACGCCAATAAAGGAACCGATGAGATGCTTCGATGTGATAAAATCAGTATGAACGGCAAAAGGAATTAATCGCACAGCCGACTATAAATACAGGTTTTACAACACTAAGACCTGCACATTGATTGCGACATCCTAAGATGCAAACTTCTAATAACGCACCTTCTATTTAGTCTGAATTTGCCACTTCTTGAATTTCAGAAGCAAGCGACGAATGTAGACTTTACAAGTTCTCAGTGTCAACGACCTGACGTAGAATCAATGCGTTTGGAAAATTGCTGTTCCATGGAAATATCGTAGAATGCCACCCGCCATCATCAAATGAGCTGCGGGACTCTTTATCAGCTGTAATAAAGAGGCCCAGACATAGTTAGAATTAAATATGCCAGGATTATGCGTGTCTAGTCCTTCCATATAATTGAACCAGCCGCCTCCCCATGCCCAAGAAGCCGGTAGTTACGCCGAAGGGCACGTTATACCGGCTCATTAATAACGGCACAGCGGACACAGAGCAAAGTTGAAGAAATTACGCCTTATTTTTTAACAGCAGGTTTCCAGTCCTGCTGCCAAATATCCGGAACCTGGAGTGAGGGTGACCGTGTAGCCAGCCGTTTCTGCTGATATGCGTTTGGAGACACGTCATATTATGACGAGAACTCCTTGTAGACCCAACTAGTGTCTTACAATATCTGTGTATTCATCTTCCTCTATGTATGCACTTCTTTTTCAAGGTTTGAGTGATACTGTACTGATGGTGAGTATTGGTAGGGTAATGTTTGAATACGTTCCAAGAATCAGAAACGTTATTGACATTTGACCGAACTAGAAAAGTTTTTATATTACTTCTTTTCCAACCAAATGTGTCCTGTTTTATTCCCTGCCTCCAACCTGTAGGAAGTTAGGACAACGTAAGCCCTTTGCAGACTAAATGACTGTCTGCCTCAGAGGAACGCTCCTGCGCAACTCCCGCTCAAAGCGCCGCACGTTCCGCAGCTCTCACCCACGGTCTAAAACGCTTCTTGGAGAAAAGCCATACCTTTGATCTGCTTCATTCTTAAGTGTGATCGAACGTTTCATGTTCCTGTCGTGGAAGTAGTGAGGACTGCAATGATGCCGGTTTTGCCAAAACGCGTCAGGCGGACGTACGCAGCAACAAATCCTTTAAAGCTATGGACTGATGTTCTAAAGTTACGCACCCCTCTAGGGACTTCAAATTTACCGAGGATTTTATCAGCCCCTGGCTCCACAGACTCAATAGGATTTGAATACATATAATTGCAATTACCTGTACGTGAGCTGCTTTGAGGAAAGCGCTTTGGGTCTCTGAGGGATTTTGTACCCGCTGATAAGAGCGGCTGCCTGATTGGACAGGGCGCTGCTGTGTGCGGGGGTGTTTGATAATGCGAGGTTGGTTCTGCTACTGTATTACATGATCGAAGAGGCATTCCGTGGATAATTACAGGAGCGGGTTGGAGAACATATACATATTCCAAAATCTGCAAGCCACTCACGAAACTACTTTTGTTTCTGGAATTCTTGCCTCCCGATATTCAGTAAATGTTTCGTCCCATATTTGTTGCAGACAGACGGACTCCGGGAGGATCGCCTAGGAAAAAGCGCATTCCGAGCAGTACTAGTTTGGCCTGGGGGTTGCTGAACGTTAATTCTGTGGGCTACCAGAACTTGAAAAGCACACGGTGGAAAGCATTGGCAAGACTGAGAGGTAGGTGTACAGCTAGTGGCTTTCGTTATGCCGACACATGTACACTATATCCGTGTTTCTATCTTGTTTTTCGTGTACTTGATACAATGTCCATGCTTGTCACAAATTCTTAAGGAAAGAAATGTGATGATTTGATATCAATCAGGAAAGAAACCAAAATATCGTCAATATAAGTTTGCTCGACAGCAAGACAGCACAGTGGATTTCAGTTCTAATCCTCCGTACGATATTCATTTTAGAATAAAAAAACGTACTATGCGTTAAAGCGTTCGAAATGGTTGTACTTTCTTTAGAAATGTCCACTGAGTGAGACGATTGGACCTCTACTTCAGGTAGCCACAGCAGCCCAACAATGTCGCCTTCAAAATCACCACGAGCCGCAAACGACACCGCGTGTTTTCAAGAGGACATCTTCCTGCAAGACTTTCTCAACTACAGTTCTCAAGACTTCCTCAACGGGAGTTCTCAAGGGTTCCTCAACGAGACGTCAAGAAACAACAAGGACTTGGATCTCCCCGTGTTCACGACTTGGACCCTGACCAAGATCGTCATCATCTGTATCCTGTTCGTCATCGCCGCCATAGGAAACCTGTTCATGGTACGTTAACGTTCTAGACATGTATTTCTATTTCATGCCAGGAAACGTTAAAGATATCGGGTGCCTGCTTTGCTAAGATGTTTCAAATGCTACGTAACACCTCACTCTTTTACTCAGGTGATATTAGAAATGCAGTTTCTTGACATATGGTATTTATTTCTGACTTACTATATTAATCTATCAATTGACATGAAATTATGCGAACTTAGAACTTTTGCCATTTACTCACTGTCTAACATTGACATCTGGAAAATAAATAAATGTTGTCTATTCTGCTGAAGATCACAAATCTCGGTTACGCTTCGTCATTCAGGACAAATAAACTGTTGGGCTCTTGTCAAAATGCGTCTTACTTCCTCTAGTGCTTACAATTAGGCGTTGATCGGTTTTATTTGAACGACAATTTACTGTAACTAGCTCTGACCTTATTTCAAGAAGAAAAAGACACATTAATAATGCGCCAAGCTGATCAAACGTCTTAAAGATTGCCACCCAATTTACTTGGATGCAATGGGATGTTCATTATTGCACATTAACGGAATCATTGCTGAAAAGATTGACGCAAAATAATTGCAAATAAACACGGTTTAACTAGGAAAGCAAGATTGGTATCTCTTGTAAAGGACTTACTAGGCATCTATTTTGCTACGACCGTAGGCTTTCATCAGGCATTCAGATAATTCCCGGTCCGCGGTCTCATTTGAAGCAACCTTTCTAAAACTTTTCAGTAATCATCTTCACCGGGAGAAAAGAGATAGTAAAGATAATGACCACTATGGAGACGCACGCTTCTCATAAACCCATCGTGAACTAATGGCTTTGCAGGGCTTAACTTCTTACAGTACAGCAAAGCACGTTTCAGCACCAAGGAGAAAGTCCATTGCTATGATTATGCGCTGTCAGGAAATGATATTGGAAGCTTAGTGTACTTCATCTATGTTATAGTTTACTTTGTCATTCAGTACATGAATTTCAAGCTTCGTATGGACATATAAGATGGATTATCTTCTGAAGTGCACTTGGAAGGTCAACATACAAAACATACCTTCGGTTGTGAGCAGATGGAGCTGGCGGAGAGCACTTTTGACAAGGTGTGCGAACCAGATAAAACAATCAATGACAGTACATGGTGACGGCCCAGTTCTATTTGGCAGGACAATACGGTCATCAAGAATGAAGGTCAATAACACAGTAGCTTATAGTCTGGAATTGTTCAGCTAAATGTTTACTGTGTACTGAGAATAAGTGCCACTCACTCCGCAGAGATCTGCTTATGTTCTTCTCATTTTCTACTGTGCCTTTACAGATATCTGAACTGAAATAAACCATGAAAATAACTATTGAAAATAATAGTACTTTTGATGTACTGTGGGGACCGAAGGACATGTCACGACAGAATTATTCAAAGCATTTTAGTCTTCGCTCCCAAGCTGCCGTCCCCTAATGGCTAATGACGTTTGGCATAATGTAGCTAGCGGTCCATTTGAAGTCAATAACCTTTTCCTTCATCTGAAATAAGATCAGAAGGACCTTGTCAGCAGGCAATACAAACTCAATATCAGCTTTCTAAAACCTCAGACAAGTCTGCGCCGTTTAGAGAAATACTGGCGCCCAGTCGATGTTCACCCAAGTCAAGTCTCTTTAGTCTTAACAGAATTCCACAATTTCTGCTAACGTTAGGTGTACTTAATTTCTTATTAACTTTCACAACTATTCAGCACATTTAAGGTTTCTGTTTTTTTTCGTCCGTTTTAAAACCATCTCCAGGCCCGAGCCACGTTACGGCTGCGGCGCCGGTCCGGTATCTACCTGCTGTTACTGCACCTTGCGGTGGGGGAGCTGCTGGTGACCTGTATCACCATGCCGAGTGAGGCGATCTGGGCCTACACGGTGTCGTGGTGGGCGGGAGACACCATGTGTAGGATCATCAAGTACGGACAGGTGAGCCTTCAGCGTGACGAGGTCATGGCTATGGCTATGTCGTAGTAAGGTTTTAATTGCATTCACAAGCTGTCATAACACACATTACACAAAAGGACACTGGTATCAAAAGTCGCCAAAACGTTTGGACTACTACTGGACTATCCTGCCCCCTAGCCTCCACTCACATGGGTACCATAGTATCCTAATAATATAATAAACTCTGCCTTGACCACCCCTTCACAGATGCTGGGGTTGTACCTGTCCACCTATATCACTGTGTGTATCAGCCTCGACCGCTGCGTCGCCATCGCATTCCCCCTCAGGAAGGGGCAGGCTCCCGAGAGAGCACGGAGCATGATCATCGTGTCCTGGGCGCTCAGCATCATCTTCTGCATACCGCAGGTGCTATATCTCAACTGTCTTGTAGGTTATCATGGTCACCTCAATACGATATAAACGCCAAGTTGCTAGGAAAGACATGGCCACATAGTGCACGGCTCTCGTCATGGACTGTCGTTCAACACTGTCGCACTACTTATTTGACCCAGTCCTCTATACGGTACATGGGCACATACGTACGTAAGAGGTGAAAAGATGAGCACGTCGGTAGAGCGTAATACGACTGCGCGAAACCTGGATTTTTTTACGGTTTTCGTTGAATGTTTGGTCAACGTTGCATCAGAATTTTTCCCGTTGCAGACGATATTTTTTCCGACACAAAACTATAGACGGGATGTTATCCTTAAATACCACCTTAAACGAAACTTTCTGCCGAGGTGCTATGCACAGTACATTACGGGTTTCGCGCATGCGCAGTACGTTCTGTCGACGTGCTGAAAAGAATTATGATATTTTCATAAGATCTCATCTACCTTTCTGTGTATCACCATGCTCTACAGGCCGTGATTTTTCACGTGGAGGTACCCAAGGACGCGCCCTGGTTCCGGCAGTGCGTGACGTACAACTTCTACTCTGCAGACTGGCAGGAGGACCTGTACAACATGCTGGTGTTCGTGGTCATGTACCCCGCCCCCATGGTCATCATGGTCGCCTGTTACGTCTGCATCTTCGTCAGCCTCTTCAAGCACTGGAGAGGGACTGGTAAGGGTAAACCTCCAAGCAGATGTTGGGAGGGGGTCATAACGTTTTGTAGGGCAGATAGCCTATTAACCATCCTATTCTAGCCCCAGTTTGCTCCCCTGGTGGCTTACCTGCTGAATCTTCGCGATCGGTAAACAAGCGATCAGAGGAGCGAACCCGAACTGGATACCAGGTTAAATGGCAGACGGAAAATGTTATGATTTCCTTTTTAACAGCTTTTTTAACAATCTTTATTTGCATTCAATATAGCCACAACACTCAACAAGCGGAGTAAAGCTACATATTTGCATCTATTAAAGTGGGGCACACTATAGATGTACAGTTATGTTCTTATACTTGTTTCTTTTAGACAACTTGGAGATTGGAAATAAGACCGGACAGCGGGAGCGTATCTTTTCCAAAGCCAAAGTCCGAACCCTACAGATGGCCGCCGGGATCCTGACCACCTTCTTCGTCTGCTGGACGCCTTTCTACTGCCTCATGATGTGGCACCTGTTCTACCATCAGCAAGAGCATCCCATCAACCCTGTCATCTTCGACGTGCTGTACCTGTTCGGGGTGTCTAACGCCTGCGTCAACCCCGTGGTGTACGGGAAGAGCGTGGTGACGCGGAAGCACGGCCAGTCGTTCCTGGTGAACTGGTACCAGGCCTGCCTGGAGCCTGAGGAGTACGCCAGGAAGCTGGACTCCACCAAGGCAGCCGCCTGTACCCGGATGACGTCCCTCAGGAGGAGTGAGCAGCGGGACCGAATCAACAGCCTGACGCAAACCGTCTATATTGAAATGAGTCGCAGGAACTCTTCAAGGATTGTGACACAGGACCAATTACCTCGAAATAGCATAATAACCAATTTATAGAGTGGACTTTATGTTACAGATACATAAAAGACGTGGATATGTGAATGTCCATACATAGCCAAATCGGAAGTTCTTTCAGTATATATATATATATAGGTATATGTAACAGGTTAAGCACAATTGAACTGTAGATGGATGTACTCATTGATGTTGGTGTTAATGCTTTAGTAAAGTTTCGAGCGCAGCCCTTAACATATAATGTAAACTTTAACTGTGGCACTTGAAGTACAAGTACATGTATCTTGCTTCCCTGCTCTTTTTAAGTGTAGGAAACTAAGGACTTTCCTGAGAGGATTCCACGAATACACAAGACCTTATACATGTATGTGAAAGAATTATATTGAAAAAAGTTAAAAGAATGACAATGCTATTCTACTAGTTCTACTGAGTTATTTTACTGATGCTACATGCTACAAATACATGTAGGTAATACATGGAACAAAGTACAGAGCTTAAGCATTGATCTAACACAAAAAATGTGGGCAGAGTTTTAGCTCACTAAAGAACTGTGATGTTTGTTATGTGATAAAAAAAGTATGTGCAGTTTTTTACTGTTTCAACTACAGTATACACGTCACACTGTACATGTGTGTGTATCATACAAGCCAAGTATGATCTCTCATAACTTATGTCAATGCAAAAACTCCATCAAAAGATCCACAGTCCTTATTAAAAAAACAAACCCTTAAGACTCAGCAAAGTGGAACGTGGTTTGGAATGTGAAATTTTCTTCAAGCTCCACCAATATCTAGAATGTCTGTCTTCTATGGAATGCTGGCTCATATATTTAAAAATGCAGGCATCTTCACTGGTTGCTTTGTAGTAAGCAAACCTGAGGTTTACATTAAACAATGTATTACAGTTACATGTACAACTACGAATATAACTTACAGGTATCTTATACATTTCCCATCATATCTTTCCATTGCTCACTTTGTAAGCATCTACCAAACAATGAGACTGTCCAAAGAAAGATGCAGTGACCAGTTATCCACTGCCATATGGCAAAGTGTAAGTAGATGAAGTGCAGTTAAATACTAGGTCTGGACATGACCTATCGACGCCTGGATCTCTTCCCTGTGTCAGCAGCCGGTGCAGAACTCTTCCTCTTGTTAGAACTTCTGTCAAAGTCTGCAAACAGTCTGTGAGTGAACCTGGTTAAAGAGTTATCCCCACAAAATTCAGAACGACTTTCAATGTAACTCCAGATATAACATTAAGCAGACATGTGAAGGTAAATGAAATGCACATCACCAATTGGGAGCTGATGAAGGACAACATCATTATTATTATTATTATTATTATTATTATCATCATCATCATCATCATCACCATCATCATCATCATCACTCCTCCTATAAAGAGGTGTAGTAAAAAAGTTTACTTTCAGAACTGTTTGTCTTTCATTGCTGAGAGTTGAAGGCCAGCCAAGGATAATAGCATGCATTAACTGAATTATGTCTTTTCTTTCATCTCACAATGAAATTCCAAGACGCTATCTTATTTGGGGTTTTGTGCAAAGGATATGCCTGGATGTCGACTTCCTGCCGCAGGATTCCTGTCAGGAGGAACTCTGCAGTGACAACAGGAACTCCAGCCTTCAGAGCCAGTTCACACTGCTTCCTGTCCGCCTCGCAGGACACCACAACCGTCCCGTCTGTACAGGCTTTGGGCATCGTCTTTAGAAACTGTAGGCAAAACAGGATGACATTAAATTGATGAAAACTACAGCATAAGAAACAAAAACATTTTGAGCACACTCAGTGGAAAGACACAACAGTTTGAGACAAAATCATTGTTGTAAGATACACATACCATTACTCTGATTTGAACTGACATCAACATTGTCACAGTTTTGGTATCAAAATTTCCACAAGGTCAAAAGGCAACACTTTCAAGAATGGAAATCAGGTACCTCTCCTCCAGCACAGCTGATAATATCTGGATGAAGAAACAGAATGTGTGACACTGTAAGGACGCGCAATCTATTTCGACTTCAAGGAGGTGCAACATAAGTTCTGAACCAAATTTGTACTGGTTATGGGGTTAGGCAGCAAGAAGAAAGTTAATTAGTATTACCTCACTTACCATCTGGCATTTGTTAATGTGCTGTTGGCAGTGATGAATTGTTTTCTATAATTTTTAATACATTCCTTCCCTTATCTGATGTTAATAATATTTCATACAAATTAATGCCTGAAGGCTAATTGCAAGTAAGAGGAAGAGACGAACAAACAATGAACAATATAACATGTGACTGGTCTAAATGCTGGCTCTACAGTTAACAGACATTGCACGTGGAATCAGGTGAAACTTACCTTTCATGTGAGTAGGTTCAGGTCTCACCCCTGCAGTGACATGTAGCCTGTACCCCTCCAACATGGGAGCTTCACGGGCCTTCTCATAGGACGTGGCCAGGCAGAAATTGTACTGTTTTTCTGTAGCTGGGTCTTTTATCATGTAGGGAGCAGCATCTGTGGAAATAATTCATGGATGATTCAGTACATGTACCTTGGCAGACCCAAAGAGTATGCATGATTTCATCTTTTGAGAAATTTGTATGTTACAAAACATTACAGCAGAAACAAGTTAGTGACAGGAGGAGCAGGTACAGACTTTACACTAGTATCAACTCTGGTTGTTCAGACCAAATGTGATTACTGAATAAGACCACTTTTGTAAATAAGCCAGTTCATGGTATAATGCATTGTGGGTAATATGCTGAAGTTGAAGTGAGTGAGTGATCTTACCCAGGAAGGTCCTACAGTCCCTGCACCTGTCCAGCCAGTCTGTGCTGACGATCAGCTGCCCTCGTGCCAGCAGACACAGGAACTTCACCGTTCTTCTCACCTGGGGAACAAAAGGACATTCAGCAATTATTCCTTAAAGACCATATGACACCAATAACACCAAAATACAACAGTTCCTGAAAATATTCAAATGTGACAGGTATTGTTCAATGAACAAAGAATTCCAGTGCTTTTGGTGTCACATGGTCTTTAAGATACATCTTCAGCATTAAGCACATGTACCTGCATAATAAAGCAGGGTTCAAAACACTGGGTGCACATGCACTTTTGTGCACCCAAAATTGCAGCTGTGCACCTAATTTATGACAGTAGGAGCACTTGTGCAGCTAAATATTTGTGTAGGGTCATGAACGTTAAGGTACTAGTGTACATTACTATACAGCATATTCTTGACATTTGTGTCAGAAAAATTATGAAACCTTTCTTGTATTACTTACCTATCCCCCCCAAAAAAAAAATTCGAGCCCTGTAAAGCCAGACATGTTGAACTTGATGTAATGCCTTGCAATCAAGAAAAGACGGCCGGTGATGAACTCATGGAGCATTTCAATAAACTCAAATGCACAATTACCTTGTCTGTCACCAGATGTGTGCAGTTGATGACAGAGTCCACCATATCACCTCCTAAGTCCTTCACTATCTACTCAGGACACAAAACAACACACATGATGGATTCATGAAAATCATGTAAAACAAAATCTGAGTAATGAAATATGACAGAAAATAGCACATTGTACAGACAGCAATATTTGTCCATTCAGCAGAATAAGCTCATAAATGAACATTGACACAAAAGACCTTGGGAAATATGAATTTTTTTGTATTTTAATCTGATTCGAAATAATCCATACATCATCCATCAACTTTGCTATCAGACAATAACAGTCACTCATGAAACGATTCCCCACTGGAAAATGTTTTGTTCACCCACTTTTGATCCTTAAATACATTGCTGCCGGATCATTAATATTATCATCATTCTTCTGCACAACAGTCAAAAATCCACTGAGGTCATGAGAAACAATTTATCAACATTAAAACTACTTTAAGACAATAAGAGAGACTTGTAAAACATATGAAGTGAATGGAGGCTCTATGGACAGTACTAACCTTTTCTGCCTTCCTGTCCACCACTCCAGTGAACATGATCTTGGGTTTGCTGTTTCCAGAGATGGCCCTTCTGGTCCTTTGACTGGGACTGCTTAAAACTGCCAGGGAACAATTGGAGTCACACAATCATTCACTCATTCCTATTGCCAGTGCAGGTTAGATAACCTACAGTCTTTCTACATTTATATATGTACATTTAATACTTGTACCTACCTTCAGGTGCTTCAGGTGGGGTCATTTTGGCTGAGACTTGAGAACCTCCATTCTCTGCTGATTTCTGACCACTCCTACCACGTCTGCGGCCTGTGGTCGTTTCCTGTAGAAAGGCAGCAAAGAAAGCTAAATGCTACAGGCATCCAAGCATTGTATACACTTTCTCTTGTCTATATAGACATCTACATGTACAGTATAGAGTTTACTTCATTATAAAGGTTTAACTTTAGAGATCACAGATGTACCTGTTGATCAGCATTCTCTGGATCTTCTTCTTCTCCTTCATTCATCTGTCCACTTCTTGTCTTCTTCCTTCCTCTTCCCCTTGGCTGACTGATTTCTTCTACTGTTTCCTTAGTTTCTTCCTTGGAGGCTTGTCGTCCTCTCTTTGCTCTGGTCTTCTGGGTTCCACCAGCCTCTTCAGCTTCATTGTCTCCAGCGGCAGGTGTTTCCTTTTCTTCAACAGACGTTCCTTTCCTTTTCCTGGTCTGACGGTCACTAGGTCCAGGGGCTTCTTCACTGACAACTATCTTTGGCACTGCATTTTCAACACTTTCAACGTGAGACTCTTCACCTTTGTCTTTTTCACTTTCCTCAACAGCACTTCCTTTACCTCTTCTTGTAGATGCTGCCACACTCTTTCTACCCCTGCCCCGTCTGGTTGCTGGTAAATGTTCTGGAGCACTCATTTCTATTGTCCCTTCCTCTTCACCCTTTGCAGTGCTGCTGTTGATATTTTCAGAACTGTTAACCTCTGTTTGTTCCACTTCATTACCTGTCTCTTCTGTTTCATCATCATCCTTAGCTGATCTTCCTCTTGTTTTCCTTCTACTTCCCTGTTTTTCTCCCTGCTTAGCCTCAACTTCTTCTTTCTTCTTCCCTCTCACTGATCTTCTTGAAGGTTTTGGCTCCTCTAAGTCATCTGTAACATCTGATGCAACACTTTCTGTGTCATTGTCTTTCCTTCTCCTGCCTTTCCCCCTGCCTGTGTTACTGGTAGATTCCACAGCACTGCTTGCAGGTACTGGCTCAGATTTCCTTCCCCGTCCTTTCCTTGTCGTCTTTCCAGCTGTTGATCCCTCTGGGGCTCTGTTGTCTGTGTCCTCATCTTGGTTGTCACCAGTATCAACAGCTTCTTCCTGGTGATCAGATTTACTTGTGCTTGAAGCAAGTTCAGTCTTCCTCCCTCTGGACCTTGGTTTCTTGATGCCACTGCTGCTGCCAGCCTGGGTATCCTCCTCATTTTCTTCATCACCCTTCCTCTGGACCCGACTGGCTCTCCTGTTAGACTGACGTGGAGTTTTGTCCTCTGCTGCTTCTCCCTTGGGCTCTGCAGGTGTTTTTTCCGGCGCAGATCTCCTCCCTTGTCCTAACCTCACTGGTTTCTCAGCAGCCAGGTCATCTGGAACGCTCACAGCAGGACCGTTGCTGTCTGCAGAATCATCTTGTTTGTGACCTCTGGCACGCCTCCTTGTAAGAGTCTCTTCAACATCAGAAGAAGTTTTCTCCTCTGATGCATTTCTACCCCCTCGTTTCTGTCTTACCCTTTTGCTTCCTAGTAAGCAAAAAAACAAATGATTCCATGTTACTTCAAATATGAGAAAGTTGGAATCCATAGAAATTGAAAATGGCATTTTGCAGAACTTACAGGCTGTTATCGATTGCATTTATCCTAACCTCTTATCTCTTGGTAAACTCAAATCAGTCCTTCACTTTGTGTACAATACTGAGACACAGCGACTCTCTTTACCTGCTTCCACATCCTCCTCTGGACCTTTAGTTTTCAGACCACTACCTCCTGGATCTGGCCACTCTGCATGAATTGCTGCCTCTGTTGCTTCCTGAAATTTGAAGAAGGCAGCTCCTTCATATAACTGAATGTAATATACAGGACAAACTTCCAGTGACATACATGTTAACAAAAGATTGGTCTTCAATAAACTACTACTACTCCATCCACAGGCAATCTTAACTTCACATAATTGCACATTGGGGACAAGGGGAGGATTATTCAATCACACTAAGGAACTCCTGCACTTTTAACTAGTGTAACAGGTTCCTTAACAATCACCAACAATACAGATCATGATGACTTACCATGATACCTGGAAATGCGAGATTGCTAACAAGAGCATTCAAGCTTACAAATTTGCAGGCCAGGGCAACTGGATGTTGTGGGACACGAGGGAACACTCAATATTGTCCTACCTCAGAGGTGTGGACGACTGCACCATTCTCTTCTCCTTCATCGAGTCCATAAGCTTGAGTTTCCATCAGTTGATCATCAGATTCAGAAGCAGCAGCTGGCTCTACATCCTGCTCAGACTCCTGTACTTCTGTTGTATCACTGGTGACCTGTAGAAAAGCATATCACAATAAATTTCACATACCTCCAGGACCTCTTTATTAAATCTCATTAGAAACAAAGCTGACAGCAAATGTGTTCGACGTTACTCCCTTTGTCCTCATTGCTATCTTCTTCATAAAATGTAACTCAAGTGTGGTAGACTTGTGGGACACAACATTTATGGGACTCACAAAATTGGAAAGGCATGAGGCTTTTGAGAATAAACCTGCACAAATTCAAGGGCATTTCATCTTGAGAAGGATCAGAGGACTGATGGAAAGCTTGCTGGTAAGCACTTTACTTTATGTACAGAATAAGTGCATAAAACCTTTTATAAATTCAAGGACAGTCAGGGACACATAGGAACCCTTCTTCATAATACCTCAGTAACCTTGACGGCTGCATCAGTCTCTTCATCCTCAGCTACTCCATAAGCCTGAGTCTCTACCAGGTGGTCTTCAGGAGACGCAGCTGGCTCTATCACCTGTATGTTGTTGGTAAAGCCGACCGTGTTGGCCTGCCTTCTGGGCTGGTCAGGACTGTGTAGGGCTGACTTCAGCTGTGGGAGGGGGAGGGGTGTGACCATGTCTCCGTCATCCTGCTGTGTTTCAGGTACAACCTGGAGACACCAGCACATACATACAGTTATCATATTGTACTTCAGATATATTCCTAGAAGTGGAGAGACAAGGGGTATTAAAAGACCAAATGGAAAAAGATCAAAACCTTTTGATGCATCACAATGTCACATTCAAAACGTTCAAATAACATAATGCTTACAAACATTTTAATCTAAGGAAGTAACCCAACTGCTCTAAGAAGGTATGTTAACCTTCTCCCTGCTGAAGTAGTCTTTGAGTACCAAATTTATACAGGGTTAGGCAGCAGGGAGAAGGTTAATTATTATGAAAACATAAGCATACCTCTTCTTCCTCATCCTCTGCTTGAACTCCGTAAGCCTGGGTCTCACCCAGCTGGTCATTGTAAGCCATGGTCGGTGAGTCAGGAATGTCTCTAGACGCTTCTTCTGTCTTGTCTACCTGTGTTGGTTCTGCATCTGTGTCCACACCATACGCCTGTGTTGCCATCATGTCTTCCTCACCATAAGCCAAGGTCTCAGCTGTGGCAATCTCATCTGCCTCTGGTTCCGGTGTTTCATCGTCTTGGTTGAACATTCCATAGGCCTGCAAACAACATTTTGTTAGAGCCATTGCAATGTTTAACCAAAAAATATTCAAATTGGCCTGCTGGGTGCTCTTCATTGAGGTCATGAGGGAAGAGGTAAAGGTCAGTGATGAAGCATAGCATAGCAGGAGACTATCATAGTATCATGCAGACTAAGTTGGCTACAGATCATTTTCTACGAACGCCTAGGTCCTTGAAAGGCATCCTGTGCTTTGTTACAGCTGATGGGCACTACCCATGTTTAATTTGTAGCTTGCCAAGAACCCTGCAAGGACACAAGGCTTCTTCTGCTGTTGTTTGGGTTCTTATTGATGTACAGTAAAGTCGACAAACCTGAGTTGCAGCATTGGCTAAGTCATCTATCTCCTCTTCCTCATCCTCCCCTCCATATGCCTGTGTCTCCATGTTGGCAAAGTCATCATCAACTTCAGTACTGCTCACAGCTTTGGTTTCTTTATCAGTGTCTTCTTCATCTCCATAGGCTTGAGTCTCCGCTTCTGCAATGTTTGAATCTTTTCCCTGTGGACTGTCTGGATCACCAAATGCCTGTGTCTCTTCTACTGTGCCATCCTCGTTACTGCTGTAACCTTGGGTTGTCTCTTCTGGAGTGTCACCAAGTCTCTTTTCTTCTCCTTCCTCAAAAGACTGTGTCTCTGGTTCTAGTGTCTCTTCCTCACTTTTGTATGCTTGGGTTGCCTCTTCTGCATCATCAATCTGTTCTTCCATTTCTTCCTTTCCACCTGCCTGTGTCATCTCTTCCTCTATATCCTCTTCATCCAGAGCATATGCTTGGGTGGCTTCTTCAAAAGCATTCTTATATTTTTCAGTCTCTGAATCAGTATCATATGGGTATGTCTTTGGTTTGCTGTTGTTTTCTGATATCACAAATCCTTGAGAGCTGCCTGTTCCATTCTTGTTTATCTCAGACTCATTTGTTCTGTCATTTCCCTTGGACCTCTGGGTAGCTTCTTCACCATGAATCATCAAAGTTGGCTGTTCATCTACCTTCCCAGCATCCTCTAGTGCCGCAACAGGCAGGGTACCTTCCATTTCTTCATGGGGGTGGACAGGTAAGGTGGGAGCTGGTTCCTCCTGGTCAGCAGTGATGAATGGCAATGTGTCCCCCACAGTTTGAGTTGGTTCATTCCTGTCAAAAGAGTCTTGTAATGCCTAGAAAAGAAAGAAAGAAAGATTGCAGATGAAAGAACACACATGTACAAATAGGTCACAAATAAGTTCATACAAAACACAATTTCTTAATACCGTGTAATGGTGACATTTGACACTTACTGTTATTTGCTTGGTCTTCCTACATCTAAAAGATATGTCTTACTCCTTCTTTTTACTTTTGTACATCAATAAGAAAATAACTCATTGTGAGGTAACAGATTTCCAAAGACAAAAAATGTGATTCTCACCTGTGTGACTTCATCTGTAGGTACATCATCCTCACTGCACACCTGTGTGGCTTCCCTGTCTGCAGAGACAAGTATAATAAGACAGATACTGAGATAGTCAGCAAATAAACTGGAGGCAGATTAACTCAAGCTTCAGCTGACATGGCAGCCAATAAAAAGATGTGGATTTCAACCTTCTCCCTGCTACTTAACCAATAGAGAATTGGTGGGCAAATGGCTACTTCAGTGTGCTTAAGGTTAGGCCACACCGACTTAATTTTATGGATGACATCCGCGCGCGCATTGATTTTCGCCTGTTCTCCAAAAAAAAAAAAAAAATCATGTCTTTCGAGGCTTCACGGAACTCCGGAACTCGGTACAGTCTGCCGACTCATAAATGCCGCAAAAGGGCGGCTTATCGTAAATCTTCTTATGTACTACCGCAAAACGTCAATTTTGTCGTAAATGAACCTTTTGCACATGCGTACTAGCTACAATATCAATACCGCGAAGTTTCAAGATGGCGGCAGCGTCCTCAAAAATACGTCAGTATCAAAGTGCAGAGGAAAACTGGAGGCGTTGTTGTCGACTGGTATGCCATCGACATTGGCGAGGGGGATGTAACGTTTACCCAGCTTTACGAGCGACTCGTGGCAGCCAGCGAGTTTCGCCCGGACAGTTTTAAAGACGTTCTTTCCAGAGCGGCCATCACACAACGATGAGAGAAAATTATGGAAGAGGAGTTGAGGTCAGGCCACTTCTCAGTTCGGCTGTTTTGTCCGTTTTTTGAGGTAGACAAAACTGCACAAGTCAACTAAAGCCGAAGATTGTCAGCGGAAGTCAGCTTTTGAGGTAAGAATAGTTGAGTGATTATTTTTTGTTTTGTTTTTCTGATTTCGATCAAGGACATTTACAACATAATGTCCTTGAAAATAAAGTTGTCAATGATTTACAGTAGTTGTATGTAGATTATGATGTTGTAATCATATGGCAAATTTCCAACAAGATGGATTTCTTCATGCAAGTTTTTGTTGATTTTCTGTTGGCAGTTTTTTTTATATTGACCTACCGAAAGTTTTGTGTCTACACTATTCCATCTTAAAGCTGAGTTTGGACGCCATACTGGGTTGTGCCAGATTTTCACAAAATTTCCTTTCGAAAAATGAGTTTTATTTTTATTTTTCACATCCATTTTGTGTAGTGTGGGGAAACAGACACGCTTCCCATCCCTCCAGAGAAACTGCAAGAGTTTCAGAGCATTCACCCAGTGTGCCAGGTAGGTTAAATATTATTGTGTACCTCATGTTTTAATTGCATATTCCAAGGAGGTCTTTCAACCTCCTTGCATATTCATTCTCACATGCATTAGTAATTTTGTAACTTACAATACACTTTATTTCAATTTTTATTTGGAAACATACGTTCCAAGTAAATCAATTTTGTATACCATGTCATTTTTCTGTAGGTGTGCAAAGCCACTGGTGTTGAAGAGCGAACAAGAGTGAAGAGAAAGATGAAGAGGAAGAGATCTAGAGATGAAGAAGATGACCACTAACTTTCAGGTGGGTACTGTTTCTGCTCTACCTTTTACATCCAAAATATTGATCTCAAACTTTTATCTGAAATAAAATACACATTTATTCAATTCCCTTGTTGTATGCACTTCTACAGGGTATTAAGTATAAACTATAAAGTAGTATGTATATATCTACCTACAATGTAGGTCAAGCAATACCTTTTACTTTTTTCTGTAGGGAGAGAAAACTGCTACGGAGGAAGCCGCAAAGAAGGAAGCTGCGAAGGAGGAAGGTGTGAAGGAGGAAGCTGTGAAGGAGGATGAGACCTGAACAAGACTATCTACATCTACCTCCTGCAAATAAAAACTTGTTTGTTTGATGCAGTCACTGTGTCCTGTGGTTCAATTCGCAATACCGGCTTTGTATTCCTGTGGTTAAGCAGCATTTTTTTTTTTTGCTGGATTTTTTTTTTTTTTCGCCCTCTCGCATTAGTTTTGTGATCCCCAGAGGACGTCATCCATAAAATTAAATCAGTGTGGCCTTATGCAGGAACAAGACAGGGCTGTTTTATAATGGCATGACCTAGTTTCTTTTCCATTTGTGACTAAAACAATAAATATATACCTTTGTTCGCAGTTCTTTCAACTGGCTGGGTAGGAGCAGACATTCCATCATCAGCTTCCTCTGATGAAATTAACCAGTGAAAGAATTAACAGCAATGCAGCAGAGGACTACAAACAGACATTAACTGAAGATAAGGTCCATGTCAACATGTTTGTGTCTGAAGCCAAATACAGCCTGATGTCAACAAAATGCAAGGAAGCTAGAAAACAGGCATGTAGATGAGAGAAGCCACTTCATAAAATTCAGCTGTCAGTTACTTTCTTTACAAAGAAATATACATGTATGTAACTGTCTTAAATAGAACACAAAAATGTTTATACCGATATCTGTGTCACTGTCCAGGCCATATGCTTGAGTTGGACAGTCAGCAAAGTTGTCCTCTTCATGTGAGCTGTTTAAGACGTAAGCTTGGGTAGGCTCCATGGCAATATCAGGGAGAGAATCCTCCTCCTCCACCGAGTCTACCGAACTGTTGAGTGCATATGCTTGTGTGGCTGCGTTGGCAATGTCTGTGTCATCAAGGAGAGGCTTGTCATCATCATCATCATCTGTGGATGAGAAAAGGAACTATCAATGGAATGCAGACACATGGAGACATTTAATAATGCTATAGAAGACATCAAGTGCATCTAGAATTTTTGTAAGATCATGCAATGTTAACTTGAACCACTAGGTGGCACCGCAGCACAGGCAATTACACGGTACCATCTGACACTATTTACCAAGGCTCATTCTAAAACTTACAAGCTTGTACATAATATGTACATGCATTTTGTTAAGACAGGATTTGAAGAAGTTTGAAATATGGCTTGTCACACTCAGCTAATCAATACAATCTGTCTCGGTGTCCCAATATCATATGTATTATCTAGACGGAAGGAGGCTGATGATGATGATCTAGACAGAAATGTATTTTGATACCACATGTTTATTCTGATGCAGTTTACAATGGGCCAACAGTAATGTGTTTTTATTTCCTTACACGTACCTTCCTCACTGTCTTCAACAAATGCATAGGACTTCTCGATTGGGCTCTCTTCATTTCCTGGACTGCCAAATACTAAAGGAATAGCTGAAAAGTATTGAACATAATACATGGAATGTATAGTTTGCATGACTACGATGGAAGTGTTCTCCACCATGTTGTGCCGTTTACTTCCTGCCTATGGGAGACCATTTGACCTCAATTCAACCTTCCTGTTAGTCTGCGGTTGCAAAGTATCCCCCTCCCTTCTTGCTACTCTGTTGCATTCAAATATCTTCAGTCAAGTAAACACACAAGACATGTATACTAAGAAAAAACAGACCTGAGCCTTACCCGATTTGCCAGGTTGTGGAGTTGGTTGGGAGTCTTGTACAATGAAATCACTTGTGTTGACACTCTTCCTGCCGTCCCCCTCACTGCCTGACTCCTCCACATACAGGCGAGTCTGTTCTAACGTGGGGGCAGCCGGGGTCTTAGGTATCAGGTCAGGCTGTCAGAATTAGGATTTCATAAAGATAAAACATTCATGTCAATTACAGCTACTTTCAAAAGTTTATATCTGCCATAGTTATTGTATAACCAGTTGATAATGATAGATTGGTGAATTTGGTATCTAACTTGGATCAGAAAAAGATTTTAGGGTTGACAAAGGGAATTGACATAGGTTGTTGCCATTCTTGTTCCACAAACACTTCCTGATTTGAGTAAGGTGTAAGTCAGCTGTTAAAAATGTCTACCACTTCTCTGCGTGCATGTTCATAAATTGACCACCAATACTACCTTGTCTGTCTGTTGCTCTTCTGAAAGTCCAGTAAACAAGGACTCCGAGCCTGTCTCTGAACCAGAGTCGTCAACAGCTTCCTGCAGGGAGAAAGATACACTTACATGCGTATGCCCATGTGATGTCACTCCTTCATACATGTACATGTACATGACACAGTCTTCTGAAAAAGTTTCTGGTTGGTAAATCACGAGATATTGTAATTCTTTCACACAACTAAAATTATTCTTGCTTGATGCAGAAGGTAAGACCAATTTTGGTTTCTTTGTTTATTTATTTGTTTCAAGCTGTATAAGACTGGACTGTAAGGTTTGATCCACTCACACCAGGATGGACTCCAACTCTTTTTGATAAAAGCAATGAGATCTTTAAACATGCTCAAGGAGTGGCTCTCCTCAAACATGAAACCTCCATTTAATCTCCTATATGAGGGACGTCCCTAACTGGAGCTAGATACATGTACTTGTTTTCCAGAGTGAAGTGAGGAAATTTGTGTAAAGTGCCTTTCCCAAGGGCACAACCTTGGGGCATGTCAGGGGTTTGAACCTAGAACCTCTTGGTTCCCGGGCAAACACACAGTTCCAAAGGTATGATTCCAGCTGTTACTCCTAACCCACCTGGACAGCAGACTGTTCTTCCCTGACATATTCACAGCTGACATCAGCCAGGTACAGCTTCACTCCATGCTGCAGCTCGTAGCGCTGGTTCGGCACTAGAAACAACTGCAGAGGTCAAAGTTCAGATGTGTTCAGAGGTGGGACCATGGTGAAATGGACAGGTTACAGCAAGAAGAAATACAGCGGGGTTCATATCATGAATTAGTTTAAGTGCTACACATTCCCATGATGATCCATATATGTTGTAGTTTTTAGCCTATTTTCAGTCCATTCTTTTCAATGATCACATGAAAGAGATAAGCTAAATGGCATCATCATTACTGGTCTGCAAAGAGCTTGTAGGTCCTGTTTGTAACTCAGAGGTACCCATTTTATTCACATCCTGCCACAGTTTCAAGGAACTAAATGATTGCATTCCTTTTATTCTCATCTATAATAAAAACCCTTTAGTTATTGATTTCAAACCTTTTCTCCACGCCTTGTTCTGTTTCTGCTCCCACAGTCATATATGAAGTGGGTGTCGCCACGAACCTCAATACAGGCATGCTTCTTTGATAATGACTATGGGTGGAAGGCAAAATACACATAACATCAAAATTAGGAATACACTATATGCAAAACAGACGATAAAACAAAACTAGTACAGTAATATGAGTAAAGTACTACTACTACTGAGTAAAGTAACAATACATGTATTATAAACACCATACCGTTAGAGGAACATGAACATTGCAGGTGTCACTACGGCCAATCAGGTTGTCTCCCTGGTAGAGTGGAAAGAGAGTTTCAGGGAACCCTCTCTGACACAACACCTTCAGATGGGCCACCTTGAAACAGATGGAAAGATAACTAACGTTATATATTATAATAAACTACAGAGACATAAACTGAAAAGATATTTGAAAAGTACAAAATAAACCAGTTTTCTCTCTGTCTCCAACATGTTCTAAAACTTGTATCTTTTTTCTTACAGGTTTGGGATCACTGTCAAGTTCATCATCGGTGGAGTCCTCGTACTGGTCCCAGTTAATGGCTTGTGTCTGGTCCAAGTCCATCTGTAGAGACAGATTAGAAGACATCAAAACTGGAACTTCTGAAGCAATACAACAGAAAGCCACCAGGAGGTGCACAATTGAACTTGACCTCCGTTTTGCCAATACCTGCCCACATACATGTATCAAATATCATAAGGATCCATCCACAATTTCTCTAGTTATGCTGTCCATAAACACGTATACAAATGGCACTGAAAACATAATATTCTTGGCAAAGGTAAACATCATACAGGTTATTGTTAAACTCTGTTATACTTATAGCTCAACCGGGACAACCTCTACTTGTAGAAATTTCACACATGTGCAAATACAGTTGTGAGGTTCATGAATATTCATGTACTCATGTAAAGATCACGACTGGGCTTTGTGCTGACTGTCTTCGGACTACTATTCAACCATGGATCAGTTCTATCAAATTTGATCCTACAGGTAAATACCATACAGTTTTATCATTAACGATATACTAAAGCACAAAATATCAGCCATACTGGCAACAGTACATCGATGTATAGATGGATAAATTTGTTTTTAAAAAAAGTTTACTTTCCCAAAACGGGGTGGGGGGCGAAAGCTGTGACTTCGCTTGCGACATTAGGGTTCACTCTCAAGGAAAACACGAATGAATGAAAATAATAGAGAGAGAATCTTTACCTTTCTCCAAATTCACCTATCCACTGTGATCGTAAGTTTGCAGCAACGTGAACGGACGAAACTGGAAGTAAACGAACCAACGCTGCTCCACTCACTTCTTTTCCGCCATGTTTTGAAGCCCTTTCAGAAGTTACCATTCCACAATAGGGTAAGCAAAATACAATTTCTCATCATTATACACCAAACTTGGCATAATATGCACACAAACGATCACTTTTATTTAAAATTTAGTGCGAAATGAATCATAAGATCACAATGTTGTTATTTTTAATGAAGAAACAATACCATTTTCATAACAAGTGTTAGAATGGTTTCATCCTCATTTTTGGCGCGAAATTCTCGGCTTGGTTCAGGCATGTCTGGACCTGTAGAGCCACCTAGCGGCGATACTTTTAACCTCCATGAAAACGGTCCGAGGATCTTTATAAATGTTTTCCGTAGCGTTTGTATGTATGCACAGTATGTATGTGGTTTAGCACTAACGTTATAACTCAATTAGTTATGGATGGATTGTCATGAAATTAGGTCTTGACCTATCGAAGAAATGATTAGATTTTGCAAGGAGGCTATTCCTTGGATTTTGGACCCCCCGGTGGCTTTCCACGGTACAGCATAAAAAATTCTGGATGTGTCGTGTTTTGGATATGATATGGTGGTAGATAGCTCTTTTGCTCGTGAACAAGTCACTATGAGGGCCTGCATGGGGGATAGTGATTACGAATTACGCAAAATTTTCGCCGACGATTATGAATTACGTTAACTTCTCAGAGCTGATTACGACTTAACGCTTTGCGGCTAATGTATATTACGAATTACATTGATTTTGGGGGCGGCTGCCTACGGATTACGAAGACCAAAAAGGCCTGATTACGTCTTGCGAAAAAAGGGCATGCAGGCCCCCCACTATGTTTGGACCCCCTAGCTAGCAGCTTGTTCTGGACTTTGAGCTATATCGTGGATTGTTGAAATCCACGGCCGTGGAGTTCATCGTGATATCAAGGAGGTTGAACCTCCTTGGTGATACTGATAAAGAGCATGGCCGTGGAATTCAACAATCCATTCCACGGTCTTTGGATATACCTGGGATTTTTCATCATTGGTATTACCAGTACATTGCAAGGTGACACTGTGTAGACACAAAGTCTTTAAAACATCACACTGAAAGATCCCTACATATTCGGAAACAATCACCTACTACACTTAACGTTGATGTCATATATGAATCACAGACATGAACACATTTCCACCTTTATGACCACCAAAGACACAAAATGATTAACAATGGTTATCAACTTAACCACAGTAATTGCCAGGGCTTCATACATAACCCTTGAGTCTTAACTACATTACATGTATTTAAAATATGACAGGTTCAAACAATCAATGATTACAATGGTTTTTGTAGCTTAAGTACTTCTTTTCAGTATACGGGATGATTTACTATTGTGTAATAACATCATAATTCAAAGTAAAGAGACAAGCAACAACTGATGATTACATAAATGTGTGTGTCATGATATTACAAGTAACATTACATGCTGTTCTCTGGCTTTTTATTGACACTAAATTCTACAGTGGTCAAATTCCTTACTTGTAATTTTTGTTGGTAGGGAAATACAGTAGGAGAAACTAGAAGTGATGAATCAGCCTCTCTGGAGTAAGTTACAGTTTTGACAGTAGATACATGGCTTTATAATCTTATCAATCTTATTATGCAGCTGCCTATGGGATTAACAAGTGTAGGAAGAAGACGATTGTGTCAGCATGCAGTTATGCTAGGTGTAGAGCTGGCTAGAAAGTTGGTCATATAGATTAGGTTACAGTGAGTGACATTCTTTTTCTTGGTACAACAAGAAGAACAAACAAGAGTTTGTGTGAAAAGTTGAATTCCGTGGAAGTTAGCGTTACCATACAGGTATAGAAAGAAGGCTACGTTGTAGGAAGACTGCTGTACAAGCTGTGCTGTTAGGTCCAGCTATGTGTGCCTTATAGATATCGATGAGTGTGTCCTACAGTTAAACAGTTGTCAAACAGGAAGTCAAGGTACTCTACAACTGGGACTACAACTCACAATGTGTAACTGTCATGCCACATACTACAATCTAATGCAATCTCCAAAGTAATCTACAGGCAACTATTGGGAGGAAAGATCGTTTTTGTTTCCTGGCTGCTCTGTTTTGTTTCACCGTCATCTCTCATACTTGGAATCCGTAAACATCACATCTTCCCTCCAGACATCTGCTTGGAAATTACCAACATGTATAAACTAGTAGCTGTTGTAGACAACACATTGCTATGTAACTTTAGGTGCTCCATTAATTACATGTAACTGTGGGGTGTAACTACTTTTTCCTGTAACATACATCCTTTCTTGTTCCCGATATTTTACAGGTTAAAGGAAGTGAGCTTTTGTACATGTTACTTCCCCATATATACTACTCCATCAACATGATAATGTAATCTTAGTACATCATCTTTAGTCCACATAGGTTTATCTCATCTATCATACCTACACAGTGGTAGTACATGTCTACTGACAAGAAACACAATAATCAATTCTATGCAAAACTTTGGACAAAATCTCAGCTCTCAAATTAGTCTAATTGATAACTTGCACTTACTTAGAAGTATGTTGCAACATGACATATTATCAAAGACAGCCACAGTTAAATCATGATATGGTTCGTATACGACTCTCACCATTAGAACTACACAAGAATAAACAGAAACAGATATCATATGCAAGCTACCATCCTTCTGTAGCCACTAACAGCTTTTACATCATAGAACCACCAGTACGTGGAAGTGTGATGACATGTTCCATGTACAGTTCCAACAAAGGCCTGAGATAAACCAGTGTTTCAAAGCTCCTGTGTGAGGAAGAGTTCAAACTGCTGGCAGTACTTTGTCCAGGAACTCTTTTATATCCTGCATTTCCTGTGGACAAGAAGAGAGATGG
The DNA here is from genome assembly GCA_013266295.2 of Branchiostoma floridae x Branchiostoma japonicum. Taxonomy (NCBI): domain Eukaryota; kingdom Metazoa; phylum Chordata; class Leptocardii; order Amphioxiformes; family Branchiostomatidae; genus Branchiostoma; species Branchiostoma floridae x Branchiostoma japonicum. The sequence goes on along the minus strand of CM023823.1, from coordinate 16,961,460 downwards.
CTTGTCAGAACAATGTAACATGAAAAATGGCACCTCCCCATCTCTCTGAGGTCCAGGAAAATTATGTAGTTGTGCTTCTGAAGAAATTAGGGTTGGTTAGGAAGGGATTCTCTGCTTTTTTTTTTTTTACAGATTTTGGCCAAAGTAATCCAACAAATACAGTTTAACAAAACTAAAATGCATCAAGGCACTGATTATGCTCCTACTTATGCCCAAATGTCCATGTTGTTACATACATTTCTTAGAAGTACATGTATCAGAAGTACTAGTAAAAAAAAACATGTATACAATACATCCTTTCCACTTGCCTTTGCACTGGAGCTGTGCATCATGCCAGGGTAGGTGTTGAAGGTGTAGTTGCTGCAATACTTGGACAATGCAGATCTGGTCAGCTGGCCAAACTTATACGGTACAACAGGATCCGCGTCCCCGTGGCATTGCAGGATGGGAGATCCATTGTTCGCCTTCATGGCCTGGTGACAGGAAGGAAGTGAACAATGCACATGTAGGATTAGCTGAGTCATGATGACTAGAATGTAGGAGAAGGCAATGGCCGTGTTACAAAACTTTTCATCTATTAGATCTTAACGCTCTGTCAGTAAACATTACTGTAATACATCTGACGTGGGCATCAACCTTCTCCCTGCTGCCTAACCCTGTAACCAATAGACAATTAGTAGCTAAACCTAAACAGCTACTTCGGTGTGCTAAAGGTTAAAGAAAATGATCACGTAGGCCTGTGCAATTGTTGTTGGCAACTGAGGTAGCTGGGAAAGGTCAGAGATGAAAGGCTCACTCCCTGAGTGCATGTGCCTCACATCACTAAATCCTATAAACACCTGCCGGGCAACCCAAACATGGAAATATACATAGGTTTAACCCATATCCAGATTTAGCACAGACAAAGCTCTTTTCATGTCTTTATACTGTTCCTGAGTAGGATTTGCATAGAACATTTGTTGATGACATCTCTTAGTGACCTAGTATAAATGTGATGTAGACATCTTAGTGGTTACCACATTTTTAACAAGCTTTCAAAACGAGGAAATAACACTTACATAACAATCATTTGTCTGAGACGTTTTCCTGAGGCATTTTAACCTTCCTTTTTAACAATTTTAGTTTTCCAATTGGCCTCCACCCTATTTTCACTAATCCTAATGCACATGTTCATGTAGCTGTGTAGTTCGAGCTAGACAGCCATTACACACAAACACTGATAAATCCACCCTTTTCACATGGCTTCCCATTATATGTAAGGGCTGCTTTCTGACTATCAACACAGAAAAAGTGTTTGGACTCCCACCATTACCATTCAACGCAGTTAGTATAAATACACTGCTGCATTATGAGGTCATTATAGGACTGGAGAAGAGGAGACTGCCTAACTGCTGAAAAACAAGATAACACCATGTTTCACTTACAGCTGGAAAGGACTCATGAAGGGGCAGCCAGGAGCTCAGTGCTATCATCCCTGCGAGTTGCTTCTCCAGGGTGAAGGCGGCATACAGGGCAAGTGCACCCCCCTGAGAGAAACCTCCCAGCACAATCCGGTCGGCGGGGATGCCCCCATTCACCTCTTCCTCCACCATTGCCTGTACTGTAGGGCATAACATTGCCAGGTCAATAAATTCCGTCAATGACAAAAATTTATTTGCAATATATTATCTTTGATTCAAGATCAAACAGTTGCTGCTTGTCTGTTCTCAATGTAACAGGTACATGTACTGTACATGAATCTCAGTTAATGTCTGTGTGATTACACCACACAGCAGTCTTCCCGGATGGTGGTAAGTCCTTCAGCTGCAGCCTAATGTCCATGTATGTATGTTCGTGTACATGCAGCCTGTTATTACACCAGCTTAAGCATCATTCAGAGCCCCCTCAGCACTACGTAGTGACGTCATCACCCTGATAATGGACGCTGTGAATACTGACAACAACAGTGGTGATCCTTCTCCATCAGGGAGGCCCTGGATCATAAGCTGTCTGCCAGGTTTTATGGATGGGTAAATCTACACAGGGAATGGATGGGATGTGGCCATCAATCTGCCCAACACACCGGAAATGTGGAGACAGTGATGAATACCTCTCAGGGCTTTCCCCTTTAAAAATCTCAGAAGGGAGCAGCAATAATCCTGATACAAAAAGATGAGAGTCAGCGGCAGTAAAGCTGTTGGGAATGCACAACACCATTTCAAATACAGTATTTACTGCTGGGACTATAGACTAGAGCAGTAGGGACACAGCAAAGTGTCACAATCCTAGAATCAAAGTATGGGAAAGGCAACCCCCGACTTGTTGGATCACAGTAAGAATGTATACTGCATGTCAACTGTATTTAAAGTTTTACTACATTTGGATGAATAGTTATTCTTCAAGGCCAGGGAACATATCCTTTGTACCAATAGAAAGCTCTATCCTTGAATAAGAACTCTAGAGGTTGTTGGACCAGATGGTAAGAGGTTCTTCAACTCTCTCATTAACCAGGAAGTCACTATCTTCAAGACCCACCGCCTTACTAATGATCAATCCTTGGCTAAAGAGACACCAATTAGCTATGCCATTCTGGTATCCCTGGCTGTAAGAACTCGGTTTTCATCGGAAATGAATCAAAAGAAGCTTTCAAAAGACTTCAAGGAAGAAGGCTCAATTGCTTCTGAGGAGCATACATCAAAGTGCATGCAAAGCAGCCACCTGGCTAATGGGCTCCCCTGATTGGTCACTTTGATGGTCGTGATGTGATGAATAATCTTTTTAGCTGCACTCATTTGTGGAACGCAATACTGGTACAAAATGGAACACTTGTAAATTTGATATCAGGGATCAAACTTAAGACTAATGAGAGCCGTTGGCAATATCTTATGGAAGTTATGGTACTTTTTGTTGCATCAATAAACCTTTGAGTCAATAATCTTACCGAGAGCTGCGGCTTTTTTTATCCCAGCTTCATCTTCATCCTCCCGGCCACTGACGTTCAACGTGTACAGGTCGAACCACGACGTCATCTCATAACCCTCATTCAGGGTTACGGGCATCTTGGGGCTGGAAGAGAACCGTGGATCTTGGTTATGAGCGTGAGCTGGCAGTGAAAATCAAATCCTGCAACCTCACCCACAATTTAGTTGGGGATTACAAACCATAAGAGGGCCCATTTCTCTGAACAGTCATGATTACATTTTGAAAGACACTCATGATTACATCTTGTGATGGGCTTTATTTGCAAGGAACATTCAGCAAAGTACATGTATGCCTCGAACACACCAGGGCGCATTAGTGAATTCCTTGTGGTTTTCGTTCATTGTAAACGATCCATCATCTGTGTTGTTTATCTCTCTCCCTACTGATTTGTTATAACCAGAAGCATTCAGTGATCCATGTGGACCACAGCAGGGACAGAGGCGAAGTACGTTGAACACTTTACAAGAGGCTCTGGCTAATTCTCATGTCTCATTATAATGGCTGGTTGGATGGCCACTGTTGTTGTCTCTTTGTAGTTCTTTGATCAAAGGACCTGCTGATGATGATGCATGTGTGGCCATAAGGCCATCGTACCCAACTTCTCCTCTCAAACATGAAATTGAATGGGGAATCCTACATTTTCATCTGTCATGTCTGTACTGTCTATCATTCCTCAGAAAACCTCTCAATAGGTAACAGTCAATGCAAACCTAAGGTGACACTCAAAAATCAGAAAAAGAAGAGACGACTAGAAAGCTGATAGAAATAGAGCCCAGCAGAAAAATTTGCACCATCACAAGATATTTGTTCATACCCACGCCTCTGTTTTACATGAAGCTGTCATCTCTTTTTATTCTGAACATCAAACAACTACACACAACTAATTGGGAACTCCACCATCACAAGACAGCTTCTTTGATTCATTCTGCCATGCTCACAGGATGAGACGCTAGAGGCTCTAACTTTTCATCTTTTTGATCACAGCATCATCCCAAGCTGGGCTGACTGACTGTCTGTTTGATAATCAAACATCTGAACTGCCTCATTGATTGGAGTCATTTCAAGGATTTATTGCAAGGCTGGGGGAGGGCAAATCTGGGTTGGCTGATAATAGGTTACCTGAGGAGATGACAATACAAACATACATCATCACAAACTTACTGACTGCAGTAAGCAATGTTTCGATATCTGTATCTGTATAGCCAGTATATCCACCCTTCTGTGTAACACACAAGATTTTGTTCTTTTGAGTCATTTTACACCTGGCTTTCAGGCAAAAAAAAGCATGCATCTTTAGTATTGCCATCTTTAATATTGCCAGTATTGTCATTTTACGACAGATTCAAATATACTATGTTGTAAGCCCTGTTTAGGACCTTCTTTCTAATGGTTTTGACATGCAGGAAAGGCCACAAAATTGCACAAATTTTTACATTTTACAAGTCTTATTCAAAGAAAAATTTGTATTGGATTTATTTACTTTAGCAGGATTAGCCTTCTCTTCTTAAAAAAAAAACACAAAAAAAACTGTGAACACATTGTTGGGAGATTACAAGATTCAATCTGTTTGCTTCATTGAATTTGTATTTCTCCATCCTACATGTATATCTGCATATCTGACCCTAAATGCACATTTCACTGTACGAATTACCACTCCATTCCACTTTCCATTGATGCAGTGCAGAACTAGCCTTGAGAAGTAGGAAGTGGACTCACGCTGTAGGGCAGATGTACTTGATGTGGGGCTGCTTGATTTCTGACAGTGCATACGACCAGCCGTGCCTGAAGGATAGAAAAAGAAGATAAAACCATGATTCAAAAGAATTTCCTAAGAGTCTTTTTCCTTAGAACAATTTTCAAGTTGAGGAAACGTTCCTTTACAGTATCACAAATGTTCAAAAGGGATTAAGTTCCTAGCTTTGAAAGTACTTCAATTTGTGATGGCTTCTCAGCCATTTTTCCTAATGCACTAATGGCAGTCGTTTTATCACTGCTGTTGATGACTACTAGCTTTGGGGCACCTGAAATTGGCTTCATTACCAAATGCACCAGGACGCATCATCAGTTGCTAATGTCTGACATGATGAACATTACAATATTGGGAGATATGCATGTTCATGTTCATAGCTCATAGTAGATCAAAGTAGGTACTGTGGCTTTTTGATAACATAAGTAATATCATCCACATGGCGTCTTGAATTACATAAAGACGCAAGTACTAGTACATGTACATGTATCTGCTGCTGAATCATGATCAGAACATCTTGCCGCATCTTGCTGGGGAAAATGAGCCAGAAAATAATTGATTTATTAAAAAAAATTACTCCTGTTTCATCATTATCTAAATTCAGATTTATATAGCCAACGATATCTGATCTGATCATCACCTTTGTAAATCACTTTTCAGACACTTCTCTGAGCTCTGTCATGTTTCTCATAATGTTCCAGTCTGTGAATATAGCAATGTGTTTACGGTTTCATAGGTAATATATCATACTTCCTAACAATTTGTTGCAACCCACTAATATTCATAACCTTATCACAAAGAACTGCTATGGATGGTACTTCATCCAATGTGACCTAAGTTCATTGTTCAAATGATGTACAGTACTTGTTGATCTACATCAATTTATATCCCTCCACAGTTTTGCCTGTAAACATATATGATAGGGTTGACTTTGAGTTTGCCTCCCCACTCCTGTGACTGATGATAATAGAGATGTACATGTAGATAACATACATACCCCGTGTCTCCCAGGCCATGGAGGAAGATAACCTACAACATGACAAAGGGGGATTAGTCAATGACACTGATGTATTGGATGGTCTTGTAGCTTTACAAGTAAGTCACATGCATCAGCACGCAATTAGCATGAGCTAGCCATGAACGTCTCGTCTAAGAAAAAAGACTGTTATATTTTTACAGGGTTCAAAATACTTTTTCTCTTTTTAGGTGGTTCATAATTGCATTGTATTAGTCTGTATTTTTCTGCAATCTCTCAATTTTGTAGGTAAATTGCAGGTGTGTTGGTATTTTGAGCCTTGTAGAAGCTGTTACAAATTACACTTGCTAGTAATATGTCACACTTGCTAATAATACTAGGGGAATAGTCTAAAACATGTTTCTATAACTTAGTATTACAACCTACAATCCAAACATAACTTACTCATAGTACGATATGAACAATGGAATTTGTGACATGGAAATATATGTGTACAAATGCACAAATAACAATACCATTTGCCAGTGATGGATACTTACTAGTAGTCTGGTAACCCTGGGGGTACACAGACAAATGTTCCCACAGATACACCCTGATATGACTACTTCAGATTCTTAAGTTCTGTTTTCCAGTAAACAGGATTTTGTGTTATTGAAGCTTGATCCTGTAAGGTTTGAATAGTAATGAGATGTTTTCATATAAACATCAGTGGTAATAACTGGGAAGGCTAGTTTGCACATCCATCACAATCTGTCTACCACATTGGTCGGGGTTACTGCCCCTTACAGGGTTTGTGCATGGACTTGTGCTCTGGAAATTCAATTATCTGGAACATGTGTTTTAATGCAAACTGTCAATGCAGCTAAGCAACCCTTTTTTCATCATAACTCAGGTCTTTGCGTTTGAAGAAAGTGTGGTGATGTTGCCATGTTGCCATGTACCCGTGATTGGTAATGATTAATTAAATGATTAATATTGCTGCTCTCCAAAGCCAGCATAGATATTCAATATCAGAACAACAAGTAGTCATCAGCTTTACCTAAGGTTTTGCTGCAATTCAAAGGGCACCTGGCACATCCCCATTTTAATCAAGCTGTTTCACTTAGTGAAAGTGATATAAAAGTGAAAATGATCTGGTAGTGTCCTAATACTATCCAGGTGATCTTCCAACTTTGCTCAAGAGGGAATACAAATGACAACATGATCTCACCATGTTGGGTGGATTATCAGTTAACTCTTGCTTTTAGTGGGGGGAAATAGATAGTAGGACAACACAAAGGATATCAATACATGTTATTCACCTATTGTAGCAGGAAAATGTCTGCTGGAAAAAATGTGTACCTAACTAGTCTTAACATCGATTTAAAACCGAAACATGGCAACAGCTGCTTGTCATCAATCAAATCACCTCTTAGTGACCTGGTTCTCATAATATTGCCTCAGTCCTCATGCATTAACGTAACGTGAGACTTGTTGTTGTCACATGAAAATCATAAACTAGGTCAGAGTAGCAAAGGTAATGGCTTAAAAATAATAACCGAAGAAAACCCTTTTAACCCATACACCGGCTGTCACACACACAGACACACACACACAGACACACATCACACACATTATTGTAACTGTAAGGGTTATGTAACTAAAAGGTTTTCTCCAACTATGTAGAATCTACAGCAAGATTTGCAAAGGAGAACTAAGGAACATTCTCACTCTTAAGAAGAACCATGCAGAGAACAACACCTTGATTGAGTCAACGTCTAGATAGTCGAGTAGTTAATAAATAATTAATTAATAAATAGACATAAAGCACGGACATCACAACAACATGAGCACTGTAACGATGCCCTGGCTTGACGGTTTAAGTGGATGCAACAGACAAGAAATGATGGTGTGGGCGATTGTAAGTTGTTTGACCATTTGCAACGGAGGTCTAGCCCGCCTTGCCACATAATGCTTTGTATTGATCGCCAATGGGGCCAGGTACCTGTCTCTACACTACTGACCTACAAATTAGGAAATTCCCAGGAGTAAATCAGGTAAGATAGGTACCGTAGCGGTGTGCTTGCCAGTTGCGGAGACGGTGACAGGGTCGATGTGAGAGGACATGGCGTTTCCGCACATAAAACGGTTCAACTGCTTAGGTGTACCGGCGACTGAACCCCAAGGTGGCTGTTTGGTAGGATTACCCCCGGTCTCACACCCCTCCTCCTCAACCGACGAGCCCTTCTTCCAGGCACCGAAGAACGAACCTCGAACCGATCCCAAGAGAAAGACACAGGGCAGAAGGATGCCTGTGTGTCTTCTAATGGGAGAAGCAAGTCGAAACGCCAGTATTTTTGAGAAAATATTAACGGAAAATATTCCACAAACTACAGATCGATGTTCGCCCTCAGTCGGCCTGCTGTCTCGAGAATGAAAATCTCGTGCTGAGGCTCTCGCGAGAACGCCCAGTCCACCAGCTACTCTGCACATGTAGTGAAGCGCCACCTAGCAGGTAACTATAGTACGGCAGGACTTGTACTCCGGACAGCCCAATCAGCACCATGGTCAATGCCAGTTTTCCTCGGCAACCATCAAAATGGCATGGTTTTTACACAAACTACAACAAAACGAGTTCAGTAGGGTAAAGTGGTACCTAAAACAGCCAGTGGCAGGACAAAAACATTTCCACTGCCTCTTCAACTTCTTGGTCATGTGTGTTTTGTTTCACACTTCAGTCCAAGGGACCCAAAATTACTTTTTGCTATGCTCTGTCCTTTCTGCCTGAATGTTTGGTGTAAATTGCAATGGAAGGCTATTGCAAACACCCAATATTACGACTTATTTTAAATCATTGCTTGTTATGTTGCTTGATATGTTCCCCAGCCCAAACAGCCTTATTGAAGATTGGTCTTGAAATAATTTCCAAACTTTCAGATACCTTCATGTGTGTGTGTATCTGGAACGATGAAGAAAAACAGCATTGAGACTTTTTAATATCACAGGAACAGACATGAATTATATAGCTGATTGCTTGTTTACTTACAAGCATTATGTAACATGAAAACAATCTTGACAAATCACAACAACATCTACAAAATTTTAGGCAGGAACAACAACAAGAAAGAGAATCAAATATTTATACAGAAGCGAATTTGATTAGCATAACCTTCTGAGCACTGGTCTCCTATCCTCTAATGTGCAAAAATACCCCAGGAGACTTTTCTGGATGGGCAGAAGTTTGCAACTATAAATTGTAGAAAAATTAGAATGTGAACAGTCACATGGATAGTCCTTTTCCACCAGATCCATGGCCTTAAATGTCCCTGATCACACGTCTCTCCTAACTTTGTTACCAACATGGTTAAGATTACAGGTCTCCCCAAGTGCATATGAAAAAAAGGGGTTTTCTTGAATGACAAAAATTTTAAGACAACATTCTTCATTGTTATATGCATATCAAGTACAGTACTCTTTATATGTCACAACAAATTGGTAAAACATTCACTGGTTTCATTGAGCAGGCTTGAATCAAGTTCTTCCAACATCTGTGCCCCATTATATATAAAAAAAGTTCTTTACATGCTTGACAACTTAACACGTATTCATCATTTCTTCTTCCCCCGTGCAGATGTGCTTGAGCCACGTGTACTTGGTCTGTCTGGTGACTTGCGTCTCTTGCCTGACACAGGAGGGGTTGGTGTCTTTGCCCCTTGAGGTTTTGGAATCTTGTTCTTCTCCAGTTTGAACTCCAGGCTGTCCTGCACCTCCTCAATACTCGTCCTCAGCTTGTCCCGTGTGACTGTCGCATGCGCCGTGATGCTGTCTCCTACAACACTCGCTAACGTCTGAAAAAACAAACATTTTAGTGACAAACTGCAAAATGGGCAATCCTCTGCATCCCGAGAACAGCAAGTCATAGGTTTAGTAAGCCTAAGTTGTGCAGTAAACCTGTACATACCATCTGTCTTTCTTGTCATGGCTAATAGAAAATCAGCTTTTCAGGAAGTTCAAAATGGCTACTGTTAGGAGTTCACAATGACCTATGACCAATAAACAGCACATGTTGGCTACTCCTCAATGCACACAGATGTTAAGAGATTTCAACATTGGAAACTTTCATAAGCCAACAGATATCTACAGAAAGATAGTCATTACATGACAGACACAGTTCCCTATGTACTAGTTACCTCTCTATCCACAGGGCCTTCTATCCCCTCCAGCCTGCTGAAGGCTTCCTGGACAAGTTTGTCTCCTTCTTCCTCCAAACTCTGCTTCTGCGCTTCCCGTAGCTTCCTTCTCTCTGCCTCCATTGTCTGCAGTTCCACAACCTGTCGCTCATAGTCCCACTGCTTGAAAGATTTTCCTACAAGAAAGCAAATAGGGGTGGTACATGAACCAACTTATGAACTACGTTGCAACTTGAAGTAATTGTCACCTCAAATCTTTTTTATCGACAGGAATATACAAAACATAGGGAGGAAGTTATCCAATGTTGTTTTTTTCCAATATCAAACGGTAGTTAAAATGGTTCTACTCTTGTCCATGCAAACTGCTATACACAGGAAGTGGCCTAGACAAAATGGATACATATATTATTTAAAAAAAAAAATATTTCAAAGTCAGCAAGCACAACTGGCATTCTGTTCAGCACCATGGACAAGCCCAGACACATATTTTTTACCGGTTCTTTTACTCTGCCTTTGAGCTGAAAAAACTTGCAGATTTTAGACTTCCCATCTACTTGCACCTTCACCACACCCACCCATTATCACCCAAAACATGAAATCAAACAGAAATGACTCAGTGATTTTTATTACTCCGTGAAGGAGGCATACCTCCTGCAGGAGTATTGTGGTCAGCTGGTTTTTCGGGTTCGCAGCTAAAACTCACGGTTCCCTTTATTCAATCAGCATGTAATTTTATACGTCGTCTGCAGGCATGCCCGTGATGATGCACGTATATCAATATTTAGCGTAGGTGTTTTCGCGGTCAATGTAATATTTCGGGGCAAATGAGACTGGCCGCAAAAACCCGTTGTTTTGAATAGCGGGGGGGGGGGGAAGAAACCTTCAGGCAGAGGTGCGGTGTGGTCGTTAATGCGGACCAGATGCGGATTGTAATGCTTTATGAATGGGCCGGAATTGTCAAATGTGTTCGCACCTAAAAGTCATGTTTCTGTACGTTGTATTTGTATGAAATTGGGCATGTGGTGTGCCGTTATGTTCATGTTGATGCACGTGTCTTTGTTTTTACATCGAGGTAAATTTCATATTTCAAAATCACCCTATTTTTATTATTGTGGAATAGGCCGTAGGTTAAGTACATGTAGTTATGTGGTAGGCGAGGTTCTATAAGCAGATATTAGGTGGTTGTTGTGTATATTCGTTTGTGAGTATCTGTTGGGATTGTGACTTATGGTTTGCACCTACTATGATACCCTATCAAATGAATAATATGTAGTGCACTACACTGTTTCCAATCTGCAAAATATAAAAATTCACGGAGGACTGTCGCCTATGGACACTTGTTAATATTGAGCCTAATTCATATGTTTAGGTACTTTTGGACCAGGCAGCAAGACAAGCCCATGCCTTTTTGACATATGATATACATCTTTTTCATGAATCATGATAGCCCAAAACCTACCTTCTTTGAACAGCATTGGTTCAGGAGGAGGCTCCACTAACAAGTCATACTGTGACACCCAGCCGTCCCTGTTCCTCCCAAACACATACTGGTGCAGTCTGTAGTGCTGCATGTAGGACTGGAAGAACTGATCTGTGAACATCTTAAAGTTCCTGTCCCCGAGTCTCTGTGCATACGGCTGGGACCTGGTACTGTAGTGTTTTATTGCTTCCACTAGAGGCAGACCTGTGAATAAACCATTTCCACAATTAAAGGAAGATAAAAACTGAACAATCATTTGAAATTCAAAATCTTAATATGAAATATTGGCCATCAGAATATGAGTTCTACCTAATACAGGTTCAAGCAGTTTCATAAAATCATTTCAAGTGTAATAATTTGCACATATCAGAGGGGTAATGATATGTGACATGTATGAATGAGTCCCAAGGAAATAGGCAAATTAGATACCTGTATAACCATACTGAAATTGGGTACAACCATATGTAACAGTTCAAAGATCATATATAATTTTAACTAATCTTCATGATTATCACATATGGTCATATGTAATTATTTTCCATTATGTACAATGATTACAAAAATTTAAGCCTTAAACCATTATACATGTACATAATCAAATTAATCTTTTCTGGCCATTTTATGTCAAAAAGCAACTTACACATCAAAGATCACAAAGCCTGCAATCTTTCGATTCATTATGACTCTTTCCATTGAGGCTTTTCATTGATGTCATAAATAATTATACTTTGAATACCCAATGACCATGTTAGCAGGCATTTAAGTGGATTACACTGACATACACTGTAATTCAACATGATGCAAATGGCATCATACAGAAAAGCCTGTACAGCAGCAATGACTTGAAAGGGAGCTTCAAAGCTCTAGATAAAGCTGAATGATGGTCGATCCATTCTAGTCGCTGCCAATAAACTGACAAAGGAGCATCTTGTAATATAAACCACTGGATTGTTTGATAGCTTTTGTTGCATAGCACAATTAAACTTTAACCCTACAGTATTTCAGGATTATGATGGCCAATTGGAGCTGACACTAAGGCGCACAAGATGTATCAAATTCGCTAACCTTGACACTCCCTCTGCATCTCTGCAGCTAGCTCCATACACATCACAGCCTGAGACCAGGGGAAACCTTTCCCCACTGCAAACATGAAGTTGTCGTACAAGTAGTCCAGTAAAATGTCCTGCCTCATGTCGTCTTCTGGATCGAATGCCTGCCAGCCAAGTACCTTAGCCAGGGACTTTTTCCCTTCATCTGCCTGCACCATGAGAAAGGAAACAAGAGACTAGTGAGTGTTACAGCAGATAAGTCAAGATTTGACTCAGAAAAGAACAATATTACTAAGGCAGAGGCTGTCAATAATATTTTCGCCATTGGCAGGCTGTGTATACAGTAATAAGAATTTCACTATTGACAGGATGATAAGAATTTTTTTCACGATTGATAGCCGAGAATGTTCCTTGTAAGGCCACAGCAAGTAATTTTTATGGATGACATCCGCGCGCGCATTGATTTTCGCTCGATTTCGGAAAAAAAACAAGAAATTTTGATGCCAACCGACTGTGGTCAATATGCCAAAAATATGTCATAAACGGCCATTGGCAAGGCAAGGCTCTGATTTATTGTTTAGTATTTCATTTTTACTTTGATACAGTGTTATAAGTGATGTTGCCAATGAATCAAAACCATTTGTACAAAGATTGAAAGCTTTTATTTAGTAATTTATTTTTTCAAAGTTGTTTCAGAGACAAATTGATGTTGGCACAAGCGCTTTTCTACAATTGTTCTTGTTAATTGAGATTTATACACATGTAAAAGGACAGGTAATACTGTTAGATATAGGAATAAAAGACCTGTTGGTTGTGATATCATGTTTTGTCGCCACAATTCTTGTTTAACAAGGTTTACGATCTCAAAATTTAAAAATGTAGGAATCTTGTTTTTTGGCCTGCCTTGTTTTTTTTCGCCCTCTCGCATTAGATTTGGAGTCTGGGGAGGATGTCATCCATAAAATTTACTTGTTGTGGCCTAATGAATATTACAATTAACCCTTATATAATGGCTAACCATGAGAATGGTCTGTCAAATGGTGCAAAAATGATAATTATTGACATTTTTGGGCAAGAATGAATAATTGTTGAATGGATGTTTGAAAAAAAATGTGTGACACAGTATTTAAGTCCCACCTCCCATATTGTTACTATCAGGGTATGCAGTCTATATTGAAGATATGAAAATACACGTTTTTCCGCTCATTACTCGTTTTTAAACATGAAACGACCTAACATGAAACAGCTAGTAATTTCTTATGATGTTTGTGAAATAAGAATAACAGTCGATAGTATTAAAAAGGCACCCCGACAAAAAAGCAATAACAGAACCACAACAAAACAGAAGTTACCACCCCAACAAAATTATCAATGCACGTGCACGTGGTAAAACCATCACAAATTTGATCCCGGGTAAAACAGATTATATTTTGTGGCTAATAAAATGCAATATTTACCGGCTGAGAGGCTATTGTTTTGGCTTGGTCCGTTGTCACAGAAACCGTGGACGCCATTTTGAAACACCTCAAGTTGTGACACCTGTTGACCTCTTCAAGTCTCGCGAGACTTCAGATTCATCAATTATGGAAATCATAAATATTTCATATTACTGCTCATTTCTTAGATCTTGGCACAGCTGAAGGAAGAACAGGACTAATTTAGAAGTAAAGTAGGAGACCGTTTGCGCGAGTCAGGAACCGAATATCGTTCAGTTGCTGATGACGTTGTTTTCACTTTCTTTTGGCGAGAGTTTGCGAGATTTCAAACAAAGATGGCGCTGGCACCGAGAAAACTCAAAGTTGTGGTATGTGACATCATTTACTTGCTTCAGTTCCGTCAGTTTCTTCATATACCGACCTTTTCGCACACTCTTACATCATCTGACCAAGACTAGATTGCGTTCTTGCTTGTATCATTACCGATCGCACCTTCGGTTGTTGGTTCAACGTTATCGTCATATCGATAAGCAGCAGACGACACTCAACTGTCGACTGTCAAAGTTAATAATATTTTGGTCTGTGCGACTTTTTGATGGATCCTCGCCAAACCACAGGAACTTAAGTCCACTAAAAGACACTGCGACATTTGTCTAGATGATAGTAAAATCTTTATTTCGACTCTGCAACTTTCTCTAACGACAAAAGCAGAAATAATTCGACAAGATTGCGGTGTATGATAACGTTATATCATAACTGATCGCACCCTACATGTACTACGATGTAGGTTGCTCATTCATCGGGATGTCAGACGAGTCTGACCATTGTCAAGTCAGACCAGGGCGAATCAGGTCAAGTCTCACCAACACCTAGGTTGAGTTCTAACCCTTGAAACCTAAACCCCAACAGTTGTCAATGTTGCTGGTCCGACTCATCCTGATCCTGATTTGTCAGCATACAGCAGACAACATTTATTCATCAACCTTAAGTTGATAAGCCTGTGAAATTGGTGATGAAAAGTTGCAGTATTGATTCATTCTCATTAATTTTTCCAATCCATGACAACTAACTCCACTGAAGATGCACATTTGTGCCACTGAGTAGATGCCAGTAACCCATTTGATTAGTGTCCCTGACTAGACAAGCAGAATTAATTTGATTGATATGGACCAGTGCAGGTCAAGTTTAAGTAGGGCCTGGTAGACATCAGAAACACCTGTACGGCTCCAACTTTACCTGCACTAACCTGCATATCCAAGTGGTGTTACCAGCCCTACTGTCTATTAAATAACTTACCACCGTAACATTGATCTTGGTTGATGATTTGTTGTTAAATATAAGCTGTAATGAGGCTGTTTAAATACCCTGACAATGAACTTGAATAGATTCATTTTTGTGTCTCTTGTGTCATATCCTGATCCAGTTCATCTATCTGCATCTGTTTACTACTGTACTTTCCTGTGAAGCTGGCAGGGGGCACTGCTGCTGGATGGTGCTGAAGAGTTAGGAGCTTTGATGAAAGCTCCTTGTGAAGAGTTAGGCATCGATGCAATTCTTTAATTTTCCTGACCAGCCAGAGTCAAAGGCAGTTAGGCTTTCTATACAGAATCAAAATTCTGCTGACAGGTTTTACACTTGTTTAATAACCAAAAAGTTTTGATGCTGTTTTAGAGTGAATATTCCGTAATAGTTTTGCTATAGTGGTATGTGATGATATGCCATGGAGTTTGCTGCTGTACTATATCGGTTGGCTGAAATAATTTCAGGGCTCCAAATCCATTTTTGGGAATAGGTGCATTGGTGCACTTAAACAATATATTTAATTGCACAGAAAAAAAATTTGGGTGCACAACAAAGATAATGTAGAATGTAAGTAGCCTGGTATCCAGTCTTGTTAGCTTTGGTCCGCTCCCCAAGATCCGCTACCCTGCCAAGGTTTGTTGGCAGGGGAGCGGATCTTGGGGAGCGGACCAAAGCTAACAAGACTGGATACCAGGCTAGAATGTAAGCAAAACCTGACAACAGTTTTCAGCTTTGAAAAAGTGCAATGAATTTCAAATTCTATAATTTACTAGTACTTCCAAAATCGCAAACAAGTAGTAAATACAACAAAGGTTTTGTTATTTTTTCTGACTCTAATAACATGTCAAGAATATTGCTGTAAACTAATGTACACTAGTACCTTTACATACATAACCCTACACAAATACATGTATGTAAGTGCACCGGTGCACCCTGTCAAAAATTACAGGTCACAGAATAAATCATAAGTCTCTTAAAGAATATAAATTTCTGTTGAAGGAATTGTAAATAATCACACCAACAGTATTAAAAAAGCAAGGTACAAAACACCTTTTTTATGTCCCTATATATAGGATGTTGCATTTTGACTATGGTACATTTGTACTTGTAAGTTTATGAACATTCTAGGTTGGCGTATCTAGAGTCTTCACCCATTCAGAGCATGCAGCACCTAACCATGCACACCCAGTCCATTACCTTTCCTAATAACCATGAGTGATGAGACCTGCCACCAAGGCTTACTTGTTATCAGCTTCTCCCAGCCAGAACCATTTATTATTGAGAGCTTTTGCCCATCAGTGAATTGCATGTACATGCCATTAGGGCAGCAAACTTGGATGAACCTGACACCATGCACTTGAAAGGATATTGTCCCTGGGGGGTTGGGATAGACCACGGACTTGGATGTATGGATCTTACAGAAAAGGAATAGGCATGATTTCTAATGCACCTTTCAATGCAACGTAGAGGGAGTTACATTGTAATTTAAAAGGAGATTGAAAACCCAGCTGCTGTTAAAGCATAGGCATTCTTCCTAAAATCCTTTGGCAGTTCCCTTTGAATATTTTGTCAAGGAAGTTTACTGAACTCGTAATTTACCCTGTGGAACGTAATATCAGACAGAATTGCTGAACTGAAAATAGTTTGAATGGAAGTATCTTTTTTGTCATCAGAAAAAGACTTTATCCACAGACATGTGAGTGAGAGTGAAAGTGAAAGTAAAAGGATGGGGCTCATCAGTCTTTATCAGTCAAAGACCTTAGCAAAGAAGAGAGTTGATGAAAACTTAACAATTTGTTACAATGAATAAATGAATAATTACACTTTCTCACTATATGAAATCTCACTATATTGTTTCATTTGTTTATTACCCAACTTAATTCTTTTGTTTAATTGATTTATCTAAATTGTTATGAGTTGATAAAGGGAGGCCTTTACATAAGCATTAGCTTTTGGCCTCCCTTGCATTGTTATTTATACTACATTTGTAGTACTTATTATTTTAAGTGCAAATAAATAAATAAAATGATAATAAACACTTTAGTTCCCTTGTCACATGAAAATGGCTTATGAGACAAGAAAAATTCTTGCAGATGTATTAAAGTAGGGATAAAAGAATGTAACCTCTTATTAATTTTACTATTTCATGAATAAAGAAATAATAAAACATACAGTGTAGATAATAACTGAAGTATAAGGCAATTTGGATAAGCTTGCCATATCCCAAAACTTTGATGGATGTATTTGTTCTTTATTCCTTTGTTATACCTGGTTATTATAATATTATTTGGGGGATATCTCAAATGTGATAAGACATCTGCCAACATGTATACGCTGGACGATTTATTGCAGCAAATGTTTATTGAAATCATGCCTAAATCATAATCTTTGCTGTACTAGGATACAGTCAGTCATTTATAGGAATATGATCATCTTGGTTATCTATAATTATGCATGTGTTTCAATTCCCTATTTATAACATATAAAACCAGACTAACTTACAGACATTGAAAACTTCCACTAAACCTTTGAATTGACACTGCTACATTGCAGGGGATTGTGTTGATGCCATTTGAGGCAGAATAAGACAGATTAGGTCTCTGGAAAAGAAGCTCTTATCTCCTGTAAGCCTCTCATCTTTATTAGAGCTTTGAGACTGTCAGAATAATGGATTGCCCCTTACACATTGATCAGACGTGGATTAAGTGGAGCATGTCCAGACTACATATCCAGAAGAAGGTTATAACCTCCTTGCATCTGCTAACTGCTATACACAGGAAGTGACCTAGACAAGATTGATACATAGCATATGGAAAGACCATCTCCAAGTCAGCAAGCACAACTGACATTTTGTTCAGCACCATGGACAAAGCCTGACGCATACATTTGATAGCAGTTGTGCTGTACCTTTGGGCTCAAGGAAGGTGCAGACTTTAGGTTGGTCAACAGACATTTGTGTCCTTACCATTTGCTTATACGTTATAGTTGTAGACAATAATCTGTAACGGTCAAATTTGCTGGATTTATTTTTCTAGGAGGATTATCAAAAATGATGAAAACCATGTATTCCTGTTATACAAGGCATGGTTGTATAACAGGAATACATGGTTTTCATCATTTCTGATGATCCTCCTAGAAAAAGGCATGGTTGTATAACAGGTTGCTATCAGGTGGTGTTGGCAATAATGGATTGTTTGATAGTCATCAGCAGCTGCTGTGACCAAAGGGCTGAGTACAATGCCCCAGGGGGCACCGTTAGCCATTGTCTGTTGTGAATATGGCAGGACACCCCTCTAGAGAATTGACAGGCTCAGTTCTTTCAGGGTGAGTCTGGTCCTGACACTTGTTGTTCTATCTACAGTAGCAGTGTCTCTTTGATACCATTCCATGGCGTTGACTAGTAGAAGGGTTTTTTCTTGGCCCTTGGAAGGTCCATGTAGCTGTATGAGTTTAAAAGTTTTAGCATCCAGTTAATGTTCCATATTTGTTGGTGAAGATGATAGGTAAAATGGCATTTGATACTTGCCTTCATCTCCCCAAGTTAAAAAAATACTACATATGTAATATTAATAATAAATCTGGGTTATTTGGAGTCCACAACATCCTTAAGTATCTACAGTCTCTCAAAGTTTCTTGATTTTGTGCCAGCTGATAAACCTTGAAACACTGGAAGTACAATGATACAAGCTAAATGTTCCCGTTATATTTCAGTGTACTAGTTGTAGTTGCTTCTTTCTGTAGTTGGATTTGACAAAACATTCTCTATGTATTATTACTCCTGTGCTCATTCTATGGACACTTCATGGTGACCAATGTAGCACAAAGTTGGCTGATGATCGTGAATATTCAGATACAGCATCTAGTAGATCTACTATACAAAATAGTAAATATCAGCTGTTGCCCTTGATCCAGAATATTCAACACTAAGGCCACACCGATTTGATCAATTGGTAGCATTTGGGGCTATAATCATATAGGATGCAAGCCTTTTTTTCCCTGTGGCTTCATATTTTTTCTAAAAAAATCAAAGAACCAACATATTAAATTGGTGTGGCTGAGGTGGCTGAATTTATTGTTACCAAGCTATATATAATTCTATTTGGTCGTATTACATTTAGCATGTTTAATTTTCTACAGAGACGTGCATATAGATTATGATTTTAATGTCCTATATGTACATAAAAGCTTCATTTATATATAGGGCAGTAATTGTGCCCTATTGTTTCAAACAAGAAAGATAATGGCGTATTTGCGTGTGGTTGCTATGTCAACCAAAAGGGTGTTGCCCAAATATTTACCTTCCACTTCAAGGGTCATTAAGCTGTTTGTCCCACACAGTGTATTCTTGTCTTCGCGTGGCGAAAAGTATGTTTCCACAGCACTTCTTTATTTGTATGCCAGAAGTTGCATAGAAGCTTAGAATAATCCTTCATATTACATTAGGCACAACATTAGAGAATTTATTTTACTCATATGAGGATTGTGGAATGGTTATGTTGAGAAGTAATGAGGGAATTTCTATGCTTATGTCTGGTGGATGCACTTTCACCTCTTGGGATATCTATATATACTATAAGCTTTACAGGTATACATTTTATAGAAGTATTGGTTTCACTGTCTCTTTTTTCCTGTGGACAAAAGTAAAAACGTTACCAGACATTTTAATTGTACCAAAGTGAGTTTATAACAGTACTGCTGCATAGCTGTTCTGTGTCATGGGGAAATACTCCCAGTGTCCATGCCTTGCCGATGAATGGGTGCGGAGCAGCAGAGTTTATTTGTTATTAAGGTGGCACCTAGGTGTCCTTTGTGCATGGTGAGGATAGCTTTCACCTTTCCCACTGTGATTGACCCCATGTCCTCACGTCTTACAATTGTGGTCATAACAGACCGGTGTCGTTGTACATTGTTGTGTTTCACCGTTACCTTATACTGTAGCCGCCCCGTCATTGCACCATCTGCCTGCGTCCCATGCAGCATTACCACGTTTCTATTGGGCCACATTCCTTATGGCAGATTGATTATCCATTAAGGCATCGTGAGGTAAGGTAACTCAATTTTCTTGACTAGCCTGCTATATCCTAATCTTGATCAACCAGGGAATACATCTACTAGTACCACTTCTTAGATGAAAATGAACTGAATTTGATAATAGCAAAGAAGACAAGGCTGACAACTGCCTATATGTGTGGTATTGCTGTATATATTTGTACATGGACACTTGTGGGTTCCAACGTTTCTGTATTTGGAGGTTACCTTCTTCCCTTCCCTATACTTCAGATATTGAATCCTACAGGTCCTTGTAGGACCAGTGTACTGTCATGTCATGTTGCAGATGACACAAATGTAGCCGAGATGTGATAGCTCATTTGTAACCAAAGCTCCTCACGCTCCTAATGGAGATCTATTCCCACTTCTCCTGATTAGATTTTTACAAGGTGTAGCCATCAAGGCTTGTGGGCCTTAAGCTTGTAATCAATCTGAAAGGATTGGACCTCTTGGCAGGGCTATATGTGTTCTGAACCTGTGGGCCTTGCAAGGTTTTGAACCAAAGGATCATTATTTCCCACTTCTTGAAAATGAGATTGAAACATAATGATCCTCTCTAAATGTGGTTACATTGAAACAAGTCACCTTGCCTGTGGCATATCGTGGAGAGTGTGGAAATCATGGGTTGGCTGCGGTGTGTGTGGGGGAATAGGTGTGGTATAAGAGAGATATGTTGTAGAGATAAAGATGTTTTTGTCATGGTGGTATGCCAAAACTGATGGTATCAGAGAGAGATGCACAATGCAAGCTTATATCTATTTTAATTATGTGAGAGAGACAATGGCATTGATTTTCAATATGTTCATGATACCACTGTCACATGTAGATGGAGACTCTAACCACTATTTTGATGATTTTTCATTAGGTCTGAAATTGTAGGTCTTCACTCTGCCCTCGAGTCTAATATTACCGAAGTAAATTTTGTTTGGAATAAAACGATTTATGATTCTTCCAATCTGTTTATTTCATCCAGCTTGTGTTACATGTCAATTGATGTCTACTCTAGCCATCTTCCTTTAGAGGAAACTTACCAACCTCCCATTATTACGTTTTTGCTTTTTCTCTCATTTTCATTTTTAGACATGTACATAGGTCTTTTCAAAACATGCCACTGTATTTCTAACAATCCTTAGTAATCCCTCTAATGTTGTGAAAGCCTGATCTGTAAATTTACGTAAATCTGGTTTGCCTGACATGAATCCCTGCAGAACTGAATAGTTCTATGATGAAGTCAGCATCAACAGCCACGTAGCATGTATTGTACCAGCCTGTGTTTACACAGCCAAGGTCATGTACACTGTACCCTCACAAAGAACTTCCTTCTCAGGAAGCAACCTTGTCGATTTGTCAGTGTTACTAGTAAGACATGAGAGCAGACTTTTCAGTCCCTGCAGGACAGAAAAGAGAGGACACTTGATTGTTGTATAGGGCTGATCTAGAAATGATGGTGTTCATACTAGGGTTGGTTACAAAATACATGAAAATTGAAAATAGTACAATAATATCATAGTGCTTATTATCCTTTATTTGTTGTACTTAAGAATGGAAAAAAACGTTTAAAATTGAACATGCCTCCCATCATTCTAAGTAGAGATATAAGCAATGGCAGAGAGTATTCGTAATCTTAGTAATGTATTATAATTACATTGTTTTGCATACTGGCACAGGATTCACTGGATAAATGTCCACCCTGACCCTGCTGTTTTGCCATTAACCAGGCACATTAACTGCCATTAGACAGAAGCTGCCTGAAGGAAACTCTTAGATCGTGACCTTTTCCAAATCCTCTAGATTTCATGAAAGCCAGGGCAAGGGTAAATCAGTATACTGATCCCATCTGGTTAATCTTGCTTCAAAATACTAGCTGCTTATTTTTCCCTGGTATTTTTAGGAAAGTAGAACATATTTTTAGCTTTCCATTGATAATTCCAAATGTAGGAGTAACTTCTGAGTTACAATTATAGTTGAAGAAAATGTTACATCATATCCACTGGCTTGAGTTGGCTCTTTGCTTACAGCAAAAAATTAGCAAGCTACATTCAAAAGAAAGGGCAAGAGCTGTATCCTGGTCTTCACACTCAGCTCTTTGCGTTATTCAATGCTGAAGAGCTCTTTTACCAATATTCAGACCCTTTCATCCTACGATCACTACGCATTCTATTGGCTAAGTCCTTCTGAAAAGAGAGCTATCCAGCTTGATGCACTTGTTTGGCCTATCATTCTCATTTGCATATTACCATGGCAACTGTCAATGTATACAACCTTGCCTGCCATTGTGTGCAGCCTGTCATGTAATGTAAGCCGGCTGGCTGGGACCTGAAAAGGCCTGTATGACTTGCAGTCAAATGTACAACAAATCACGCATGCTGTCCTGTATTCCCAGGTGTTTTTCTTTTTACTGTTCTACTGTATGTAACACCATATTCTCAAGATAAGTTTGTTTTTACATGCCGGGAGTTACAGTCTGCCTGTATTTAATTTGAAACAGTACAATGTATGGCCCAAGGGGTTTTTAAGTGTACAACCTGTGAAGCATGTGACATTTTTTAGGCAAATGTCAGTGTTAATATATTACTTGTTATTGCAATGCTGCTATATCTACTCTGAAAACATCATGGAAACATGGGGATTTTTGTGATAACCTCGGAGACATTGTTATGCAGGCTGACATGTTGTTTATCTTTACCACAGGTGAAAGTGTGAAGAAACGTGATTAGACCCGGTGTGAGGAAACACACACCTCAAGACGCAAACTGACAGCTGGGAAGCACACTACACAGGCATTCAACTTCCAGCCTTTCCTTCAAGATTGGAGACAATTTTACAGACACTAGGGAAGAATACCTAGCAGATTTGAGACTTGGGAGAGACAGGCGTAGAGCAGTACTAGTGTTGTAACAGGTGGGTGTTTACCATTCTGTCAATTTTGATCAAACCTTGAAAGGATTAATGTGTTGAATGTAGCATATGGTTAAGTGATTTAATACCTTGTAGCAAAATTCTATTAATTTTGTAGAGGCCTGTGGCTTATCTGGGTGTTTTTAAGCAAAGCACAGTTTTCTGTACTAAGCTTGTATGTGTCGATATTGATGCTGGTTGGGTTGAATTTTAACAACCTAGTCTAAGGAGAAAGGAAGGTACCAAATAAGCAAAACTAAAACCTTTAAGTCAAATTGTACAAGTCTTTTTATTAAATTAAGTAGGAATAGAAGGAACCTGGGATTTGCACTTGGTCTACATTTCATCCCTGTGGTCTGGGAGTTAATTAGATAACGGTACTAATCAGCTTGTCATCCCTTCCTGAGGATAATGCCCACACCCTTAAGGCCTGGAGGTATCATCCCATGTAGACTGGATCACTGACATATTGTTGGAGGTTGTTTTTATGGACTAGAATTTCAAGAAACTTTACCGTAATCCATCCAAATTGGAGAGATAAAACCTAGATGAGAAAGAGCCGTATTGTGTACCAGATGGGAATTGCCACAAACAGAGACCACTTCTGCCTGTTTGCTTTAGGAAGCCTTTACCAAGATGACATGTTGACGGTAATGCTAACAGGGATTACAGTTACTGTAGCTCCTGCAGTGTCTGTACCCATGCTATAGGAGGAGATTTACTGCGTTGGTGTAGGGCTATTGGGACTGTTTGTCTGTATTGAACAAAATGGCTACGTGGTCCTTGATTGATATTGTAGTAGGCCCTCTATCTAAGAAATCTCATTTCGAAGGCAAATAGGAAACCTGTAGGCTTAGATATTTGCTTGAATCAGGATCAAATCTAAAGCAGGAATTTTACAATGGCTCTTCGCACACTGCGTGCCTGCTGGAACATTCTGGAATGAGTTTATCAGTTATGTGAGAACCTGGTAGAGGATCTGATATTCTGTTATCTGCCTCCTTCAAGGTTGCAGAAATACCATTTTCTTGCCAGAGATTTGCGATAAACACATACGTACATTGGCAGCCTAGCATTTACATGAACATAGCAAGGATTTTGATGTACAAGTTCAAATGCAGAGATCAAACTGTGCTGCGGAATCCTTTTCTTGTGACCTCCTGAAGGGATGTTCCAACAGTTTACTTTCATCTTCTTGCGAGCTTATGGAAGTAGATTTATCTGATGATGGGAAAGGCCTGAAGGTAATTAGAGGTTCTTCTTTGAAGACAGAGGGGAACATTGTGGGATTTTCAGTAAAAGTCATATTATGAACCCTGTAACAGTCAAGCAAAAGCATCCAAACTTCCTCAAAATCCTTCTTTACTTAATTTACATAATCATTGCATAATCTTGTCCATTTCGTCCTCTTCTAAAAATAGCTGTCATCAGTATAGTACCTTGGGCTTTATAGATCAGAGTAGATTCTTTGGCCAGGTAGGAATTAAAGTTTCCTGTTGGGGCTGCTCATCAATATGCTGTCATTTCTCGTCCATGCGGGTTGTAAGGAAATCATATCTTAGTACATCCTATGGGTTCTGTGCTAATTAACCTGTTGACATGGTTTATTCTGTATTATTACATGTATATGGAAAATGTGTGTACTGTGGCACTGTACAATGTAAGTTACAGTCAAAAGTTGAAGGCCAGTGGCCTGTCTTCTTGGAAATAACAGGAAGTTGGATACTAGTATATGGTTGGCTTCAAGGTGGTCAGATTACAAATTTAAACCTGGTAAACTAAGGCCAAGTTTATCAGAAGGAAATGCTTTGGAGTTATTCCTGTCCTACCCTTGTATGCTCCAAGATAACTTGTTTTATCTTTGATGTCATTTGGCTAAGCTTTAGTCTGCACCTGAGCACAGTCATTGCTAAAGATACTCTCTGATATTGATAAGAAACCTATTATAAATGCTAATCTGTAACTGAAGAGGCTTTAAAGCAAGTGTATTGAACTGTAGCTACAGTTGCTGTGCCATTGCACCTGTGCCTCATATGGAGTCTGTGAAGCATGATGATAAAATTATGTTTTATTACTAGGTGATGATGATATTTTATGACAGGGGCAGTTTAGCATGAAGCATGAAATGCTAAACTATGAGCTGCTAGGGTCACAGCTACCCTGAGCAAAATATTCCCTTGACGGTTGGAAGGCAAATAGTGCTTCAAAAGAAGAAATATCATATAATCTTACTGTATGGCAGTCTTCATCCTTTAAAATCATTTAGAGGATTTTTTTAGCTACTGCATGAACAATTCATAGTTGTTGTAATTGACTTCTGTCTACTTCAGCACACCAATGTTCCATCAGTATATTAAATACCCTTCTGTGTCTGTATAGTCAACTCAAGTGCTTTCTGTGGTTCAGTTAATTCCACTGAGGGAGCTTTCCAAAGATGAACATTAAACATTTATATGTCATCCTCTTGTTGCCGGGATAACTAATTCACTCACTGAACCTCCTGATAATGTCAGTATTTGTTGTTATTTATAATATTACTTTCTGGCTAGTTATGACAATATGGACATACTGAAGAGGACTAGACAAGCCTTTTGTAGAAATCCATCTACCGTGCCCGCATTGCTGGTGTTACCTCATGATCAAATGGCAGCCCAAACGAACCAGATTCAAATAAAGCTATTAACCTTTCTACCTACGTAACCTAGTGTCAGTTTACTTGAAACTTGATAGTTCTTTTACATATTCTGGAGAAGAATCTGCCAACCCTACCTGCCCCTTGACTATCCCTCATTATAGTACAGCAAGGTCACGACTTTTCAAAGTCATTGTGCCTCTGGCCTGAGTTGGACAACATTGCTATAAATAGAACCATATACTGTCTCCCTTGGGCATCCTTTTTTAACACCTGATCACATCATGGCCTCCCTGCTACCAGAGGCCAATCCCAAATTGCCCAGAGCAATTTGTACGCAATTAGGATCAACTTGACTGATTGCTCTCTGGATAATTCATTTGGTTTCATTTGGTACTCCTGATCGTGTGTAACAGCAGGGTATGGCAACATATAGATGGAAAAGGAATGGCTGTTTCTATGCTGCAGCAGGTTTGCCATGAGAAGAATGTATTTTAGAAATTTTTGTCCTTTGAAAGCTATTCAGCATGCTTGAAATACTATCATAGACAAGAAATTATGTTGAAGTTCACCAATAATTTTCTTCTGAACAGTTTTTATTCGTAAGTTATGGTTTGAGCAATTTGGGAAATAAATGAGGAAGATAATATATTAGCAGATTAGGACTACCAAATGTTGGCAGGTAAATTTCCCTTGGTCGTCTATCAAAGAACTTAATCATTCAGGTGGTGTTGACATATCCAGGTCAGCTTAGTGAAAGTAATTATTTCGTGCATCACGAATGAACAAAATCTTTTTGCTGGGAATGCTATGTTGTCATTAATGAGTTACACATGTTGTGAATGATTCATTAAGTATCTGCATCACTATGGTGACCAATCACATGTTACTGTGACGAATGTAGCAGGTTCTTACACTTACAGGTTATCAATTTGTCAGGCCAGGTAAGTTGTTTATAAACCTGTTGGTCTTCTGTTTCAGCCAATTAACTATTAACTAACTAAAATCTAAAATCTAAAGTTCTTATTCTATGACACTGGTCTTTTCTAGCATCTCTTATTTATAGGCCAGTCCATGTGCAAGCAAATTTGCATTGGTTACAGCAAAATTCAATAGGGAGAATATTATTAATTAGCATTACTTACTTTCTCACTATAAGTGACTCAACCAATTTAACGCATTCGTCCCTTTCCTGTTATAGCTAGTTGTGTTTACTTCGGTCTTTAAGTTAAACTTAGCTTTGGCAGGTTTGTTAATTTATGAAAATAAGGTATTTGTAATATGACTTGATGTAGATGTAGTTTTGAAATTTGTGTGTTCTGTAAAATATTACTATGAGTCTGAGGATCTAATCACACATGTTGATTGGAAAGGGAGTAAGAGATAGTTGTTTTATTCTCTTGTAAATTTTACCCATATGGACAAGTAATTCTGCCAATTATGTTTGCAAACAATGTTTTAGCTGTCAGATAATGTACATGTACTTTGTGACACAAAGTTATGGTACAAAATTTCATGATAGAATTCATAACAATTTGTGGGCCTGACATCATCAGGTTTGACAGCACTTTGTACCAGTTTATTGTGCTTTCATCAATATTACATGTATATCAAGACTGTAATTATTATGTAGCTGATTTGCTTTCATCGCCTGTCGTGATCCAGAATGACTTTGACTGAGTACTCATACCACCAGTTGGCATGCATGATTCATAGCATTACCCTTTCTATGTATCACCTACGGCCAAAAATGCCATTTCCTTCGTATCATGGCCACATCACATTATGGCCTTTTGGCAACTGAGGAAGGATACATGAATATTTTGTAATCTAGTGTCGTCTGTGATATCTGCTATTACATTTTATAAGCAGGATGTATGGTGGTAGGATATTGTGTTTCCTGATTGCTAAGTGGTGTTATTCCTATGTCTCTTACTAGTCTTTGTGTATGTGTTAGACTTGCTGTATCTGTATATTAGCCGGTATAACCACCCTTCTGTGTAACACACCAGCTTTGCAGACGTGCGGCATACATCTATCTGTATGGTATGCTTGCCTGCCTTTGCTATTATTGTAATCTCATCTTGTGTTAAAGAGGGTTCATACCAAGACTTCCCAGAGATGACAGCTATGTAGATGATATTACTATACTCTAGCATGAAAATACCATGTGATCTCTAGGCTTTTCTATATGTTGTGAGTCATTAGACTTTTATTGTCAGTCTTTACTATGTTGCAATCAATATTTTCACATTTTTGCATAGTCGTTGTTTATGATATAATGATATTCAAGCGTGCTTCATGCATTATCTTGTCAATGGATTAGATCCAAAACCAAATCGTGACGCTCCTGTAGCCTGAGAGAGCGCTTGCATGCCAAGTTTTGATAGGGTGTGAGTCAGAGGAGTGCCTTGGTATAGAGTGTGTGTAATTCTCCTTGACAGGTGCATTAATGGGAGAACTAAGTCGGATTTCTGGACACACGCAGAGACGAATGAGGCGAATTTGTGCGGATGCCGCTGTAGAGAAGTCTTTCTATTCCCTCGGGACAGGAAAAGCAGTGTGACGTTAGTCATCATTACTGGAATTACACATTAGAAAGCTTGGTAATGCAGCTTATTTTGAAAGCATTGCCGAAAGAAGGAGGATTGTGTCATCCGGCTCTCAAATAATCTGAGAAGGAAGTTCGCCTAAGGGTGTCATTATGATAAAAAATAACATGGCTTGTTTTAAGCTGTACAGCCCTCCAATGAGCTGTTTCCAAGAACAGCTACTTGATTTGCTGACCAGAGGACATGTGGGGCCAGTAGAAGAGAATATTAGTCTAACTTGATAGTTATACCCACTGGGATGAAATGTTATCTTTCAGCACTGATATGGAATGTAATGTGCTGGTTATGTGATTTTGCAGACCATTTAGTACTTGTGCTTCTCTCTCTATGTGTAGCTGAAAAGGTTCAGTAAGTACCACTTGGGCCGCTAATGTTGAAGAGCCTTCAGTTGTGTCTCCTATGGCAACCCATCAAACAAAAGCTGCCCATGTGTAGGAATTAGAAGGCTGTTTTGTAGAGTCAGGATGGCTGGCCATGGGCCTAGATGCTGTTATGGTATGGTGTACTTGTGTAATGGTAGTTCGATGCCATGTTGTTTCATTTGTTGATATTCTTGGGAGGGTGTGATTTGTGTGTTCTTTCTCCTTGGTGCTGAAAGTACAATCTGTGTTGTTGAGAATTTTTTTGTTGCAACTCTAAACTAGATTTTTGCTGGCAATACCATCCTGTTAAAATGTCTATCACTATTAACATGTGTTTTTTCTGTAATCTGTAGTGCTTTAATCAGTCATGTGTTCCAACGCCCAGGTTAAACTTAAGGCTGTCTTTTTAGATGTCCAAAGAATATAAAGACTGTTAAAACACCTGTCCAAAGAATGTTCTTGTTTATTGGGTTAGAAGCAAGTTGCCTCTATTACGTCAAAGCTTCACATCTTGCCAAGCCTAAACACTCGCATAAAGGGATTTACTGTTCCCTTGGCAACAAGGTAAACAAGAGGTTAAGTTAGAGGGCTCACAGGTGCAAGAGAAAAGGATGATCGGATGTGTAGACAGTTCCAGTATTGTGTGTTGCTCTTGTACTAGTTTGACTTCAATCTAGCTTATCTAAAATTTGGATAAAATTATCCAACCTCTGCAGTAATTTTCTTTACCATTGGCAAGTGTTTTCTCTGTGACAGAATATTCATTTGATAATTTTTGGAGATGAGCCTTCAAATTCCTCATACAACTAATACAGGTTTGGACTTTTTCAATTATTTCTAACATATTGTGTTAATGTTACAATGTCTTTCAGGATGCAAGGTGAGGGGGACTTATTGAGAACTTGTATTTCGTGAGAAGGAAGATGAATCGAAGTCCCCCAACCCAACCCCCAATGGCACCACCACGGGAGCCCGGACAGCAGCCCCTCTCCGAAGTGGAGCGCTGCAAGAACGTGTACTTCTGCAAGAGTGGAGACCACCATTTCTCAGCCTGCAAGGTCCCCATCTCCAGAAAGAACTTCAGAACCTTTGATGCTCTTCTGACGCACTTGTCCCGTCGAGTCCCTCTGCCGTTTGGCGTACGTAGTATCCATACTCCGGGCGGCATTCACGGGGTATCGTCGATAGAACAGCTGGAAGATGGGAAGGCGTACGTCTGCTCGGACCGAAAAGGAAGAGCAAAACCGGTGGATCTGTCGCTTGTATCACGAAGACCACCACCATGGCACCACAGTAAGCCAGACAGTGCAAAACGACGAGCGTTGCTCCTCAGCCCAACACGCAAGAGAGTGAGCAAGACCTCATCCAACGCATCAACCGTGTCAAACAACCTGACTGTCCGAACACCAAAAAAGATTCTTGTCATGAAAAATGGGGACCCTTCGCACAAGCATGTCTTTCTGCTTAATCGACGGACGGCACAGAACTTTGAGAACGTGCTAGACGATATCGCTCAGGTTTTGCGCATCGCTGTCCAGAAACTCTTCACAGTGGAAGGAAAGAAGGTGAGTGGAAAGACTATGTTTTATACTATATGGCCGACAGGAAAGTGTTGTTTTTATGAATGTACACAGCCAAAAGATTTACCATTTTTTTTAGCAAAGGTGAAGATTATAATTATTATGTTCCATAGTTTATAAGCAAGGGTTTCTCCACACAACAAACATATCATTGTGGATGCATCCTTCTGCAACAGCTATTTTGGATTCATTCTGTCTGGAAAGAAATGTTTCAATCACATGCAAGTAAAAGGAATCACAGTAACAGTTGGTTCCCTAGTACACGTGTATAGCAGAAGTGACGCAGGTCCTGCGTGTCGAAAACATCCCTTACCGAGTTACGGGTGACAAACACTTGGAGTGTCTGCGGCACGCTGGGCAAACAAACGTGTCAGCAAACACATTTGACAAGCACTTAATGCCGACTCAAGGGTGGAGGGAACAAAGCCTGATTTCCCTGGTGTTTCTCCAGAATGTTGCTTGTAGAGTTAACTGTTCCTGTGGTTCCTGTTATCCTGGACTCTAAAACCTGTACAGAGCATTTCTGTCTCAGCTATGAGGGAAACCATATAAAACATAACTGCACATGTCACAAAATGCATACATCAAATTTGTCTAACTTGTGGTTTCAAAAGGATTGGAAACTATAAAATGTTGGCTTTGTTTACCAGTTTGAGTTCTCATAGAATAAGCTGGGAGACAGTTTGCTACTACAATACCTTTGCACCTGCAGCACTGTAAAACAAACTGTAACTAACTGCTCTGAAAACTTCTGAATATTGTTACCTTGGGTATCCATGATATAAGTATGAAGTTTTCCGTCTTAACTCTGTTGTCAAAAATGGATCAACAGATGGACAGGAACATAAATTCTGCTGTACAATGTAAGTTTTTTTTTCTGTTAATGAGTAGAATTGAATTGAAATTAAATTTTCCAAATATAATGAACTTGACTGTCCAAAGTGTACTTACGTTTTCAAAACCATGCTATTAAGAGAAGTAGTTACAAAAAATATAAAAGTAAATTAAAAAGACCATTTATTCTAGAAGGACCCTTCAACTGAATTGCTTTTAAAAGGTGTTCCCAGGTGAGCATCTGTCCTTTGACATGGTTTTCTGGAGCATGTTAAGGGTGACTGAGAAGAAAATCCAGTATTTACCTGTGGGTTAAGAAAGGATTTCGCCTTAAGTAGCACACCTGGGTCTCAAGATGCCTCCTAAGGAAATGACAGTACAGTTCAAATACACATTACATCACCAGGCCAGGATCAAAAGGAAACATACATAACCTTTCATCTCTGTTATGTAGATGTGTGCATCATGGTTTTGCAGCTAACAACATGATTTCATAGTTCTTCTTATTTTGTTACTACATGTATTTATTCTTTCTGGCATGTGATATACATATAGAATACAACACGGTGTATTCCGTATTGCCCGAGGTATCGGCCCAACCGCGAGTCGGATCACCTGAAGGCTGTGTTGTATTCTATTTATATCATACCCACCCTAGAAAACATGTATTTCAATGTGAAATGAGGTGTCCCTAAACAAAAAAACTGCAACAACATCAATTCCAACGTCCGAATCCTGTATTCCAATTTTCGAAAGCGGCGCACACGGTTGGAGCGAAACATGTTCGAATCGTTCTATGGAAGCCCGGTTTATACACCCGGTTGTACAGTAAAATACAACACGGTCGGGAGCACTGTATTGCCGCCCGGGTATGATATAAAAGGTGTATAAGATGTGCTAGAAGAAAAATGAAATACTGACAAAAAAACACTTTTTGATAACGTGTATACTGAAAGCAACATTTCTACATTTTTACAAGTACTGGTATAGCTGATGTTACATTTCATAAGATGAAAATTGGCTGTTGAAACCTGTTGTGTTATCTGCAGCATTTTGCCAAACTGGACCGGCATATATCTAAGGATCAGGCAGAAGGAACCATTGTGCATATGCATGTGGCAAGTCTTTATTAGAGTGTAACGAGGAAGATTTTAGGTCATATCCTGTGAGAGGCATTTGGTGCATTCTGATGCCATAAATCACTGTGTTTCAAGCATACACAGGGGAAAATAGAATGGGCTCTGATGGGCAAAAACATTCTTATCATTGAGAAACAGAAATGTGTTCTCTAAATGGCCCTAATTAATGGCAAAGGGCTGAAGACAAATCACCCACTCACGCAATTGCATCAGATTTCTTCTTATTTGTTTCCAGTTACGTGTCCCTTGTGTCAGGATTATACATTGCGCTTACACGTTTCTGTTATAAAAAGAATTCGTGAAGCAGCTTGTAATGAAAATTGAACTGTAGGTGGTTGAAGGCTGGGGACAGAGATGGATAGTGTGCTCTGCAACAGGACAGGCATTTTAATCAAACTAGTGGACATCAAATTGGGCTCTAATGTCCCTATGTGTGATGAAACTTCTGGAATGAAAAGTTTTTGACAGTTTGCTGTCGAGCTGGCACCTGTCAGCCACGATAATGACCTCTTTGATGTCTGCCATGCATAGTGTATTTTTTTTAAGAAATCAGTAAACAGGGGGTTTAGGATCAAAAGGAAGAGCCTGTGACGTTGCTATTCATTCGTTCCCCCACAAATGTGAGCATTCCTTGTGTGCCATGACCCTTGCAAGACCTCCATTTGGCATAACCCAGTTTTGGGGTAAATCTGCCGTAATTCTGAAGATCTGTTCTTTTCCACCTAATTACTCAGATTTGAAATCCTCTTACAGGATGCCCAGTTGTTACAAACTTCTAAACATCCTGCCAGCTCGGCTGGCTTTGTTTATGTTCTCCATGACAACCTTTGTTGGAGGGTAATTAGGGCAGACAACCTCGGCCCTGAAAAAGTTCTGGGTACTATGGCGACCTCATTCCCCCTTGTTATGGTGCAAAATTTAATAGTATTAGCCATCTTTTATTTTCTTTGTCTAAAGCGCAACTCATCCAAAGTGTCAAAGTTTTAAGCTTAATTAAACGTTGTATCTTACATGTATATGCTTGAATGCAAAATCCTCTGTTGCTTTGCTTTCTACTTCATCTGATAGCATAGCTATTTACTCTGCCTTCTGGGCAAATCTGACAAGGTCATCTCTAACAGTGAAATTAAGTTGGTTGCTATCAGCTGTGACATCATTTATGAACATCAAAAGCCTATTTACATAATCCACATGTACACATTTGTGGTTAATGATGTAAGAGGCCGATAAGTTGACTTTAACTTCATCAACATTAAGAATAAAAATCCTTCTGCAATCAGTGATTGTTTTGTTCTGTTTTGACGACATTTTTAGCTCACATGATTAAAGCATGTTATGATAATTATAGGTTTAGAGTAAATTATTGCAGAAGAACAGATGCCTTGTCAGATAAGCAAGGCTGTAATTTCTCACCAGACATCAGTCTGGTTTCATTAGACTGGGTGTGTCATCAAGGATTTGTTACCATGGTTACCTAATCAAATGTCACAACTTCAAAGTAGGGTGAAACTCTCAAGGGAATAAGCCCATTAATGTTCAGTTTATTATATAATTCTAGTATAACGAACTCAAACGTTCTTGACATTCTATACAGTCAATTCAGCCTTCCTTGAATCCAAAGCATTTTCTCATGCTATTAAATGGCTAAGATTGTTGATAACAATGATAAATGTTGCTGATCTTGCATGATATCAAGGTCCATGGAGGTTTTGTCAAGTTTGCAGTCTATGATTTGTTCTACACATAAATTTGCTTCTCTGTGCCAGTCTATGGCCACTTCGCATGGAAGCCTTTGTTGTGTGCCAGTAACCATGCCATAATCACGCTCTAAGGTACAGTCTCTTAAACCTTTTAAGAATTTTCCATTATCTGCATTAAGACTGTTGAACTGAGCTGCGCATGTAATGTAAAGCTCTTAAGAAGTTTAGGCATTATGACAGAGGGCAAAAGGGCAGGCATTTGGAACAGACACACAAATATACACCCAAGCCATTACACTCCTATCATGCAGTTATCTGGAAACATTTGGAAGATGAAAATCATTGCTGGCAACATGCTTCAAGAAAGTGGCAGTTTGTCGTGTAATATAGGCGCACACAAATTTATCAGATGAAACAAACTGTATATTGGATACATAGTGAGAGATGTAGTGTGGTATTATTCCAGCAAGAATAGGTCACACTGAGTCTTTGTACAGAAAATAAAAGATGTTTTGTTGAACAATTAAATAGTGTATTTTCAGACTTTGGTCAGACCATCCTGGTTTGCTAAGTAAAAAGGTTGCCCTGGCAGTAAATCATGTCTATAGTAATAAATACTAAATACTGTTGCTGCATCATCAAATATAGTTGTTGCAATTTCATGGTGCCATGATGTTTCACCAGAAGTTTAAGCACATTTAGCAATAGAACAGAGAGTTATGAAAACATTATTATCAAGATTTGTCTGTCATTACTCAGAACCATTGTTGTTCCTTAAGGTTGACAGTTTGCAAGGCGTGTTCAGCGGCCCTGACGTGTTTGTAGCGGCCGGGAAGGAAGGCTTCAAGCCCATGAATGGCCCCATAGCCTACGTCCCCCACCCACCCAACAAGCCACCCCGGGACAGAGAGAGCAGGGCCACAAGAGACACAGACAAGAGGAGCCCGCTGAAGCCCACCGAGCCCAAGAAATCAAGTCAGTACTGCTTTCATTGTCTTGCATAGTATGCTTATGCATTCTTCGCAACATATACAATACATTTTCTTTTAGTGAATTACATAAACATGATGGAAAATTGGGAAGTATACTATTTTTGTTTGCTAGTTCATGTCTGGGACACAAAGAGTGAGGATGAAATGAGAACAAAGTTATCAAGGTTTATAGAAATTTTGTTGGAAAGAGTTATTTCTTGATAGATCAGTGTTGGTTTTTAGCTTGGAACGATGATTCATGTAACAGACAGCAGTTTTATAGCATTAGATGAAAGTAGCAAAAGTACTGATGAACTTAAAAGTTACCAAGCTGGCCAAAGTGCATTCAATTCAATTCTCTTCCAATGACTTCCAAACACTTGCAGCCATATAATTAGCACCAAGGACAGTGCTTTCAGTCTGTTGATCATAGTCATATTTTCAAAGGAGTGATTATTTCTGAATCAGTGGTTTGTTTTACTTGATAAGACCCAATCCAATTCACAGAAGAAGAAGGGGAAATGAAGTGATTATGCTTTTGAACCAAATGTTTATTTGACTTTTTTGATTGAGGTTCCTCAAAATACATCTCTATCCAGAGAAGCCAAAGTTGGTTACTGTATAATTTATTAATTGGCTTGTTGTATCCAAGGCATTGAAATGCTGTTTTTGCAGCATTCAATCATGCATGGTTGAGATGGTAGCAACAGTCATGGGCATCAATCATTACTGCTTTGTTCCAGGAGTGTTGCATATAGTTAGATTGAATCATTCATGATGAACACATACAGCTGCCGTTATGTATCTACATCTACATGTGTAAGCTCTAGGGTAGATGCTGGGCTGACAGCTTGCTAGTGCTAATGAGTGTGCACTATCATCAAATGTATCTCTTATCGACATGGATTTCCCAATGGTATGACCTCATTTAGGTTGCATCTAGTGCATCAAATGTTATCTATCCCAATGCAGCTGTACTACAGACAATGTCTTTCTGCTTTAGATTAGTAGCATGAAAGTGTTTCACAGCTTGAAACAGCTTCTATTCCAGGTACACATCAGCGTATGGGACTTTCAACTTTCCCCTGAATGTTTGACAGCTCAGTATTACTTCTTTTGGTGGAATTGGTTATATCCACGTTATCCTTGCAGCCATTTTGGTTAAAATTTGCTGCTATTATGCTGACACAGACAAACCATTTCTGCAAAGGTCAGATGTGAAGTTTATCCTGTACTGTATTACAAAAGTCAGTAATACCTTCTGACAGTTTAATCTGGCCCAGAAAAATTACTACGTCTGTGCTTGTCATGATTTCTGCAAATTTCATCCTACATGGCGGTGGGGATAACAGAGCAGCTGCAGGCAACAGGAGCGTAGTCCGCACTGCCAAGGTGCCGTGCAAAGTCCCGGATTCAAAACAGAACTGCAGCCTCCCAAAGGAAGCCCCAGACGGAACAATTAGAGACACAGTCCTTCAAAGCCAGGGTGATCTAGCAGATGGCAACATGGAGACTGTTAATAGAAGTCTAGTCAGGAAACGTAATGAGTGTATTAGTTATAGCATGCCAAGAAGGCCACAGGAGGTTACTGTTGGTTTTGTAGTGGCAGGGAATGGAAGGTCAAACTTAGGAGACAGTGTTGTTGGTACTGTTGATAAACAGCATGATAGTAGAGGCACTTCTCTCTCCCAGAGCAATAGAAGCACTGTGAAAAACACTAGTCCTGCCCAGGGTAGTAAGGGCAATATTCAAAAGAACTCACATGGAGGAGCAATAAAGAAAATACCATCCCTGCCCTTGTCTAATAGCAAAGAGGATGGAGACAAAAGCTTAGAGACTGAAGTCTTCACATCTGTGGATGGCGATAACAGCAACGCTGCTGCAACAACTGCAGAAAGTACACACTCCAACTATGATAGAACTCGTAATGGCACTTTGGAGAGCAGCAACCAAGTGAGTGATATCAACGATGGCATACATGACAGTAAGCCTAAAACACAAGTTCATGTTGAAAGGAGAGATGAAGCTGAAAGCATACAAAACACCCCATCCTCTAGGGTCCATGGCTCACGACAATCCCAATCTAAGAGCCTGTACAGAGAGGATGTTAGGTCCAGCAGGGATTCTATTGAGAGACTAGCAAGTAGAGAAGACATTGCCCCACATTCCCCCCACTCTGTTGAAGGCGGTAGAGATGATGAAAGTGTGGTAAGGTCGACAGTTGAAGTGCCTGTGATGGAAACTGCTGTAGGCAGTGTACAAAAGGTGGGAGGAAGTGACACCGAGATCCAACAACTAATGAAGGAAACATCAGAAGGGTCTCCTGAGGCTAACAGCCTTCATAAGTCTGAAGGGATTAGGAGGAACATGCTTCAGAACAAACGAGAACAGGGTCGGAAGCAGCAAAGGAGGAAAGCATCAGTGCCGGCGCCAAAGAGGGGGCAGCTGCCCAAGGTCAACGGCACTCAGAATGAAAGTCATCAAGTGGATTCCAGGCTTGTACAGAGACATGAGACAGGCAGCCTGCACTTGCCTGACCTAAAAAGTCACAAAAGAAATACTGGTATGAGGCACACAAGGGAGAGGGAGGTGCAGAGAAGTACTCAACCAATGAGGAAGACTAGGGAAGAGGACAGAGAACTACCTTCAGTGGCAGGACCAGAGGTGCAAAATGCAGAACCGGAGGACGTTTTAACCAATGAGTCTACTGTTCCAAAAAACGTGCAGGGTGGGATGGGAGGGACCAGTGAGAACCGAGATGTGTCACAGAGACAGCACTACCAGCAGATGAAGAAGAAGATCCGCATAGATGACACTTTCCCTCACATCCCACTCTGGGTTCTGTGTATTGTCCAGAAATATTTCTCTATGTACCGACGACAGTATGAGAAGGTCATGAAGATTCAGGTAGTTGTAGAACAGTTAGAAAACCATGGCAAGAGGGGGACAGTTCCACGTAGTGTTAAGGTCATTTTGTCCAAGCCAACTGTATCATCAGAAGATAAGCAAGTGGTTGAGAAACATTGGTCAGAAGCAAGGGAGGCTTGTGAGGGATGGTGCCTGTCCACGGTGCTGAATGCAAGAAAGAAGGAACACAAACGTCTGATGGAAGGACTTGAGGGCATCAAGCGAGAGTTTGACCAAGAGCTAACACAGGTGATTTCTGATAAAGGAAGCAACTACCAGTTAGAAGGAGAAGAACACAGGGGCCTTCAATTAGATTTACACCACCTGGATCATTTCTATGAGCAAGCCAAGATCATGTTCATTCGGATGATCCAGAAAGTCACAGGTATTGCTGGAGGAAGTACCAACTTCCAGAAAGCTGCCCTTCCAACAAAAACACTACATCTTAGGCTTGGCAAAGAAAAGAAGAAGAAGACTATGTCTGACTACCAAGAGTTGTACAGGATTCACAGCTACAAAATGGACACGGAGTTACAGCACAAGAGGCTTGGACCTAGAGGAATGTTGGAGATGAGGGATTCTGCAAGTCTTGACAGCACTCCTAGACGTCAAAGGCTAAGACGACAAACACCTTTTAGGACACTTAGACGACGCTAGTAGTCATGTTGTCACGGATTTAATTTTTTTCTAGGAAATTGCTAAAGGAGGCATTTGGTACAGTGAAGGAGCAATAACCATGATAGGAAAGGACAGTCTTCTGAACTACCGAGGAATTAACAAATACTCA
Organism: Branchiostoma floridae x Branchiostoma japonicum; assembly: GCA_013266295.2. Taxonomy (NCBI): domain Eukaryota; kingdom Metazoa; phylum Chordata; class Leptocardii; order Amphioxiformes; family Branchiostomatidae; genus Branchiostoma; species Branchiostoma floridae x Branchiostoma japonicum. The sequence goes on along the minus strand of CM023823.1, from coordinate 16,922,869 downwards.
ATCATGTCAGGTTTCCTGTCAGATACAAAATACAATACAATACATGTACAGATTACTTTAATTTTTAACCCTTGCCTGCCAAATGTGTTTTTTCTTTGAATGTACATTGTAGTGGCAACACGCAAGTGCTCATATGTGAATGTTTTAGTGAGTCACCTTCAAGCAAAACAGATAATGTTGTAGATTAGGCTATCTGGGAAAGGTTGAATGGCACAGCAGTTCAGACATGGTAGTGGAAAGTACATTTTGTGTGCCTGAAGCGGTAATTATCGTAGCAGGTAGAAGGTAATCTTTTTAGCGCACTGGCAATGCTGTAGTCAGAGACCATGCTGAGTTAACGGTCTGCCAGTTACATTTATAGCTGATTTTGATGAAGCAGGGCTGTACATTTGTGCAAGTCTCGCATTTTGTGTATTAACAGCCACTTTGTTGGACACAAAGCAACCTCTGATCAAGCCTTAGGCCATAGCCTGTTTTTAACGAGTTTTCTGTAATGAAATAAGGTCGACAGATAAAGAAGAGTTCTGATTTTGAGCTTTCTTACGCGGAATATTCCAAACTTTGTACAAATTATTTTTGGTAATGTAAAGTGTATGCCCCTTCCATGACAATTTGGTTTTCATAACTTTTGCATCCTACTATGAAAAACAGAATATTCTGAACATTCCAGTTTTCTTAACATTACATGAAACAAGTAACAGTAAACTTGATAGTTTTTGATAGATGTAAGTTGAAGTGACATCTAAATGATAGCATAGGATCTATTCACATGTCATGAAATTTTCTGTGTAATGTAGAAGACACCAAATTAGCTATATATAGTTGCTAAAATTAAAACCTTTCCCAGTGGTTTATAACTAATTGCTCTACCTACAGGTAAATTAGTTTGAGCCTATTCAAGATTTATGTTTTGGAAGTATAAGTATTCAGCATTTTAGAAAAACATAGAGTAGTACTTGGTGTTATGTCTTGCTTTGAAAAACAAATTTCAATTGATGTTCTATTAAGGACACAATGTACTTAAACATGACATATGAATACCTGACACTGTACTTGTTACTGGTAATTCATGAAATTTGAGCTGTATGCTTTTTATCCATCAGCAAGACTTGACTACATGTAGCCACCATTTGATGGTGTTTTGAACAGTGAAGATATTGACTGACTGTGCAGAGATACTTGATGTTTGATAAGGCTAACTTATCTGTTCGCCGTTACTTCTAATTCTATTATGCTGACATAGATGGAGTACATGTATGTACAAATGTACATGCAGAATAAGATGATAAGATGGTATTGAACAGGTTTATAGTAGAACTTACTTGCACTGAGTAGATATGACTGATTCAGTTGAGTGTGTTCTGTGTTGAGCAATAAAGTCTTTATGTGCCAGTTAATGACAATTTGTCATTTGCTCATTTTGCAGCCTTCCATTTTATGACAACTTATCTGATATGACAATGCACCAGTTGGTGACTAGAGTGTGGTTGTCAGCATGTCAGGTGTGAATGTGTTACGTGCAAAGCACATTGAGCAGGATGTTGATCTATTCCCATGTCAGATTGAGGTGCTACCTTGTAAATTGTCAAGTGCAAATGTGTTGTGTAGAGACACCAAACTCCATATATCTGCCAACATATATGTTGTCTATATCCACTGATCCCCTTAGAGTACACTAGACAGATGACTTGCAGATACTTTGCAGTTTCAGCCATAAAAAGAGTTTTGATGGAAGGTTTCTCACATTTCTGTTAGCTGTAAGATGTAGGTTGAGGTTGAAGGGTTGTATCAGTGCCTTTTTTTTTTTACAGCCAGACAGCTGGCTATGGCATGAAAAACAAGCTGTCTCTTTGGCCTGTCTACATCCATCTATGGGTGTTTTAATTTCCTGTCCTGTCAAAGGGGTTGAGGATGCATTGACGTCATTACCAGCTGTTGACATTTCCTTGAATGTATCCATGATAATGCGTGCAGTGCTCTCACCACAGAAGAGATAAAAGCTTCCCCTAGATCAATCTTCAGTCAATCCTGTGTATCCATTACTAAGGTGGAAATCAGTGTTATTCAGGTGATCAGCAACCTGGAAATGTCAGTTAGGTTTTTGCCATGAATAATCCATCTCTGTTTTAGAGATTTGCAGTTTATTATAAATCATAATAACCTATGCTTAGGGCTTTAATATCTTCGACGTCAAAATGTCTCCAAGTATAATATTGATGAATAATAAGTTAACAATTAGTATATGACATCAAATCTGACATATTGTCCTAGGAATATCTGACAGAAATCTTTTTTAGGTACAGTATATGCTTTTTTATGAAGCCAAAATCACATGAAAATATTTTCATTTGGGTGTGTGAGTTCTGTTCTATGTGAAGAAACAGCAGACAATACAAATTTTCAATGAAAATTTTTATGCATGGAAATGATAAAACCAACATCCTCCTTTAATATATTGCACCAATTGAAATAAAACATTGGAATGAGCTAACACTGTAGTTAAAACTCTTACAGTACTCGATTCAGAGGAGACCCAGGAAAAGGAAAATATTGAAAGGCATAATGGTTGTGTAAAATTAGACTTCTCATAATAGCTTTCATTTTGATATCTGTGGTCAATAAGGCATGCCCCCTTCCAACATCATCATTTCATTATACTATCATCCTCCTTATTTTATGAATAACTGGTACATGTTCAAGGTGAAAACTGCACAAAACAATGTAGAACAAGTTGTCACAGTGTTATCACTCAAGACCAGCCAGTCAGGATAATTAGCTTTCTCCTAAGAAATATCAACAGAAATGAACACATTGTAGGTACATACAGATTTGTAGGCAAGTATATACAGATTTTTAGGCAAGTACATATGGGTTTGTAGGCAAGTGTAGTGCAAAAAACACAGCTTTGTCCTTGCAGGATTCATGCTGCCTTAAAGCTGTTCAGACCTGTCAAAGTACCGACGCCAAACTTATCAATCATACACTCAAGCTCCTGTGAACTGACAAACCATACTGTTATCCTACTCAGTTGCAACATTTCTGCACTTATCTTGAAAGAAACCGAAGGACCTTGTTCAAAAATTGAAGAGCACAACTGCTTTTGAAGAGTGTAGTGGGAGAATGAAAATCCACAGTGAGTGCTCTCAGCCTTCAAAGTGTACTTTGATTCCACAAAAGTTCACACTTGTAAAGGATTCTCAGTTGTACGGGGTACTCTATCAGTTTGTAAGAGTAGCGTTGACATTCCGATGTGACCTTAACAGGAACAATACTGCCATGTTGATAACTTATAATGCAGTGGTAGTCATCAGGAACCTCTGCATCCCCTCATTTCACAGTGCACCCTGTCTTCTCTAAAGTCAAAACATTTTGTTGTACATTTTACTCCATACAGATGTATAATGTTCAGCACTTGTGAGGACACAAAAAGTTTGAAGAGGCTCCTCACTGCAAACTCTTCAAAATTGTCCCCTCTTCTAGATGTAGTGGTGTTTCTACAATTGTTGTGGCCACAGCCAATTGAGCTCTGTAGTCCTGGGTTCTGCACACTTCTCTCTTTGTTGTCCCTCTGCAGCAGGCCTGAGAAATGTGAAAAACAAACTTGTTGAGTCTTTCAATGGGATTGAACTTGTGTTACCATTGCCATGGCAACTGCGTGACATGCTGTAATTGTACAGTTAAAACTACTTACATTTTGGTAGATCCATCACATAAAACCCGTCTATTGTGTAAACCAGAGGATGGCATTTATTTTTTAGTAAAGAGATAGATCACATACTGTTAGCAGCTAGTATCCAGCCATGGTCCCTAAAAACAGTTAACAGGCTAATGTCAACTATATAGTATAGAGAGTGTCATCTTGTCTTAACACTTTGTACCTTTTGTAAAACAATAACCATCATTATTGGCCCTTATTTTAAATAACTAGACATCAGATTATATGTTGCACCTAAGGTCTGTAAAACTTCATGTTCACGTAGTCAGGTCTCTTTCTGTCATCAGTAGATGTCTACATGTTCTTAGCTAGCTTCTGTTATCACACCTGTAACATGTTGCCCCACTTCCCCCCTTCCTTGGCTAGTTGATGGCTGGCAACGTGAAAACACAGCGACTGTGCAACCCCTCCAGGAAGACAAGGTGTCCCTTTCAGGTATCAAATCTGACCAGGGAGTCCACAAAGGTATTGGACTGCCATTTCAGCACCAAGGAAAGAGAAAAATCCAAAAGAAGAGAAACAAGAAGAAAGCAGCCTCAGGGTTAGGGGAAGTTGTGTACCATAATCCACTGGAGACCAAAGTAACACTTTGGCTACTTGAAGAGAATCAATTTGGGAAGAGTAATCTGGAAGGTTGGTTACAACCAGAAAACACTACCTCAGAGGCTTGTTTTGAACTACAAAAGAGCAGCCTGCAAGGTTGTTCTGAACAAAAAAAGGGCAACCAGAAAGATTTGCATCAAGGAAAGAGTAAGCATGAAAGTTGTATGAAACAGGAAAAGAGGGGACAAAAAGACAAGAAAGGCAATGTGGAAGATAAAAAATGGAAACCAAAAGGTCGATTGGAACAACTACCGAAGGAGGATGAAATAGCCTTTGATTTGGATGGTAGAACGCCAAGCCTGCTCATGTCAGTCAAGTCAGAGGATTTTAGGAAACCTGAAGATGACCTTGACCATATTTCACCTAAATCAAGAGACCTTTCGGAATCAGGCAATAAGGAGTTTGACATTTTATTGGATAAAGGTGAACTTTTTCAGGAATTTGTTTACAGTGACACATTTGAGGACAGTGGGAGTGAAGTGTTTGAGGATATTCAGCTTTCTGAGAGAAGCTGCACTGTGTATGATGATGAGTTAGCTACAGTGCAGCAATGTCCATCTAGTGGTTTTTATGGCTCAATGCAAAACATGCAAAACGAGGAAACTGAGAATGTGAACATGTCAGGTAGTGATGATGAAGGCTGGCAGTGGCTTACAGATGTCGCATCCTTTTATTTTGACCATGCCTTGGCAAAGAAAGCCCCCGAAGTCCAGAACAAAAACCTTCTTCATACACAAAAATACACCAGGAAAGAGAAGCAGTTTTTCCTTTCTAGACATCCCTGGAAGTAACTGAGTCTTGATCTCTTGTTACTTGGAGAGAAATTAACTGAGCACTTTGGAAATGTTTATTAAAAGGGCTAGTGGTTACTTTTTCAAATCTGATGTCAGCATCACTTGAAGGAACACTGCCATTGACACTGACAAAAATTAATGAGTAATGAATGTGCACAATGAAAGCTTAAGGGAGGATGAAAGTGTTAAGAGAAGATGAAACTACTTCAAAAAGCTAAGAGAATAATTTATGGTGACTTCAAAAGAACTCTAATAAACTACTTCAAAAAGCTAAGAGAATCATTCATGGCAACTTTAAAAGAACTGTAGTGACTTGCATTGCCACTGATTTATCAACGCTTGACTTCTCCAAGTCATTAGAACAGCTAACTTATTAATTATATCAAGTGATAAGGAAGAAATCGTCTTTTCATACACTTTCCGGACAGGATGCAATGTCCAAAATAGATGTGACTAGACTTTGGTAGGTCATCTGACCTGACTGACAAAGCAGGAGGGATGGAAATAAAAAGAAAGTGACAGAAATTAATGGATATAGAAATCATGTTGATGTTGTGGACACCTGGTCACAGATACAGATACCTCTGGGACAGCTACTTGCAGTCATGACGGACACTTTAACTGGATTGTGGACAAGACTCAACTTGAACTATATGACTGGACAGACCCAGACCGTTTCTCTAATTGTGAGATCTCAGTGGACAGACTGCAAGAACATAACACTGGACTGGACCAAACTGGACTGGACTGGTCCTGCATGAGGACAGGTTAAGTGACTGGAGACTGAACCTCATGGACTGAATGACTCAGACAGAATTAAACCTAACTAACTTGACAACACTGAACAGACCTGGACTGTACTGCAACATACTCTCTGTACTTTTACTGAGACCTAGACTGCTCTAAGACTTCTATTTCCATCCTTATGATGCCCAGGTATTTAATGCAAGGATAAATTGACAACTATTGACACATCTTACCTGACATTCACATGAATAATTGGAAGAAAACACAACCTAGACTCACTGAAGTCTTTTAGATGATTTATTGATATATGACTTTCAAATCTGTCAACCAGATATTTCATACCTGGACATCAAAAGACTGACTTGTCACAAAGACTAATGATAATCTACAGACCGTATGTGCACATTGTACCATAGCTTCACTCAGTTACTTTTCAGCTACGCTGTACTTATAAAATTCAGTTTGTTTTCCTTTAACCTTTATCACTCAGGTAACAACAGGTGCCAAATGGCATTGGATTTGCATTTTTGTGTTAGAAATTTAGTAATCTAAAACATAGGTCACAGAATGAATATTGATGTTTTCCATTACCCCAAATTTCTACCAATTGAACAAACGTTTGAAATCATGGTTCCTAGATTATACTTTAGGCAGATTACTATAGAATTTGACAATTCCAATTGGAAGCATAAGAACTGTGGGCAAAGGCTTGCAATTGTACTCTTGAGTGAAAGTTTCACATCAGATAGGCAACAAAGACTTATTTAGCTCTGTATTGTTGCATGTAGTAAGATCTATGCATATATGAAGTTCAACATGCTATGCTAGCATTCAGCTGACAAAGAATTATTTCTCCATCACTGGTGAAAAAAGACTTTGGAGTGAGTAGATTGTAGGTATATATCAGATCTGTATCAAAAGTCGGTTCTTGACAAGGCAAATTCTACTTGCATCTCCCAGAGTAACCATTCATTCAAACTTAAAGCCTCTTTTTGGCCAAGTTGGTTCAGAGCTTTAGAGATGATAGATAGTCACTTTGAGATGAAACAATTTCCTTTAAACCAGACGAAGTAAGGACAAAGCTGCGACAAAATTGCAAAAGTAGAAACAAAGCATGCAGTTAAACAAGCAGATTACTCACTTTTCAATGTGAACTATTGCAAATAGAATGAAAGTTATAAACTAAGTTAGGAACAATGGTAGAAGTTGCAAGTACATAAAACCTTTGAGAAAATAGCATCACAGAATGTTATGATGTCAAGCTGTTTGCTAGTTTTCTTTAGTCTTCTACCTCAGTGATCAAATGTGCTGAATGAATGGGGACAGCCCTATGTTCCGATGCTCCTATGTTCTGACATAGAGTTAGGGCCCTCGGAACATTAAATCATATAGGTTGAGTTGTTGGAACATTGGGGTGTCGGAACATAGGGGCGTATCCAGATGAACTAATGTATTACTAAACACTCTACCTCTGTAAAGAGGATGAATAATGATGATGATCTACCTCAGACTCACTCACTACCTCAGACAGTAAAGACAAATGTCAGGGGAGCAGACAGAAAACACAGTATGCCGATTCCTTACACATTGCTTGTGATTTTGTCCAATTCACTATACAAACAAAAGATACTGCTAGTCAAAGAATTTTAGGCAACCTTTTAACATCAAGGGCACATTCCAACCTTCAATATCTTTGTCACAAACAGATGAGACCACATACAGTATGGGTCACAAACAACTTGATCAAGTAATCTAAACCATTAAAGATGGTCCACTGAGAATGTAATAGGCTGCTTAGGATTTTGCTTAAGTAACATAGAAATAACTTAAGAAGGATTTCTGTAAGATGATTACCTCAGCCAATACCATCTTAAGCATGGCTATCTTTGCAAATGGTTTTCAATATTACAAGACTTGCAGGCAAATAGATGCTATGGCATTACATATTGTTGGTCATCTGTACAACTTACCTTTTTTCAGCTTTACACAAAATGTATCAGATAGGGACTTTGGATTGAATGATATGTGGTTTTAAGATTGAAAAGAAATAAAAGAAAACTGTCTTACCTGAAAAGTGCGTACTTGGGGCAGGAATCTTTGCAGGACCACACCCACATCCCTCCCTGTCGGACTGTCAGAGCACAGGATAGAACAGGCTATGAACACCTGGGTGGAAAGTTTTGCCTCCCATGGCAGCCGTTTGTCAGAATGTGAAGGCCAAGTTATGGGTTTGTTCTGAACTTCAAAACAACACCCTTGATGTAGGCAGTTCTGCTGTATGGCCTGCTGCCAACCAATGAGAACAGGTTTTAAGTCCTCTTTGGGGATTGAAAGGTGCAAACAAATATGGAGGTATGAGTCATGTGTTCTGTAGTACTTGCACTGAGGACCACTACTTGTCATTTGTAACAGTTAGAGTGACACAAGAGGCTTGTTTACTGAGATGTTTGTAGTTACAGTAGCCTAGGTCAAACAGCTTGGTCAGTACAATAGACTTGCTTTGATGCTTACTTAAGGGCCAATATTACCTTAAAGGGTTTAAGTTTGACTCTTGATGCTTCACACGCTTGTCATGTCATGCATTACTGAACTTGTCCTTAGGTAGGCAACATAAAGAGATCGGACTTAGCTTTTCAAGAGAGCTGATGCAATAGAGAAGTGAACAAACTGGGAATAAATCAATCTGTCATCACCCATTCATTGACTGCTCTTGATATGAAGTGTTGTACATCTCAGGTTTCATCATACACCATGTACACCTTGTCCTTCACCTTAGTAAGTCCTAACAGGGTGAAGGTTGTCAGACTTGAGTAACAGTCACCACACACACCACTGTCCTTTGCTTTTTTGAAATACATCAGTGATAATCACATGATGCATTGATATATCATCTACTAATTATGTGTAGCCTTAGACTACCTTGTAGAAAATTTTCAATTGCAGACAAGTATAGAAATGTTTTGTAGAAACATTAGTTGTAATCCACTTTGTAGAATATATCTGAACATAGAGAAAGATAGATATACATTATTACATGACTTGTACAATCATGTCTTTTTAAGTTTCTGATTTAGTGCTTACACAATCATGTAGTGTATGACTTTCTATATGTCTGATATAGTTCTAAATTGAAATATCAATCTAACAAACCAAAGTTTTCTCTTCAAATCATTTCATTTTTGCAGGTGCTATTGCTATTCCACAACAAGATTTCTGATGTAGAAAATGGTTTTGGATTTCCTTGGAAAATAGTCACTAAAACATGTGATACCCTTTGTGTCCTGTTCCAGAGGGTCGCTTCAGAGTCTGGGTCCACACAGGAGACTATCCCAACTCTGGCACTGATGCTCACGTAACCCTGACAGTCTACGGGGATAGGAGCAACTCTGGACCTCTGTCACTTGGAGGAGGGGATGGCATGCTGTTTGAAAGGGGGAATGAAGATGAGTTCACTGTAAGTGTCTTCATCTTAATGCATGCAGTTGTACATGTATGATATGTGTTAAGGTTAAATTGTATGTAACATGGTTTTGTATACTGATATCATTATCTTAGATGTTATACTTAACTGTTAAGATTGTTTTATTTCTGTTTTGGGCCTGCAGTTGTCTGCCGGTAATATTGGGGAAGTCTACAAAGTTAGGATAGGGCATGACGACAGTGGAGTCTCCCCTGCATGGTACTGTACAGAGGTAAGTAGTATTGCCAGCATCTTGATCAATACTGTTAGTACAGGTCTATACTGTTATTGATTCTTGTTATTGACATTAACTTTAGTTTCTTTTACTGAGCCATGGTTTATAATATCATAGTTGAACTTCATGTACTCAGAGAAATCATGTAAAGCAGTTTTTATGATAAATTCTGATAAAAATATTAGACACCTGTACCAGTAACAGAGAAGGTTGCCCCATATATTCAGCTGTGCCCATGACCCTACACCCAGTCAGTGCTCATGATGTTGTGTCTGCTGTTATAGATCCACATGGAGGATGTGAACACCAAGGAACAGTTCCAGTTCCCAGTGGAGCGGTGGATGGCTCGGGATGAGGATGATGGGGAGGTGTGCCGGGAGCTACCCGTCTACAGGGACGGAGAGCCAGTACTCCCCAGTAAGTCTACAACAGAGCTATCTGTTTACCTGGTCTGAATCACTGTTCGACTGTTGCACCTAGACAGGTTCTTAGACACTCGCATTTCATCATTGTGACTGGTGAAATATGCTGAAGGGTGAACATGCTAGTTCTGTAGTACACTTATTACTCCGTGAAGGAGGCATACCTCCTGCAGGAGTATTGTGGTCAGCCGATTTTGCGTGTCCGCAGCTAAAACCCACGGTTTCCTTTGTTCAATCGGCATGTAATTTTGTACGTCGTCTGCAGGCATGCCCGTGATGATGCACATATTTTAATATTTACCGTAGCTGTTTTCGTGGTCAATGTAATATTTCAGAAGCACCCCTACATTTAGTGGCATATGAGACAGGCCGCGAAAAACCCACTGTTTTGATAGGGGGGGAGAAAACTTCAGGTAGATGTGCGGTATGGTCGTCAATGCGGACCAGATGCTGATCGTAATGGTTTATGTATGGGCCGGAATTGTCAAATGTGTTCGCACCTAAAAGTCATGGTTCTGTATGTTGTATTTCTATGTAATTGGGCATGTGGTGTGCCGTTATGTCCGTGATGATGCACGTGTCTTTGTTTTTACCGTAGCGGTTTTTATATTGAGGTAAAATTCATATTTCAGAAACACCCCTATTTTTATAATCTTGTGGAATAGGCCATAGGTTAAGTAGTTATGTGGTAGGTGAGGTTCTATAAGCAGATATTAGGTGGTTGTTGTGTATATTCGTTTGTGAGTATCTGTTGGGATTGTGACTTATGGTTTGCACCTACTACGATACCCTATCAAATAAATGATATGTAGTGCACTATACTGTTCCCAATCTGCAAAATATAAACATTCACGGAGGATTGTTGCCTACATGTACATGTATGGACACTTGTTCAGTTGTTGTAAGCAAATAGTCAAACTTTTGAAGTTACTGTAACAAACCCAACCCTTTTACAGTCCTGAAGTACCAGTGTGCAGTATACACTGGTGATGTGTGGAATGCTGGGACAGATGCCAATGTGTACATCACAGTCTATGGTGAGAGAGGAGACACTGGCCCCAGACTGCTGCACAAAGGGAAGAAGGCTATTCTCTTTGAGAAAGGACAGGTGAGATTATGTTACATGATTACCAGGTATCCTGTAACTTTGCACTGTTATGAGTTTGCTGCTTTTGAAAAGGATGCACTTGAATAAGATGGCCTCAACTTGTGTTATCCAGATGAATATTATGTGTTGTTAATACCTGTTGTTTGAATCATGAATTATTGAATCAGATGTTTTATAATCCTGATTTTGTCAATGCTCTAAAAATACTGTTAATTGGGGAGTGGTATTGTGACCTACATGTACGTACAAATTGTACCTCACTGACTTCTTTGAAAAGCCTTGTATATTAGATCCTTGAGATCCTTAGGCTTGGGAGGTCAATCACTCTAAGCCATTGGCTGTTGTCATTTTAGCTATCCTTGCAAATTTATCAATTGAACATGAGAAAAACACATAGATTATTAAAAAAACACTAAGAACAAAAAAACAGCTGGTAAGTACATGTATAAAGTGACATGTGTCAGTGACTACAGAGGTTTTTATGGCCAAGTTGTTTGATTTTCACAATGTTTTTATCATACTGTGTGATGTCTGTTACTCAGCATGATTGTATCATTGTTGGCTCAGGTGGATGTGTTCTATGTGGAAGCAGTTCACCTGGGGAACATCAAGAAGGTCATCATTGGCCATGATGGAACAGGATTAGGTAAATAAGTCAGCTGTCTTGAGTTAAGTTACATGTAACTTAGTTCCTTAGTTAGAAGTATTTGAGACTGAATTTTGTGCAACAAACCTATTCAATCTGTTATTTCTGGCACTCTGAGCACTCTAGTTCTTTTGTTATAATTGGCTGAATAGTTAATTTAGTGTGTAATGCCACCGTGTTTTATGACCCCCCCCCCCAGGTGCAGGCTGGTTCCTGGACAAAGTAGTGATGAAGGAGTCCAAGGGATCGTCACGAGAGTTTGTTTTCCCTTGTGAAAGGTAAAACAACACCATTCTATTTGAGGGTCCAACAGTTCCATCACACATGCTTTTCAAATCTCAATTCTAGCTCCACTTGGGCATAACGATGCCTTTTTAGCTGAAATGAGTTGGATGACTGTCAAGACATTGCTAGTGTAAAGTGAACTGTGCTTTCCTGTTTTGGTCAGTTCAGTGGAGTACTTCTGTGAGTATCCTAACAATCCTAGCCATTCACACTCCCTAAACTATTTTGTGAACAACAGGTGGCTAGATGAAGGAGAGGATGATGGGAAGATTGTGCGAGAGCTCCTGGTAGAGGACCAGCCAATGACACGTGAGTACCTAACATATCCCATGGTCCCACAGAGGCAGTTCAATGTTCAAATAACTTCAAGTAATTTCATTCAATTTGTGTGTGACACATTTGTATGAAATTAGTTTAAGTTATCTGTGTATTGAATTGTGGTTACAGTGTAAAAGAGACAAAGTGCCATATTAGCTCACACCTTCAACCCATGCACTCTAACTAAGCAAGTTAGAAGATTACTTGTTCATGTGGGCCATTTTTTTGTCTGGCCCCATGATGTTGCCATGGTTCATAAAAGTCACTACCACAAAAAGTTGCAGTGCAACATGTCATGCAGAAATTAGCACGATGTCAGGATATCATGTCATAATAAGGCAGAGTCGTTTGAAGCCATTATGTGTAATGTGTAGACAGACAGACTACATGACTGCACAGATACACGTGAGTTGCATTTAGATTCCATTCTGACCTTTAGTAACCAGCTTTATGCATAAAAGAGATGCCATCCCCATTTTCCCCAGTATAGACTAAGCCCTGCTGCCCTCTCCCCTACTCTACCAACCAAATCCTGATTTAGCCTTAACCTTTAGCATACTGAAGCAGCAAATTCTCTATTGGTTATGGGGATAGGCAGTAGGGAGAAGGTTAAGGCTTATTGGGAAAAGTTTGGATCAAATCACATCCTGATAAATAGAAAATATCCACTGGCAGCTTTTCTTTTTAAAGTCTGGCCCATTATTTACCACCATGGCTTTGTCTCCTTGCCCTAGCAGTGCTTAGACGAAAGGTTATTCAGGTTTAAGGCAGAAAAAAACATAGGGTTGAGAGGTGAGCTTATATGGCTGCTTGGCTTATGTTATATAAGAAGGCTTGTACAGTGTGTACTGTGGTTTTTGTTGACAGAGTTTGTGCGGTACGGTGCAGTAAGGGCCATCCTGCTTAAGCAGTCAAAACACAAACAACGTGAGGTTCTTAAAGAAAACTAGACAAAAAAACTTGCATGAATTCTTGGCTTTGTGTAGAATTAGAATGATGAAGCCTTCTCTAGCTAGTTAAGACTGTTGCACCATGTATTGCTGTGCTGAAAGTAGAGGTAGTCTTGACAACAAAGGTGGAGGCTGGGATCAAGGTGTATACATTGTGGTGTGTAGATCAGGGTATGTACACATCCCAAAATCTAAGAATTGGGTCTTGATTTCACATGCTTCAAAGTTGTTGAAAACATTGTTCTACATGTATTTGACAAACTTCATTGGGAAAGTCCTAGGAAATTCTAGGCAGTAGATTCAGCATCATTTCACAGTTTGGAATGTGTCACATTTTTTGCAGAAAGTACAGACCCTGGTGCGTGTAGATGTGTGATTGCATGTCTTTTGATTAGATTAGTAAAGTGTAGACTTTATATAGTTCTGTAACACTAGGAGGGTTAAAGAAATCTTTTGTGTGGTAGATAACTGTAGGAGTGGTAGGTGTAGTAGAGAATGTCATTGCTCAGAAAGAACTGTCCTTGGTGCTGAAAGTTATGATGCCCATCTTTCATTAGGTCTTTTGTCATTAACTACACTGTTTCATGGTGAGACCAATAGATTTTAGATTATTCCATTAGATGGTTTGGGTCATACATTGATTTATATGCCCAGAAGGATGAAAATGAAGATGATGATATGATGAACAAAGACATATGGGAGTGCTTCGCTCTCTGTAGTTACACAACTATGATTATAACATTCTTTAACTTCTCTTTCTGTTCAGGTAACGTCAAGGAGAAAGAGATGGTAAGCTATACTTACAAAAGTTTTCTTGCAACAAGTGTTCCTTTACCAGTGAGACAGATGCAGATGCTTGGTATTTGTCTTGAAACTTCTCAGTCAGCAACTTTGCGACCAAAGTAATCTCAAACATATGTTTCTTTGTCCTGTCATGACTGAAACTTCACAGTCAACATCTTTGTCAAAGTTCTCTCAAATAACTGTTTATCGCCATGATAGAAAACTTCACAGTCAATAACTTTGTCAAAGTTGTCTCAAATGTGTTTTTCTCACCATGACTTCCCACACATTACAGTTTCATGCACCTGTTTCTAATCATAACACTCCTTGCATGGCAAGCAGTGCTTATTTGGTGCCTGGTACAAGCAGTACATATGGTGGATATTTGATAAAATCTTCAGTTGGAGGAAATTCCTCCTGAAAGCCTTGCAACAGTACAGTAATGAAGCATGATGAACTTTAATCCCCTTCTTGCTGATCATCAGTGGGAGCTGGAAAAGTGGAAGTTCCAGAAGGGGAATCACATCGTACTGTTCAGTAAGGCAACAAACAAGGCTTTACGCATCAAGACTGATGCATCTGTAGATGCCTGTGGAGACCCCAGGGATAACTATGGTAAGACTTTCCTGTAAACAAGCTGCTGCCTTGCCCAGAATTTACTTTTAATGGGGGATACTTTTTGAAATTTTAAAAGTTCGTGAACTATTTATGTTGGCATATTTGGTGCTTCTTTTGCTGCATTACTAAGTTTTTATCAGGGAACATATAAAGATGGATACACATAGCTAGTGGGGAGAAATGTGTTTCCCTAAGATAAAAGCGCTGACAATTTTTCTGGCCTTGTCAAATCTCCACATTTCACAGTATGTCATAACAGATAAACAATGTTGTTTCTAACATCATGTGCAGGAACATTACTGTTAACAGTAACTACATTTAAAAGGTCATCATTTGTCATATTTTGAAAGCTTATAAATAAAGAATTCATTTATTGAAATGAGGGGAAACACAAAATCAGATGAACCACAAATTACCAAATGTCCTGTATGCTCTATCCAGGTGTGTTTGAGGTCGTGAAGAGAAAGAACAATGTCCGTGTCTTCAGCAGTGTGCCCAACCCTGCGTACCACCTGGCTGTGGACCAGAACAGAGTGCTAGGACAGGTAGATGACACTCAGTCTTTGTCTTCTGTGCTCTGCTGTAGTTTTTTCTCATCACAGAACAGACAGTTGTAGCCTATATAGCTGTACATGTATTGATTCATGATTTAATTCGTTTATAAAATTAAGGGGTTTTCTGTGCATATAGCTAGCTCTACGTTTGATAATCCAACTATCTTAGATTCATTATGTTGTTTCACTTGGACCTACTATATATGCCAGTCCTACATTTTTCTTTGCAGAATTCGTTCAAACCAAAACTGCTCCTTGGTTCTTACTACTGTAACAAAAAAGTCTTGTCCATAGCCTACTTGAACTGCTTCTGGGTACTTTTAGTAGTAGTGCATGGGGATTTAAAGCTGGAATACATCCCTACATGCAACAGTCATAGTTTTGGTTCTTGACCATAGACAGACTTTTCTCTGTTGCACTCTTGACTAATATTTTTCTTTTCTCACTCCTTATACTTCACTTTCAAGCTGCTTCAGGACAATTCCTTTGATCCAAATGAAGTCTTCAGCTCTGACTTCGATCACGAATCTCTCATGTCTAAATCTGCTGCCACCTCTCCTGAGCTGCCACACCCAGCTATTGGTGATTCTTTCATGGTTGAATGTCCTGATGATGATCAGGAGACCCCTACACCTGAAGACATCCCCATAATGATGGACCATAAGGGTCAGCTGCTTGCTGCAGATTTGAAGCCTCCTCAAGTTTTACGACGAGCAAAATCCCCCGTTCCTCCGGGTGACAGATCGTTGCGCCCTGAGTCACCCATGCCGCCAGTCCTGTCCCCTCCACCTCTCATTAAATCAGTCCCATTTCCTGCCCCAAAACCACCTCCTAAGCGGACTAGCACAGGAGGAAAGAGCCTTAGACGGTTACAACGGTTTTCTCTGCCAAAACACGAGTCAGCCTCCCAGTTACAGGTCCTGTCACTTTCACAGTCTAAATCAGACGTGGGAAATATTCCCAAGGCACAAAAGCTGGTGAAAACAAGGAGGTGGCAGAATACAGAATCTCACATGAAGAGCAAGAGGTTTTCAAAGCAGGAGAGTTGGTCAACCAAGTCCACCTCAACAGAGCCTAAGTCTTCTGACTCTGATCTCACTACCTTCTTGCCTATGCTTCCGGTATGTTAAAACTGGCCAGGGATTTTTTTCCATTTCTTCAGTGTTGTTTGTTTACTCAAAGTATGTGTGCCCCAAAACTTGTGAGTGAGAAGGACCAGCACAAAATGCAACCCAAACTTAGATGATTTTCAGTTTAAAATCTGACCTCAAGGGATAGCTTAAAAAAACAGTCATTTGTTTTTACCTTTAACAATGTTGAAACAGTCCTTACATTCTCAAGTACTCAATGTTTTGCTGTCCTATAAGCACTATCAGGTCTAAGTTTGTCTTTCTATGGTGTGCCTTGTCTGATTACCTAAATACATGTAGTGTGAACATGATGAAACAGGAATGATATTTTTATGTTAGAGATGTTATACCAGTAATTGTGCCATTATTGATATCCCTATGTGATGTATGTATTGTGTAACAATATTACATGCCAACCTGTAATGCAATGTATTGCCTGCAACAAATGATGTATATCTATAGGTGTCAAAGTTCTGGCATTGTCCTTTTTCTTGATGTTCATCTTAATCTTTACTTTGACAACATCTCTAGTCTGGATTTCTTATAAAACTGTAGAATTTTAACCAAGATGTTCTGCTTATCAGTTTGCTTTCAGCTGACATTATTTATTTAATCTGTCATGTTACTCTCGTACTAGGGCAAGGGAGGAGCGTTCTGTGAGTTCCAGGTGAAAGTTCAAGTAGACCGTTCCATCATGCTGGAGTCTGTGAAGTACCCCAGTCAGCACATGACCTTCATGCCCAATGGGAAAGCTGCTGACACCAGGGGGACAAACACCGGCCCTGGACGTCACTTCTCTGTCTATGTCAAGGTATGGACTACAGTACCTCCATGCTGTACTATAGTGGGGTTTGTTTTAATGGCCTGTTTGGTCCTTACTTTATTGAGAGGAAGAGTACAATCCATGTCTTTGACATCCAAATGGTAATAAGTTTGTCTGGCATGGAAAGACTTTGACCCTGCAGTTTCAACTGTTGTCCCCAGGGGGTGTTCCGAGATGATGGTATCATCCGCCTGAACAGCAGTAACAGCCAGTGCTTTGCCATCATGGAGGATGGACAGTGTACGGGTGTCGCCAAGCACAACCAGGAGGCCAACTTCCGTGTCATCAAAGTCCAGGACGGTTGTGTTCGCATGTTTGAGAGCCTGGAGTTCCCCAACCGTTACCTGCGCATCAAAGATGGCCAGTGTGATGGCTTTGTGAGTTAGATATAACTTTTCCATCCTCTAAAAATCTCTCTAACACCTTGTTCCCAAGATCTTTCTGTAATGTGGATAGGTTTAAAGACAAATTCCGACTTAAAGTTTGAAAAATGTTGAGTCAATAGAAATATCAACTGGATTCACTGTATTTTATATGGGCCATTAAACCAATGCAAAAATCATGCTCATTAATGATATTTCATCCTCCATAGTAATCTATTATTGTTGTGCCTTTTTCTTGATAGACTCAAATGCTGCATGCTTGATATATAACAGCTACATGTATCATGATCAAACATTTTGCACAATATCTGCAGGGTATTGGTGACAGATACTGTCAATTCCAAGTCACGAAGCATCATTCAGAAGGCTACGTGACGCTGGAGTCTGTGAAGAGTCGGGGTGTGTATGTGGGGATCCAGGCAGACGGAAAGGCTAGGCCGTGTGTCGACACGGGGGAGCCCAACATCAAGTTCTACCCAGAAGTCATTAAATGTAAGTTATGATGTCAGGCATGATCACATAGAAGTGTTGTTTTGGTCTTGCCACAATACAATATATAACCAGTTCTTGCTAGTCCTTGAAATCAAAAGCAATATGGAGTTCTCAATTGAAAATTGAATTTTAGTTAGTACTGTACAGCTAGAGACTGACGGCAATTTTGTTTTCATACATTCAACTAAAGGGAGTGCTTATTATTTGCTAGACTGTTAAAGATATGCATATGCCTGATTGATATTGTTTTTGTTTTTTTACATCCATTAGACCGCATGTGGTCATCTGTGCATTTAGGACAGAATATGCAATAGTCATTATTATCGTTATCTATTTTTCCAGTTGGAAAGAAGAAGGAGCGCAGCCCCAGCACCCCTGAGTCGTCCGTGGTGTCCCCTGTGAAGGACCTGACCCCTCCTCAGTCTCCAGTCAAGAAGATCCGCACCCCTCAGAACTCCCCCTCCCCCTCCCCACCAGTCACTCCAGATGAGACCCCCAGGGAGAGAACTCCAGATGAGGACAATGTAGAAGGTTAGCAGCTTTTTTTTATCAAGTATAAATAGAGTGTAAGAACCATCAAATGTTAATGATGTGACTATTGCATATATCAAGTGAGAAGGGTATTAACCAACTAATGCAAAAAAGTTTATGCAATACATGTTCCTGACAACTTTGACCATTTTAGAATCTCTGTAGCACCAAGTTTAACCTCAGGTACACCAACAAGCTCTTTGTGCTACATACATGTACTTGACAATGTACATGTACAATATTATTATGTGGTGCTTTCATGAAAGAGTTACACAAGACAATAAGTACAGAGTGAGCTAATGAGGTCCTGTTCCCATGGCAGCGGGTGATTGGCGGGTGTGGGTGATCACTGGGAAGGAGTCCACAGATGCGCAGGTGACCCTGGAGGTGTTTGGTGACCAGGGTGGATCCGGACCCATTGTGCTGGGCCGGGGAGGGCAGTCTGGCATGTTTGAGGCTCTACATGAGGACACCTTCCAGGTAGGGGCTGCAGCAATAGCCTACATGTAGTGGGTACAGTCCTTGTTTTGCATAGGACAGGTCACAGGTTTAATTCCCCTGAACAGAGTCATACCAAAGACAAAAAAATTCAACATATGGCTTACAATCAGCACATACATGTAGGGAAAGAGTATGGAAGTTGAAAACACACAGTTGCCTTTAAGATAATTTTAACTCTCATCAATTGATGTGGTCAAGTATTCATTCATTTCAGTTCTGAGGTAAATTTGAACATGCATGCCACAGTTAGTTTCTGTTTCTTCAGTTGTCCTTCTTTGTTTCTCAAGTGCTTTAATTTGGCAGTCTGAATTGTCTTTCCTCTATTCTCATTGCCTTCTCAGCGGGGTTATACTCTCAAAGTAAGTACTAGTCCTCCACATTTCCTAAATGACATCTTGACATTTCCAGTTCTTACTTTCCTCAAAGTCCCCTGGATAAGCACCATCAGTTCTCATTATGTCTTACTTTTCCAATGAATTTTCTTATTTATATCAGCCTAACCACCATAATTTGGAGGACAGCTAGAATCAAGAGCCCTAGAAAGCTTGGATTGTGGACAAATATAGACATCTTACTAAACATACTGTTCTTAATTTTGGACACTACAATGTCAGAGGACCAAGAAAAGCTGTGTTACTATGTAATGAGCACTGTTTTGTCCAGCTCTATTGTATATGGTATCTTGTGTTTATCCCAGGTTAACCTGTCTGATGTAGGAGACATCTACAAGATCCGTGTCAGTCATGACAACACTGGGGACAAGCCAGACTGGTATCTTGGCAAGGTACAAGACAGGTTTATCATCATTAACTTTCAGCTTCATTGCATGAGTGATTGAGTGAGTGTTATTCAAAAATGCACACCAATACTGATATCATTTGATGTTGAAAATCTTGGTTTATCACATAATTATATCAGTCATTATCTCGTCATAATTACTACCCCATGCAGGTGCACATGAAGGACCTGAATGGTGATGAGGAGCTTGTGTTTAAGTTCCACCGCTGGCTGTCCCGTAACAAAGAGGATGGTGACATCATGAGAGAGCTTCCTGTTGTCCGGCCAGGAAAGAACACACTCCCAGGTATACTATGTTCTGTATCAGAGCTTGTCACTTGCATTTTGAGGTACATTTGTACCTTAAAACAGGACACGGATCCAAAATGATTATCCTGGAAGCATGCCATGTGTGTTATGCATCTACAAAATAATGTACAATGTACCTTATAATACAACACAATGTGAAAACCAGAAAACAAGCTATTAGGCATTAAATTTCATGAGTAGACTAAGAGGGATTTTTTAAGTTTTGGTATGCACCATTTCATTAAGGCCTTGTACAGAGAAGAAGGTTGATACTGGCTAATGATAGAGCTAATTAGAGTACAAGATATACATAAACACATTCTTCATGTTACATTTTCTGCAGTTCTCCGGTATTATATCCAAGTGTACACCGGAGACATAGAAGAGGCCTTTACAGAAGCGGACATCTACATGAACATAGTGGGAGAGAGGGGTGACACCGGGGAGCGACTGCTGCTGAACTCTACTCAGGAGAAAAAGTTCCAGCCAGGCCAGGTAGGGTAAACTTGGGGCAGCATCTTCTCAAATCCTTTCTACTTTGATTGCCTACTCCCTTGCTTCATTTTACTTTCAGGTTTATTTTCTCAAGCCAAGTAAATTGAGCAAACAGAAGTGTCTATTTCCATGTCTGTCAGTAGTATATAATGACATATCAGCAAGCATGACTAAAAGTCCCTGACATGTGTCTGACAAGTCCTTCACAGACCAGGGGTATTTTGTAGCCGTGGGATGTTGGTAATATGGTTTGAATGAAGTGGAAAAAATCATGTCTTTGTGTCAAGTGCACTTTGAAGTTGCTTTTATTGTACCTTAAAACGAAGAGAAATTGTATGTTTTAGCAAGGAGGTTAACTTGATTTTTAACGTCCTTGGTTTCAAGAAAGTATGGCTGTATTGTTGTGTGTGTGTTGCAGGTTGATGTGTTTGAGATAGAAGCAGTGTCCCTGGGGGCGCTGAAGTGTGTGGAACTGAGGTGTGACTCGGACAGGTCTGATACAGGCTGGTACTGTCAGCACATCATCGTCCGAGAATCTGAGGGTGCCAGAACAGAATGGAACTTCCCATACGAGAGGTGAGTTAAGATGTACTTGTAGTAACAATTTTTTAAAAGTTTTGCTTTTGCTGGCATAGCTTTCCGGTTGTCAGATTAATTAAAACCATTTAAAGAGGCCTTGTCACTGATTAAGGATTTTTGAATGAGCTGAAATAGACTTAATGGCAATGGACTATGATGAGTTTCAGTCCATCCAAAGAGATCATTTTTATTTCCTTTCATCAGACACCCAGAAGAAAAGAGAGCCGATGGTCAGCTGGTGAGGACTCTACCTCTTAAAGGTAAACTAGGGCAACCTTTCTATGTCAGTAAACTTCTCAATATTATCAATATTTCAATCTATATAAGTCATACTGACATAAGTCTCGTCCATCAACCTCAAATTACAATTCACTTCAATGATTGCTTTGAAAATAACATACCGGTACTTGATCCTTTGTCTTTGTAGAAGAGAGACCTGTGCCATCAGAGTCAGCAGCTGAGGACAGCTTTGAAGGTATGATTAGACACAACAACAGAAAATTAAAACTATCATTTCACATGTTCAAACACCATGCCTTTACTACCCTCTGTCATGAAATGTTGGCATTCATTCTTTTCTCCATGTGTGCCCATGTGACTAACACTGTGTCTGTCTCTCCACCATTCTGTGTTGTTGCTCCCTGTGCAAACACCCAGCTGAACTGGAAGGTAAGGCTAATGCACTGCATCACCACTCCTTTACGTTAAAAGCACCTTCTTGCTAGATAATGGCCAGCAGATTTAGCTTCGGGCACACTCTATAGCCTGTGAGTTTATGCCTTGACTCCTATACTCCTTTGTATTGGGGGGTATAGGTCCTGAGCTTAGGCATAAACTAAATACTAGGATGGCACACAGGCTACATTAGAAAAGCATCAGAGGAAAAAGTTTGTATTCATGCATGACATTTTGAATGTCTTTGAGACATGTTTTGGCATTGACACCTTTACTTTACGCATAAATTTCATCTGTTAAAATACTTACCACCTGTATAGATCCAAAGTTATAACTATATGATTAACAGTCCACTGTAAAGGAATAAAGTTAATGCCTGATAATGAGCTGAAAGTTTCTGGAAGCATGATTTATTTAGAACATGCAAGTTGGCATGCATGCTGCCATGCCCTTAAAGAAAACATGATCATAGTAATGTTTAATCAACTCAGTTTTGTTAGAAGAAATTAGTCTCAAAACAACTCCAGATTTCTGAACTATATTCAAGCTGTTATGGGATGCTAGATGCATGAAGGTACTTCTAAGTTTACTCTGTCTAAAATTCCACTAATTGACATTCCTGATAACCAACATACTTACAAGTCTGTGCTTACATAATACTAACATCTCCATGCTTCTCTCCACCTTGCCTACCTGCCTGTCTGTGTGTGCCATTGAAGAGCAAGCCAAAAAGATAGTTGAGGTCGTGTTACAAAAGTCGGTGAAGGCATTGAGTAACCCCGGTCAACAGTATGATGATGGTGACAGTGATTTTGCTCCGGAGTCTGACTCAGAACGAGACCGTGAACCAGAAACCAACACAGACTCTCTGTCAGAAACAGAGCCAGAGCGTATGTATTATGATGGTTTTACCAAAATGTAGTCCTTCTTACAATGGTTCAGTACTTGGTGTTATTTTTGTTTGTAAAATTTGACCCGGATGTTTTCTTTCCCACAAGTGCACCATGTAGTGTCTTTTGATGCCGTTTAGTACACAATATAGATAAGTGAAATACATGTATCCCATGCACTGGTGCAGGTTTAAGCACACATTTCTATTTCTGTGAGTACTGTAATCTTGAACGACCTGTGATATGCCAGGAATATTTCAAAGGAAAATTGAAGTGCATGATGAAGTTGATGTCATAAATGTCACCTACTTTACAAATGTAATAAAACTATTATAGGCCCAAAATCAAGAATGACATGTTATACTCAGGAAACTTGATATTTCAATTGCAGCTCTATGTAATGTCAGCTAGGAATAAACTCTGAGTTATTAAAGTAATCAATATGCAGTATATTTATCTTGTAATGCATGCACATGATATCTAACATGCAAATGTGTATGTAACTGTAATAAATGACAAACCTATAGGACACATATGGCTTTACTGGTCATATAGTATACTATAGTGGATTCAATGTTTACATGTATGTTAAAAACCTTCCTACATCCCATACTAAACATTGCACTTAAGAGATATCACTCTAGCTCATGTCACATGGTGCTTTTGCTATGTGTGTTGCCCAGCCTCTGACTCCATGTACATGATTGTCCATCTGCCATCCCTCTGCAGTTGATCAGCCATATTTTTACTAATTTCATGTTTCAAGTTAATCTTATTTCCTGTAGTAGTGAACATGCTGATACAACAAAAATTATATCACTGCATATATTGACTTTACTTCATATGAAGTATTTATGTTTGGTGTTGTTACATGTTTACATATTTATGTTGTGAGATATAATGAAGGTATTTGTTGTTTTGGACCAAATCAACAATGTGAAATACTTTGATAACAGCATATTTATTGCTATAATTTGAACATTTTAAAAATCTTTTGCTGTTTTTCCTTCAGAGGGTGACTGGAAAGTGTATGTGTCCACTGGGAGCATGGAGGATGCTGGGACGGATGCAGAAGTCACGCTGTTTGTGTACGGAGACCAGAAGTCCTCAGAGCCCATCCAACTTGGGCTGGGGAAGGACGGCCTGTTCCAACAACACACTGCTGATAAGTTCAAGGTGGGCCTAAAAGTTTAATCTATGTAAACCAACCTCAACTCCAGAGTGTAGTATTTTTCAGTGAATGTGTACTCTGTTATCTGAAGTCATAATTTATATTCATTCACTTTATCACTTAGTCTTTATTACAGAGGACCCACGATTATGTTGTCTCTTCTAAGCTTTCGTTAGAGTAGGAAGTCAAGTATTATTTGGGGAGCTTGAACATGCCAGTGCCAATGTTAGTTAAGTGATAGATGTAATGTTGTCTACATCTTACCAGGTCAATGTGAAAGGTGTTGGGGACATCTATAAGGTCCGGATAGGGCACAACAATGAAGGGGAGAGGCCTGACTGGTATCTGGAGAGACTGAAGATGAAGGATCTAAATGACTACCAAGTTTTGAACTTTGTGTTTAACCGCTGGTTGTCTCGCTCACGTGATGACGGGGATGTATGGAGGGAGCTGCCAGTCATCAAACCAGGGGTCGAACCATTGCCAGGTGAGGAGGGAGACGAGAAGACTTTTTTTTTCAAAATTACATATGATTGATTTGTTTGTTTGCTTGTTTGTTTGCTATTTCCTCTTAGCAAATCAACTCATACCAATCTGAAAGCAAGACATTTAGGCATTGAAATCTAAAAAATCTTATTCCTCCTCATTTCCTTTTACAGTCCTGACATATCAGGTAGCAGTATACACAGGTGCAGAATCAGATGCCAGCTTTACATCCAACCTGTGCATCACCATCCACGGGAGTAGAGGAGACACCGGGTGTCGTCTGCTCCACAAGCCACTGAACCACACCAACGCCAAGTTCCAGCGGGGACAGATGGACCTGTTTGCAGTAGAGGCCGTGTCACTGGACCGTCTGAAGAAAGTTGTCATAGCACTGGAGAATGAATCAGGTGAGAATAAATAATAAAACTTCGTAGAGTTTAGATTGTCTTCTTTTGACAGCATTCTCCTGTAGTCAAAAGTGACATTTAGGAGATATTCATGCAAACAAAATCTTTCAAAACTACTGCTATAATCCTGTGGTTTGTAAGCTTGTATCTGATATTTTCAAAAAAAGTTCTTGTCCTTGGTGCTGAAAACTGTGTGGAATGCACAAACCCTGCAGATGTAGTCATTACATGTGTCTCCTCAGGAGATGGGGTGTTCCTGGATAAGGTGGTGATTAAGGAGTCTGCGGAGTCAAACAGAGAACACGTGTTCATCTGTAACCAGTGGCTGCACAAGGACAAAGGAGATGGGCAGACAGAGAGGGAGCTCAATCTGGAAGGTATGTCATGTGGTGGTGTTATAAATGTTTACCATCTCTCCTGTAGACATATATGTTACATCTTCAGGTATCCTACACCCATGGGGTATTGAGGAAACTTGTGTCTGTTCTTAGTTGTACCTATTCAATTCTCTCTCTCTGTTGTACACACATCTTTGCTCTAAGATTGTGTTTCTCACAGCAGAAATCAAGGGAATTCATGTTCTGCCTAAATGACTGGCTAAGTCATATATCTACAGGCAAAGTTGCTCCTTGTTTTGCTGCAAATTCAGAAGACAATGAATTTTGCAACAAGTTTTAGTTCTATCTATAAGGCCACACTGATTTAATTTTATGGATGACATCCTCTGGGGACCACAAAACTAATGCGAGAGGGCGAGAAAAAAAATTCAGCAAAAAAAAAAAAAATGCTGCTTAACCACAGGAATACAAAGCCGGTATTGCGAATTGAACCACAGGACACAGTGACTGCATCAAACAAATAAGTTTTTATTTGCAGGAGGTAGATGTAGATAGTCAATCTTCGGCTTTAGTTGTTGCAGTTTTGTCTACCTCAATACGGACAAAACAGACGAACTGAGAAGTGGCCTGACCCACTTAGAGTCGGCAGTCTGTACTGAGTTCCAGCCGAGTCCGGAGTTCCGTGAAGCCTGAAAAGACATGATTTTTTTCAATGCGCGCGCGGATGTCATCCATAAAATTAAGTCGGTGTGGCCTAATCTCAAAAAAGGGAAACTTGACACAATAGTAGAAATTTTGGCTAGACTTGGCTTTCTTGGCTAGTGAGTAGCATCTTGTCACAATGATGAACATTGCAATGATTGTTGGGGTAACCGTTGCACTTGTCTAGGTGAGGATTGGAAGGTTTGGGTGACCACAGCTACTGACTCCAAGTCCACCCATGGGTCCCAGGCTACACTGGTCATCTATGGAGATAAAGGGAAGTCAGAGGAGCTTGTCTTGGATAATGAGGAGACCAAATGCTTTGAACCAGGAGCAACTGATGAGTTTCAGGTGAGGTTATATTTTCAATCATTGAGCTCAAAGTTAGATTCTTAGTCTAATTTTTCATTCCTTTCTTTATACTATATTCTTTTGCATCATTTGTACAAAAATGTTAGGAAAGTAGCTGCAGTTCATCAATGAATAAACATAAACACTTTGGTATTGGTGTTGCCAGTCCCAACCCAGTTGGGACTGGCAACTCAACTAGTGTTTGGCACTTGAACTAATCATCTCACTCATCCTGTGCACTTCAGATCTCTACAGCAGACTTAGGAGACATCTACAAAATCCGGGTGGGATATGAAGATGAAGACAAGTGGGAAGGCTGGCACCTACAACAGGCAAGTAATAGAGCATCTATCAGATGGAACTGTTGGCCACTTCTTCTTGTCACAATTTTCCCCTGCTGGTAGCTGATTTCGTAGTCATCAAAAGGCAACAATTAGAATGTGTCAGAAAATACACTACATGTATTAGTATATGTGACTGTAGTTTCAGCCACAGGCACAACTTTAGCTACGGTATGACTTCTGGCCAAAGGTGAACACTGCCTATATAGATAAAGCATTGGTTCAACTTTTCCTCTTTTTAGATAGTTGCAACTGATACATTATCATTTTCATGCTTATGTTAATAAATGGAAAGTTAAAAAGATTTATCCCTCTCATTGACAGGTGAAACTGCAGGCTCAGTCTTCTGGAGAAGAGTTCCTGTTCAAGTTTGACCGCTGGCTCTCACGAACTGAGGATGACTATGACATTGTCAGGGAGATGGCCATCACAAAGGATGGTCACAGTGTACTACCAGGTATGTGGGGATAGACCTTTCTTCTTTACTTAAGGTTTAGATTTTCGATGAGGAAGAAGTGTGGAATGGACTGATGTTTTAACTTTACTTGTATGAGACGGATTTTGTATTGAAAATATTGTAAACATCTATAACATATCTTCAGAATTTTACCTGCCAAAATGATGGATGGAGGGACCTGTAGCATGCAGAAGATAAAAGAGCATTACTATCATACTGGTCCAGCTCTTTGAATGGAAGTCAGATGCTGTCTAGTTATGTTTGCAATAAGAACATAAGAGAGGTCCAGAGACACTTGTTTTTGTGCTTGATCTGTATATGTTTTTGCCTCTTTGCAGTGTTGCAGTACTATGTGTCAGTGTACACTGGAGACCACTGGGGAGCCCACACTGATGCTAACGTCTTCATCACCCTGTATGGGGAGAGGGGAGACTCAGGGAGGAGAAGGCTCTACCACTCTACCACTAATGCAGTTAAATTTGGCAAAAACCAGGTAGGGTATATCCATGGACTACTTCTTAACCTTTATCACATTAAAGTAGGCATTTGGCTACCAATTGATTACAGGGTTAGGCAGCAGGGAGAAGATAAATATTTCTCCTTTTTGCTTTCATTTCTTTCTTTATTCAAATTGCAACAGCAATACACTGTGGAGCACAAGGCAGCAAATTTTGTTGATGTTGTGCACCACACATTATATTAAAACATATAATACAACACTAAATACAACCAATTCAGTATTCAGCTTGTTTGTGTTAGTTGTTGGGTATGGAATAAGTTTAAAGTGTTTTTGAGAAAATCCATGTCCCTTTGGTTCCAGGTGGACACGTTCTTGATGGAGGCTGTTTCACTGGGCCAACTCAACAAGGTTGTCATTGGACATGACGGGGTAGGATACGGAGCCGGGCTGTACGTAGACGCTGTGACAGTGCATGAGGGCGAATCAGCTGTGTCCGAGTGGTTCTTCCCATGTGGCCACTGGCTGGACGATCACATGGAGGACAGCTGTACAGAGAGGGAGCTCTCACTCTTAGGTAACTCCTCTCCCATTCTGAATTACCCACCTGGGGGAACTGTTCTTAAAACACCTCTGCCTTATTTGGCTCTTTGTGTCTTTTTAGCAATAGGTTTAACTTGGTACAGACATCTAACTCAGTTTGGTGTGTGACAATCATGTTTTTTTTTTCATCACACAACAGGACTGCGTCCAGTAGAGGCTACAGAAGAACTACAGCACCTGCGCAGCTCAGAGGAAAATGAAGACAAAAAGTCCAGTACGTATCTGAGCTAGTTTGGTTGTTGGTCTAGCCCACAGTATGTTTCTGCTGAGTCCTCTAGCAGATTCAACTGTATCTAAGAAGTTGAATAGTATGACTTGGTTTGAAATATGTAAATCATTTCCTGCAACCTAATTCAATACATACAACCCTGTAAGTGGTAGTGTCCCTGAATACACTGAATCTAGCTACATGTAGCCACTAATTGTAACAGTCAAGCTACAGTGATATGAAGAAAAGTGAGTGAAGTATCAAGCCCTTATCAGTAAATTCACTCATCCACAATTCCCCCATGTGTCATAGATGGAAATTTTACTGTGTACCTGAGGACCAGTGAGAGTGTGGGTGCAGGAACCAAGGCTAAGGTTTGGCTTACTGTGTACGGAGAGACTGGGAACTCTGGCCCCATCAACCTGGGCACAGACCAGGACAACGGCAAGTACAGCGAGCCTGGGAAGGAAGCTGTCTTTGATGTGAGTTTACCTTACATATTACCATTCTGATTTGTGAAAAAAAGCAACAGTTGATTTGGCAATGCTACAATAGTGTAGTTGTTGATAAGCAGGGAGGGGATACCTATGTCATGTTTCTGAGGGATAATACTGCCATATGACCTAGTTAAAACTGTCATTTCCTTTTCTTTAGAATAAGTCTGAAAACTTGACTGAATCACTTTACTGAATTGAAATGGACTGTGTTGTTGTTTTGCTGGCAGATCAAGGCTGGTGAGATTGGAGAGCTGACCAAAATCCGTGTGGAATTGGAACCAGAAAACAAGCCAACCACATGGCATGTAGACTCAGTAAGTTGTATTTACTATATATCCTCTTTGAAATTCTTAACCTTTAGCTTGGTATAGGTGTAATGATATGCTTTTAATGCAGCATAAATGATTAGTATTTAGAGATCAACTGTACCTGCTGACAGTATTGTTCCCACCTGTCCCAGGTGCTCCTACATGACCAGGACACAGGTGAGGACCTAACGTTCCACTTTGACTGTCAGCTGAGTGACGACCCGGACGCCGGCAGTCTGCAGAAGGAAGTCCCTGTACTCAGAGCTGGCAAAATGCCACTGCCTGGTCAGTCACACTTTGATGTTTATGTCAGCCATAAAGAAAAATAATGTTTTTATTCAGATTCTCATGCATTTTCCTTTGGCTGTGTTTCTTGGTATGATTTACCATCTATGCACCCAAAACATGATGAAGGAAGCTTTAAAGGCCATTGGTATATTCCTTTCACTAGGAGCAGGTGTACTTCTGTACATTCAGTTAGAATTAACTTCAAATGGATGGCTTCTCCTGTCCGTGGTGCTGAAAATGTGTCTGTTTTTTATTTCCAGCTATCCAATCAATTTTCATGTATGGACAAGGGAATAATTTGTTGTGATAACAAAATTTGCTTCATTGCTATTTCCTATGCAACCATGAGTATCTTATCTTATATGAAATACGAAATATAAATCTTTGTCTTTTTTTTCCCTTTCAGTTTTGCAGTACTACATTATGGTGCACACTGGGGATGTGGAGGGAGCAGAGACTGCTGGGAATGTTTATGTCTGTATCTATGGCAACAAGGGAGACATAGGCAAAAGACAACTACACAAGTCCCTCACAAATGCTGTTCCTTTTCTGAGAAAACAGGTTTGTATGTTGGACCATAACAAAGTAGGAAATCAATGATATGTAATTTTATTGAATGTTACCCTGCTAAATCAAAAGCTATGAATATATACACCTAATATGAATGCCTGTTGTGGATTGTATCCTACACATGTTCTGCACTATGTTTTATTTGCTTCTCATTTACACTTGAACTTCTGTATGCTGCTGTTTGCCTATAAAGTTGAATTTTCTCTTGTGCATAACAGGTGGATGTCTTCATGTTGGAAGCAGTGTCAGTTGGAGACATTGAGGTCCTGAAAATTGGGCATGATGCTGACAAACCTGGTATGCCTAGAAATATTTCAATCTTTGGAATGTATTACACCACAATGCTGCTACACTTGAGGTCATTTGTATCCTGTGAAATTCCCGTCTTCCTGTGAGTAATGTCTGTGCTGTATTGTTCAACAGGAGAAGGCTGGTTTGTGAGTAAAGTTGTGGTGAAGGAGAGTGAGTATGCACCGACGGAGGCAGTCTTCACCACAGAGTGCTGGCTGGATGCACAGAAGGAAGATGGCAGACTGGAAAGAGAGATCCCTCTGGAGGGTAAGGCCATCTATTAGTTTCTAAGTTTTACACATGTCAAATATCAGATTATGATGATCATTACATATTAGATCCTATTTTTGTCAGGCATGCTAGTACAGAATTGCTAAATACAGCAACAGTTACAGCATTTTGGTTTAGATATAGTGCATCAGTCATTTTGAAGTTGCATTTAAATGTCAGTAGTGAAGAAATTAGAAGTTAGTACAGTCTCTTATACAACTGTTAAATCGGGTATTCATGCTTTCTTTCATAGAACAATGTTTGCCAGGTATCCCTGCAGGAATGTTTGTCAACTCTTGATACAATCTCTATGCTCTTTTGTTCTCTCCAGTTGTACAGCCAGCCTCCCCCAACCCAAAGCATCAGAAAGATGGAGATAAAGAAGAGAAGGAGGAAACCTCTCGGGGTACCTGGGACGTCTGGGTGACCACAGGGTCTGACCAAGACTGTGGGACGGCAGCCAAGGTGCAGCTGGTTGTGTACGGAGAACATGGCAACACTGAGCCTATTGCATTAAACAAGAAATTCCAGGCAGGGACAACACAGAAGCTTGAGGTGAGCAATTCTGTTGTGTGAGACCTGATCTGTGACCTTCAGAAAAATTTTGAAAAACTTTTTTTTTCAAAACACATTGTACACGTATACTAAAATCTTTTTTTGCCAATGCCAGATTACTGTAGGTGAC
This sequence comes from Branchiostoma floridae x Branchiostoma japonicum, assembly GCA_013266295.2. NCBI lineage: Eukaryota > Metazoa > Chordata > Leptocardii > Amphioxiformes > Branchiostomatidae > Branchiostoma > Branchiostoma floridae x Branchiostoma japonicum. The sequence continues at coordinate 16,891,616 of CM023823.1, read as the reverse complement.
ATAGGAGAAATCTACAAGATTAGGTTGAGTCATGATGGTACAGGGACAAAAGAGGCCTGGTTTGTTGAAAAGGTATGTTTTACTTTTTTGTATACTATGTAGCTTTCATGACACTTAACAATTCACACTGTGCCTTATAGTGTATTCTCTACATTTGAGTATATGCTGAGTGCATAACTAATCCAATCAATTTCTAGTAGAGCATCTACAGTAAAAGAACTGATATTATTTGGCTGCTGACTTACAGATAAAGATGAAGGACTGCCACACAAGACAAGAGTTCCTGTTCACCCCACACACGTGGCTGTCTGATGAGAGTGAACAAGGTGCCATGATCGAGCTCCCTGCCATCAGGCCAGACATACCACCTCTACAAGGTAGGCAGATTAGAAGTAAACTTTTTTCTGGTTGCAATTGTATACTTCATAATGCAGTTATTGTTTACCTTAGAGTAGATACTGTAAGATTTCTGATGACACAGGAACATCTGCTGAACGTTACACAGAGAAGTACACTACATTTATGCTTTATTTGCCACTTGCTAAAATGCATACTTGTTCAACATTGCAACTTTGCTGCTGTGTACTGTTCAGAGAGGACATATGAGGTTTCTGTCTACACGGGAGATGTACCCGCGGGTGGTACGGAGGCGAGGGTGTACTTTACCATATTTGGAGACCATGGTGACACAGGGAGGCGGATCCTCACGCACTCCATCAACAACACAGACAAGTTCCAGCAGGGCCAGGTAATTGTGTTACAGTAGACAATTTTTATATGGCAGTATTTGGTGTGTTGATCTTTTCAAGACGTATCTCTTTCTTGCTTTCTTCATTTTTCTTTTCAAAAAGCTTATCAATTGATAATGATATGAGTGAAACACAGTGTCAGAGAAACACAGCCTGTACAAGAAGTAGTAGCGCATGTATTCAGTACTGTACATTTTGTAATGAACTACATGCATATAAGTGCACATCTTTATAAGCCATTTTCTTCTCCCACAGGTTGATGTATTCCATGTAACTGCTCTGGATGTGGGGAAACCGAAGTACATCAACATTGGTCACGACAACTTGGGGAGAGGTAAGGGTACATGTTCCATAAAGTTTCTGCTAGATGTTCTGAACAACATCAACTAAACACTTTTAAGCATCATCATCATCATATTGAATTTCTGTGCAAATGTATGTTGGTGGTATTGTTTTATTTGTCATTTTAATTGACATCATTTTGTCTACCAGGTGCGGGTTGGTTCCTGGACAGGGTGACCTTGAAGGAATCGACAGAAGCCACGTCAGAGTACATCTTCCCCTGCTCCAGGTGGCTGGACAGCAGCATGGAGGACGGCAAGACTGTCCGCACCCTGCGTCTGCTGGGGGAGGTCAACGACGACGACAACACGCGGGAAAAAGACTCTGTCACGGGTAATGTCATGTTCTTTGGATCTGCTGATATTTAGCCAGCAGAGTTGTAGACACTTTATAAGGCTTAGCATACATTGTATGAAGTTAGTAAATTTGACATAAATCTTCATATTAATTGTTCCCTTTTCACAAATCATAAGTTACTACTTCATAATTTTTATTTAATTCTCTTTCCTCATTGTTATTTTAGCTGTAGTTTGCAAACGATTATTGATGTCATCTATGATGTCCAATTGCTTGTTGAACTCCATGGTTCTACATCTGCAGTTGTGCCTATAATGTCAGATACATCTGTAGTCCCTTGACAATTTACACTTTTTCCCCCATTTCAGGCCTTTAGGATGGAGATAGAACAGTACAAATAGATACTTACGAGAGATGCAAGAAATGCTGAATATACAATCATATAAAAAAAACAATTATTACATGTACCAAGCTATTGATGATAAATATCATTGACCAGCATGATAAAAGATGATTGTAAAAAAAATAGTAACTTAAAAGATCATATTAGGCATTGCACATTCCAAGATAATTGACTACCAACCTAGCAGGTGTTTTTAATTCAAATGTTGAGACATAAAAACTTAATGGTAATCAATTATCAGTTGCTAGACCTTCAAACTACATCTGATGATGCTGTACATTTGATAACAGAAGGCTATAATATAGAATTATAATACAATTCACAACAATACTGGCAAGAACAAATTCCCAACAGAAAGTATTATTAAGAGATATTTCAAAGGGCACAGTGCAATACAAAGCTGTACACAGTGGCAAGTCAGCTGGCTAAGACAGGGGCAGTGCATGCAAACCGAGACTCACAAGTGGCTGTTAATGTACAGAAGGTATAGGACTTCAGCAACATTGACACATTTACATTTTATTTTGTTATTATTAATCAACAGTTCTCCTAATTTTATTTCAGTTGGATGGTTCACTTGTTGAATGGGCTTGTTATCTGTGTTTTGTTGTTTTTGTTTTTCTATAAGTTGTAATATTTTGTTGCAAAGCATGGACTCAAACCACACCAGTGAGCACAAGGTTGAATGAGTTGACTGAATCTCTGCTGTCACGGCTTTTTGTTTTTTTACTTTAATGTAATGCACGTTGTGGCACAGAATTTGACACAGTGCAATATAACTACAAGGAAGCTACATTTTAACCCTTAGACTAATAACTATCATGCACAGTAGTGTGCTTTTGATTATTAACAGTCTGCTTGCCTAACATACAGGTCATACAGGTTTTGTACTTGAATTGTCTTTGAAAATGTTATTGGAAATTTCCCAGGTTATGTTCTAAACATTAGACCAATGACTCAATGAGGTTAGAAAAGGGATAATGGATCCTTGGAGGTTTTCAGGAACAAAGTTTTTGGATGGTCTATTTTCATCCTTACTCCGAACACATCTTCCCATTTTCTACATTTTCTATACATGTAAGTTACCCATGTTACAAGTCTAACAAAAAGTAATGCTGTTTGCCACGCTCCTCAGAGGGAGAGTGGAAGTGCTGGGTGACCACCAGTAATGTCCCAGCTGCGGGGACCGACTCAAAAGTCTACATCAAGGTGTTTGGAGAAAACGGGGTCTCAGATGACATACTGCTCAACAACAGTGACAAGAACTTCCAGAAGGGACAAATGGATGAGTTTGATGTGAGTGGAAATGTTTGTTGACTCAACATGGAGATAGCTCACAAATGTGTTACTAGTATTTCGTTTAAGAGTATAATGTACAATGGAGCTCAAGATGATAAATTGAGTAGAGCCATGCCAGCATAACCATTTTCTCACGTTCCTTTTACACAGTTGCATCTTGGGAAAGATTTGGGAGAAATCTATAAGCTTCGAGTGTGGCATGATGGAAAGACTTCCTGGCATCTTCAACAGGTAAGTTTGGCAGATTGTTGGTCTTTTTGTGTTGACAATTATTGTATACTAGGATGTGGGTAAATCTAAATAATATTACGCATGTAAAGTTACTGTATGCTACTGTAACAGTTGTAGCTCTAACACAGAAGGAAAAGTGTTTACACTTATAACTTTTTTAAAGACGTAAAAGTCTCAACCATAGCATGATGAATAGTGACTGTAGAGTAGTGTCATCCACGCTAAGTTTTGTTCCCTCCTCCCAGGTGAAACTCCTGGACATGCACACTAACGAAGAGCTGAAGTTTGACTTTGACTGCCGCCTGGTGTCAGAAGGACAGGAAGGTTCCATGGTCAGGGAGCTGCCGGCCATCAGACCTGGAAAGGACATACTGCCATGTGAGTAGAAACAAAATCTATGGTTCTAAATATAAATTAATCTCCTCATGGTTTCCCTTCTGAGGAAAGGTGTCTCCCTACCTGTTGGCATGGTCAATGATGATGTGAAATTTAATGTGTATAGATGTTACTGGCTTGATACCTTGCCTGTATCTTGTATATATTTTTTATAAATAGCCAATGTCTGAAACTTAAATCTCATGTTACACTTTCATCCCAGTGGTGAACTACAATGTTAGCATCATCTCCAAACATTGTGAGGGAAACTCTGGTGGGGGACCTCTGCTCAGCATCAACCTAGTTGGTGAGAGGGGAGACACTGGTGTGAGACCACTTTTGGCTCAGCCAGAGGTCAGTGAACAAAATGATGGCAGTTTTAAGGTCAGTGACGTTTCAGTTTTATTTTGATCTACCCACCTCCTCTGCAACACAACTTCATGTTTTAACTTTTGCTTTCCTCCTTATTTTCATTTCCTTATTCAGTATTTGTCATACTTTTACATGTACAACTTGAAGTCATTTTGCATTATTTTTCACAATTCATGTAGAATTATATCATTACTATTTCTACAAATGTAAACTAACTTTAAAGATCTCAGATAGTATAGAGTCTCTAGATTTCACAGTATGATTTTCTGAATGTTGATGATTGCAGGTTGATGTCCATCATGTGGAGGCTGTGTCCATAGGAAAACTACACAGAGTTGTGTTGAGAAAAGGCCCATCTTACCCTCTGTATGTCACCAAGGTGGTGGTGAAGGAAGGAGACTTTGCTAAGACAGAAACAGTGTTCCAACATGAAGGGTGAGTATGTGAATAGATTACTCAAAATATTACTCCTTACGGTTTCTCTGTTTAGGCTTTAAAACAGTACACAATCTTAATCTGTATCTAGGTTCATTGAGAAGTTGTAGTATGTCAACCTTATCATGAGGAATTATGTAATCTTAATCATGTCTGAAACCATATACATGTAGTACATGTATTATGAGCTATCTTGCACTTCACAGACACAATATAAATCAGCTCTCCTGTTGAAATGTTTTAGACTGTTGATGAAAAATCTTTAAATACAGTAGTTGTGATGAACTACAGTACCTACCCCTATTTCATGTTGCTGTTGACTGATTTCTGCAGGTTCGTCGGTGATCACGACCGACCACAGGACGAAGCAGAGCAGGAACTCACAATGCCCGGTGTGTATATACACACATTATCACTGCATATATCATTGATGAACAATTTTGTCTTTTTTTAAATCAAAACTCGATATAAAAGATCTTGTGTTTGCCAAATGTTTTATGATTATGTGTTTTACAGAAGAGGTAGTCTGCACTGCATCAGAAAGAAGTGCCAAAGATGAGATCCAGACTCGTAAGTTTAACTTTTGTTTGCAATTTTCTATTGAATTCACTATGAAAGTGTGCTCCAAACCTTGCAAATAAAGACTTCACTCAAACCAAAGTACTCTTAAATTAAAAGGAAGCAGAATTTACACTTACTAGTAAGATGTAACGTGAATGTCATATGTCAGTCCCTTAGCTCATGGATCTGTAGTCTTCCCCATCCTTTGCGAAAGAAAAAGATAAATCGGCCAAGGAGTAGTGTTACCCATTTTCCAATTTTGCAGCCCACATTCATCATTATGTAGAGATGCTCTTTGTACATATTAGTGGAAGAGTTTAAGTTTTCCCTGTTGTATTTCAGAGGGAGAGTGGCAGGTGTGGTGCACGACCAACGAACATGCCAATGCAGGCACGCACGCCCAGGTGCACCTGACGGTGTATGGAGACAGGGGTGACAGTGGGCTGCTCACACTACAGAATGGCGACCATGACTGCTTCTCCTCAGGAAGGACCAGCGAGTTCAAGGTCAGGGGTACAACTTATATATCCAGGGTAAAAGATCATGTAGAGGGAAAGAGTATGTCTTTCGTAGCAGTGTATATGCTAGAATTATTATGAATCCTGTCATTTTTGATATAGTAATAGATTCTAAGTTGTGTTTACTGAGTTCTCCTGTTGAACTTCTCAGGTCAATGTGGGATCCATTGGAGACATTTACAAGATCAGGATTGGGCACGACAACACTAAGGAGTACCCTGGCTGGTTCCTGGAAAAGGTACATGTCGGTATCATGATGATGTTTGTTATTACATTGCAGTTAGAGTATAGAGGCTACATTGAACTACAGCCTCAAGCATACTGTCTTTCATACAGGATGAAATGCCCAGATGATACCCCATAGTTTGTGTTGGACTTACCCCCATACTGCTATCTATCATGGACCTCCACCAATCAGTTCAAAGATGTTTGGATTATTGGGTATGTAGGATGCACTTTCTGGTGAGAGCCATAAAACAGCTTTGACTTCAGCTTGCTCCATGACTCCCCAGATCCGTATGAAGGACGTGCACACCCTGGCAGAATTCAGCTCCCAGCCCAAACGCTGGCTGGCAACAGACTCCAGTAACGGTGATGTGTGGATGGAAATCCCAACTGTCTGGCCTGGAGAAGACACACTTCCAGGTAAGGTTACACAGACAGTGGCAAGGCTGGAAGTTTTACACACGAGACCAGAACCTGGACTGCTGAATCTTCACAAGTTTTCTCAGTACATTACAAGCAGCTCTGTTGCTTAATTGTACATGTTGTTAGCTTACAATATGGAAATTCATCCCCTGAGATGATGTAGGCTTGGCCAGATCACCCTCTGCTGTTTTAAAAGCCTCAGTTATGGCTTTTTTCCTTCAAATAAACTTGAAAGGAACGGCAGAATTTATATTAGATTTTGAAATATTACATTAAATGGTAGTTTTTTTTGGCTACACAGCTCTCATTTGATACAATAAAAAGCTTTCTTCAAGATTTCATGCAAAATTTTGGTGTTTCACCTGCAGAATGTTAGGCACCTGATACAAAAGACTGCAATGTAAGACAGCATATGAGATGAAACATTTGGTTAATGAAAATGTACCTGTCCACAGTGCTGAAGTACCAGTTGGAAGTTCACACCACTGACCAGTTCAGTGCTGGGACAGACTCCAATGTGTACATCACCATATATGGGCAGAGAGGAGACACAGGGAAGAGAGAGCTGGTCAGATCACAGAACAACGACATGAAGTTTGAGCAGGGACAGGTGAGTGACATGTGTCAATCATTTTACTTGTGCATCAAGGCTATTCCTTGTAAAGCATTCTTAAAGGGATGGTAATGAAAGTTATGAATTTCAGTCTTGCCCTTTCACTTCAATTTTACTCATATACCCCAATCTTTTGTTGAGATTGTGTCTTTATATTGAGAGTTTTGCTGTTTGTGTTGTAGATGGACCTGTTTGAAGTGGAGGCTGTGTCCCTCGGGGAGCTACAGAAGGTTGTCATCGGCCATGATGGACATGGACTAGGTCAGTGTTTCTCACAAAAGCCCTGTGAAATCTAGCATATCCCAAAGTCAATTCATGACAAACATACACAGTCATTACTAAGCCTCTCCAGCTTCCTTCAAATCAAGTTCACATTCTAGTGTGTGGTCTATAATTGTACATATCACTAGCTTCAGTGTAAGATATGCAAGGCTTAACTGTGATCATGTCTTGATGAGTTATGCATTGTATTTGATGAAACACGAGTGTTCTTCTGTCCTCAGTAGCCCCAACAAGCACAGTTTATAGAGTTGCATCACAAATAGGAAAGTGTTAGACAGGAGAGATGATAAACATGTTTTGTCCCATCAACAGGATCAGGCTGGCACCTGGACAAGGTGGTCATCAAAGAGTCTCCAGATGCAGACAAGAAGTACACCTTCCCATGTAACAAGTACGAATGGAACTGATTTTATTCTGCTTACTGCATTATCCTTTTTTTTTTCAATTTCCAAAGAAATTTGAAATGATAGATAAGGGTATCTGTTTTCCATCAGTTGACAGTGTGAGTATTGTGTTGTACAGGTGGCTGGATGAAAATGAAGATGACAAGTTAACAGAGCGAGAACTGCTAGTTCAGGATGACAACTCACCTTCAGCCAAGTCTCCTGACCACACTCAGGCCACGCCTCCACCAGAGGAGACCACAGACAACAAAAAAGGTGCATTAAATTTTATACAGTTAAAAAAAATGCCTATTAGAATGGTATGTATTATGGAATAGATCAATTTAAGAAATCAATCTTGATGGAAGTTCGGAGATGTTGGCTGTTGTAACAATCACAAATCAAAATTTTTGAATGCAATAAAAAGGACCACATTAGTGAGATGTCAAAAGGACATTGCACACTCTTTTATTTTTTGATATGACTTTTCTTTTGGTTCATATATGGCCAGGCATGAAGAACATTTAAGCTCATTAAAACTGGCTCTTATGAAATATTTATAATTGTTTCCCCCTCAGATGACTGGACAGTGCGTGTAACGACCAGTGAGGATGTGAATGCAGGCACTGATGCACAGGTCACCCTGACTGTGTACGGGGACGAGGGAAACTCAGGACCCCTACAGCTGGGAGTCGGACAGAGCGGCTTCTTTGAGAGAGGGAAAATAGATGAGTTTGATGTAAGTGTACATGCATGTAGAAGTAACACAAAAGCACTTTTTCTTTCTAGAACATTTGTGACTGAGAATAAAGTTTTTATTTTAAAAAGTTACATTTTTGTTAAAGGTATTGTCGCTCTTGCTCCTAGGTGAAAGTTGGAGATGTTGGGAAAATCTACAAGATCCGGCTGGAACAGGACAACAGTGGAACAGACCCAGGCTGGAAGGTGGACAAGGTACGGCACAGCAGGTTATATTTGTCCTGTTAGCTGTCATGGCTGGACAGCAGAACACAGGCAGGGTCTGTTCAAGGTTTACCTGGTCATTAGAAAGGGGAAGCTTAGTGTAGATTGTATAACAGTCTAATGACCATGAATAAGAAAGATTGTATGTCCAGTAAATGAAGAAGATGCTTCAAAGGAAAAAAAACTATCGTAATAATGGAAAAATTATTATATCTGTGACCAAGAAATATGTGTCACTATGTGATGGGGATGCCTTACCCCTGTAAGTTGAAAGTCATCAGAAATACAATGATAGTTATTAAGGGTTATTTCCATACGTTTTATTTATTATTGTTGACATGTGGTTTTTTTAAATGGTTTATTGGTCAAACATTTCCCGTGCAATCGCTGCCTTTCATAGCGCTGAATTGATGCAGGGTTTACAATATACAATACAATACAGGGTTCATATAATACACATGATACATATTTGCTCCACTTTGTGGAACTGTCGCAAGGGTCTGTGCGGCTGCCATTCGGCGCCACTAGGTGACCTCAATACGACTTTCCCCAACCAAAGTTTTGTTATATCTCAGGTGGAGCTGTCTCACCCCAGCTCAGGTGAGACCCTTGTGTTCACCTGTATGCGCTGGCTGGCCACCAACCAAGACGACGGACAGACCTGCCGCGAGCTGCCTGCTGTACGAGAAGGGGAGGAAACACTACAAGGTACAGTCATTGTTATGGTGTACATTATGAAGTTCAAGTTTGTGGCACTAGTAAAGCCTTACATCTGTCACTCCTCAAAGTCAGAAATAGCACTTTCACCCCTGTATGCAGCATTTCAGGTGACCATACTTGTCCTTGGTGCTGAAGTAGTGATTGCTTACATTTCTTTTAATTTGTAAATTGTTTTAGCACAGAGACATCTTAATCATTGAGCTCCTTTGCTTCAAACCAGTTCACAAGTACCAAGTTGGTGTGCGTACTGGTGACTTGGAAAAGGCAGCTACGGACTCTGACGTCTACATAACGATGTATGGAACAAGAGGAGACACTGGGAAGAGACAGCTGGTTAACAAACTCAACAATCATACACCATTCCAGAGAGGAAAGGTAAGTACAGACAAAGCTATAGAAGTTGGCTTTGTAATATTCCATCTGCCAACAGGTGACCTGTACCTGTATGTCATCCCTGTATATCACACCCATCTGTTAATGACATAAAGAACCACTATCTATTCAGTATTTTGCATAGTAAGTTTTTAGATGTTGAGTGATGCCATGTTCCAGGTGGACCTGTTTGAGGTGGAGGCTGTGTCCTTGTCTGACCTGACCAAGATAGTGATCGGCCATGACGGCTCCAGATCAGACTGGTACCTGGACAAGGTGATCATCAAGGAGTCGCCCTCCAGCAAGGAAAGTTTCCAGTTCATCTGTAACAGGTACAGTAGCTACTCTCATATCTTTTACTCACATCACAAAGTCAGCAAAAGCAAAACATCAGTGTCACCCTCTCTCTGTCCTTGGTGCTGAAGTGGTGATAGCTTATATGTCTAAGATGTTATAGAACAAAGATACGTTGATGATTGTACTGTACTGTACTGTACTGTACATGCTTTCTGTGGTTTTTCTGACGGCAAATGGACATTGACTACAGTTGTAACAGTTTAATCTGTACAATGAATAATATATTGAAACAGTATACCAATTTTACCCTGTTGCCAAGTACTATTATATAATTTCTGGGCAACATGTTCAGAAGTTATATGCAGGTGTGATGAGTTGGATCATGTTTGGCTAAGCAATGTGTGTAGTTGTCATATCCGAGTTTCAGTAAAAATATGCTTATCTTAGAGATACACACAAAAGATGACTCAAAATTAATGCTTTCGTTTTCACCACTTTCCAATGAAGTTGGCTGTCCAAAGACAGAGGTGATGGACAGTTGGAGAGAGAAGTGCCTGTAGTGAAACAGGACTACATAGTCAAGGTGTACACTGGAGACAAGTTTGGTGCAGGTACTGACTCCACAGTGCACATGGTCATCTATGGAAGCAATGGGGCTTCGACAAGACTCAAGCTCCTCAACAACATGGAAGATCACAACAAGTTTGAATCTGGAGGGGTGAGTCTTCAATGTTTCTATCTGGCAGGATGTTTGTAAATCAAAGCAATTCTTAGTTAGTAAAGGAATGAAATATGTTTTGTTTTTGTTTTACACTTTGGTGTTTCAGTTGCAGTGACTCTTATTGGTTCTTCCCACAAGAAATGCCTTTTGATTTATCTCTCTTTTAATTCATCTCTCAGATACAAAATTTAAAAAAAAGGTGTCAATTAATCTTTACCGAAAACCATTTCTTTTCAGGTTGATACCTTCCAAGTTGAAACCTTGCCAGTGGGAATCCCTGAGAGGATTGTGATAGGGCATGATGGGAAAGGAAGAGGTGAGTTACCCACATTTTCCCCACTTCTTTTATTTCACAAGTGCACAATAGTACATCTTCCTAGTTAATCATCAGGTCCATCATCGAGATATAGCAAGTCAAACAATTATTCTTTCCATGACTTATGATCTGTCTACTTCTGTGATTCAAAGAGTTCAATATTATTCTTGTAAGATTGCTTACGTCTTGCACATTACAAGTTATTGTTTTGGCATTTGTATGGTTGTATGATATGGTTCTAATGAATTCAATAGACCTTGAAAGGGTGTGATTTTCTACAAATGGTTCATGTATTCCCCTCCCATCCTTACAGGGTCTGGCTGGTACTTGGATAAGGTGATCATCAAAGAATCCGAGGCTACAAATGAGGAGTTTGTGTTCCAGTGTGACAGGTCAGTTTCACCTAGGAGGTGGTTTCACAAACATTCCTAGTACCAGTAGTTCACATTCTCATCCTCTGTCATATGCCAAGTATTCTTTTCAACTTTCAAGTTGGACTTCAGATCAACTGCCTTGAGTGTAAAGCAACAGTACTGCCAATTTGTTTTCTGATATATAGAATAATTATTCAATTGTATATGTCTTTCCGATGCTGTAGCTGCCCATGTAGGTCTAAGAGTAGCTTTTGTTTGGCCACTGTACATTGGCATGACATTGCAGAGAAAATCAAGAGGCATATTGCTACTGCCAGGTTTATTTTGACTTCATGGTTGTTCCACAATGCATACATTGTTTGTCCCTGCCTAACCTGACTCTATGGTGTGTTTTTTTCGTGTTTTTCTTGTGTGCAGGTGGCTGGATGAAGATGAAGACGATGGGAAGACAGAAAGAGAGCTGGTGGAAGAAGGTACGTCTACATGGAGTTTATGTATTTGTTGCATCACTAAGCTGTCATTGAAAAAAACATTTATGCTGTTAGAGTGACCTAGGCCTATCAACTATATTTGTGGTCAGCACTGGGATAAGTAAAAAACTTTCACTGATATATATGAATGAAGCAATTTGAACTATGCTGTATAGGAATTTCTGACATTCAAGACATCTTGACTTATATGTTATTTGTTTGTCAGGTTACAAACACAGAAATGATGCTGCAGGAGAAAATGACGCTGACGGGGAAGTGGACAATCCGCCAGACAACACTGCTACTGGTGACAATAAGAAAGGAGATGAAAATGCCAATGCCAGCGGCACGCCCGGCAAACAGAAAAGTAAGAATCCCAATGATGAAGGTCGACCGGAGCAGAGTGAACCTGCAGCTTAGAGTAAAGCTTGCTGACAAACATTATATACCCAAGATCTACCCTGTGTATAGTGTACTTAATGTATGTGTCCTGAACAATCAAGTATGCTTTTATTTCATGAAAGCTGCTTTATGTTCAATGTGAAGGTGCATACCTGTATGAATGATTTTATCATGATTCCATACATTAATTATTATATCTATTTTTTGTACAGGTTTGAAGTTTAGTTCTTAAAGAAACTTTCACAGCATTGTAAAATTTGTCAAAGCTATCTATTGAATATGTTTTTTTAAGTTTGAATTTGCATAGAATTTTTTTTATCTTGGCATTCCAAGTACATCAGTTATCTGTTGTAGTTACATTGTATCCTGTTTGTAATACTGTGTAAAATGTTAGCCAGATGTTGACATAGGAAAAGCCATAGACCCAATGTGGTGACCTTCCTTCTATCCCTGTACATTTGTAGCTCCTGCAGCCACTGCAAAGTTCTGGCATGATATCTATCACGTTGGAAAGGGGACAGAGTAGCCAGGATGTGCCATGGCCACCACGACAGTAAATTGTCATGTAAGATAGTGTCCTACGTGATGTGGTCATTATGTGTCTGTGGTTGGCCTTAGATGTGTATAGTCTGTAATATATGTAAAACTATGTGGTAACAGAAGAAATATTGTTTATTGTAACTGTAATTGTTCACCTCATCCATGTGTAAAACCTCATTGTGCAGTCCTCATGAATTGTGTCATCTCTATTTGTCTGTTTGAATGTGTATACCAGCTATAGTTATGCCTTGTTCTTGCCTATGCCAGTGCATAAGTAGAAATGTATCTGCCCTAGGTACTTCTGAACTCAAGATTTATATTACGTATGGATACTAGTGTAATACTTACCACTTCTCAGTTGGCAGACAATGCAAAATACATATCATAGCTGCTAACTCATTTCACAGAGATTATCACATGGATACAGTTTGTATCACCACTTTTATAATTTCTGTTTTAGTTACATTGTCAATCACCACAGCTGCTGCCTCATCATTGGTGAAAAAAGAAACTTTGCACCAGTTTGCTACATCATACAGCTGATGCTTTGTTAAGAAAACTGTGGACTATTTCCAACACGACCAAATAATATGGGGCATTGACCTGGCCTTCCATTCCATGTATAGGGAGGAAGGAGCAGCTGATGACGTACTGTTCATAATGCACTTCCTGTGCATCAGATAAACTAGAGGATCCAGGCAAGGGCAGTAAAATTACAGGTTTATTCCCAAATTTTGTCTTCATATGCTGCATTTCTTACTGTAAATGTTGACTGTATGTAGAACCACATCTGATATTGAAGGTTTGGAAAGTGTTTCCAGAAATTACACAAAATACACTTCGAAACTTGCCATTATTTCTGTGCTGTCATGAAGAATAAAAACTAACTTAAGGCCATCCTATGTAGCAAGAGAAAAACGACTTAAGTACAAATTTTCCGTCAGTCTCATTGAAGCATTCTCTATATCAAGCTGAGAAAAGTAAATCTAATGGAAAGCAGGGGATTAATAATAGCTGTAACTCTGTCTACTTATAAAGTAATGGTAGTACATGTCATATGTTGTTCTTATGATATTATATTGTCTTGTAATAAGTGTTGGTGAGCCATATGTTATATGGCTGATGTGGAAATGTGGAGACGAGAGTTGCTCCTCAAATTATCTAATGATTCACTGTTAGAGTCATACTACATGTTCTCTGATTGTCATGCCTGGTTATAGTGGACCAAAAGAGATGGCTTTAGGCATCTCAACTTATTTCTTATAAACTTGAGTTTATTTTTATGACAACATTTTCTGTTTTATTGAAGGCAAAATCAGTGTTCAGACTTGGTTCTCAGATTTTTCAACCTTGGAAAAGCAAGAAAACAGAGCAGAAGTTGTATCATTTAACTGTTGTGGTTCTTAAGATCAAATCTGTTCAAGTCAGATGCTATCTTAAGTCTGCCCTCCATCTCTGTATGGCTCTTCATATGGACCTGTATAGTGCTTTAACCAGTGTTGCCTTTGGCAGTGTGTGCCTTTGATTTCTAGAACCCATAATTGTTTTTGTTTTGTGTTCAGTTGAGACAGGGCCTGGAAAAGTACACTCCATCCACTAATAGTAGTCAAAGCAGTTCAGGAGACAACATTTGCAGTATACATGATTGTACCTGTAGGTGGCTCATTTCCACATTGTCCTGTTATTGCTATTCAACTTGTGTTAATTTGCTGAAGACAAGTCACAAAACGTTTGTCAACAGTGTTGTAATGCTTCTATTAACAAATTCACAAGAACTAAGTGGTTGCAATATTCTCTGATATGGTGTGTTGTGTTGCCTTCTTTCTTGTGACTAAAGTAATACTATGTATTCCTAAGAGTTGATATTTTCATGTTTTCTTGCAACACAACCAAATGGCACATATCAACCGTGTATAACATGTAATATTACCTCATCCGACTTTTCATATGTGGTTTTATGTATGAGTACACTTATTGTAGGTTACTAAGACTGACATACAAATATTTTGTTGATATTTTGGTCCATTATTAAATAAATATATGTTTTGTAAAATTTGGTGATGCTGTGAAGAATTTTTGCAAGTGGTACTGTGAAGGTCTGACAGTGAAACCAAGTTGGTTTTGAAACAGTAATGATGCTGGTGTCATAATAAGGTTTTAAACAGAATGTTATCTATGTAGTATAGATGTTTATGGGTGTGCTATAGGCACAGAGAGAACTGTATGAAGACAGAGTATATACAAGCGCGATGAAGGGAGATGTTGCAATATAGCTGTCACTTTGGGATATATTTTTGTATCTGTGCATGATTGGACTTGTCAAGTACCCTGTGCTTTGAGCAACACTTTTGAATAAAGTTCCACTTCTCTGTAACAGGAAGAACCCTGGTGTGTCTACTCTATTTACTATTGAATAGTCTCATTCACAAAGCATATTCACTACACTTCACGACACTACAGCATTAGCTATGTGTCTCATATGCCAGAAGTTCAACAAGGAAGGGCATGTAAAGTTTGGAAATGTGTTTGAAAATGTTCATAATATCCTTTCACACTATTGTTTCACTTAAGACAAATTCAACGGCAGTACAAGACTTTTGCCCCCCTGGTTCAAAAATTTATTCTGTTCTCCAATAAAAAGGGGGTAATATCTTACTTCCTACTGAGTTAGTAGTTAGTTACAGTGATTGATGCATGTATTACTACATGTAATATTAGGGGGGAGGGAATTGTTTCATATCTTACTCTTTTAGTTGGCATGTGGTGCACAGCTTTTATTGGGGCCACTTTGACAAAGACGACTCATTCTGTGTCAAAATAATTACGACCTCGATCTCTAAAAACAAACACCCACAATTACAAAATGGAAGTATCATTATTTTACCACTATAGATAGATTCTCTTCAATTGAGTATTGTTACTAGCATCCTGTCATGGCTTGTCTTCTAATCCATCTGACAATTTCATTGCAAACACAATCAGGCACCTCAAGTTCATCAGTACAACTATAGCTATCATAGAATAACAGTGTCCTGAATATATGATTGTATTGTACTGTACTACCAACACTCAATGACTTTCTTCATTTCCTGGGCCCTTTATCCTCATTGAAAGTTTAATACATATTACTTTGTATAATTAACATAATAAATTTTGACTGCACCATCCTGGTGAGGTAGATTATAGGATCCCCTGTAGGATTACTAAGGTTTAAGACTGAGAAGTTGGACATTTTTGGTCATCCACTGTAAACCCCACTTCCTGGCATTGGCAGTCATGCCATCTCCTGTCTCCAGGTGTTGGATGTTCCACCTGGCACCTACAGGCAAGACAAGACATCATGTTATAAAATTATACACTACACAGTGACTGCTTGGCTGATAAGATGAGTCAAATTACTAGCAAGTCTCCTTTCTATTGACTGTTGGAAAAATGGTTAAAATACTTTAAATCAATAAAAGTTCAGGTAGAACTTCCAGTGCTTTTCTGTACAAAACTAGTCCAATCCATACTCACCATACAACTGTTCTACTACTTGTCCAGGAACCGCGTATGGAGGTCCTGCAGCACACAACATCAAGTGAACATAACATTGTGAGGCATACTGATTGTAAGATCAGTGTTGAACTTTGATTTCATGCTAGCAAGGACGCTAGCTAGTTGTTGCAGTGCATCAAAATAGTGAACACCAGATTAACTGTGGTGGTATACAGCTTACCGGTATATCCAGGAAATTCACATAGTATTCCATTGTACTTACCATTCATCTTAGTCTGGTCATACTCCAAAGTCTCCAGTAAGTAGTGTCCATCAGACTTCAGGAAAGATGTAATTGAGGCAGCATATCTGTGGCAGGGTAAAGATGGGTCATCTTCATTACAGTAACTGCTTCTGCTCCTGCCACTTCCAACACTGAAGACCTACCCATTAGTCTTCTAAATTCTCAAATCTTGCTGAAGTCTGAATGCCCATATTCTGATTACTTCACAACACTTACTATAGTATTGTACTTGCCTTTCCCTGTCTGCTGTATTGATGGCTATGAGTGAAGCCCTGTCCCACACAGCATCAAACTGTCCTGCTACTTCACTGTGGACACAAATAAAAAGACACGGGATTGTTGGAGGAAGGGGATTTTGGCCTTTGGACATGCACAACCTCCATGGTCCATTTTACAAGTATGTGTAGTCTTCTCATGTTGCTTTCTAACCTATAGTTTCTGTAGAGAACGAACATATTAAAAGCATGTTCTACAAAAAGACTGTACACAAAGAAACAGTAAAAATCCTACCTTGTAAAATTAAAGAAGTCACAGCAATAGACAGACAGCTTTCCACTCTGAAACAGAAAAAAAGATCATGATCGAGGTTGTATTAAACCCTATATTGGTACAAAGTAAGTATATCTATACACCAAACTGGGCTGTTCTATGCTGCTTGAAAGCATGATCTGTTACCTGGTAGAGTGTTCCATTAGGCAGCCCTGGGACATCACTAACAGTTGGAGTCATGTTGTTCTCCTGGAAGAGTTCTTCAACAGCCTGTTTTGCAAACTCCACACCAACAACTGTGTGCCCCTGGTCAACAAGCCTACAACAGTCAGAAACCAGGGTTTTAGAGACCTGTCGGTTTATAGTAAACAATATCAACTGAAAACTAAAAAAATAACAAACTACCAAACACAATTTTGTCTCACCATTTCATGTCCAATGTCTTTCCACACAGGGGCACCAGAACACTGACCTCTGACCTCCCTCCTGTCAGATCTCTTATGTACTTTTGAAGAGAACTGCAAAATATGAATTGGATCTATATAGGTATTGCTGAGCATGGGTTATGTTGAACTTAGCAGAGTTACATGCTGTTGCATTCTTTAGACTTTGTATAAAGTTTCTTGCCCACTTGGAAGTGGTTCCTCCTTAGCTATAGAATCTCATGTACATGTATCTACAGATGTAACAATGGACCAGACTGTTCCCCTTACCCCGAAACTTCAGACTTGTGGAACCCGGTGTGACCTTTGCACCATCGAACCTCCCAGTCCTCAGGAGTTACCAACAGGTTTTCCACCTCTCCATATTTGTTCACAATTTGTCCCTCAGGTAGTCTGTGGGGACAAATCAACAAGGAACATTTTAGAATATACAGACATAGGACACAAGCAATCGCAAGAATTCACAAGCCAATCCACAACATCAACATTAACATTGCACATGTTGAAAATCCTGATACACGACTGTAAATAAATACATAAATAAATCTGTGCCTACTTTGGTGTGATGAGATACAAGTGTTCAAAAAGGGAACTCAGTCCCCAGGCCGTCCTGTGTCTCTCTGTCAAACCATCAGCTGTCTCCAGGAGGCGCACATCAAACTTAGCACCTATTAGGAGAAATCACTACAGGTTTCAGCCTCAAACATGTCTGGTGACAAATTGGACATTGAAAATGACTACAGACTATCCTATCCTTGGTATCTGTTGCAGGAGCAAACATCTAACACCTAAAAATGCATGATGAGACCTACCATAGCTGTCTTGCACGTCAGATGGTGGGATGCTGTAAGGAGGAGCTGTAGAAAGAAATACTAGTAGTCAAACAAAACAAAGAAAGATTGGGTAATTTTTGGCATACCTAGAACATCACTGTGGTCTAACATAAATGTACTTATCCCAAGTTGTAAATAAATGTGGAACATATATAGAAGCACTTTTCTTTTTCTGAAGACATATGTTATGAATTCCTACACAATTTAATAGTGTTGTAAGTTACCCAAGTACTGTATTAGTACTTACGAGCATGTTTGCTTTGATCATACTCCAGTGTGTTGAGAAGGTAGCATCCACTCAGCTTCATAAGAGACAGGATCAGGTCTACATACCTGTACCATGTAAAATGGACAGCCCTCTATTATTACAAGATAGGACATCATGTGATCATCCTAAAGTGTTCTTTACCTCCCATACGAATTAGCAGTAGATAACTTACATAACTAGCCTACATCCATGTAGATAATATAAAGTGATCGAAGCTTTAAAATTTTGTTCAGTTAAAATATGATGTTTATAATGCTAAAGACTGCAATCACTGGAAAACATATAACAGCACATATATCTGCGTTGGGTACTGTATGGATTGCTAACCCTTATGTCATAACAGCACTCTCTTCCCTTGTTTAAGGTCTGTAAACAGCTCTGATGTTTTGGAGTTTTCCCCTACCTTTTCCTGTCTGTTGAGTTGATGGCAACAAAAGAGCCTCTGTCCCACACTGCATCAAAGTCACCTTCTACATCCCTGAGTAAACATTTAAAAGAGGGTGAGAAAAATAACAGTGACCAGCAAAAAAACACTAAAGAACAGGAGACAAGATTTGTAAATGTATGTAGTCATTTCAGGTAAGAAAATAATCTTCTTAGACACATATTGTTATCAGTAGGTATGAAATACGTCTCACCTAGAGAAGTCAAAGAAGTCACATACATACAGAGAAACTCTTCCATCTTGGCACTGAAAAGAAAAAGTACAATCTCAGCTTATTTGCAGTGTACTTCTAAAGTTACTAGTATAACAGGAGCTTATGAATCGTTAGAAAAATAGACAAGGAGAGAATGGCAACCTTTGGTACCCTTGATTTCCCAGCATATAACTCTTACATGTAATACTGAGCAACATTCAGGGCATATACAAGCCACTACATAGACATAAGTTTGTAAACCATCATAGGAAACACATTCTTCATCATCAAAATCAAAAATAATTCACCATTGATTATTAGCAGATTAAAAATCTACATACATATGTACCCCAAACCCTAACAATAAAGGATTGGTGGAACAAAAGAGACCCAAACAGTTAAAAATCTTAAACAGGTGAAAGTTGAACCTGAAAGAGCTTTCCTCCCTTAAGGTTGGGTACATCACTGATGGTCGGGGTGAGGCCGCTCTCCTGGAAGAATGCCTCCACTGCCTGTAAGGAGCACTCTACTCCAACCACTGTATGACCCTGGTCAGTCAGCCTAGTTGGGATAATCACAGAAAATTCAGGTGGCTGGTAAATGATGTAAGGCTGGCTAATGAAAGGAAAGACTCAGCCCCATTAAGTGTATTTTCAAGTTATTCAACCACAACAATCTCCAATTGCAATGTCCAGCTCATTGCAATAGGGAATGGCTGATCTGTGGTACACTCACCATTTTATGTCCACCGACTTCCCACACAGAGGTACCAACACCTTGACTTTAGGTCTTCTGCGAGTCATTTCATCCACATATTTTTGAAGGTACCTGCAGACAGTACACATAACATTCATTGCTAACTGTTACAGAGTTCTACAGTTTAACAACTTTAACTGATCATTCATATGAAGCCAAAACTATAGGCTAAGGAGTTTTATGCATTGAATTTCTTGCCAGTGTTCAGTCACAATGTATTACATATTGGGATCAAAAACAGGTTGTTGTTATGAAAGAGGAGAAGTCTAATACTCTAAACTTTACTTACGGGTTGACCTCGACCTTATGGAAGCCAATCCGCCCTTCTGTCCATCGTGCATCCCAGTCCTCTGGGGACATACTGACGTTAGCAGTACTGATGCTGCTCCACTGTACTGATGACTGGACTAAAAACTTTGGCACCAATGACAAGGACGCCTGACCAGGAGTGATCAATCTGTGGGCACAAAGAACATTGTTATGATAAATTATCATATAGCAAGATGACATCAACCAATCAGAAGTCCCATTTCATATTGGTTATGATGCCGTAATGTCATAGAAAGTGTGACAACTGGTGAATAATCATCATAAGTGGTCCTTTATTATAATATTTGACCATTGGTGATTATAGCAACCGACATCATTCAATATACACCTCGGGCAAATCAACCCTTAATTAAATCAAAATACCATAAGCATCAAATAACAGTCTTACCAAATTTGAGAAACATATCATATCATATCATATCATATCATACATGTATCATATAATATCATATCATATAATCATATCATATCATATATAGTCATTAAGTATCATAGAGTGGAGTATCATTCATATATATATCGCATCGCGTATCGTAGAGTTGAATTGAGTTCATTATATTCGGCCATGCTATAGTATATGATAGTTGCATAACTGGAGTCCCATGGCAGCACAGGATTTCCTTCCCTCTGTCTGCTTATACTTATAGAGTAGAGTAGAGTAGAGTAGAGTCTTTTAAAACCCTCCCAGGGTCATGGGCCAGTTTTAAAGCCTAGTTCTAATATTCCCCGACACTTAGAGGGTTAAACTTACGTATACGTTCATTTACCTTCGGGTTATGGTCTGGGAAGAAACGACTAAGTGGCACGACCGTGCAATCAAGGAGGTCCAATACATCAAACTTCTTACATCATCCGAAAGCACAGGTGCCGATAGTCCTTTTCCCGCCAAAGGTCAAAGGATCAAACTAATATCTTTCTGCAGGGAGTTTAAAATCTAACTTAATATCCTCATGTTCCCTTGTAAAACCTAATCACTGATACTCATCTGTTTTATGTTTTGTCATAATAACGTTACTCATTTGAGAGGAATACTTGTACACAAAAGTCTGAGGCTATGAATGAAAAGTGAGAGCCCCTCACTTGAAAAGTGGGCCCGTCTACATTGCCCACATTGCAGAGGTCATCAGTCATAGGTCAGGTACCTCGAGCTGCTGAAAGTTCGTCTGGATTTTAGTTGGAGGTTTTCTCGCTGCAAACCTACAGGACCATGGCTGCTAAAAGTGGGAAGAAATCTGTGCTCTTCGTCTGTCTTGGTAAGTTCTTACAGGTCTTTCAAATTGCCCTGGCTATTGATAGGAATTGCAGTGTTGAATGAATAATTTTGAACTTGAAGAAAAAATTTTTTCTAGAAAATTTGATATATATTAACATAAGTGTCTTCAAACAGGTAATATCTGCAGGTCACCAATAGCAGAGGCTGTTTTCACTCACCTGGTGAGAGAGAAGGGTCAACTGGACCAGGTGAGCATGCAAATTGTTGGATGGATCATGATTGAGTGTATTGGCAAAGAACTGTAGTTTGTAAAGAACTTAGTTTGCATTTCTTGCAATAAACCCAACCTTGCATTGGTTTAAATTTGATAAAATATATTTCTCTGTAAGCAAACAGTGGTCTGGATAGCCATACCCATATATTTTGAAAGTCCCTTGATAATATCTGAGCTTAATGTAACACAAGGTCCCATGTTGAAGTTAGTAACCATTTCCTTAACCATTGTTGCTGTTAGGTAGGCCCATCCATGATCTACCCATGATCAGGACATAGGCCATTCAAAAGTGTCCCCTATGTCTGTGTGTTCTGTGTGTGACAGTGGGATATCAACAGTGCAGCAACCATCGACATGCACGTAGGGAAGAGAGCAGACCCAAGGGCAAGGGCCTGCCTAGAAAGGCATTCTGTGCCCTATGGCCACATCGTGCGACAGGTACTTATCCTATCCCATTTTCTACATGTAACTACTAACCTGCCGTGTTCTGACAGTTGTTTTAACTATATGTTGTAGTGGACAGTAGACAGTGCAGGCACTCACGACTGGAATGTGGGGCTCCCACCAGATGAGAGGGGTCAGGCGTGCATGAGGCAGCACGGCGTTTATAAGGAACAGATTGCAAGACAGGTAGTGGGCTTGCATCTATCCTATGTCTTAGCATGTTTGTTTGTTATTAACTGCAACTAATGCATGTATAACTCACGAAAACTAGAAGTAAACTGATGGCAATGACGTGAGGAAATAGACCATTTTTGGTGGAGAAGTGCGATTGTAACTGTGGGGAGATAAACTACAAGTATTTACTATGTAAGTGTTCCATAACTGTTATATTTATGTATTAGTAATTTTTCTGTTTGTCATGCATACCACTTATTATGCTGCAATATTATAAAAGGAATCATCATCAACAAGTTTACCAAACAACAATGATGGCATCTTAAATACTGTACTCTGTTGCTGCAATTATTGAATTGCATGTTTTTCCATGTGAAAGGTGGCAGAAGAGGATTTCACCAAGTTTCAGTACATCCTTGGTATGGATCATAACAACATCAGGTGAACACTTTAACATTGAACTTGGGAAAACCATGAAGAAGAGATTTCCAGATTCTACTGAATGCTTTTCTTGATAGCAGTATTTTGATTGCAATTTTACATCATGATAAACATGTAAGATGTAACATATTTTTCAATCCAAGAACATTTGAATTTTCTACTGACACTTGATGTACTTGAAAGATGGACTGTGTAGATTTAAAAAAAAATCTCAGCGTCTTAATTTCCCCTATAACCAGTATTTATAAAATATGTATTTTTCTCCTGTAGCAACTTGGGAAACATCCAGCCTCCAAACTCCACAGCAACAGTAAAGCTACTAGGCAGCTATGATCCTGACGGGCAAGAGGTCATTGAAGACCCATACTATGTAAGTGTCAGTTTATGTACATACAAGATTCAGTTTTGCATACCGGTGATAGGTATAGCATTTGTCATGGAATTCTTTATGCTCGTTTATGTACAGTTATGATGTACATTGAACTGTAGGATGCAATATTTTTGCAGGGAGAAGACTCTGATTTCGAAAGAGTGTATCAACAGTGTGTACGTTGCTGCAAGGCTTTCCTTGACGCAGTGTAGAGTCCTGGAACGTACGGAACATGTGGCAGAAAAGTGGAGAGTAAAAATTTGCATTGCTCAAGTTGCAGAAAGTTTGTCTTGCAAAACTGCAAAGAGTTTTCCCATGGTTTAGCACTGGAAAATTAGCTCTTGCATTCCCCTTGAAGGAATAGTGTTGAAAATATTGAAAATATTCCATCCCTTGTGAAGTGAGGTGACCTTGAGAGTTAGACACTTTAAGGGGATTTGGTTGTAAAGCTTGTAGAATTTGACATTATCGTAAAATTCAAACAGGTTCTTTTAGGGCATGATTGGTTACAATTGGGTCTTACTTTCTTATATATACTAATTAGTACAAAGTATGTGATTATATGCTTAAAAATTGTGAACAGAGCTGAAGAATATAATCATTTATTAACTAACCCGTTCTTGTCTGATGACCACTGAAACTGTGTATAAACTCAAAAATAAAGTTAAAAGTGATTATAGCAGTAATCAGGCATATGATGCCACCAATACAACTATTGCTGTTGGCTTGCAATTACTAACTGACAACCAAAATTACCCCTTTTATTTCCTTCTTCCAAAAGTGATCATGATAAAGCTGCAGAAAAGAAAATAGTTATTCAAATACACAATGGCATTGACTCTTTATTTCACCACCTACCATATTTGAAAGTAGAAAAATAAAAACAATTTTAAACTTGACTCATAATACAGGTATATAAAATGCTTTACCAACACATTAAGTTCTATTATAGAAGTGCACATTACATTCTGCCTTAAGAAACATCATAGGATCACCCCTTAAAAATGTAGTAAAAAGGCCACTTTTACATGAGATCTGCAGACATGATATGTTTGGATATGACCATGAAACTAAGGACTTAGTTGACGTGGACAGCCAGGAAAGTTTTCTCATACCACTCATACCTATTTCTGTCTACCATATTGTAAAATCTTCCTACGCACTCACTTTGAAACAAATTCAGATTCTTGATTGGTTGCAGTGTAAAACATCCCTGCATCAGTCTAAAACCACATTACAACATTGATTGGTCAGATAAAATTGCACATTATTGCTATCGATAAGCTATAACACACAAATAAACTTAACATATTCCATACTTAACAGATGCATGCTTAGTATGTGCAGCTTTTGTATATGTGAAAGCAAGCTGCTATATATATAATACCATGGCAGCAGGGGATGGTTATTGTACAACCACATCGTTACATATATTCATTATTGCACCAGAACCGCAGGCTCTGTAGAGCGACACCCCTATTGTGGTACATAGTCTAAGAAAGACCATCCCCTGTAAGAGGGGGTTTTGCTGTCCATGGATTATGAAATACAATTGTACATGTTATCACCTTTACCAATGCAACACAGAAAGATAAAGATGTGTATTTAGTTTGCCCTTGAAGAACTAAGGCCTTGGTAACTGCACATAATTGGCAGGGAAGATCCCTTTCCTGCCCTTTAACCTCCCTTCCCACCAGTCATTTTGGGTGTGAGTTCTGGTCAGGACAGTGATCTTGTCTCCCTCTTGGAAGTACAGGTCACAAGGCAGCTCTCCCTCAAAGCTGAACAATGCTGTAACTTCAAAGGGGCAGGCCAGTCTGTCCATAATGATGCTCTGAAGGTCTGAGAAATACATGTTGTAGTTGTGGTTATAGAAACAGCAAGCCCCTTACATCTATCACCTAAGAAATGAATAATGTCAGGTATTTTGTGACTGTGCTGCTTTCAGTGACAGAATGTTGTGGTAAAGCTACAGCAAGCATTGCAACAGTAATCCACTGGACAGTCCCTTCTAAAAGGACACATCTCCTCCCCCAAGATGACAAATGACATGAAGACACCAACCTTCTTCACTGGCTGTACGCTCCTCCACCAAACTGGTACATCTCCTCGCTGATGTGAATTTGGACCTCAGTTTCCTGGACGATTTGTCATCTGCACAAAAAACTTGATAGTGAGTAGAAAGATGCTGACAGAATTATTATAATACAGCACATCAGCAAAAACACTTTCCTTATAATGTCCTTTAAGGTAGCAAGCTAAGCCAATTTGAAGTCTACAGAACTAGATTTAGGAATTACATAATCTCGTTTCAGTAATCTACACCACCATTTAAAGTGTTATTTCACACACCTGAAGTGGAAGAATTCTTCATGGACTTGCTTCTGGAGGATCCAAAACTGAAACTCTAAGGGATCAGAACATAAGAATCTATCAATTATGCAAATTATCATGATAGTTAGGATGTGATTCATGTTATTGAATGTTATGTATTATGAAGACTGTCCAGCCAAACAAATAGTAATGGTGACAGAAGAGAAGTCCTAACATAAACAACAATGGAAAAACACCTTGGGACGGTCAGCCTTTGCAGCCTTCTTCACAGCAGCCTTCTTGGCAGCCTCAACCAGAATTTTCTCTGCAGCTTCATAATGTCTGTGGAGGATCTCGTACAGGGGGTCTGCCACTGATGGAGGATGTACGGTCCCATTCAGAATCTCGTATGCCCGCACATCCCCACCATAGAACCTGGACAACAGGTATCAAAATTTCTATCATATTAAAAGGAGAAACAAATTAAAATAAAAGTAACACTAACACTTTGAAAGAAAACATTTAAAAAATCCATGCACTAGACGCTTATATACAGTGTATATGTTTTTTTCGTATGAAGGCCATTGTTAGACTGTAAACACAATTACTAACAGTACACATATCAATAAGCTAAGCGCCTTTTGCTTATCTCACATTATTTGATAGGCAGCAGAAAACACTGAAAATTGAGTTTTTAACTTACTTCCTATTTGCATCCTTCCTTTCAATGATTCCTGTCCCTTCCAAGGATATCCCAGCAAACAGTCCTTTGGTTTTGCTGTAGGTGTATATAGCTGAAGGGCTTCGAACTGCAACATCTCCCTCCATGTTCCTGCCAAGTGGCCCTGTTATATGAATAGTGTATGATCTTTAGAACATGACATAACATACTGTATGACATTTTAACATCATGCATTCCAAAGTGACATTAAGAAAAAGACGAGCTATATTGCTCACCTGCTGCAATTGTGAAGTTGCCACCTAATGTCAGGTTGCCACCCTTGGAGAAAGCATCTACTGCTGATTGGCTATTTAGGATAATGACAAAGTCTGTAACCTGAAAGACAGAACCAGATATTGTGATGACTGCATGATCTTAATTATGTTTACCGAAGGAAAACACATTGTTTTTGCTCAGTTTCCTCCTCTTCTCCAAAGTGACCTCTGACCTGGTCAATGACCTGAATCAGACTGACATAACTCTCACCATGGTAACTAGTGTTGGGTTACATCATGTTGCAATTTTATAGTAGGAGGGATTTAGACAGTCCTGTCACCATATACAAGGTAATGTGAATGTGTTTTTGAGTAAGAATTAACAGAGTAGACCATATGCGAAGGTAAACATTATGCATTTGCTTTGCAAATGTTACCTTTCTACTAGTAGTTTCAATATGTACCTACTGGCTACTGATATACTAGTACATATTTCAAAGAAAACAGTGATGCTTACTTCAGCTCCAATTTCAAATCCACCTCCCAGTCCTGCAAGACCCACTGCAGATGGCGCTGACCACCCTGTCAATAATTATGTCAAACTGTTACCATGGCAACCTTTTCAAAAGCGTATGAATTTTCTACAACTTTAAATTTGCAGTACTGTACAAAAGGTTTTTATATCCTCAAGATGTGTAGTGCTTTTCAGAAGTAAAACACAACTGACATATTTGTTATAACAAAGAAAAATGTCATGGTTTGATTGCACCCAACTTTTCACATTCACAGACATACCAGCTATACAGATACTGATACAGATGTCATATGTTACACATCCCAAATGATGTTGTAATGTAAGAAGAGTGAAGGTGACAGTGTTAAAAATGACATGGATACCATTTGTATCCTACAGTGACTTACGGTCCTCAGATATTCTGGCAATGACAATGCCACTGCCTCCTCTAGCACTGACAAGGAACCCTGCCTTAAACACAGTCAGGACAGCAAGCCCACGGGCACGGGCTAAGATAGATGCTGGGCAAAAACAAAGAATTATCCAGCAACAAAGAACTAATGTACCAACAAAAAAAACACAAGGAGGAAGAAGGTCTGGTGTCACATATAGATGTCCAGATAAGAGAGTAACAATATATTGCAAAATCTGTGCATACTAGTAAGACATTATTCAAAGTACACCCCTTTTATTATTCTTTGTTGAACAACAGCTAGAAGAAAACATGTCAATGCTTAATTTAGATGTTATGAAACCATGTCATCAGACACAATAGACAGCTCATGCACCTAATTTGTGCCTAATATGCACTATAAATGGTAATTTCAGTAGAACTAACTACTAGTATATATACTAGTAACTATGTCTTCCAGTGCTGTCCTCCCTTCTCAATGTCGATATTTGGTATGGCTAACCTGGTATAATTTTGTCTGGTCCAGTTTTTGCACTTGGTACTGTGAAGTCCCTCAGGATCTTGGCAGCCTTTTTAGCCTCAGACTTCAGGCTGTGTGGAACTGGAGTGTTCACCACTAGGAATTGGAAAAATATGCATGCTTACAAGACATGTGGTCTGGCCTCCTAGTCAAACCAGACCCATGGGGAAGATTGCATTGTGTACATGTGGAGGTATATACTGTAAATCATGATTTGTTCCCTGTCACTTTATTTTAGCTGATTTAGCTGTCACTATTCAACCGCTAAAATTTCATTACCGGTATCATTTGATTACTCTTCTGCTAAGACAGGAACTTTGTTCCTACCGCTAAAATTAAGTGCCGGGAGCTACTCCATTTTCTCCCGACCGCTAAAATTACCGACCGGAATATTAAAGTGATTTACAGTAATGTCATTTACTGTATTTACAAGGCTGGTAGGATATTATTGTTCATATTGCATATTTTTTGCGACACCTGAAATACATGTTAACTGGTCTTTAGTGCCTGCAAAGTCTGAAGCAAGAGGTGACACCTGTGAATTGCTAAAAGGAGCCATATTTTATCATATACTAAGTAAAGGACAGAATTTTCTTCACGGGAAGTGTTCTACATTGTACATGTATTAATTTTGTATTTCAGTATTTGAGAACTTCTGATAGGCTTTACATGGGTGGCACTCTTTGTTTTGTTTGTTTGTTTGTTTGTTTGTTTGTTATGGAGCATAATACAGATCGATGATGATACAGAATGCTGTCAAAAGATAGTTCAAAGCAGAGAAAAACAACTTTGTATGATAACGTTAACCCGTGCCCCCCTCCCACAAGCTGGAAATTAAATTTTATGTCAAAAGCACGGCCGAAAAACACAGAAACGGGGCCATGTCAAGCAACGTAGAAAATTTCTACTTACTGTTAAACAAGGCATGTGTGAGTTTGTAGGTCCTTGTGGTGTTCTGTTGGCTTGCACTCGAGGAAAGCAGGCGCTGAATCCTAAAAATCGCAGGCTACAAAATTGAACCCTTCGCATCACCCGCCGCCATTTTTCCTTGACCCACGAATTACCTCAGGGTATCGTCTGCGTTGACGAAACACGTCACTACTTTCATATCTCGTTGCCTAAATTATGGTATTCATTCTTCTCAGAACTGACTTGAATTGTCTTTAATGTCGTGTTTTGCTTCATGGGGTGTCCTACTAACACTTGCAGTACAGCGTAATCTTCAGAAAATTAACTGAGAGGTCGTAGCACAACAAACATTCAAACCCACCACATTTTCGCGGGTTTCTCCGAGACGCAAGCTGATTGGCCAGCCCATGGGCGTGTTCTACACAGCCCCGCCTAGTTCTTAGAACATTGGAACAAGTGTTCGGACGTTCTTCAAGTTCTTTCCAACGACATTCTGGTTTCGAACCGTGCGGTTGTCTCCTTTCTTTTTCGATTTCTTTTCCTTTGTTCCCAACTTAGGAAAACTGTTTCAGGTGAGCAAATGGAAATCAATTTCGTACATTTGTTTGGGTGTTTGTCTCGGTGTTGATTTATTTTCTAGCATGGTCGCCCTGCCCCTGGGGTAATCCCAACCAACTTTTAACCTTGCAAACATTTTCCTTAATCAAAGGTTAACCATCGTCAGTTTTGAAAATGGAAGACGCCCAGGCTACCCAGGCTATGACAATGACTTCGCCGGACTTTGTACAGCAAGCGGTAGGACCGCTAGGACTTCCTCAGATGTTTTGGAACGACTTTAGTGTTTCGGACGAAATCTCAAGGATCACGTACAGGTTTGAACAGTTTTTCGACATTTTCTGTACTAGACCATAGACCATAAACTTTGCCCTAAATGATAGCTAACTTGATTTTAAAACAAACGGCAATCTAGATTGGGAGATTCTTCAGTGAAAAATTTTCAAATGCGACAGTCGTGTAAATTTTAGTTTTAGACTTTGACCTTCAGAATCAGCTGTGATTTAAATGTCCTGGCGGAAAAGCAAACTGATCTCCGAATTGTATGCTCTCGTATTTGATCAAGGAGAACTCTGTTAGCGGTTAACGCTTGATCATTCCAGGCTTGGATCCATCGCATTGGTTCAGCTTGATATTTCTACGTTCAATAGCACTGAAACGCGAGACTCTTGGGAAAGGTGGATAGTTCTAGGGGTCCAGTCTGAATGTCTGACGGACATTTTACAACACTCGCTGAATCATTAGGCGGGTGGCTTTTGTCGTTCGAAAAGACAGTTGTCTGTTTGGGAAGTTCAATTCCATTAAGGATTTAATATATAAATTTACTATTCTGAGCAAAGTAGCGACCAGAGTTACATCGTAAATATGCAATGTTGCCTTATTAAAACGGCGATTTCCGTCCGTTATGAAACTTGAGATGAGTGATAGGAGAGAAAAGACGTCGTGATCGCGTAGGGCTATTTCATCATAGTTTCAGGGGTGGCTCACTAACGATGCAAATCCGCTTCAAACGCGATTTTCCCCCCAAATAATCATTTGTGTACGATGAAATAAAAATCAAACGATCAAAAATGGGAACTTCCATACGTTTGAGAAGTTCTAATGTGTATTTTAATACATCTATCGCTTTAGTGTAAACGCCAACCACTTCCCGGCTAAGTTGTGGATACTGGTGAACGATCCCCGCATCAAGTCCATCTACTGGGACGAGCCAGGGGAGGAAGTGGTGATCATACAGAGCCAGTTCAAGGACGAAGTCTTGGAGAATCGCCAACTGGACGTCTTCAACACTGCCAACTGGGACAGCTTCGTCAGACAGCTCAACCTCTATCAGGTCGGATGATGGTCAAATCTTGTTGCTACAGTACTCCTTCGAAAGTGATAGCCCTGCTAACCTTACCACTGTACTATGGCGATGTCAAGTCCTGACTTGTTTCATGGAGGTAGTCTCTTCTACCTCCATGCTTGTTTCAAATAAGTGTAAACAACTTCCTGCTCTAGATTATTCTTGTAATTATACCACAAGAGAGAAAACATTTTAGTTATGTAACCTCAGTGTAGCGCCACTGCATTTCTATTCCATGAAGGAAACAGTTGGCAAGTTACACTGTAGTGAGTCAGCAGATATGAATATCTAACTTAACTGTTCTTGTTGTCATTCATCTGTCTGTTTACAGTTCAAGAAGAACATTATGGCAGCCCGACATGAAGGCAACAAAGATATCCATCGCTTCCGGAACAAGTACTTCAGCAAAAGCCAGCCGGACCTGACTATGGTGAGGAGGCAGAAGAAGAGGAAGAGGCCTGACAGCGCAGGTCCTGAGGACACACCCAACAAGGAGAACTACCCACCAAGTAAGGAAGAGAGTTTGGTCTATTCACATGATACAAGTCATTTACTGTTTTCTCTATGATCATCTACATTCCAGCAGCTCCAAGACAAAAACCATGTAATCTTAATCCAAGGGAATAATGGACAATGGACAAGAAAATGCTGTAAACTCCATTCTCTCATCCAGTTTTCTTTCTTTTTGTCACCTGCAACATTTGACAGTATTTGTTGATGACTAAGTGTTCCTGTTGTTCTCTGTTGTCCAGGTCGCATGGGACCTCCTGGCTCGACACCCTTCCCCCACCCCAACAGCAACGTAGGATTCCGGCCAGTCCCCATACCGAATGGCCAGGCTGCTATGCCAAACATACCTTTGGGATCCAATGGTAGCATGGCTGTCAACAACGGATGGGCCCCAACTTACAATGGGGAGAGGCTGCCCCAGTTCAACTCATTCTCTCAGTCGTCTCCCATGTATGGATATCAAACACAGCAGTGCTACCCAATGGGTGGGCAGTTCCGAGCCCCCTACATGCAGCAACGCTACCCACAACCAACAGGCTTCTCCACTCCCATCACTCAGGGCCCCAACAGGCTCCCCATCCAAACCTACAGCTACAGCCCCTATGCAACACAGGCATTTGACTACAGTGGCATCCAAACAACACCTAGCACCGTGGACAGGAACGACTCTGGGAACCAAGGGGATGCAAAAGTCGTGGTGGAGTTCATTGACGAGAAGCAACAAGAGTTTCTACAGGCCATCAAGGCCATTGCCAGCGTGACGGACTTCCATCCCAAGACAACCGAGACTAACATGATCATCTCCGGAGACATCGCTATCAAGGTGGAAGGAAACAACACGGTGAACGACTCTGGAGTGTGGGACGTCAAGGACAGCATGTCTGACACTGGCTCTCCCCCTGAAAATGCCATCCTTGCAACCATCAGTGGTCCAAGTTCTACCGTGCTTCCCACTGTCCAGTCAGGACAAAATCAGGTTGCTGATGGGAGTTTCATCACTCATGCTCCAGAAGCCACTACTGCTTCCAGTAAAGAGAACTGTGCTATGTCTGAGTCTCCTCTTGTTGTCACATCATCAGAAAATCCGACAACCTTCACTCTAGCTCCTGCCTCAGATGTCGCTGTGAGTGCCACAACTGCTTCTGCCCCTGTCCAGGAAACTCGGGTCACTGCCATCAACTTCGTTGAAGACGACATTAACAAGGCTGATGCTGATGTGGACAACACCACTACTGACGTCAACAACTCGGTTGCCCCTAATATCACAGCAGTCACCACTGGCTCCAGCGGTGGCAACCAAGTAGTCTATCAAGTAAGCGCCATATACGAGTACAACACTGGTGCTTCTAACAACACGAAAGCCAGCGGAGCAGCTGAAGTGGCATCCACTATTGGCAACCTGGGTGAGCCTTTCAGCCAATGGGTCGATGTACAACAGCAAGACTTACATCATGTGCCGCAACCTGAAGAGCCATCTTCCCAGTAAAATACCTGCAGCATTCACAGTACTGTTCAAGGCACAAATTATTATGAATGCCCAAACAGTGGTTTACTTCAGGAGTCACAAACATTCATTAGGAATCTTTTGTTTTGGGGGAAGCTGATTTTGTTCTTTGTGTTGTGACTTTATTCATAAGTTTATAGCTGGCAATATTCACTGACTGTTATACCTTGGTATTAACCCTTATAAAGTTATACCTTGGTCTTGGAGCAGGAGCATGTGCAACTGGAACTTGCAAGTTTTCTGTTATCCCATAATGTCTCCTTTGGATAATAATGTTTCAAAGTTGGAGATGATACATCTGGTATGGTGTACAGGGTTGTGTACATAATGTTTGAGTAGGATTGGCTTGTTTTGTGAATAGATAGTGCTGTTATCATTATTCTAGTTACTCGTGTTGAGGAAAGTTTAGCCAACTGTTTCATGTTTGCCTGAAGTTTAAATACTGCGCCCTTTTAACGATATGTAAATTTCAAGATGATCATCTATTTTGGTTATGACATCACCTATTTATTGCTGATGAAAAGTTATGTTTGTGAATAATAATATTTATGTGAAGTGTACAAAGAAGGCAGTTAATATCAAGGCAGCAATGATTTCATCTATTTTTGACTGGTAAGATTATATACTCTGCAGAATAAAGTCTCATTGTCTGCAACTGGAGCCATATTTTTGACATTTTTTACAACTCTTTCCAATTTGATCCACATTTTTAGCAACTTACCTCTTTCTAGCTGCAAAGCCCACGCAAAACAATTTGCCAGTCCTTATATCTTGATTCTTTATTCATGACACCAAAAAGCAAACCTTGCAGCAGGGATGAGAAACATCCCTGAATTGGAAGAGTTTGCGTACAGAAAATGAAAATTACAATAGACAAGACAGGCAATATATACAATCCCTCATATAAAATATAATACATAAATAAATTTTGTACCAAGCAAATAACCTTTATACAGATGAGGTTTAGGCTACAGATGAGGTTTAAGCTAGTGATCTGACAGTTCTTTGTTGTATAGGGCTATGGCCCTATGGAGAAAGGACTGCTGTAGCCGCTTCGTCCTTGCCCTGGGAACACTCACGGGAATATCTGCTTGGAAATGAGGTTTACAGGTGTTCTCATTGCCCATCAATACCATGCCATGGCCCCCTGGGATCCCTAGGGGGCGCTTCTAACAATCGCACTTCTAACCAGGCAAATACAGTAAACCGGTGGAAAAACTATCCAATCAACATATATAGTACGTTTGTAGCATAATGTAATGTTAAACCAACATTGGTACTAGCGGATGACATGAGAACATTTAACGTTATCAGTCTTCTGGTTGAGCGTCGTGTAAGGTCGCAATCAATTCGAATCGGCAGATGTTCAAATAGAAAGCTAGCTTTTGCCTTCTCGTAAAGCTTCCATCGGCCTACCACGAACCATCTGCTCACTTTCCGCTAGTTCTGACATAAAGAGTGAGTCAGGTCAGCTGGCTGCGTTGATCGGTAAAAACAACGCGATTTTTTTACTTCACTCATGCGATGCCGGTCTTAGAGGGAACCCAGAAGCAAAGGTTATCGATGAGAGGACACTAAAAGAAGAGAGGGGTCTCCTTTACTCGCTGCAATTCGTCGATCGAGATTAACAGAGGATCTGCGGACGCGACGTGACGTGTTTAAATCCCCCCTCCCCATCTGACTTTTGGTCCGCGAACAACAAACGTCAACTAAAATTTTAAAGCTCCTTGCGTCAACAGGACCGTATTTATGTACTTTGCAGCCATTTCAAGTTTAAATTAGAGACATCGACTTTTAAACGCTTGTCAATCATGCGTAACGGTTAAGGGTAGCACTGCTTTAATTTTGATACTGTTTAATAATTGATTGTTGCTGGAAAGCCAAGTGAATCTACTCTGCTAGCTAAGTTTGGTGAAGTGTAAAAAAAAATACCATCATGATAGTTGTGGAGGCCAGACTGGACAGAACTGTGTACTTGGCAGGAGAAGTACTGGAATGTTTTGTGTCATTCACCAACCAGACATCAGAGGGTGCGGTCCCACTCAACAGGTAACAAACAAGACAGTTTTCTGCTATATCTGTACATGTACTGTTTTGCTAGGCATAATGTTTAGCAATAGGTGCAGGGATTTTGACACTGAGATTTGAGCTGTATTTGCTTATACTGTACTTCTAAGGTGCAATTTGAAAATGAGATATTTCAATTCCAAGACCATGTATATATATACTACTTTCTCTATATTTTTTGTCCCAAACTAGTGACAGTGAGTCCTTGGCCTGGGCCAGTGCACAGCTGCACTGCCAGTGTAGTGTGAGTGAGGCCCGTGTGGTGTGGCCAGGCGAGGACACTGGGGAAGTACCTTATGGACAGGAGGGGAGCGACACAGTCTTCATCCCCAGCAGAGGTCAGAGCTCCTACATTTGTGCATTTTTCATCGGAAACATGATGTGATATCTAACATTAGTTGATGGAAATGAATCATGTATATTCAGCTTATCAACCAATGAAAACTGATTTTCATGTCTTCTGTGTGACCTTCAGGTGAGCGGGGTCACACGGTCCTGTCCACTGCTCCCAGAATCCTCTTCTGTGACCTAAAGCTCCACCAGGGAGAGACCAAAACTTGTAAGTACATGTACCAAAAGCAAGAAGTTACCTTATATTCCAACAACTTCGTCTTCGTGATCTAACAATATTGCAGTATGATTATCTTAATTTATCTATATGCCTCTGCTTGCTGCAGACTTGTACAGAGAGGTGATCCCACGTGAAGCCCCACCCTCCTACAGAGGACACTCTGTGAAATACTCCTACAAAGTCACCATTGGCACACAGAGAGTTGGTGCCCCAACTAAACTGTTAAGAGTACCTTTCAGGGTGCTGGTAGTTTATGGTAAGCATGTCTTCATCATTATATAGGACATAAACATCTTTGACTGAAGCCTCTTCTGTTTACCTTTTCATTCTAATGTAGCCATGATATCTTTACAGCTCTCTTGTATTTAGAGTTCTTCAACAACTTAATGCTAGTTTTTGCATGATGTATGTTGAATTCCTGAGCAAACTTACTATCTTTGGCAGCCCAAAGTCCCTAGACAGTCTTCATATTCAGTAGAACATAAATAAAAGTACAAGTCCAATCTGGTGTAACAAGAGGCCACATCAGGCCTGAGACCACATGATACATGTGTACTAATCTCCAAGCAGGTCTTTGGGAGCAAAATATTGATGGCTTCTCACTGTTTCTGATTGTTTAGACTCCAGGGTGATCAGAAATTGGGCCAAGTGAGAAACCATCACGATTTTCCCCCAAAGATTTACTTGGAGTATTAATTAGATAATAATATGATGATGATGATTAATTAGAATAATACTACATTTTTGTTCTAAAAGTATACTAATGGTCAGTTGTATGCAGCAGATTTGGGAGATCCCACTGTATATGAGGAGGTTCCTCCCAGTAACCCCTTCCTGGAGGAGCAGCGTCAGGAAGGGTCGCTGTTAGAACTGGCCAGCCAGGTCCTCACAACCATCACGGCCAGGAAAAGTCCCAGTAAGATATCTCACATAGCATAGCAATAGGCAATTACTTAGCATATACCATTATCATGGAATATGGACTGGTTTATAATTCCTATCATGTAACCTTTGCTTACCATTTTGTTGTTTGCTATTACATGTATCTTTTTGAGTTACTGCACTATAGCATTACAAGAAGCGTTTTTTCTTTCTTTTGGATATACAGTATACATGTAGATTATAGCAGATAAATGCTTGGTGGATATTGTAGGTACAATGTATATAGGATCAGCTATTTAAAGCCCTTTTGTGTCATTTATACAGTGTATATTGTTGACAGGATTGTGCCAGTTTGTGTTTTATTGTAATATTATCACAATCCATTCCTTCCAGATGTGTACAACATAACTAACCAGAGAGGAACAGTTGGGAAGTTCACACTGTTCAAGTCAGCATACAGAATAGGAGAGGACATTGTGGGCAGCTTTGACTACGCCGGTGCTTCAGTTCCCTGTATGCAGGTATGATTCACCAGTTTTGTTCTGAATTTACTAGTACATGTATTAACTTCCCATCCCCCCTTAGTATCAACACAAGCTATAATTTTTGAAGTTTATAGAATTTGTACAGAGTTTTCAGATCCTCCATTCACATTGGTTGACTCTCAAAGTTTTGTAATGCTTTCTTCTGTTAGTTCACTGTGACCTTACAAAGTGAGGAGCACATTGCAGAGGAGTGCCGTCGGAAGCAGAGTCAGGCTGTGGCCACCATGTCCTTCAGCCGCCATCACGAGTTCTGTCTGCACACACAGCGAGGTCACATGATCCTGCCCATCCCATTGTCAGCCACTCCCTCCTTTATGACAGATATAGGTACTGGAGATTTCTGTTGTCTAAAGCTCTTCTTCTTTCTGTTAAGGCGACCGCCTTCATCGTTGTGAAGATTCTGTCGCCTGTAGGTGAGGTTGCATGCCAGGATGAGTCACTGTGTGCGGGTGTAACTGGTCTGTTCCGTAAGGGGGTAGAGGCAGGGTCAGGATCTTAGATCTAAAACTATCCAGAGTGGGAGAAAGGGTGACCTCTGCAGGTAAACTGTTCCAGTCCCGGATTGTTCTTGGGAAAAAGGACTGATGCCTGTACTCTGTCCGACAGGAAGGAACTCTGTAGATAGCTGAGTGAGTCTGTCTTGTGCTTCTTGTGTGTTTTGCAAGCATTGGCCTTGACCTGGTGTTAATGATGATCCTGCCAGTGTGGAACTTGTAAAATGCAATGAGCCTGGCTCTCCTCCTGCGATCTCTTAGAGTGGGCCACTCGAGATCCTGAAGCATGGCATCGACACTCGAAGTTTGTCTATGTCGGTTGGTCGTCCATCGTGCCACTCTCCGCTGCACAGCTTCTATCTTACTTGACAGGATGCTTGTAGTGTTGTCATCGGTTATGCCTCGAGAACACTTGTACAGTTGAACCTATGTAATCTTTGCTTGATTGTTGTTGCCTCCTTGTACAGAGGTTTGTTGTTGTTTTTTGTTTGCTTGTGTGTCCATAGTTATTTGAATACAGCAGAGTCACAGGAAGTGAGGGGGGAAATGGTGTAACTTCGAACTGACAGGAAGGTAAAAACAGAGGTCATACTAGGCAAATCAGGGACACTGACAGGAAGTTAGGTCAAACTGAGGTTGCAAAAAGGTTCCCAAATAGGTTATCTTAGTTTCCTGCTATATACTGTACTGGTGACTTATGAAATCCATTGGGAGAATGCATATACAGAACCAGCAAGAAATTTGAAACAATGATTAGAACAACACTAAATGCTTCACGTCAGTCTGAAGTACACAATTTCAATTTCTTGATCTTTGTTTCAGTCACAGTGAGGTGGAGACTGCACTTTGAGTTTGTGCTGGCCTGTAGCCCCATCTCCCAACCAGAACTTCCTACCAGCCAATCAGAGTCTGCCACATGGCAAGGGCCAAGCACTGTTGCCGTGGATACAATGGTGTGGGACCTGCCAATCAAAGTCCTGCCAACCAATCCACTACAAGCCACTGCAGTGTCATTGATCAAGTCATCTAACAGTATTAAAGTGTGAAGCATAGAGTGTTTTACTTTACCTTTCACCATATACCTGTCACAAAAATGTGTCCCTTACCAGTTACATGTATCTCATCATATAAAGATGCAATAAAAATTACATGTATATAAAGTTAATGTAACCGTTAGGGATCTAGTCATGACACCATTACCATTATGTTACATACAACTTAAAAGGTTTTACTTTTTTAGGGTAGATTGCAATAAAAACTGTTAGCCTCAATAAGTATCTGATAGTTAGCTGATAGACTTTTCAGTTTTACAGAGTTTTATTTTTTGTTGAGCCATTTGAACTTAGTATGTGATAAAAAAAAACAATGAAGTTCAAGTTCCCATTTTTCATTCACTATTTAAATGTCTTGTTATTTTTACTTAACCCAAGAGTCAACTACACAACACCTGTGACAAGCCACATCAGCATGGCACATACTGTGCTGTTTTATTTCCTCTCCTTCCTGTACAATGAAAGTCTAAAACCTCACAGAATAACTTGTACAATTCTTACATGTACATGCATTTAAAAACATAACAGCATATCATCCATTTGTACTGAAATTTTATTATGACAACCCTTCGGAAAAACTCTCCTTTGCAACCTGACAACAACTGTATATTTCGAACTGTGTAAGTTCTTTTGTGCAGTTAAGCACCTACTGTATACATTGTGTTTAGCATAGTGACTATTAATATGTCAGAAATACAACAACAGAATCCTACTTAATGGGGTCAAGTCTAAGAACATTGCATAAAATCTGGTACTTCAAAACTCTGGCGGCTGATTCTATGATTTGTCTTCCTGTTAGCTTTTGTCCATACAAAAACTCACAAAACTGAGTCTTTTAAGTTTCTGTCAACGAGAAAAATCAACACAAATATTCCTTTTCATTGAAGATTAATGTACAGGTAACATAGCTCTACAAAATTAAATATACTCCTTCATTTTCTTGTTGAAGGAAAGTAAACTAATTCAAATATGTATGGGGACAAGAAGTCAAATTTCATTCCATATAACCTCTGGGCTTAATTAACAACATATGTTATGTACACATCTGTAAATCAGGCTAGAACTGAGGTAGATCTGGCCTCTTTCCCCATCCCCCAGCCCAGAGTCATTGTAGATCAAACAAGATCAATTTGGTAACTTCTCTAAATCTAGGATTGACAAGCCACCTCAACTCTGGCCAAGAGGCAATAGCAGAACTTTGTCTACAGTGCACTTGTTTGTATCTGAAACATTTGTAACATTGTGTCAGTGCCATATTGTAACCTCAAAACATAATGTTATATCTTCTGTAGCAGCAAAGCAGCAAGATGGACAGTTACTCAGGACCTCCTCTCTGTAATACAAGAAAAAGAACTGTGTTGGTTCAGAAAAGTTAGGGAAAATATAACTTTTGCCATGAATTGAAATGGAATACAAAAACTGAAGGCATTATTGACTGTTAGGACATTAGTGCATTGTTTAGCAGAAAAAAACAGAGTGGTTCACAAGTCAGAACAAACACTAGCTACCTACTGGGATGATCGTGGTATCAACTGCAATTAAAAATTACCCTACCCCCAGCAATCTTGGTGAATATGCAAAGAAAGGTTTACTGCCAGGGAAAAACTTTTGCTCATTTTTGACTAGGCATACCACTGACCAACTAATTCCCACAACGCTAACTTCCTGGTGTACAAATCCCACACTAGTGCCAATAAGAGAGGTCAATAAACCTGGATATATTCCATCTCCTCAGCTTCGATGGGTTTTCTCCTATATCTAGCAGGGATTTGTTCCAGGTACTCTGTTACGACTGCATGTGGCTTGGATGATGATGCTGTATCAGCTGCTGGTGTGGCCTGCGGTGCACTTCCTGAGGCTAGAGTCATACATATAGGTTTAACCAAGGGAACACATTGTTGGGAGTGTCATGTTCTATCAATCCTATTGGCAGTTTGTCAATCACTCCTATCTTAGGGAGCAGACCAAATCTAACAAGGCTGGACTCCATGCTACAGCCAAGAGCCTGCTATACTTTAATGCCTTTGAATAAAGCAAGGAGGTTATAGTGAACCTCCTTGAATAAAGTGAGTTGGTTCCTAGCCTCAACACGGAGTAGTGGTGTGTACCAATCTCACCATTTTCTGGTATCTTAATCTTGGCAGATTGTCGTTGTTTCTAATCAGTGACAGAATACAGCTATAATGGTACTTATGACCTCAACTTGTACAAATGCTATTAATCAACTTAAGTTTAAACAAAACTCTGCACAGGATATATACTGCTAACAGAGGCAGTTAATTCTTCAGCCAAGCAGGAATTCAGGTTTCCAGCTGGGATTGCTCTTCAATTTACTGTCATTTCGTGTATTTTTTAGTTGCTAACATCTGTGTGAGTAGGTGGAAAAAAGTTAGGACTTCCATTTGAAACCAGTGTAACAGATGAATGACAGAACCACATCCATTCCAGCCAGTAAGCACTACTCACATGTCTCACCTTGTACCTGCTGGTTCGCTCCATACCTAAACTTGATCATCCTCAGGTGGGGCTTCACCTGCTGTGGTTTACAAAAACAAACAACAAGAATTATTATCAAATCAACTAACAATTGTTCCACTTACTGGTGTTGGTAAGGTATAGAAACTAGACCTTGCGACCTGTTTTTGATCCGTAATTCCAACAAAAATAAATATCATCATAGAGCCAAAGTAGTACAATTAGAAAGTAGTACTACAGGCACAAGTGAAACAACAATGAGGCCAGAAAATCAATGCAATGGTAGTAGGCATCCTTCCATCTCGAAAGATCAACTGTAAGGTTGGACACCTCTTTAACCAGTAATTGCATCATAATAAAGTGCACAAAGTGCGAAAGAACTGTGGAACGGGGTACGATTCTGGTTGCTCCTTTCTATAATATCTGTCAAAAACAGAAGATGATCCCTGGCGAGTTTGACCTTCATGACTTTGATGCAACACAGCCAGGTTCTTCGTCGGAAGCCCCACCTACAAACGTACCTAGTAACTCTATGATACTAGAGATCTACAGTGCATTTTTCGCATGACTTGACTGTTTGGAAAAATACTAGTAATCGAGAAAATTTCCTAAACAGGCTTACCTGAATTACGCGAGACGCCATTTTGGCTGTACCAAGTGGCTGACGCATAGGGGTGTTCATGGAGTAGGGTTGCAATCTTACAGCGTCTCCTAGCGAATAAAATTTCAACTGCATCGTCTGATAAGGTGACCGAGCGTGACACTGACCATTAGTAACCAACGCCATCATATCGTCTCATAAGTTGTAATTGTTACGTTCAGAAATGCGAGCATTTGCCAAGGAAATCCTGTTACTGAGGCCCGCAATCTTGATCTCCGGAGGGAAGATCGTAAAGTATTAAAAGTTTTCTGAGGAAATTGGTTTGGCGTTTTCCATAAAAGATCATAAAAGGCCTTCGAAGTGAGATTACAAATAAAAATCGATAGAGACTAGGGGCAACATCAATAATGAAAATGAGGCGCGGTTTATTGTAAAGAAGTTTCAAAAGGGCAATTAACGTTAATGTATCTGTAACGTTAACAGTAATTAATATCGGTATTATATATACAATTGCACGCCCTTGTAGAAGACAAATAATCTCCAAGCAGATCCATTCTTGGGGGCAAGGGAGTCTATATTGGCCGCCTGAAACCATTAGCCGCCCCGGGGGCAAATGGTAACTCTGGTGTCCAATTTGATCGTCTCCTGCCCCTAATCTAATTCAAGATTAGAAGACAAAAACATACACCACAGCAGCGCTCAAGGAATATCAATATGACAAGTTATAGAAACATGACGAAAGGTTTTCGTTACTAGTATTTCTAAGATGAGATGGGTTCCCGCTGTTTTGAAATTTAATTCTCCGAAGCCATGAATATGTATTGAGGAAAGACTAAATGTGGTTTATACCTCACCCGGTCTTGTAATTATGGGTGAAGTTCTTACATTAAGGTCTCAGGAGCTCAGAGCTATGAGGTGCAATGTTAATAGATTTTGCTATCAAAAACCTCTTCTTTTCGTTTCGAATTTCACCACAGTGGTTGATAAATGTAGATCGGACTTTCATTTTCATGTCTAAATTCCATGTGCGCTCGTGACATTGAATGTACCAAGGACTTCATATCACCAAGGAGGTTCTTGTTATTTTACCTCCATGATATCACCAGTAAGTTGAAATGCTGCCATAACCTTGTCCCTGATCCTTCAACGTCACTTTCTGATTTAATGACCTTTTAATAAGCCCCAAGGCGACAAGCTTCCTGGAAATTTCCCAGGAAACATTGCAACAGCGCATGCGCCTTTGCTCATTAGAGGAGAACATGGCGGACCCTCTCTCGTCCGAAGAAGAGCAGGTACGTCCCAGTAATTTGTAATTTTCCACCATATGTTGGGCCACATTGAACTTGTAAACGAGCGTGACGTTGTCGTTATAGGGTGTGTAACATTATCTGTGGCATTATATAGTTTTGTCAGCCCGTGTCGTCGAGGAATCGGGGTGTTTTCCCATCGCGTTTCTCCTGCCCAGAAATATCAAGAATGTCTCATTTCCGCCTTGATCTGTATGCAGGAGAACGCTCCCGTCTGCTGATTCCTGGGCGCTTTTCTTTTAGTCCGCGTTTACTGTGGTGCTCCAAAATTGCCTGAACGTCCGTCTTTTAACCAGTTTAGTAAAAAGAAAAAGGCTCGCTGCTTTGTTTGAACTGTTTCTTTGCTTCTCAACTGTTTCTGTCGGCTACATCTTTTGAGATCAGATAGTTTATGATAACTGCGTATGACGTATGGAACTCCAGTAAAACCAGAAGGTTGAAATTTCTACAACTTCACTCTGCGACGATGTAGACACAAACACTATAGCATCACAGGCTTTTCATCTTCAGTCAGGATCGTCTTTGTACAAAGCTCTCTTGCATTTTTAAAACTTGGTCTTGAACCTCTGAAAATCCAGCTGACCCTACTTTTTTGTATTTCGTATTTCCGGTCGCGCACTGAGTCTCTTCCTGTATGAAAGCCTTATTTGGAAAGAGGTGATACGAAACAGGAAAGAGGGTCAGAACTTCTCCAGAAATGAGGCAACCGCAAGGTCTTGTCTGCATACTAGTATATTCAGCTGCAGCAATTATGTGCGTGGGTTGAGGCACAAAATTAATGCTTTGAAGTTCTGTGAAATTTCCTTTCAAAATGTTCCTACCTTAGTGG
The DNA here is from genome assembly GCA_013266295.2 of Branchiostoma floridae x Branchiostoma japonicum. NCBI lineage: Eukaryota > Metazoa > Chordata > Leptocardii > Amphioxiformes > Branchiostomatidae > Branchiostoma > Branchiostoma floridae x Branchiostoma japonicum. The sequence continues at coordinate 16,848,138 of CM023823.1, read as the reverse complement.
GGGCCTGCATGCCCTTTTTCGTAAGGCGTAATCAGGGCTTTTTAGTCACCGTAATCCGTAGGCAGACGTCCCAAAAGTCAACGTAATTCGTAATAGTACATTTGCCAAAAAGCGTAAAGGCGTAATCAGCTCTGAGAATTTAACGTAATTTGTAATCGGCGGTGAAAATTCTGCGTAATTCGTAATCACTACCCCCCCATGCAGGCCCTCCTTAGTGGTCTGGCTTGAGCCAGACTAACTAGTAAGACGCTATCATTTGATAACTTGATCTGTGGCCTTTGCTACGACTTAAGCATGGAGAAGGTGTCAAGGAATTCCCAGTGTATTTCACACTTTTGTTAGTACCAGCTTCAGTAAATTACTAGTCCTTTTCTGTGTAGTTTGAAAAAAAGAGACCAAAAGAGAACACAGATGCCATGATGCCTGCACCTGTCATGTTAGATAGAAGAACAATGAAATTGAAGTTAGAATTAAGTTGTTGGTCTTTGCATCAAACTATCAATGCTTGATTCAATAGATTTTTTGTATTTATGCAGGTGAAAGTTTCACCGTGAAACATGTACATTGTAAAATTTTCTGGATATATTCTTTCTCATGTTCAATTTGTGTACATTACATATATATTGTTTTGTGTTTTTGTTATTTCTTTGTAACTTGCACTGTTAGTGTTATGAAGCTCAAACTATGAAAAAAATTGATATCCTGGAGAACTGGGCTTTATCTTTGAATTTAAGTGCTCTAAGTGCATGGAGAAATATTGGAACCTTCTGCCCTTTGAAATCATTCCTTATAACATTATGCCTGGTATGACCTTGAAACAAGGTTTATCATCATGACCATTATGCCATGCAAGATTTCTGGAGGGAGAGCAATTATAGTGGCAGCGGGAAGAAAACTGTCCCTTTTTTAACTTGAAAATTGATTATACATTTGTATTACTATTGGCAAATAGTTGCACTATATTATGCATATAATTTATACCTGTACATTTACCTGAACAAAACAAAACACTGGTGGGTACCATTTTGTACACTAAAGATAGGTAAATTACATCTTAAAGATGACAATTTAGCACTTGAAAATAAAAAAGAAACTTGTAAAAACTTAATGATTTCAGAATAAAATATGTAAACCCTCATACAAAGACATTAATTTTCCACTAAAAAGACAGTTGGCAACATGTATAACTGTTACAGATGATTGGCCAAACTTGTTTAGGTACAGGTACAGGTCCGGGCCTGTACCTAAACCCATGTACCTATACCTGTACCTAAAATTTGTTTAGATACACAGCTCTAGCAGATAGATTGGTCACTTGGCTGGCATCATCAGATTTTAACTTAAAGTTCTAATATTTAACTAGTCAGGATCAGGAAAAATCTATACTCTAGGCAGAGGTTAGACTAGCCTGGGTGCCATCCGTTTTGTAACGGGGCTCCTTGCACTCGCTGACATTTACAAAACAGATGGTACTCAGGCTAAGCTTAGACTTGTTTTCGGACTTAACATCACTTGCGTTATTGTTTTGTTCAGTAGATTATCAGCTTTAAATGCTGTAGCCATATTCTGATTTTCTCATTTCCAAAGCTTAATCATCTCTCCAGACACAACAGGAAACCAACTTGGCTTTAGCTGCTTTTACTGTGGTCCTTGTTCGTTGTTGCTACTGCTGGGTGATCAGCCATGATTCCTAGCACTGAACAAACCCACAGGAAAGACATAGGCGTATACTATAGTACTGGCGTGTGTTTCCATCCAATTGTCACGAGATAATGAGTCTCTCCAGTCATTGTATTATTTATGTTAAGGATTTTTCATCAGAAATGGGTGTTTCAAAATCTAATCATGTCAAAATTACCATAGATATATATCAACATTAAATACCAAAAGGGAAATCTGAGCTATGTCAAGAAAAATGATGACAAGAATTTGGAGAAAACCTCCAGACAACCAAACATTAAGAAATTGTTGAAGAAATGTGACCTATATCGTGTTATCCTCGCAGGCCACAGCCGAGTTTCTTCAGCGCATCAACTTCTGGCGGTCGCAGCACAATGCCGCACCTCTCCCCTGGGACACTGCTGTCAAGTTCCTCATGGCCAGGAAGTTTGACGTGAACAGGGCCATCGACCTCTACGCTCAATACGCTGTAAGTAGAGTTTCCTGATATCCATCTTCATCTGTGAATCAATAGGATAGGTTATATGCACCTGGTAAAAAGATAACAGTAAAGGAGGTCTTGTCCTCAGGTGTTCTTTGTTGTTTTTGTCATACTGTCAAAACTGCCCAAGAAGACCACTTAGGGGACCGATGAAATCTGGTCTACGTTGACAGGTGGTTACTATAGACAGGATCTTTAGTACTTGTATCAATGGAAAAAATCATTTAAGGGACCACCAAAAGTGGTCACATTGGCCACTTGTATAGCTTTGACTGTATTTATAAGGCTTGTCTTTAGTCAAGTACAAGAAGTCCTTGTTACCAAGTTCCAAAATGTTGTTGATTAAGGATTTGTGAGAATTTGTATTGTTGCTTTTCTGAGAACCCCATCAAACATACTATTATGGGTCCATCTATTGGAGGTTGGAGAGTTGACTGCTGAAAGTTGAGACTGTACATATGAGACTGGCAGGTGTCAAACATTCTACACCACGTCTCATGATTGCCGCAAATGATGTGGTGGTCAGACCCTGACTTTCTTAGAAAGGCACCAGACTTGCCTTGGGATTGAGTTATGGGTATGGATGTGTAATGATGTTAGAGACGCTGATTGGATTCCAGTCGAGCCCAATTGTCTGTTGGATTGGGTCCAAATTGCTGATTGAATGATTGATAGAATCTGCAGCATATGGGCAGTGTTTGGCAACTCACTTGTACTGTATCAAAATCACTAAGGTTGACATTGACAAAGCTTCAAAATTATAGTCATAAGAGTGTTTCTGACTGAACTGTATGGAGCACGACTTGCAATTATGAAGTAAGATTGCCGCAGGCCACAGATGTAAATGCTTGGATACGGTTTGTAGTGAGTCACAACATTGCATGTTGTCAAAATAGTTGGATTAAATCCTGACCTTGTGTTGTTGATCTTTCTGGGTGTTTGGATAGGATCCAGGATGTCAAGGTCACCCTGCTGTCTCTTTTAAAGTCATCCTAGATTGTGAACGATGCTTCCTTCCAAACTGACAGTTGTATCTGAACACTGGCAATATGATTCCTCCCATCTGGCAAGTTTAATCAAAGCTGGTTGTTTAATTTTTACTATATGAAAGGAAATGCCTTGTAAATTTATATTGTTTTCTCTTTAAAGTGATTTTCCTCATATACCGGGTGTATTGTCAACATTGTCCCAGGTAGTAAATGCAATAAAAGAAGGCTTTATAGTTAATGTTGGCACAGTTGCTTCCAGATGTGAAAAACATGTAAGGATAAACATACAGGCTTGAGTTCATGGGCCCTCACGGAATACATAATTTGCACAGATCAAGTTGCAACATGATTTATGTCCGGATGTGCATCTGCCATGTAGGGTAATCCATAGCTTAAATTACGAATTTGATAAGTATGTAATGTACATGGCGCCTGTACCATTGTCCCCTGTACAGACGAGAAGAGTGTGAAAAACAAGCTGTATTGTAAAAGATTGCCTTAGAGTAGCAAATACACCGGCCCTATTGCATACTTTATTACTCTGTGAAGGAGGTATACCTCCTGCAGGAGTATTGTGGTCAGTCAGTGTTTCGTGTTCGCAGCTAAAACCCACGGTTCCCTTTGTTCAATCGGCATGTAATTTTATTCGTCGTCTGCAGGCATGCCTGTGATGCTGCACATATTTTAATATTTACCGTAGCTGTTTTCGTGGTCAATGTAATATTTTAGAAGCACCCCTACCAGGGATCTCCCCAGAAATTTATGACAGAATGGAGCAGGGTGCGGAGCACCTGGGGTGGGTGCGCAGCACCCGAGGCGACGCGCGCAGCGAGTCGCGCGGGGGGTGGTCCCGGAGGGGGGCGCGCCCCCCCCTCCTGGGGTGGAAGCTCTTGCATTTTGCCTTTTTCAAGTACAAATGGAGACCATTTCCTGAGAGTTAGCTTCCAAATTATTGGCTAAAGAGACAAGAAAAATCCAAGTCCAATCTTCTTACTAGACAAAGATATACTTTAATAAAACATAAGTCTCAAAGGCTTGAAAGACAAGCTGCAACAATATCAATATCAAACACACTGTCATATTGCAACAAAAATCATCACACTCACTGACTGTTATAAGTTATTGAATTACATACAAAAATATGGGCTTTAAAGTTAAGCAGCAACCACAAAAATACTGTCTTAGGTGCAAAACATATCACAGCAGATTGTCATCAAAAAGTTCCTACAAGATCACATATTGTCTTAAAAAAGTTCCTACAAGATCACATATTGTCATCAAAAAGTTCCTACAAGATCACATATTGTCATCAAAAACTTCCTACAAGATCACATATTGTCATCCAAAAGTTCCTGCAAGATCACATATTGTCATCAAAAAGTTCCTACAAGATCACATACCGTATTTCTTCTATTAAAGGACGCACCCCAAATAAAGTGCGCACCCCCGATTTGGGCTTCATCGCAAGCCCCTTGATGCTAGCTGAGATAGTCAACAGAAAAACCTGAATAAAGTGCGCACCCCCTTTTCAGGAAATTCCCGGCGCCGCACCCCGCGAATTCCCAATATTTGATCGCACTGCACTCTTTGATAAAGTCCCAAATGTTTTTCTTTTGTCATACCAAATCGCCGGCCACGGAATTTTCGGCAAAACGTCACCATAATTTCGTGGAATACATCGTTATCTTGCAGTTTAAATTCACACCAAACTTAGAGCTGAGAATCTCATGAGCGGATTTGTATCATATCGAAGGACCAGACATCGAACGGTTTGATTTCTACTAGGCTATCCAAAGATGAACTTGTAAAATACGTTTTCAAAAATAATCGTTCGTGTCCCGGCATTTATTTCCTGAAATACGGCGCTGAATTTACACCACAATGTGCGACGCACCGCTGGCTGACGTCATATGAGGTCATATGAGGTCATATGCAAATATTGCATAACGTGACCGCGATACGCGCCTCCGATTGGTTGATGATTTCAGCCGGCGATGTCGGCGGCAAGTCACAAGCGAGACGACGCGCGTATAAACAAAATTTTCTTTGTTTAAAAATACGCGCCAAAATGCTGTTTCCGCGAACACAGAACGATTTTCTAGTGAAGAAATGTACAATTCAAAGAATCTTTGGGGAAAATATATATTTCTTTGCGGATTTATGGAGTCTTTTGCGTAATTTTGACGCCCAAATCAACCCGGAAGTTTACGTGCCGAGCCGGCAGCGTGGGTTTGAATTCACGTAGTTTTATCGATCAAAACAAGAAATAAAACTCCCGCTAAAGAAAATCTTGTAACATTTCAGATCCCTGCGATTATGTTTTTGATCAAAATATTTGTGGACCCGCACGATGTACCGGCGTTTCAGCCGTATGCTTCCTCAGGAATTCTTGTCGCAAGCGGGACGGCCCGGCGTTCTGGCTTCTGCACACTAAAATGTTTGTAAATTTTTGTCGGGCCAGCGTTCAGCGCAATTCGGTGTCTCATAATATTATTTTTTATATCAATTTAACAATAATACCTTTTAATACTCGACAGAAAGATCGCGCGGCTTGGATTATCGGTAAAATTGACCGAAGAACCCCGGAAAGGGGGTGTAAAAACCCTAATTTTGAAAATTAACAGGGTGGCGCTGAGAAAGGACTGGGTGGCGCAGCGCCACTGCTCCATTCTTTAGGGAGGCCCCTGCCTACATTTAGAGGCATATATATATGAGACTGGCCGCAAAAAACCCATTGTTTTGAATAGCGGGGGGGGGGAGAGTAAACTTCAGGCAGATGTGGGGTATGCTCATGACATTAATGGGAAACAGCTATGCATCGCCATGGTTTAAGTATGGGCTGGAATTCTCCAATGTGTTTGCACCTAAAGTAAAAGTCATGGTTCTGTACGTTGTATCTCTATGTAATTGGGCATGTGATGCACATGTTTTTGTTTTTACCGTAGCCGTTTTTATATTGAAGTAAATGCATATTTCAGAAACATCCATATTTTTATAATCCTGTGGAATAGGCCGTAGGTTAGATATTAGGTGGTTGTTGTGTATATTCGTTTGTGAGTATCTGTTGGGATTGTGACTTATGGTTTGCACCTACTACGATACCCTATCAAATAACTAATATGTAGTGCACTAGACTGTTCCCAATCTGCAAAATGTAAACATTCACGGAGGATTGTCGCCTATGGACAGTTGTTGTCTTGATTTTTGTTACAGTAAGACTAAGAGTATTGGAAAAACTACCTTACAACATACAAGACGTAATCAGCATGCAAGGTAATTACAAAGAATGGAAAGGAGCAAAATATTAATTCAACAAAGATAATCCCAAACTGCTAACCATGGAAAACAACTCAACGATTTTAAAAGCAGGTTATTGAGTAACTAATGCATTACACTAGATTTTTAGACACAGTTGTTCTGTATATAGTAGTTTCGTGTATCAACGGGCATAGGTCAGTTCAGAGAAGTGTAACATCCTCCAAATCTGCCTGTAGTCTATCAATCAACAGGAAACTTTGGCCCCAAATCACCTTGTTTCTATGTATGGACTGTGACGTCCATAGACAGCCAGTCCACACCCAGGAATGTTCAGTGCCTACACACAGGTCATATGACCATTACTAGACAGTAACAGTTGCCAGCACATGGCTCAACAGAGTGCTTCCTGTCCCCGGAGCCTGTCGGCTGGTTGTGGTGCAGTTACCGGGCAAGTTTTGGTAATCAGGAATAACCAAGTATCCCCTCAGAGAACCAAGTGTCCAGGCCTGGAGTGTTTCATGAAGGGCAAACAAGTGAGTTAAAGTAATCTAGATTTTTGTCAGTATTATTACTAGCAGTACTGCCCATAGTATTTCTATTGGACCTGGCATTGGAAAAGGTGGAAGTGACTCAAGAAGGAGGGGTGAGCCATACACAGTGTGACATTCATCTGAAAATTGCCTTCTGACCAGGTGATTCATTGTGAAGGCTATGTTCATGAATTGTCTCGTCTGTCAATGTGGTGGTTAAAAGTGATTCTGTTTGTTTCCTATGAATTTGAAATTTGTTTACTGTGTTGATTTGATACTTTTATATCAGAAAAAATGTGTAACAGAAAGTTTGTAGTCTGGCTGACACCCTTGTCATATTCATATAAATGTTACTCATTAGTTTTAGGAAAAATGATTGAGGAAAAAGTGATATCCACATAATCCACTCAATGTCATGTACAATCCCCTATGCTGTGTAGTATGTGACCTTGTTATTGTCTTCAAACTGAATTACACTAAATTACAAGAAGTGACCGTCATTTTAGCATATTATAACGTCAGCAGCTTTTATCCTTCATACCCAGAAATAGTAATTTACATATAACATATGTGTGTGTACAGAAAAATCAGCTTACTTGAAGTTATTGTCATCACACTAAAGAAGGGTTAATTCTGGAGCTATGTGCAGAATGTGCCAATATAAACTATTCTGCATGGGCCTGGAGCCAGTACAAATGCTTGCCAATGTTTCTTTATAGAAGCCTGCAACAGTCTGGGTAGTTGCCAGGCAGGTCTTCCAAATGTTCAGAGACAGCCTGATTTAATGTAAACACTGGAGTGAGGTCGAAATACAACATTGGCACATTTGACAGATGTTTGATATAACAGTAGTCCTTTACTAAGATGTTCTGAAAGGCTGAGTTGCTGTTCCCTGAAGTATTTTAACACACAGGATGTATTAGTGTGTGCAATATTAGAGTGTACCATGAGTTCTGAGAATTCTAGAATGTTTGTTTCAATGTAAATCATTAGGTGCAGTTTCTTCCTATCAGCCATCATCCTCTGACAACCTGCTATGGGCTCATCTATCCTTAATTTTGCAACACCTACATTTGTTAACAGTGAGAAGTTTAAGTTCCTCCTCGTATGTGTCTATGGACTTGGCAGATGTAGTTTACACTTGATACAGACCAATGCAACAAAACACCTGGAAGTGTTGGTAGAAAAACGTTTTATCTGGGGATTTTCAAGCATTTCGAAGAATATTGTTTAATTTACGACTTCTTGAAAATCTGTGAGTCACATCCCCTATAATTAAAGTGGGAGTGTCAAAAGTGGGTACTAGTAGATCTAGTATATGTCTGTGGTTAGGACCCTCCCATTCCCTCAGGCACACTATCAGTATCAGGGCTCCAAATAGCCACCTTGCACTTCTAGCACTCAACATGTTTTTATTGGGCTATTTGGAGTTTAAGAAAATGTATTTGACACCAAACTGCATCAAAATTCTCATTCTCTGAGTGTTAGAATAAGAGTCGACAGGATTTTGATGCAGTTTGGTGACAAAAAGTCTGAGACTAGAAAATTAAAATTTAAATGGATTTGTCTGGCAAAATGAAAGGATAATTTGAATATTGAGGCTTTGACTGGTGGCAATCAAAACAAGAAAGTCAAGTTAGTTTCATCGTACTCGTAGGTAACCTAACTAAAGTGCTGGTCTATTTTCTACTAAGCTGCAATTTTGTATGTAACAAGCTATTAAAGGGACTTCCCTAAATGTGGGAGGGGCAGGATGATGTCATTGAAAGGGGATAGTCATAAACCAATATTTGCTTTCCCACCCACCAACTTAAGTCAGCAAATACTGCTTTTTGCCTTCGTCAAGAAGGGTATGTTTTCATGGGCGTTCGTGTGTGCGTGAGTCTGTCAACAGTATAACTCGAGAAGGCTTAAATGGATTGTCTTCATATTTGGTAGGTGGGTAGGTCTTGATGAGGTCTAGAAGTGATAGGAATATGGGCCCCCTGGCGGCTCGTTATGGTACTGCAGCGGTACTTCCGGTTTTGAAATATGGTGATGTGGAGGAGCTAGGGTCATGATTTTTGGATGGTAGATAGGTCTTGTGCTCGGGAAGAAGTGACATAAGTTTGGGCCCCCTAGCGGCTTGCTTTGGAACTGCAGGAGCATTTGTATGAAAATGTTTAAAGTAGGATAACTCAATAACCGGTCGACGGATCGTCCTGATATTTGGTGTGTAGGTAGCTTAAGTGATGCTTGACATAATTAGATGACAATTATGCAAATTATGATCTAATTTGCATAATAAATGAAGCAATTCTATAATTCAGTTACCTTCCATGATACTCTACCTTCATTGTGACACATGGGCTACAGGCTGTCCCAGAGGGAGAAAGTCCCAGAGGGGATAGTCCATGTAGCTGCAGGCGGTGTTGCCTTACAGCCTGCACATGTGTTTTTTCCCTTGCCCAATGCTCGATTGCAGACTGCATCGGCAGGGGTAATTTTCACAATCCAACTTCCATATTTAGGGGGACTAATATATCACTTCTACCTTCTTAAGGCCCAGTTTAGACGAAGCATTTCGCGACAGCGGTAACTGCCGACAGCGGCACGCCGACAACAGGAACGCCGTCTAGAGAGGATTCCCGACAGCGTAGTCCCGCTGTCATGAAATTTTCTGCCGACAGCTCCGAAATTGTCGGCCGACAACTCAGCGGGAGTCCCCGACAACTTAAAAGTGCGTATAGAGAACTCGCGACAGCGGGAGGTCAGAGTTCAGCATATGGCGCGGGCTAATTAGCATATAGCGCGGGCTTTCTCTCTCTCTCTCGTTCTTCAAAATGGCGGAGGGTGGTGCTCGAGAAGGAGGACGTTGTACCTGGAGCGCCCCAGAAACGCGGCTTCTGATCAGTATTTGGTCAGAAGAGGCCATCCGCCAGCAGCTCGAGTCCGCGAGGAACAAGGTGGCGTATATTAAGATCATGGAGCGTCTGACTGAGGCGGGATACAGCCGCACACTTGAACAGATCAAACGGAAAGTTCGCGACCTGCGCCTGGCTCACAGAAAGGTGCGGGACAACAACAACCGTAGCGGCAGGGGCAGGGTGACGTGCCCCTTCTACGAGGAACTTGACGTTTTTCTCGGTGGCAGAGAGGCCATCGATCCTCAGTCCCTCCTGGAGTCACAGGATCACAGAGGTAAATATTGAACAAATTATTGTATGTGATGAGTAAAAAAGTGATTTTCACACGTAAAAGAAGCAGTGTTCTTGGGGGGAGGGGGGCACATCCTTTGAATTTTGTAGGAAAGGTTGAATTCAGAATGCTACACAACAGTCTCAACTGCTAATTTCGTGCATTTTTCTTATTATTTATCACTCAGAAAACCTAGTTTGATTCATTTGTAACATATTATTTTCCATGATTAAATTTAAACGGTTTTATGCCAGAAAATTTGCAATGAATTGTTTGGGAGTCCTTTTGAATGAGTAGATGAAATGTTGATAATGTTAATGTTTTTAAAATCAACAAGGAAGGCTGAATATTTTACAAACTTCCATGTATGTATTTAGCTGCACTCTTGATGTTGTCAAAGTATACAGGCCAAAATTTTCACTTTGACAAGCCAAACCTACCTTTACTTCATATTTTCAAGAATCATCTCCTGAGGCTGACAGTGAGGAGGAGGAGGAAGAGGAAGAGGAGGAGGAGAACAATGATGCTGTGGATGAGTCTCAGGATTCTCCACGTGAGCCGACACCACCTCCATCAGATGACACAGAAGAGAACATCAATGTGTCGATGGACTCATCTTCATCAGGCAAGTCTGTTTTTGCCTGTTACAGTTTTTTTTTAATGTATAAATTCGTGGGGATTCATCCCTCAGGATTCATCCCTCAGGATTCATTCATCAGCTAACCGACATCTCGCACAGGTACGCAGTCGTCCCTCAGTAAGACATCTGGAGTCGCAAAGTTCCCGTTTAGAACTTTATTTCAGCCTGACACACCTGTTTTTTTTAAATATTTGGACAGGAGAGCACATTGTCATTGTTTGACCTACCTGTTGTGTTGGGATACCTGTTGCTGCTTCTAACTGCTTCCTGTTTTTGTATATGGTAGGTCTGGATACTCCATCCATTGACAAGTCGGCAAAGAAGACTCAACCAGGTACAGTAAAGTTATAAATTTGCAATAACCAATTGTAAATCTGTTTTTAACTTTATTAGGATTATTCTTGCAGTGTTGTTACATGTTGTAATATTGTTGTTCTCCTCTTTTCACAACTAATAGAGAAGAGAAAGGCAGGAGAAGTGGAGAAGAAGGGAAGAACAGACAACAACAAAAACATGAAGAAAAACCCAGGTCATTTACATACAAATACTAGTAGTTTTTTTCATGAAAATATAGTTTGTCAATATCCATTAAAATGTTTGATTTTAAACAAAATATATTTCTTTTAATCTTGTAATCAACTGAAATATCTGTTCAAAAGCTTCAAGTTGGAATCAGCTATTGTTAATTGACCAGATGGTGGTCCTATGGAAAAACATATCACCTTGTACATTGTTAGTAACTCTGTGTTACATTTTTTAGGGTATCGGAAGAAACCCCGAACCAAGAAGTCGAGAATAGAAACGGCGTTCTCAAAGTTGGAGAAGTCTATGGGCAGCCTCCAGGAGGAGCAGGAGGGAAAACAGCAGGAAGCAGAGCGCAAGAAGGCAGCAGAGTGGAAGGAACATGACCTCATGGTGGTAAAAATGCAACAGGAGCATGAGACACGTATGGTGGGTAATATGATGGGCCAATTCATGGCCATGATGGGTCAGTTTATGGGTCAGACCTTTCAACAGGGAAGCAGTCAGTACCCCCCGAATTCTGGCGGTCGGTCTTGGAGCTCATCCATGCCACACAGCACTGGCCCCTCAGGTAGTCAGTACACAAACACTTATGGTGGACAGTCCGCTGCCTCCCCCATGTCTTACCATCCCGGCCCTTACCCCTCCACTGCTGGAGGTCAGTCCTGGGGCTTGTCCATGTCACACAGCGCTGCGTCTTCAGGTAACCGGTACACCAGCACTCCTGGCGGACAGTCCCAGGGCCCCTCCATGTCACACAGTGCTGCGTCTTCAGGTAACCGGTACACCAGCACTTCTGGCGGACAGTCCCAGGGCCCCTCCATGTCTTATGACAATCCTGCCCCTTCCATGCCACATTGTTCTACTCCCCCAGTTAGCGAGGACACCCCCACTTCTGACAAACCTACATATACCCAGCTGTAGGAAAACTGAGGTGTATTCTGTTATGAGGTAGCTGCTTAGGATTCCCCGTTGGGAATGTTTAACTGAAACTGTTAAATACCTCTGTTTCATGTGGAATTTTCTTTTGTTGCTACATACCATACAAGCCATAGTCATAGATAATATATATATTTTTAAAAAGTGTTCAAAGTACAAAACCATATTTTGATGTTTAACATATCACGAAAGTGCAGTTTATTTGTGTGTAGAACTCTCAGGGAAATGCAGTAAAAGTTGTACGTTTGTATTCTATGGATACTGCAACTACTACTAGTACACATAAACATACTATTTTGTCATATAAGTTTTCGGTCTTGGAGCTGATCCATGCCACACAGTGGTGGCCCCTCAGGTAGTCAGACAAACCTACATATACATAGGAATACTGAGGTGTATTCTCCATGTTTTCTTTATGATAAGAAGAAATGGAGGTAAGAGTTTTCAGCTTAATATGTTGTTATATTATGAGGTAGCTGCTTAGGATTCCCCGTTGGGAATGTTTAACTGAAACTGTTAAATACCTCTGTTTCATGTGGAATTTTCATTTGTTGCTACATACCATACAAACCATAGTCATAGATAATATATATATATATATATATATAAAGTGTTCAAAGTACAAAACCATATTTTGATGTTTAAAACAGTTTAACATATCACGAAAGTGCAGTTTATTTGTGTGTAGAACTCTCAGGGAAATGCAGTAAAAGTTGTACGTTTGTATTCTATGGATACTGCAACTACTACTAGTACACATAAACAAGAGTTTTCAGCTTAGGTTATGAGGTTACTGGTAGCTGCTTAGGATTCCCCGTTGGGAATGTTTAACTGAAACTGTTAAATACCTCTGTTACATGTGAAATCTTCTTTTGTTGCTACATACCATACAAACCATAGTCATATATAATATATATAAGTGTACAAAGTTAAAACAACATTTTGATGTTTAATGTAAAAGGAAAGTGCAGTTTATTTGTGTGTACACCTCTCAGGGAAATGCAGTAAAAGTTGTACGTTTGTATTCTAAGGATACTGCAACTACTACTACTAGTACACATATCTCATTCTATCAAAACTTGTTGCAAACATAAAGATACTATTTTGTTATAAAAGTTTACAGAACTATATTTGTCTTGAAGGCAGGGAAGGAATGAAAAACTATATTAAATAAAAGAGTTACACATGTACTTAAATGTATTTGTCATGTGTTTTCAAGTGTTTTGAAGTGAAAAGACTGGCTTCAAACAGGCAGACAACATGTACTAATCGCCCTCTTCAGCGAAAAGCCTGGTCAGGGCGTCCCGGGCTGCATTGGGAACGCCCGGCCGCTGGGCAACAGGACGCCGTAGGTCTCCTTCTTCGGGTATGGGGATGTCGAAGTCCTCGTCTCTATGCACTTCGCAGACATTGTGCAGCACGCAACAGGCCCCCACGATGGTAGGTACGCGGTCAAGGCTAACATCCATGCGCTTGGTCAGCACCCTCCACCTTCCTTTTAGGCGACCAAAGGCGCATTCCACAGTCATCCTCGCCCTGCTCTGCCTGTAGTTGAAGTAAAACTTCTCTCGACTGAGGTGGCCATTGTCGGGGTACGGCTTCATAAGCCACGGCAGGTGTGGGTAAGCCGCGTCTCCCAGGAGTACTACTGGCACGGTTACGCCGTCGATGTCTTGTGCGAACTCCTACAAGTGACATGACGCAATAACAAAAAATTACAAGCCTTGTTGTGGTTAAAAACGTATTGAAAGCAGCAATACATGTGGTACATTTTTCTGTAACATGATTTTAGTATTATTTTTCTATGTTGATATGATGCATGGCATGGATTGAATATTTAAATCTCCACCAATGGCAGAAAGTTACCCTTACCTGAGGAAGCAGGGTCCCGCTCTCAGCCCGTTGGAAGAGAGTTGATTTTCTAAGTACGCGGGCGTCATGCACGCTTCCAGCCATGCCGACGGAGATGTCTGTAAACCTTTTAAAACAAAACAAAATTGTTTTGCAATATTGTTTATCCTTGTCACGGTCTATTGATATGGAATTCATAAAAAAATGACACTGTCTTCATCGCCCCAATAAATATTTTCACAAGCAGTTTTTAGATTGGATAAACTCTAACTAGCTGTGGGAAACATACCTGTACATGTGATCTACGACCGCTTGTAGAACGACGGAGTACCACCCCTTCCTGTTGTAAAAATCCGTTCTATCCTTTGACGGTGCCTTAATTGGTATGTGCGAGCCATCTATCGCCCCTGCACATTGGGGAAACCCCCACCTCTCCTTGTAACCCTGGATGGTTTCTCGCAGTTTCTGTCCGGTAGGGAAGGTCAGGTATTCTCGAAATAGCACTTGGACTATTGCGTCACACACATCATGCACAATAACGGAAACAGAACTTTCACTAACACCGAAGTTGTCAGCAACACTTCTCATCAAGTCTCCAGAGGCCAGGAAGTATGTGCAGATCGCGAGTCGCTTGACTGCTGGTATTGCCGACCGCATCCTTGTGTCGCTCATCTCCAGGACTGGGTTGAGTTTTTCACAGAGCATCTGAAATGTTCCTTTCGACATCCGGAACCGCCTGAAGAACTCGGTATCGCACAGTGTGCCCTGAACAAATTCCTGCCAAAAGGTCGCGGGTGCCCTTACATAACGCCAGATTCTCCGGTGGACAGGATCGCCACCTCGTGCCAAAGCAATGGCAGCGGGGAGGTAAGCAGGGTGGATTCTAGCTGCGCGACGTCTCAACAACATCTCCCGGTATCTCAACCGCCTCCTGCGTGCACCCCTTGCTCGTTGCCTCATATTTGACAACACGCGCGTGACATACATAAAGAAAAACATCTGAAAAACGGCGAGGAAAAACATTGGCGGTTCCCCCGCCATTTTCTATTTCGCGCGTTATGTCAAAGGTCACAATGGGTCAGGTTAGGTCGCGACCGCAATCCAGCCGCCATGGGTGTCCTGCCAGACTTCCGGGCGGTGTGTATAAAGACGTCGCGACAGCGGCGTCCCGACAGCGGGAAATATTGCCGCTGTCGCGAAAATCTGTGTATAAACTGGGCCTAAGTTATATAACGATAACATCTTTTGACGAAGGCATGAGATCGTTGACCTCTAGTTCATGATGATGTTGCCTGGCTAGTTAGATGAACTTCTGTTTTTTTATTGTAATGACTGGCAAACATGTGATAATCATCTGTGTGCAGTTTCTATTGCATCACTATAGAAACAGAAAGTTGAGAAACTTGACACTGATTGAGTGGGCTATGAAGTGGGGTGAGGCTCAGGGTGGGACCCTGAAACTGTTCCAGTGATATCAGCTGGTAGAAATGTGAGGGCGTGTTTTAGTGGCCCTTCCCAGACAGGGTTACCAACATTGGATCAATGGCACTATTCTGAGAAGGTCTGGCATTGACATAAAGGCTACCTTGTGCATGCTTTGTGAGTGGAAAATTGTTTTAGTTCTATAGATGTACATATATTGAGTAAAAGGCATCCACAAAAAGAAGTCTAATATAATACTTCCAGATATAGGAAAAGTTATGTGAGGAGGACACAGTGTAACTGTGCCATACAGTTTGTTGTATAACTGTTACCACTAATACCAGCTGTGTTTGACTTTTGAATAAAACCATTCAACAAATTTTAATGGAACAGGGAAACAGTTCCAAGAATGAAGGCTAGTATAATCATTAACGTGACTCTCCATTAGCCTTGAGTTTCTAGGCCTTCGAATTTTGTTTACAGAGTTTGTGGCATTGACATACAGGGTAGCTTGTGGTGTAAGTAGAGTGGTAAATCATTTAACAATGATTGAGTAAACATATATACAGTGAAAGCCATTCACTAGAAGAAAGTCAAAGATGCTTTTTAAAAAGTAAAGAAAGTCATAAAGTTGATAAGCTCTATCACACTACAGGTATACTTTACTATATAACTGTGACTGGTTATTTCTAACTGTTGAATTAAACAGGCCCTGCTGACCCATCCAGAGGAAAAAGGAAGCAGTTCCAAGAAAAGGGGTTACAGGCCTGGGGCACAAGTGGTTTGATTAAATCATGAGCCAGGGCATCTTAGTAACATAAGGTCATCAAAAAAATGATGAGTTTGTAGCATTATCACTGACAGTAACTTCCAATGTGGGTGTTAAATCATTTCAGTATTCATTGCAGGGGTCGAAATACCCCTCTGTGTGCAACTTGGTGCAAGTAAATTTGGTGTCGTGCAACTACTTTTTTGCCGGTATGCACCGCGGTGTAAGTTTGCTTTATCCGCTGTTACTACCAGTACCTGTAGAAATACCCAATAAAGAACTGGAAAGGGAACAAAACCAGAATCCATGAAGTTTTTATCTAAGTTACTACATGTACTTTTGGTTGTGTTCGTTTATTTTTGGGGGGTGCAACTATTTTTCTTCCGGTGCAACTATTTTTTTTTTTCATCTGCACCAGTGCAAGTTGGCCCCAAAATCTATTTCGACCCCTGCATTGTGTGTACAACACTTTACAGTATGTTTAATGAACAACATTTTCAGAAAGAAATTCCACTTTTGTGAAAGGATAAGTATTACTGCTTCATTGTACTGAACAGGTGTGCCCTATTGTTACATAAAGAAGCCTGACTGACCTATTCAAACTAAGGAGGATGCCGTTCTAGGAAGAAGTGGTTATGTAAGTATAATACCAGGTAATGGAACCAACCTTCCTGTATAACTTCTGGACCAGTGGAACAATTCAGTACAGTCCAAGCTTCACCTTTTACAGGACGTAACTCATCAGTGATTTTATTACCTCTTGCTGCAGGCAACTCGTTACAAGGAAAGCATCTTTAACTTCCACCCCACAGAGGACCCTCTGAAGAGTGAGCTGTTGACTGGGAAGTTCACAGTCCTGGTAAGTTTTGAAGATATATATCATAATGGCCAACAGTTTTGCTGGTAAGAGAATTTGTGTCTAGTAATAGTAGTATGGAAGATATTTATATAATGTAGGTATGTGCACTGTGTCACAGGGTTGAGACAGACAATTCCCAACCACCCATACTCAGTATTATGATTTTTGCAAGTTTAACTTTAAGCCCAAACAATACTTTGACTGTATTTTTTAATGTTGTTGGTAGGTTGTGATAGCTGAGTATCACATACATGTATCACACTGTTTTCATGGTGTATGTAGTATAACCCAATGGCCCATGTTATGTGTAGTTTTACTTGTACCATAATGAAATGGTGTTCAGTGAAGTGCAAGCCAGATAGATTTTTTTAATCATGTTGGACCACAGAACATTGATTTTATGGATGACACTCCCAGTAGACTTAACATTGGACATGATTGTATAGTAAAGAACAAATTTATCTCCTTTTTGCAATCAGACATTTTATGACACATTATGGCAATTACAACGTAATCTTACTTAATCTTTGTGGTGGTTTAACAAAGGGGCTCAGCAACTTTTTGATGTGTAGCAATTTAGTAATGGATTGTGAGCATTGCTGTGTGTCATTGCCCATCTGTCAAAAGGGGCAAGATTTCTTTTTACTGAACATGCCAAAATGAATACATCTGGATTTCATCTCTAACATAAAGTTTTTTGGCAGTAGTACAGAGGATGGCACTGTCAATTAGACCTCAAATTCTTGGCATGCTATACTGTAGCGACAGCAGTAATACACTAAAAACATTGAACAAATGTTTGCAGGTGTGGTGAGCTTATGGTGGAAAAGTGACCAAAATATCCTACAAATAGATAGAAAAAAATGTGAAAATAGTTAGAACGAAACTGCATTGTAGAGGTTACGTGGCATCTGTAACGCATGCTTTTCACCCACAGCCCACCCGAGACTACCACGGAGCAGCCATCGCTCTGTTTACGGCCAAACTTCACGACCCCAGCAAAAGCACACATCAGCTGACACTCAAGGGGGTGATCTACCAGTTGGACCAGGCTCTTGAAAAGTAAAGCCATATTTATTTGTCAAATATGGCTAAATGAAAGACTGTTAGGAACGTAGAGGTACCGTTGGACAAAATTCAGGGGAGTAAGCACTCCTTATTGTACAACGTTCTTTGGACTTGAAGTAGCTGTCAAAATGACTCTTGTAGGTCTATAAATGCTTGACTGAAAATCAATGGTTACAAAATGGTTTGTAAACTAAAGCTATGTCTTGACCCTTTTTGCCCATCATTATTGCAAAGCCAGGCCAAGAGAGAAAGAGAAACTGCTCTATAGATCTTCCTTGTCATGAAGACAATTAGCACTAATATCAGAAAAGAATCACTGTAGTTCATGTTACATTTTGATGCATTACTTCCTACTGCAGCCGTCAGACTCAGCGGAATGGGCTCATCTTCGTGTATGACATGACAGACTCTGCCTACAGTAACTTTGACTACGACCTTAGCAGGAAGATCCTAAATCTGCTCAAGGTGAGCTCCACAGACCACTATGTACTGCATAAGGTCTATAAACATTTATCTGCCGGGTCACATATATCTGCCACCCTGAAAACTGTGAGATCTCCAATTATCATACAACATCCCCCAGTATTCTTGCATATCTAAACTGCACTAGAGATCTCTCAGACATTTCTTTTCAAAATGGCAGATATACACATATGTAACCCAACAGATAAATGATGTAATGTACATTTGGTAGCCTTTGTGGTACGTCATATTGTATATTACAGAAAACTTTTAGAAGACTGTCTGATGAGGTATGATCAATGGAACGATATAGGATAATTTGTCAACAGAATTATGACAAAAATTAGCCAATATAATGCAATCAAAAGACTTGACTTATTTTACTTAGTCCACCAAGAGCTGCTTTACTGATATGCCTGTCACCAAGAAACCGTAGAGCCACCTGGCCTAAATGACCTGATTAGCATAAAGACAAAGGCTGAATAGCCGGCATTTACTGAGGTGCCAGAATGAAGCTAATTGGTTTAGAAGGCAGGCCACACAGACTTACTGGTTTGGTAAGGAGGAGCACAACTAGCCAATTGGTACCTACAAGTCTACTATAAAATGTTGCTTTAGTACCCCTTTTATTCAGCTACTTGATTATGTAGCAGTAACATATTAGCAAAAGCTGAATGTTGTCTGTTTTAGGATATGTTAAGGAGAACATTTTCCATTCACTGCCTGGCCTTTCTCAGCACAATTTTCCTTTGTTCTTTTCAAGTTAGTGGTAAGGGCATGAAATGGACACTGTTTATATAATAGGTTTCTTTAGATTGTCTGAAGTGAGTGTATGGTATGTTGCAATCTGAGCCATAGCTTTCCTGTAATATTATCTTGTTTTTCCTTTTAGGGCTTTGTTCAGTTAGGTTCCGCTTTACTCCAAGTGAGGACTGTGATATTATGTATTATATAAGCTAAATGGAGTGTTTGTTTCCGTTGTCTACAAGTGAAGTGATTTCTGTCTTGGTTCTAGGGAGGGTACCCGGCGCGTATGAAGCGAATGTTAATCGTGACTGCACCCCTGTGGTTTAAGGTGCCCTTCAGCGTACTACGGCAGTTTGTCAGAGAAAAACTCCGAGAAAGGGTGAGTAAGAATTCCGACATGATTGCATTTTCCTGTCCCTGTACTTGTAACTGCTAGTAGTGTAGTGTAACATGCGCTGTGCAGAAATTGTGTGTTCATTGATGTTAGAATTTTCACTTGGAATGAATGATTGTCAAAAGTACTGTGACTGGGATCAATGTGGCACAGAAGTCCATCCATCAGTACTAACTAGACCTTTGTTCCTAGGCTGGTAACATGTCTGTTTGGTAATGGTGAATTTTGTTTCTTCGGCAGGTCCACGTTATTGATATATCAGAGTTGCACAACTTCATTCCCCTGTCAGCGCTCCCAACCCACCTGGGCGGAGACCTTCTCATCGACCACCCCTCGTGGCTACAGCGCTGCTGGAACGCCTCCCTGGCCCAGGACCACGCCGGACCAAACGACACCCCTCCCTCCCCCTCCGAGTACACGCCCTTTGTCAGTCCCAACATGAAAAACAGGACTGAGAACGACAAGGACCATGACTCGGATGCCAGCTCCCAGAACTCAGACACTGAGCACATTGATGTTGCTCTGAATGGCATTGTGGATGTTACCAAAGCAGCCAAGTCGGAGGGAAACACACCCACAGAGACAGACAGTGGCTTCTCAGAAAGGCAGGGTGTGGAGAAACAGCAGGCTGTAAGTGTGGACCACACCACCAACGGGAATGCTCAGGCTGCCGTGGACAACAGAATAGCGGATGAGGACTCTAGCGAGGAGGATGAAAGCCTGCCACCACCACCACTGCCCAGAAAGACATACTTGACAAATTTTGAGGAAGAGTCCATTCACACTGCAGAAGAGGGGGGAATGACCATGGACCAACTTTGTGTGCATCTGAAGACAACAGGGAAAAGGGGAATCTACAAGGAGTATGCCATGATCAGAGCTGAGGCACCGGCTGGGACATTCAACTGCTCCAAGTAAGGCTGATTGCTCAACTGTTTTGAGAGGGAATAAGGGAGAGTTTGTAACAGGATTGTGTTTGATGGACAATTACAGCAAGGAAACAACACAGATGTCTTACTTTTTTCCTTCAATGGTGCAATGTGGAATATAGAAATTTAAGGGGTAGGAGCGTACTGTTATTGTGTAATCTTCCAAACGCTAACTTTGTTTGCTTTCTAATCCCCAGGGCTCCATACAACCAGTGTAAGAACAGATATACTGACGTTCTGAGCTTGGACCACTCAAGAGTCAAGCTCAACATCTTGGATGAGGATGATGTAAGTGAAGTTATGTGACATAATCAAGAAGTTCCATACCAAAAACATGGCAAAACCTGATTTAATCACTCACACACAGGCCAGACCCTTGATTTGTTAAGCTGGCTTTAAAACCTTTACATTGGCATCTTCTTTAGCCAACTGGAAGATCACTTTTGAAGAATATCGGTAGAAGATGTATAGTCTTTAATCTCTAACAAATCAAATTGAATGTACAAAAAATACCTGGTGCATGATATTTTTCAAAAGGGTATGTATACACTTCAAGAGGGCTTGGTACTTACCCTGTGTGTTCACATTAAAAAAAATAACCACCGTTATTCCCACCTTTTGCAGACTACTGACTACATCAACGCTAACTACATGGATGCCTACAAGCACAAGAATGCTTTCATTGCCACCCAAGGCCCCCTACCCAGAACATTCCCCGACTTCTGGCGCATGGTATGGGAACAACAGGTGCTCATCATCGTCATGACAACCAGGTATGGGGAAGGTACCTCAAATGATGGTTAACAGGACAAGGATAGGGAATACTTGGGTAACTTTTGCTGATTGATTAATGCAATTTACTGAGTACTCAAAATCACACTGCACCAGTAATACCATATTGCAATATATTTAACATTAGGTATTCTTACATGAATGCTTTGGTTCACACAAAGCATATTTTTTATCCCCTCAGAGTGGTAGAGCGAGGGCGGCTGAAGTGTGGTCAGTACTGGCCGAATGAGGAGGGCATGCTTGACCACTACGCAAACTTCCGAGTGACCAATCTGGAGATCCAGGCTGGAGACGACTACACCATCTCCAGACTCAAGCTGGACAACCTGGAGGTGTGGAACATTGTTTGGTTGTAGCTAGACCCCTACTGTTGTGCTGATGTTTTGAAGACAGTTGGCAGGACTTTTGGACACCTTGGTGATGCAGTCAATAGAAAGATCAGTGCAAGAGTAACTTGTATGTTATAGCTATCGAAAAGTGACTTACTATTGTTGTGTTGTGTTGTGCTGTCTTCTTGGCAGTAGTGGAGTATTATGTCACCTTAAAACTATATTGCCTTTTTAGTGTAGAGGAAATTTCATCTTAACCTAAAAATAAATGCACACTATGATGTAGTTTTAACTCTGCACAATTGACAAAGATTTATATGGCTAATGGTTAATGTCTGCTCCTTTCTGTCAGACTGATGAGTCTCGGGAGGTCGCACACTTCCAGTTCACCAGCTGGCCAGACTTCGGCGTGCCGCGCTCGGCAGCAGCCATGTTGGATTTCCTGGCGGAGGTGCGACAGTACCAGGCTGATGGTTGTAAGGCCATGGGGCCAGCCTGGGTGGGGCACCACAGGGGACCTCCCATCGTGGTACACTGCAGTGCCGGGATTGGCAGGACAGGTGGGCAAAACAGTAGCAGCTTCAACAGTGCACAATAATGCTGTATAGTGTCATCATTTGTAGCATTTTATGCCTCTCCTTAAATGAAAGTGTTATTTATTGTTCCCCAAATGACCCTCTTTTAGCCAAATATTACCATTTTCACTCTGATGAAGTTGTGGTTTTGGAATCTTTTTCTGAACAAGGACTGTAATAAGAGGTACATTGTGATAAGTACAGCATTAAAGTCTGATTATTAGGATAGTGCTCCTGTCAAACAAATGTGCAGCTATGAAGAGTTCCTAACTACAGCCAATGAAGTAATGGTTCTGTCCGTGTGTGCTCCAGGCACCTTCTGTACGCTGGATATTTGTCTGGACCGGCTGGCTGACATCGGAACAGTTAACGTGAAGGAGACGGTACAACGGATGCGTACCCAGCGAGCCTTCAGCATCCAGACACCAGACCAGTACCACTTCTGTCACACGGCCATCATCGAGCACTGTCAGAGACACGGCACCCTGGGACAGGTAGACTACGGGCAGTATGACGACAGCGACAGCGACTGAGCGCCACCTTGATCTTTTTCGTGTGATCAAAGAAATGCACCAGAAACTATTCAGCTAACCTTGGAATGGAGTCCAAATCGTTCTTGGTGTTCCCTATTTTGTACTGAAGTTTGTAACCAAACCAACCATCTTGCAGTCCAGCCTATAAAGTATATACTCCCTGTCGTGAATTGTCCACTGCAGTATTTATAGAGTGAAGTCAGGAGTCTACAGGAGTCAAGTAAAAATGACTCCTGTAGGCAACTTTCAAAAAGTATCAAAACCAAACTCTTTACCTCATTTTCCCACGGATTCATTTATACTAGACCTTACCAAGATGTAGTTGGAAAGAAAAGCTGAAGGTCATAATGGCAGATACATCGATCGAGTTTTGTTATTTTGTAGTGATGTTGTGTAAAGTGCCTCATTTTCAAAGTTGTGAACATTGTATATTCATACCACGAAGGGGCCAACTTGTACAGATGACTTCCTTGTAGCTACAGGAAAACGTACCTAGCACCCTGTTAATCAGCTCTTTGAGAGGAGAAAGCCCAATGAAACTTTGTTGTTAATACTAGCTCCTTTTTTTCAACTTCACACTAGGTGAGCTAGACAAAAGTGGTGTTTCCATTTCAAAGTTGGGTTCTTGAGATACTAACAACCTTGGTTGTGTATTTTGTTTGTGTTACCAGTAGATCTATATCAGAATTTTACATTATGACATCTCTGTCGTTCTTGGTTAGTTAATTAACTTTTGTAGTGGCCTAATATGTATTGCATATCCAAGATGGCTAATGTTTCATGCAAAAGCATTCATAGAGAAATTGTGGAAATTTTTGGTAATAATCAGAAATTATTGCCCATGTAATGACAAAAGGTGACAAAATGCTTGTTGGTTTCCTTACTTTCTGTTTATGACTGTTGGCCAGTAAGTTGTAAAGAAATTCATTCAATTATATATTATTTAAATAACAAATGCCGGGCCTACTAATAAGATTATATCACTTGTAACAAAATGTACCTTCTTGTAACATTTGTTTGTAAGAGCATCACTGCTAGATTTTCCATTACATCCCTATTGTTCACTAAGAACATATTTATTGACAGACATATTTAATATGTAATTATTATTGTGTACTATACAAGTGGTTCTTAACCTTATATATGACCATGGCAAATGGCAAATATGAATGTATCAGAAGCCAGCATCCTTAGTTAAAGCCCAGGTAACAAGTTTGCAATTGCTTCAATATTGAAGGTTTACATTCTACAATTGTACAGTCATCTAAAAGCTGTATATAAAGGCATGGTGATTGCAGTTGGTATGGTATTCTTCATGCCTGAAAAGTTGTACTTCTTTCAAGAGAATGATGTTAGTTTTGCTGGAATTTGCCAGAAAACTTGATATGGTTCAAATGTCATTTATGAAAAGGTCTGTAAGTTTGGGTTTGCTGCTTGGATGTGCTGGATATTCTGGTCTGAAATTCTGACAAGTTGAGTGCATAAAGCCAAGACATTGATAGTCCATGCTGCGTAACATTGGGTGCTTCAAGCACCTTGTATACTGCTTCTCATATATGTAATTGACAGGCGGTAAGTAAAACTATAATAGATTTCTTTCAACATTTGCTTGCTACTTCTTTTCTGCTTGGCTTATTCTAGGACATTTATTTGACATTTTGATTGTGATCACTTGAAGTTATAAAGAGCTTGAAAAGCTTTCCCTTATTGTTAACCTGTATCCATAGCATTACTTTTGTATTGATAGTTTTAATGATGGAATATTTCACAAAATGTGACACACAGCCTTTCAAGATGTGTGAAACAGGAAGCACTGAGTGCATGTTCAGTTTATTTTAGGGATGGTTTACTTTACCATGTAGAATACATTATAACCAGACGCACATTGAAAACCATAGAGAAGGTTTAAGTTTATTGAATAGGTATGTATGGGAGGACGAGAGGAAGTGTATTTGTTAGTCTGATTAATTGATTGTTAGGTTTGTGTTTCTCAGCAGGTCTGTAGATGTTGTCTGGGCCATTCTAGACTTCCAGCTTCCCTCTACTGTATTGAGCTGTTCCAAACCAAAACAATTCTAGAGTGAAATATCGGGAGACCAGGTGTCAAGGAAAAATTGAAGTTTGCGGATAGTCATCAAAGCTCTTAATCAACGGACACTCTTAAACAAATGTTTGACATGTAGAAAAGAAATACCTGACTTTTTCTGATGCCACACTGATCTATTTCTTTAACCTTTAGCCTGCTAATGCTTTTGGCACAAAATTTGTATCAGTTCTGAGGTAAGGCAGCAGGGATAAGGTTAAAATGGTATAACATTATAAAAGTGCTAAAGAAAACCTTAATAATGTATTTGAAATATGCAAAGAATCCAGTCAGATAAAAGTAAGACCTGCTTTATTAAGTTTTAATATTGCCATGTGACCAAGCACATGATGAGATTCTGATCTTCATTTTTGATCAAGAAACAAAACTAAACTCTAACTTAGGAGCCACTCATGTTTACCGTAATGCAAGCTACAGTTGTAAATACGTGTATCTAAGGACAACTCAGTGTGGAAGAAGTGCAGTGTCAGGTCTGTAGCTAGAGGGAGCTGCTGCATGACACACCTGTTTGAACCCTTGTGTCCAAAACATTTATTCAGTTAACACCTGTAGTAGATGGTACATACCATATATTCAGAAAACCTGTCTGTGTTCTAAGCTGACGTACACTGTTTGTCCCTGAAGTGCCTGTGCAAACTTTTGTAATGTAAAGCTATGTACATGTATATGTTCCAAAGTAGAGGAAAAAAACATAATAAAAAGTGTGTATGATAAATATAGAAATTATATACATGTAGGAAGCATAGCCATGCTCATTATTTTGTATCTGTTCTTGTGATTGTTGGTGTAGGCTACAAACACGGTAACTTGGAAAGTATTTAAGTAGCTATTAAAATGTTCAGTCTCTTTCTGAGTCCCTGGGTTATTATGTTTACCTTCACAGAAGGGAAACATATTGTTTTAGGTCAGTTTCTTCTTCTTTGGTTCCAAAAAAAAAAAATGCATGCTGGTGGTCACTATGGTTACTGATGGAGTTTGATTTAACAACCATGCAGATACCAGTTCACAACAAGGAAATACATGTAAGGATTGGGACAGTCTGAAATGTTAATCAAGCTTCACTTTTATTTACAAACGTAGCGTCCTTTCAGAGTTCAGACCTTCCTATTACATAGTTCTTGGTACATGTAATGTAAGCTATTGCACCTACAGTTGTTTTCATACACATGTACACATGGTTCAGCTAATGTTTCCTACAATGATTTTTTTTACAAAACTGGTGTTGCATCACTGCACAAATTTTGCAGATGTACATCTTATTTAGATTACAGATCAATCACACTGAATACTTGAACCTGATTGTCATGATGAAAAAGGAACTGATCATCGAGGTCCATAAAGCTATCCATATTCATTGTCTATACTCAGGCTAGTGAGTATAGACAATGAATATGGCTACATGATCAAGTAACACTTTACACACTTTCACTCTATAGATATGTCAAGCTATCTAGTATAGACCTGACAGATAACTGGGTAAATCTCAAATTTTGTTTCTTGACTGTTCAATACTCATATCACAATGATTATATACATTGGGACTTGTTGAAAGGGTTTACATCATTTGCTAAATGAGCCTGACATGGACGTATACAAGTATATATCACAGGCTAAATCAGTGGACCTGATGTTTCTTACATTTACATAGTAAAGAGCACAATAGAATTGTCAGAAAGGTAAAGATCTAGGCTGTATGTGAGTGAATTCACATGTATTTCTATGGTTATACTGCAGCTTTCTTACAAACGGCCTGATCTATATCTTAGAGAAGACTGTTTATCTGCCCTAGAACAGCTTCTGTGAGAAGCCTGCCCTTCTCCAAGATGTCCCCGGGTAAGAGCTCTACAAGCGTCTGGACCTGCAGCCTGGGGCTCAGCTGAGGGAAGTTGGGCGGGAGTTCAACACGGTCGATGTTTCCGGCCTTGATGATTTCCTCCATGACCTCTCGGTAACTGTTAGTGTTCATAATCTGTGAGGAAAGTACACAACAATGAGACCACATTTAACACACATAAGACCTCTTCTACTTGGAAATCTGATGTTTTGATCATGATGCTTTACTTATTATGCATTTTCATCTAGAAGCCCGATGTAAAGTTTTCCCACAAGCTATAGAAAAAAAACCCAGCTTTTTGGTAGCCATAAGGTAACACCTGTACATGTGTTCAGCACTTCTGTCCTCACCTGTCTGCTGACTGCTATAGTTTCCTCCATGTTATAAGCCTGGTGAAACCACCCTGTTGGGATCACCAGCAGTTCTCCTGCGACTTGAACCACCTGAAAATAAGAGCATAAGATGTGTGATTCTACCTGCTGTATCAATATTAGACACAATGTACATGTACAATGCACTACAATTTATATACTATGTTCGTTTTCCTAATCCATGGCAGAGATCTTGTATTTTAACTGCCATGACTATCAAAGTGGACATAGTGTGCCCGTTGATTTCTTTCTAGCATTCTTTCGAGCACAAGACATCGGGTAATATAATGGACGATTATTTGCTCAACACTGGCTACTTCAAAATTGCGCAAAACCTCTACCACCCACCTCCGCAAACTCAGCCTCTTGGAAATCTGGATACCTGGTGTTGTTAGGGCCGAAAGTGTCCACAGGGCTGTTGTATTTGATACAGTCCAGCGGGAACCCACACCGCTGGTCTGGTGTGATGTAGAAACGCTGGTCTTGACCTGTAGTGTACATGTACGTATTCGTGAGAAAGTGTAATCAATCACTGATAGATTCGAAATGCCCGATCTTCCAGGATAGATACAGTGACATTTACCTCTCAAACTGCATGCTATACTTGGGTAGTTTTTGTCTCTTTTGTTCTAGCTGTCTGGTCTGTCCGTCTAAGAACTAAACATTGTACATTTTAGTATTTGATTCTATGCTAAGTATAACTCAGCACCTCTGTCAGTCTGAGCCTTTGGTACAACTGTGTACGTTTCGTTTTTACACCTCCCGAAGGCTTTTTAAGTTTCTAACGAGATAACGCACAGCCGCTTCTTTGCCTGTACTCAGTTTGATTATTTGTTGAGGAGGAAGGCGGGGGAAACGTCGTATTCGTACCTGGAGGGAAAAGTTTCCACTTCTTCCGCCCGCTGAAGACGGCGTTTATCCCTGTCCAGTTGTAGGGGTCGATGTGGAGCGGCGAGCGGGAGGCGGGAGAACCCCACAGCAGCAGGGCGTCCCACGGCTGCACCTCCTGGAGGGGACAGGGAACCAAATTTTCCTCAGAATGTTCCCGTCTTGTTAACGTTAGGTTACTCTTATCCTCACTAATGTAGCGGTTATCACTGCACTCAACCAGTCAGATTTTAAAAGTCAGATTTGATACAACATATTTCATACATGTGACCATATAGCAAGAGCAAGTTTCAGTAAAGTAGCAAAGTAGTAATGGCACCACTGCTTTGGATCATTATCCCCATCATTGTTACAGATTATATGACATGAAGTCCTGCAACATGATATATGATACAGAAACCGACTATTTTTCTCCGTTCTCTTTTGCTTTTCCAGGCTTTTAATGTTTCATATACCCATTACCGACTCTTAACTAGTGTTTGGTTGGGCCACACATGAACTAC
The DNA here is from genome assembly GCA_013266295.2 of Branchiostoma floridae x Branchiostoma japonicum. Taxonomy (NCBI): domain Eukaryota; kingdom Metazoa; phylum Chordata; class Leptocardii; order Amphioxiformes; family Branchiostomatidae; genus Branchiostoma; species Branchiostoma floridae x Branchiostoma japonicum. The sequence continues at coordinate 16,819,492 of CM023823.1, read as the reverse complement.
GTGAAGCTGACATAGTTTCGGCACTCCAGAAGAAAGGGGTGACAAAGGACACCTTTGGAAAGAGCTGGAAGAAGTCTTCCCCGAGCACCTCCACCTCGCCCAAGTCAGCCCGGAGCTCAGGTCTAGTCGGGATGAACAGTTCGTCTTCCAGGTACATCCATCTTTCCGGCTCCCCTCGGGACGACTTGGCTGCGAAGTCCGCTAGTCTCGTGGAGGCACTACTGATACTGCTGCCATTGCCCTTTGGATGAAACACATATTAACGTCTTTGTCTTCGATTTTGTGATGTTTTTCAGCGTCCCGTGACCGATCAATTTTCTTAATCACGCTGTGGTCACACATAGCCGTATTTCCAGAGTTCCACTAAACGCTAGAGCTATTCTGTTATTGGAAATGGCGTTTTCTTGGCCGCTCCATGATGGCTTTATGATGCATGGTTATGGAAGTCAACAGCGGAGGTAAGGCTCATAAGGCTGTGACAGAGTGCGGCTGTCTTCAATGGAGACATTTGCTATGACGGAAACGGTAGCGCGGGAACACAAATAGGAAGCCATGGATGATTTAGTGCCAGACGACTGTCGCCCCGTATATAAGTGTGTGCTTCATCATCACCGTTCAAGAACTATTCTCAGCGAAGGGATAATGCCAACTGTTATCACTATAAAAGCACTGCGTATTTCTAAACGTGATACGGTAAAAAAGTAGCAATATAATGTGTTCATGGAGACCTTGCCTAAGTTTTACGATGTGCAAGAGTCGCCTTTGCAGAAGATGTATTAAAAAATCAATGTTAGGGGGCGCAAAGAAAGGCCCACAGACGTGCCAAAATTATCAACAGAACAGCAGACGTTACTTTAACCATGGATGGATACATACAAATACATTTAAAAGTTTTCTTAATATTTTCTTTGCATTTTTGGCAGCGCATTTTCGTCTGTTTAGTTACAGATAAAGGTAATGGAGTGGTCGAACGAAACGAAACGCCAACTTGACTGAAGCTGGTACACTCCCAGGACTTTGGGGGATAGTTTCAACTAGAATACGTTCTGGATATATCGTAACATTCAAACATAACTATAACATGGCAGTGTTATTGAATGAAAAAAAAGTTGAACTCTTTCTTTCATATTGAATGAAAGACCTTTATTGTACATTTTTGCTCATTACGAATTCTAACTGAAATGTTGAAGAGAGTACAGTGTTGTTGTTTGTTTGTTTGTTTGTTTGTTTGTTTTTCGTATTTTTGAAGGGGCCCACAATACCATATTTAAAGGGACGGGGTATCTAAAGTGCTCAGATGATCACATATTTCGTTTGCAATGACTACTCAGATCTGCTAATGCGATTCTGACAACTATCAGCTGCTTCATTGCATACCATCTGAACACACACACACGTACAGCACTAAAGATGTAACAGAAACCACGAGGACATACCTCAACAGTTTTGACAACTGCGCTGTCGTTCGCGTAGTTCTCCAGGAAGAAATCACGTGACCATCTGCTGGCCACCCAATCAGGAACCACGTCGGTCAAGATCACTGGTCTCTTCCCATCATACACCGCGATGAATTCCTGAGAAAGAAAAAAAATCAATTTTCAATGTAGTTAAACAACTCAAGATGCAAGCTGTCATCACTCCAATGTGAAGATATATCAGTGCTTCACGATTTATGACGGTTGTTGGACAAGACGCCCACTTCCATACAGCAAAAGTGTAATCCATTCGTCATTAGTTACATTAACGTTACTTTCTTCCCAGGGCTCCTCCCGTCATCATGCCAATCATCTGATATCCTGTAATATATACACAAACCCTATCTGCAAGATCCTTTCACAACCTTATCTGTGTGCTTTTTTCCAGTCAGAGAGACTACAATGGAGTATTCACTTGAAGTGCTCAGTGGATTGAGATAGCCATTAACATTGTGCAATTTGTTTACTTCAGTTCGGCTTCGATTTACTTTCATGTAAACTTGTGCCCGTGGCAAGACAGGACTCCGCGGTACTTGCACTATGAACATGTGGATAATTTATCTATTACACGGACGTATTGTTTCTGCTATAGGTGTATCATTTATCAGCGTGAATGCAACGTTACGTGACGCAGCGGAGTGGATTATAAATTGCACTGTCTTCCAGTAATGTCGTTGAGTTAAAGCAAAGGATTGCCAACTTTCTACACGGAGTAAGATCTTCATTTTATGATAAGACTTAGCTTTAGTTGCATGAACAGCAGGGTCTACCGTACATAGCTTTTGTTTAACGTCAACATTTTACCGAAAGATTTAGAGGACTATTGGCTTTGTGTTTTTTTAGGTCGACATCTTGTGCGTTAATGTTACATTTCACGCATTCAACGTCTTTGCTCCCTGCTGTCAGTAGATAACTGTATCAGCGGTAGGTAGCTTTGTTTGGCAGAGCTGCACTTAAGAAGATGTTAGAGATAGGATCTGAAGGATAAAGGCGCACCCGGTCGTCCATTATGAGCTCTATCCCACAGTGCTGCATTTCTAACATCAGCCCTGTTTAGTAGGTGAGGAGATACGAGCTACGAAGTAAGTGATGACATGAATGGAGCGTGCATAGATTGAGTTAAAGTCGTGATGTGTTTTTCTTAACAAAATAGCATTTAAGAGATGTTGGGTAATGTTACCATAGCAGGATAGAGTTTGTGTGTTTATATTACAATGTAAAGTTCTCTTGAAGAAAATAGGAAAACGAGAATACCTGTAACAAAAAAATCGTTTGTTGGAGTGACATAGAGATTTCCAGGCCAGGATTATCTCAGACACAAAGTAGAAAGATGTATCGAGGATGTCGTCCAGTGGGAGTCCTCTGATTTGGCTCATTTCCATCCAGTCAGAAGTATGAAACTTTTTTCGACATATGCGACTGTGCGGTCGAGCCAAAAAAGAAAGTTATTGGCATTGTTTCACCAAATACTGCAATAAAGTGATACCAAAGTAAAGTGGTTTTACTTGCAGCCCCGTGAAAAGTTTGGAGGTCGAGTCTCTACAGATATTAGACCCACTCCCCAAGGATCTTGTTACTAGGCGGGTTCTTATTTCTGAGGACGCCAGCCAACGCACCGGAAATGGATAATGAAACAGACGAGCTCTTCTCCTGGCTAATTACGTCCCAAAGAGGCTATATCTCACCACCCAATGCTCATATGTGGAAGATTGAAGAATCTGATCAGAACACGGTAATTGGATGTGAGGTCTCAAGTTTTTAAGTTGGAAGGTAGATAGATAGGTCGATATAGACACTCTCTTTTGGCATTCCGATACACCACATAACGTTAACAACGATATCCACGTTCAGAAACAGAGGTTTCCACTTCCCACAGACATCGCATCTGATTCGGGAACAGTGGTCACTACGCCAGATCTCAAGGTTCATTGAATAACAAGAGAGATGTCTTATTAAAGATATAGCCGTGATGGGACCAAAATGTCTCACGGCTCATAGTATACTACGCCACGAGATCCTATTGGCGCCATATTCCAGGGACATCTCGTTAGTATTGACAGAAAGGAGATGATGTCGTGTTAATGTAAGGTATATAGAAGAAGAGCACATACAGGGTTCAAAATGTCACGCCATTACTTCACTTCTTTCGGATGTCTCTATCTCTTTTATTAAACCGATTCTTCACGGAGGCTGTAATCGTTCTATCGCCACCTTAATTTCGATAAGCATGAATATCCAGGAGATGGGACGCCCCCCAAAACAGTAGGAATCAGTAATACATCACTCCCGTGTATTAGAGGGGTTGTCTCAGAAGATGGATCACCAATCAAGGGTAGCTCTGTTATCACCTGTTTCCAGCCAGAGGCGCAGCGAATGAGGAGGCGGAGAGCTTGTTGTCGGGCTCCTGTGGTGATGGGACAATCCACGCCTTGTCTCCCCTTCAGTAGTCAGCTGTGTTCCCAGCCGTGCCCTTCATCCTGTTGCAGCGATATCTTATAGCTGACTTGTTGGACCCACATTAGTGTCTTGGAGTCAACGTCATGAACTCCCGTAAAATCGTGGTTTCTCACATCTTCAATGTATTTTGAAATAGTATAAATTTGGAGGTAGAGGACGAAGCAGTACTAAGAACTGGCCACTGGGAAAAATATTTTCGGCTAATCAATCAATCAATCGAGTGATAAAAAATCTTGTCTCGGCGAAGCAAAGAACAGTTTGTGGCGGTGGGGGAATAATTCTTCGCACGCATTCTACAGCTACAGTGCAAATGACGAATGACCCAGGGTGATCTTTTTAAAAGTAATTTCTCTATAGATGGTTATTGAAAGCTTTTAGCAAAGGCGGAGAAAGCAGAGCCTGGTGGCCTTACTGGCGGTAGAAAACAGCAATTTTCGGCGACATCCATTCAGGTGGATAAATACAGTTATTTGTCGGACGTTGCCGTTCGTCGAAAGTCCATTGTTAATGGAGGACGTGGTTTAAGTGTGCAAAAGTTGCTGAGTGGTGTGTCATCACAATCTGCTCCGGCTTTTAACGGAGCTTCCGTCGTTAACGCCTTAACTGCTTTCGTTCAATAATGTACAGAAGAAGCCACAAGATGGATGTGCAGAGTGTGAATAATGCCTCCGTGCTCTACGTGCCGTTGACACGGGTAATGGGAAAGTTCCAACTAATTTTCCGCTTGCCCACCGCGCGGTTCCGAGTGATCTGACATTTGATGACAGGTAGTTAGTTCCGTTGGTCCATTGTTGCCACTCTGTAAGGCTCCCTCTATTGTGTGGCCCTCTGATATATTGATGTCAGCACGACCCACTGGTCTACGAATAGAACTTGTTGAGCTCTAAACTGTTTGACATGTAACAGAAGTTCTTTGATGTATGTGAAGAGAGAGTGTTGAGGAGTAGAAATCCGGGCTACCAGGACACTGGTTTCGTGGGCTGGATTGTTTATTATAACTTTACCCAATTGTGGGCTACTTGGTCCAAGGATAAAACCTGGCAGTGCGCAAAGTACAACCCTACAAACCGTGTCAAACGTCTTTCTCCTGTAGTAGAGGGATCAGTAGGAGTGATTAATTTCCCTATCTTGGCGAGATGACGACCTCAAGCTGAAAGAGACGATATCAATGGTGCTGTACGGGCACTCAGTGTTAAACAGAATTAAGGGGTCTCGGTGTTCCCACACTTGGGCTCCAACAAGATTCATGTTTTCCCCACATGTGTAGCAAAGGCTAGTAGCAAAGCTACCGTTACACCATGGCACTAAGAAGGCGAGTGTTGAATGTGTTATGGAAGTACGATGGGCTCAACTGGCAGCCGTAACGGTTTCGCTACATCAAACTTCAACGCGTTTTCGACTTCTCGTTTTCTGTCTGTTACTCTGTAGTCTACGTTGATGCAATCCGTACGTAATCGTTCAGTTGAGGACAAACAAATAAATAAACAAACAAACAAACAAACAAACAAACACAAAAGAAGCAATTGGCTTCGAATTGTGGTGCTATTCTCTGTACAACAAAATAGAGACCGACTGGTATCGTCTTTTATCAACCCTCGTGCCATCATGGTTCGCTTTGGTGATTTAGATCTAAACCTACATCGCAAGCTAGTTGACAAAGCTTACCTTTCAGAGAGGGCGTGGGGTGAAGTGATTACAGAAGACGGATAAGATAGCAGAGATTGTGATAAGACGACTGCAGGATTTTTGTGAATCGAACCACCCTCCTACGCACAGGCACAGGCTTAGTGTTATCTGACATTATGGAGAAAATCAGTCTTTTGTGTGAAAACCTTTTAACGTGCATCACTGCCTGATTTACGTTGTCCCATTGCGCTGTGGTCTCCGACCTTGCCTGGATGGAAAACGTTAAAATATTTACACCATGGCACACATAGGTTCGTGAGGAAAATCACTCCATGTCCTGTAGGTTTATTCAAGATCGTGGCCAGGTGCAGGGATGTCCATTTCCACACAAGAGGTGAAGGCTCATGTAACTACAAAAGCAACTCCAGCAACTGCAAATGTCACACCTAAAGCAGGCCGTATGTACTACATTTACAGCACGTCTTGTTATACGGTGATGTGGGGAAGGCAAAGGCTCGCGTGCTGCAGACACATACCTTTCAGCACCAAGGACATTACCTTACACGCAGGTGACATGCCGTGCTTGGTGCAGCGCTTGCAGTCTGCACAACACAAAATGGAATGGCTCCATCCATACCTCCAGATAATCCTGCAAATGGCATGATGTAAAGCTCTTTTCTTACTAATTACGGGCCGAGCTTTCGTTGTTTTATCACAAACGTGAACTTCCTTCGACCCACCATGCAGTCTGACATGCAGCTAACAAGGATGCCGTTCTCCCTTTGTGTAACGAACTTTAAGACAGAAAAGTTGAACTTTATTTCCCGTGTATCCGTGGCGATCATAAACGGACATCAAAGCCTGGCCCTAATGGAACAGTATCGACTCTTCCCGCCCAGTTCAATGTTAAAGTTCTGCGGTCGTTCCCAGCAGACCGCTTGCGTGGCTCCAGTCAATATCCAGTCTGCGGTGCTGTCCACTTGAGCGTGAGTGTGTTCAGACCTTGTAAGTTCGTTTGACCTTCCGTCTAAAGCCGGTGACCAGAAAGTCGTCTGTGATGTTTTTGCTCGTTTATTATATAAAATTTCTACTTAAAAATGTGGCCCGGTATTAACGTTTTATGGGCAGCCAGGAATAAACTGGTGAGATACTCCCTCGGTAGTTATCTTTGAATAGGGCTTACCTTCAATTTTTCATTTGAAGTAGGCTGTCTGGTTACATGAACGGAGATCTTATAAACGGCGCCTGTCTGGGGGAAGTTTCAGACGTTATGTCGAAGAGTTTGTCTCACAAGATATCTATCACATTAGATGATATACGACATATTAAGTCAGTCAATGCTCAGTTGTGAGTGAGTTCTCCAGGCTCTGTAGGTTAGAAGAGGTCCCCATTATGACCTTGACGCACGACCCACCCAAATCCACCATACAAGTAACCAAGCGTCCATCGGTCGTCCAATATCTATGACTTCTTCGTTCCAAAGTGAGACTGGCATCAATGGTCTCCCCGTGATATAATTGAAGTGAGCACGCTGGCTCCAAGAGGATTCGATCCAGCTAATGAAACGTAATCGGAGTTAATACCCGCGTATGTGCCGCCAGGGTGTTTCAATTCCAAGAAAACGTGACAGCTGGCTGGTGTACACGTCTACAAACTTTAACTTTCCCCTTGCGTGGTTCCTTTCACGCAGGCTTTAGAAGTTAAACTTTGTGAGGCACCATTTATGATCTCGGTAGGAGATTTTTTTTTTAATTTCAGTGCGCCTTTTTAATAAATGAACGAGATGGATTTCCATGTTCTGACGATGGCGTATAAAAGGACCATGAATTTAGTAAATGTTATTGCACCCCTCACTTACATCACTCCAAGACAACAATGAACCGACATGTACATGTATTTACCATTAATTTTTCTTTGTAAGACACCATTGTTATCCTTTCGCGTGCTGTTAAGCCTAATCTCCCAGGAACCCACAGTGCACCAGGGGGTGACTACTGATCACGCTTGGCTCCTCTCTTCTCGCTTACATGACGCTGAGACGGATTGAGCTCCCGTCATAACCAAGTTAGGTTGGCCCTTAAGTGAATTTCACCGTCATTACAGGTACCTTGTCAACGTAAATCTCAAAGTGGATTATGGCGTATCTCTAGTATGTGCTCCGAACGAAAAGTTAACCACATCACGTACATCGTCGTGCGATCAGTTTGAGATCGACGATGAGACGATCAGTTTAAGATTGATTTTTCGTCAGTAGCTAGTCGAAGAGGATGTTGAAATTTATGGAGTAAGAAGTGTACACACACACACACACACACACACACACACACACACACACACACACACACACACACACACACATATATATATATGATCAGATCTTCATCAATAGTCAAGCAATAAAAAGTTTTTTTTGCTATACTGGACGAAGAACTGTAGGTCTGACCTCATCACGCGTTCAACATAGGGTAGGTTAAACGTCAGAAAGCCGGAACGATGTCTGCAAGTTTGCAAGTAGCTTAGCTGACAACGACGTGATTGACGTTTTTCCATTTCACCAAGCTCTTTTCTGGAGGAATCCAATAAGCTGTAAAATGGGCCTTTGACGATAATGACAATGGGTGACGACCCGTTCCGGGCGGCTCAATGCGCATCGATTGAAGAAGTTTGTTCAAGGAGGCATTCGCGAGTAACGTTAACGGTACCGTAAAGAGGCAGAGGGTTAGTGGTGCACTTCATTTGAACACTTACGAAGAGAAAGGAAATCCGTATAGACGCACAGTTGGTTGATTGTTATCTTAGTTAGATTGCTTTTCATGGCATTCACTTTAAGTTTAATCAATTCTATACCCCACCCCTCCCCAAGGAGAAGCCACGGACGGCAGCATAACTGAATTTGGAGAACGTTTCAAGTGATGATGTCAAAATACAATTAACGTTATAGTTTTCGTTTTGGAATCGTGTGCCCTGACTGGAGGTACTCTTGGTTCTAAACTAGCGTCGTACGAAAATTCATCAATACCTTGGGTACCTTGTCGACATTTTACCTGTGCTGGTTTCCATTTCTCCCCTCTGTGGTCTCAGCAAAGATTGAGGTGATTAAACGCCAGGCACGTATCTTCATCTGCATCTTATGTCCTTCTTTGACTTGAAAACACCATTTCCTGTTCATTCTCTCCCCTGTACTGTCAGCACCCGGGGCGGGCGGGAGATAGATTGCTTTCTCCGCCTGAATGCAAAGATTACTTCAAGACGCCTAACACAAAGCGGAGAGGTAATTCATGTGTTTTAGGCCTATCCAGTCTTGCCAGAAGAAAGTACATTCTTATGGAAGATTCGAAGGTAGAGTTAAGCTTTTGAGTACAAGCGGAAAATCCTGATACATACACTTAAGACCCACGGTATTGCTTACAACTACTTGAGAGAAGCACCGCCGCCTCTTGGCCATTCTTAGGACTCAGCGATTCTGTGTCCGTGGACTAGAAAAGCGATGTATTGGTATTGAAACCCTCTATCCTATAGCCCTTTCTCAGATTTGTTGATTTTGAAGGATTTCACTTTGTCTGTCAGAACAAATGTCAGCACAATTATGAACCCCTCAGGCTTGACGACGCTTTGAGTTACTCGTACTTTGTAGCTAAAACACCAAAGAAATATGCTATACTATCTGATATACTATACTATAAGATATGGAAAATCACGTTTTTTGCCTGTGCATTGTACTGCATTGTTAGTAGAAGTCTGTACCGTCGACATGAAACCGACTACAGGCTCGATGTTGTATGATTTATGATCCTCGACTACTCTAGCTACCTGAATGTAAGAGATAAAGGCAGTAGAAGTTCGGACATGCATGTAACTGTACTGCGGCCGTGATGTAATTATGGAGCAGCCCAATATCAACGTTTTTCCGATGTTTGATCTTTGATCCCAGACTTCCCAATACAGCAGACCAGCCCCATTCATCAGATGTACATAGAACATTGAACTAAGGACCAATCATGATCATGCTAAGAACATTGAAGTAAGGACCAATCATGATCATGCTGAGAAGGAAAAGGACGAAAGACGGAGGGAAGGAAAAACAGTCTGTGTTTTGAGAGGACGTGATGGTTATGTTACTCAGAGCGGTAAAAATGCAAATGACGCCAACCAGTCTATTTAAACCAACTTCACAACACGGTGACAAGTCGATGTTTGTGTCGGGTAAAAGTTATGATGAATTGGGGATGTCATTTCAGGCGCCACTCGGGCCACAAGGTCCCTCCTGTGAACAGCACTCACTCTCTCCCATCCATACTACTCACCCCCACTCCCCCTTGCTATGGAACTATATCTGGAACTCTCGATTTGCGTTCATTACACCATTACACTTTATATAGGCTGGACAAAACTTATAACCTGCTTTTAGAATGCTGGCGAGGTTGGCATTTCCAATGGGGTGGTTGTTCTTCATTTGATCCATCAATACAGCACAACCTAAAGGTCTAGACATTTCCTTGAACTCTTCTTTATTTACTGGGGTTGAGGCGAGGTGAACAGATTCGGCCATTAGACTGCGACGCCCCGGGGAAATACGAGATATCAACGTCGACTGCCTTGTTGGTCGTATTTCAGCCGACGCTGTTCTATCGATCAAGGTATTTCCGAGTTGGATGAGCATTGGTTTTCACATGAAATAAAGTAAAAACACCTCATACATAATCATTTGTATGATACTGAGGAAAACAGTAGGCCAAAATTTGGTGCGTGCATTCTTTATTTTAGAACAAAGTTCAAGTATCTACTACCTCGTACAACAGTTTGGTATGTGATGTGATACAGATGGCAAAGATACTGTCGTTAGCTATCAATGTAATTACGCTCTACGTAAAAAGCACAGTACTGGGTGTCGCATGGATGAGCTTTCAAATCCATATCCATGTTATTGTCTTACGGGAGAGGCATTTCCGTGTGAGCACTACTGCGCTTGCAGGCCCCAAATGCTATTCTTTAATGGCCTTGTAATGGTAGTTGTTGATACTGCATTACATGTAGGACCACATTGTCTGGTGAATATAATGAGTGTAGTCAGCTGCGCTGCAAATCTCTGATTATCAGAGCGTTTTACATGAGTTGAATAGACGGCCGAAAAGTCCCTAACGGTTTAAATCATCGATAGACAGATGGTAAGTTTGACGTCTGGTGGCAAAGGTCTCCATCTCCGCCGGCGTCCGGATCTCAGGAGGAACGTTGACATTTCGCAGATGTACCGTGCGCAGATAGAGGGATGACAGTGTTGTGGCGATAACCTACGGGGCTTCGGAAGATGAGTTTTAACTACCGCACAAGCAAACGAACCGGGTGTGCCTGCTGTATACATAACATGGTGGGAATGACCTTCAGTTCCAGGTGGAGGTGATACTCGGAGTCATCTCCAAGTTTCTTTTCTTTCGAAAAGTCCACAAAGCAGTTTTTGTGACCAGAGGGTCCGTCAAAGATGGTGGAATAATCTTGGTGCTATGGGGAGTCGTATCTATATGGACTTACGGTTACGACTTACCCACAAACAGGTACAGGTTTGGTAACGAATAGTCAGTTACAAAAAATCAACAGCCTTTACGTTGCTTGGAGCTGATCAGAACGTTTGTTTAGAAGAATAATTGATTCTAACAAACCTAACCCATTACTAAAGGCTTACACAAACGCACCTCGGACCAAACGCACGCTTCACTCCATGACGGTGAAGCACACCGTTCAGGGACTTGGTCATTACGGACGCTAATAGCCACAGTAATGCTACGTGGTCTGTTCATCAAACAGGCTAAACGACTCCTGGCCTTTAAGTTGCGTATTTTGCACAATTATGTTCCTCCGTCACTTTATGCCTACACGTATATAACTTGTTGTGCGATTTTTCACCGTGGATTTTTAAGGTATTGAGAAACTGGCACAAGGCCAAGGTACCATTTAAGGCAAGAAAAGAAGTGAGCCTTCCATCCGCAAAATGCAGCGTTGAACATGTATTAAACAGGTGTGGTTTTATTACCCGGCTGGGGACGGTTAAGTTTCTCAGGTTCATTTACTTGAGATAATTGGAATCATTTACGACAGCAGCTGTAAAACGGTTCCCATGAATAGCGGAAATCTTTCCTGCAGTTATGAACAGTACGGGCACCATATGGTCAAGATGGTTAACGGGAAACAGGAGGGTGATGTATGTACCTTTGGATAAAACAGTAATGGGATGTCCAGAAAATAGCACGGAACTATTTATCTGATGATAAGTGTGTCGTACGTCATGTTGCATCACTTCCAGTTGAGATTCTCTCCAACAGTTTAGCATCTGCTTCTAAAAGTGCAGGATTTTGAACAACTGCAAAGACTATAGCCCTGCTTTCAACTACCTCTTTTTGTTGCCATCAAAAGGTCTGAAGATGATATAATTTGATTTCGTAACATTAAAGATGTAAACCTTTCAATAATTTACAAGCAGGTTTAGACATAAACATTCTGTTACAATAAAGGAAAAGGACACGGAGGTGAGGTTGTCTTCAGGACTCCTTTCCAGATGTTGCCTACTATCATGATAGCAGGGTGTGACTAGTGTATCTTCACTATCCACATGCATAACTTTAGAGTCGACACGTCGTTTTGCATATGTAGCAAAATTTCATCACCGTAGCGTCGTTAATGCTCGTGAAAGCAAATGCGCATTTTGCGGACCGTTCGGAAATCCACATGTTTTATTCATACCGTAATATCCCGCAGCAGAAGTGTGCTCATTCCGGGCGCAGGATCAACATGCATCACGGTAATATCTCCTGCTTTTACAATACGGAAGAGGGGAGCCCAGCTGGGCTGTAGCTGCCCCGTCCTGACCTCGGAATGAATAGACCGTCCCAATGACTGATGTTACAGACCCATTACCACTGTGTTCTTAACGTTCTTCCCGGGATTATGATGATATCGCATGTGTACAGGTCACCTACGCTTGTTCCTTAGAGCTACAGTACATAACTCTTTAGAAAGTATTTATTCCGGTCACGGTAAAACCCTGGGGATACGTACGAACTGCACGTAAAAAAATACCGTTAACGTCATTTGCGTCATAAAAATCTGACTTCTGCTCTTACAACTTAATGTCATTGGAAATGAATAGAGCTTGCTGTAGCAATTCAACCACTGTCAATAGCTCTGGTTATCGTTGCGTCAATGGAGAATTTTATAGTCAAGCAAATCTTTATTAACCCCTTTGTGCATCTCGGCTTTTAAGCGAGAGTTGCCAATTTACGAGCACACTAAATCGCTGCGCAGTCTGTTCAGATATTGTATTTTGTAGCCTTTGCCACCTTTGCTACCAAGTAATAAAGTATACATAGCTGTGTTTTATCTTATATTCAATAACCTTACGGCTACTGCTGGTTGACTCGTGCGATAACTCAGACTTTTACACTGAAACTGCTGCTCATTTAAGCGCAATGTGGTCAAGATGTTCCTTCTTCACATTATGTTCTTCTGTTAGCTATGCATGTATACTCTAACGTTACGTATCGCTCTGCGAGGGGTAAATACCACTCAAAAAGCAGACAAAGAACCCACCTCATAAGACAGATTGTGTCTTCTGTCCACAACCAGAAGAGAATCCAAGTTTTCCTGTGGAACGACGTCGGGCTCTTGGTGCAAGGCCACATAGTTCTCAGTCGCGTACAGCTCGCCTTCCACCGGTTCTATGTCAGACGCGACCGCTGGAGAGAGTTTGTACTCGGCTGTGCCCGCTGGCCCCCCGCCCCCGCCGTTGTACCAGATCATGGAGATGACGCTGAGACTGAGAGGTAACACCGCCGTCAGGAAGATGAGGCAGACCTGTCTCAGCTGTAAACACAGGTGGTCGAAACTACGGAACCATGGGTGGTCCAGCACTGAGCTGAAACACAGCAGCAAACAAATCATGACGTTACAACAACTTGAATAAGGACGAAACCTAAAAGTACGTAAAATAACATGAATATTTACGCTTGACTATAACTACGCTTTTAGAGTGCACATTAGAGTGGGACTATACACGATGACAAAGCCTGGACTTTCCCAAGTATTGCCTTGTTGCAACATAGATAAGATTCTTTAAAAAAAGTTAAATATTATATGTGTGCCAGTCTGCGGACAGAGCGTCCGTGTACGGTAATCACTATGGTAACTTTAGTCCTCACCTGTCATTCTGACCGGGTCCCTTAGTGTCTTCTGTCTGGTCGATCCGTCTGTGAGGAAATCGCAGGTGTCTTCTGCGATGCACCAAAACAGGGCTAGAATCTTCCGCAGAATCCTCCATGTTTGACTTCAGTCAATGTGCAACTCTTTTATTTTATGAAGAGCAAACCCGCTACACCATTATACAAGTTGACCAGGACCTTGTTTCAATACGAGGTCTTCATAACAGCGTTGACGTTGCTTTCTTCCTGTCCACAATCTGATAGTCAATACATCAACCCGGAACGGTGTGAACGGAAGCTACTTGGAGTCCTCTCCTATTGAACACACGAGCCTGCTATACGAGCCGTGCGATCTTCACGTAGCATAGAGTAGCGACAGTAATGGAATTGTAGATGTGCTATCAGGAGCCGAATAGCACTCCACCGTCGCTCTGCGTGCAACTGGCTATCTGTATCCGTGCCCGCCGAGATGCATGATTCAGACTGGAGAGGGATATCGTTTGTATCAGCTGGGTGCTCCAATCCGCGTCCATCGCCCGCCGTAGTCAATCATCAGAAAATGGAGCCATGTAAAAGCTTCACGAGACGTGATAATAACGTTATTGTGTGATAGGCGCCGTGGTCCTAGGTGGAATTTCCCGTGAATTATTTGCGACTGTGTGCATGTGTCTCGGCAGAGGACTTTCCCATAAGAGCTAAATGTTGCCATGTCCCGGATTAGGTTAATCTATTGAGAGCGGTAAAGAGGGGTGGAGCAAAAAATAAAAAAAGGGAAAAAGGGTCGGAAACAAAGGAAAGCAGGCGTTCTTATCTAAGAATTATCTCAAAATGAAAATGATTGATAACAATTGACTGATTGAAAAAAAGAATACAGGAAAATAATGCTGTTCCAACTCCGTTGAGTCCCCTACCATCCGAATGGTATAACCGGGGTTCCCTTATGAAAATGGTTCATTATTGATCTGTATGTGTATGTTTTCCTCATAACATTGTAGCAAACGTACCAATTTCTAGGCGCTTATAGTGCGATAAAATTCCTTATTCACCTCAGGTACACCCTTTAACTCGAAGGGGGGGATATTTTATTTGGGGAAATATGTCATCTAACGGTATATCTGTATAACCAAAGATTTTTCCGTAATCAAAGGTGTGACGTGAAAACAAAACAAAAACAAGGACATGGTACAAAAATATGCTTCCTAGTCTCGTCTGCGTTCTCACATCATTATGATCATTCATCGTCATTAGTAGAAGGAATAATTAATGAAATGCAATGTAGTACCCATGGTGGGTATAACGTTAGTGCTCACGGCTTTGTATCTGTGACATGTTTTGTAAATTGAGGTCACTGGAATGTTCCATTGATTTTAACGCAGGGTAAGGCAGACTACAGATATAACCAGCACTGATGTAGAATAATACTATCAAGTTACACCGTTAAAAATGAAGTAGCACTATTCCTGTCCACTAGGCTAAAATGACCGTTTCAAGCACAAGACGCCCGGTCCCCCATATGCACTGTCCCTAGTGCTGAAAAGCAGGTTGACACCGACTAGTATTTGTGAAACAATCTCTCGCTGTCCAGGGCCGTAACGTAGTCTCTCCCAGACTCCTAGGGCTGCTGCTGGGTTGCCAATGTGTAACTCCTTGACTGGCCAACTATGGCAAATATTATTCTCCTACTACCAATTTCTGTTAATTTCCGCTAGTCTGGTAGCCGTTACGGACCCTTTGCCGCAGAATGCTGATCAGCCGGACGGCCGCTAGAAGCGTGATTTACTGAGGGCAGAAGACAGGCCTGTGGAATTTTTTTCTCCCACGGCTTCTGAAACAGATGTTGAAGTTAATAGAGAAGTCTCCCAGACTGTCCTGTAAATGCCCTTCATCGAATACAACATTGTAGTACGGGCACCGGTGATTCAAGACTTCAGCGACGGACGCAGTTATTGGATGGTAAGCGGGTATACGTCATATCGAGTTGATAATCCGCGCAGAACAAAACCCATTCAAGAAATCAATAATGATTTACGTATGAACTTAAAGCTCGCCTAGATGATTGCATGTCTCAATCTCTCCCCCTATATATATTTTCAATCCTCATCATGTAAGCTCAATGCTCTGGTTGGTATTGTGGGACCTTTCGAAGCTATGCGTCTCTACCAAAGTAATTTGTCAGTTTGAGTCCTTGAGGCTATGAGTCTCTTTTTGTCAGTTCTTTTAGGCTAGAAGTGCTAATAGCCAGCCACGGAAGGTTTCAATCTTGCCAAAAACACCCTGGCTTAATCCTCGGACCTTATGACCGTTAGCATTAGCTATGGCCCAGCTTGGTTCCAGAATTAAACCGAGACAGTTTGTCATAGGAGTAGACAGATACGGGGCGCCCCCTAATGGCCAACACTTGCTTTGCACAAATAAACGTCGTGAGGGCACAACCTACTTCCAGTTAATTTTAAAGGGTGAATTCAAACAACATAGCATCTCAACTATTGCAATTTAGCATGCCATTTTTCCTCGAGTCTTTCTAGGTCTTCTATGGTCTTTCTATAGCCTGGGAGCCATCCGTTTTGTACACGAAAAAAAGTTTCGGGGTAGCGAGTGCAAAGACACCCTTACAAAACGGATGGCAGCCAGGCTAGTCTTTCCATAACTTACACTGACTTTGACACCTGTTTTCGCAACCGTAACTAGGACGATGGCACCGCGCACACTTAAAAAAACAGGACTTAAAGTAAACTTTCAAGCACACGACACCTATCTTTCCCCTAGTAATAATGACTTATCCCAGAAAAAAAATTCGATTCCACATCGTCCGAAGCCCAGATTTACTACTAAGTGTAATTCATCCGTACTATTTCTCACTGAGGAACAGAATGGAATACATTATAATTATTACTTCAAACGTGTATGTCTCAGTTTTTTTTTTGAATAGCAAACGGATTCACAGTGAATACTTAAAATGCTGACAGAAAACGCATATTGTTATGTCAAACCAAGGACTTCAACCTCCTTGGTCAAACCAAACCAAACCAAACCAAACCAAGCCTATCCGTTATTTTCCGTTGTTTGTTTACCGAGGGAAGCTCGACCCAGTGAGTGAGTGAGTGTTTACTAGTAATTCAACTCCCCACGTCTGGACTAATGGTATCGTCCCCAGCACCTCCTGTTTTACCGGAAGGTACGTCATGAATGTTGATTATGATGTCACTAGTGACCGCCATCTTGGGCAGGAGACAGGAAACATAACAAAAGATTGCCAAGATTTCTGACTCATAGTGACGGTTTCATTCACGAGAATCGGACAGAAAGTTGCGTCCTGCGTTTGTGATATAGTTTTAGATGATGGCGAGCCCTCCTATGAGTGGATCGTTGCGAGCGCTAGCGTTAGAGCTGAAAAATTTGCAAGAAGAACCAGTGGAGGGTTTTAGGGTGAACCTCGTCAATGACGAAAATCTGTATGAATGGCAAGTTGCGATCTTCGGGCCGCCTGACACACTCTACGAGGGAGGATACTTTAAGGTGAGAGAAGTCATATATACTTTACCCGTAGTGTTACTTAAAACTTAGCGGATTTAGAGAGTTTGAGAAAGTTGAAGCTCGAAAAATGGCGGAAGGGAAAAATTCCCCTCCGCATTGCATCATCAACATGGCGGAACAAAACAGCTGACGGACGTAACAGGCCGGTCGGCCGCATAAAAGAAAATTACGTCGGGGCAAAGTTCTTTGTTAAGGCCCTAACGATAGTTAACATATAAGGTTTAAGTCTGTCCCCAAATTAGTGTCTTTTGTGGTGTATTGACCGTCCCCTGTTTAGACATTTTTCTAACAGACAAGTTTCGGTTGGCGTTCGTTACTTTCTTTCGTTACCAAGTGGACAGACTTGGCTGCCCATTGTTTGACATATTTACAAAATATTATGGCACAAAAGCGACTACGTTATCCACAAGATGCGTGAAGCTGAAATGGAGAGACATTCTTGGAAGTCCTCTCGAGAGTTCCTCGTGTGTAAATAACCCGGGAACGAAAACACAGAGGATGCACACTTGCTTTGCTCTGAGTCTGCTTACATGTGTGTGACTCAGTTCCGGACGTTCTTCCCCACAGACGTCAACAAAAATAATTTCTGGACTCTCGTGCGCATGGAGTCAAGACGTCATGTCTACTAGAGTATTTTGGTACCCATGAATAGTTCTCCCATGGAGCAAATGTTGCTTTGCATTTCTAGAACAACCCAAGCTGAGAGAGCACAGATGTTGAGAAGTCATTGAGACAGATCTATTTATAGTTTTGTTTACAAGTCTACAGTTATGACTGTTGAGGAGAATGGCTGTTGCCAGACAGGTTTTGTAATAATATGTATGGGTGGGAAAGGGTGGTTATTATGCCATTTATGGCCAGTTGGAGGAGACAAATCAACAAATCAATATAACGTTTGATCGTTACAGGTTCGTGGAGGGTCTTTTGTCTTGACCCTGCCTATTTCCCTCCCTGAACAGACTGTGAGAAAGGGCTTGTGTGTGTTGGTTTGTTTGTCTTAGGTAAGATGGCAGTCTGCCTACACCATAACCACACAGTTCTACAGTCTAAGGAAAAAGTGACCCCTCATTAAAACCTACCAGATCAGCTGCTCATATTGTTATGAGAACATAGACATCAATGATAACCTGTTATCCCTTGAAAATAAAACCTTGTATTTTTAAAGATCTTCTTTGCTTGTCTCAAGCAACATGTCTTTAAATGAACCACATCTATATGCCCTCTTTGTTGAGAGCATTGTGCAGTGCTAAAAGTCTGGTAGACTAAATAGATTCACATTAACTGATAATAATAAGATACAAAATATGTCTACATGTACTTAATTTCTTTAGAAGATACCTGAGGGTACAAATGTAAACTGAACAGTATGTGTAATATGATATTTTGTTTATGGCAAAATGGGACCTATTCTATACACAAAAGTAATTGTATGGTCAGACATATCAATTTTATAAAAAGACAGTCCTAGTATGTTTTGTATGGTGTTTTGTGTCTTGTGTTATATGTTCTATTCATGGATGTCCATATATGCTATGTTCCTAACATAAAATTACACAACATGTTGAAAATTGAAAAAGAAGGAGTGCTTGTATCAGCTAGGATTAGAAAGGTGTGGTCGGGTTGAATTTTGTGATAAAAGACGCAGGATGAGCAGATGATTTGTGACATTATTGATGTTTTGAGACATTTCCCACAGTTTATTAAAAACAGACATAAGACTGTCTTTGTGAAATGAAGTCCACAAACAGTAGATCTAAATATCTCCCTGAATGTGATGAATGCAGGTGTTGATACAAGGGTGTTGGAAGGTGCTCCACCTGCCATTCATATGTATGTAATACATTATTGATCAGGTCAATTTATGTATTGTGCATGGTTGAAAGAGTGCCTTAATGCAGGAGAAGTATTGATATCTTATAGCAGATCAGTGCTAACATAGCTGCTGGCACTCCAGGAAACAAGCACCAGTGGCACCAGGTGTTAGCTCTGGTATTGTGTGGTGGAACAAGGTGCACTTTTGTGTGCTGTGACAGCCAGGTGACCTTTAGTAACACATGTGCATCTAGTTACATGGACATGCCATGTTACATTGTTGCTTCTACTTTTGATGCATAAGCAATGGGTGCATAACCAAGAACAGATAAAGATGGAAGGGAGGAGGGGACAACAACAGTTTTAATTTGAAATGAACCCCTCAATTCAGAACTTAGACATTTAAAAAAAAAGTGTCTATCACTATCATAGTATAAACCTAATTGAACATCTTTTCCTATGACTTCAATACCATAATATATTTCATAGGACAAGGCTAATCTACTCCACAGTTTGTTGCCAGTATCATTTATTTGATTTAAGCTCTTCCCACCAATGTGACATGGTGAAAGATAAGTATAAAGCCACAAGGCCAACTGTAGCTGATGGTTTGGTAACATCAAATAGACTGGAGAGCTTTGACTGAGTCTCCCCTGTGCAGCTAATTCAGTTCCATGCTACCTTGACACAGCTCAGGCCATGTCCCCAGGCTGTGTTGATATTGAGCGGTCAGTCCTGGACTGGCCTTGTCCCTGTCTTGGAATTAAAGATGCGACTCAAGGCCAGGCTCTTCAGTCAGGATTGTACATAGCATGTCTCACTGCTCTTGAATGAATTTAGAAAGGTCAACTGAAGTTAACTGTCAATCTGTTATAACCATAGATATTTCCCTACCTTTCATCACATACCTTGTTTTTCGGTCACCTAAGAAAGATATGCATATTATAGCCACAAAGATGAGTCTGGCTGATAATTTGTTAACATCCAATAGAGTGCAGAGCTTGGAGTCTCTCGTGTACTACCGGTAGTATACACATCATCATCATCATACATGTATAATGAACAGAAAATCTTGAAATAACACTTGTATAGGATAATTTTGTGAAAAAAATTAGTTGAAACTTGTGTTGAGATATGAATTCCTGCCTCATTACCCACATATTATGGACTAGACAATAATGAGTCATGTACCTATCTCTGATGTGGTTCAGAGGTGAGTAACCCCACCCTTGGTGTAAGGTCAGACCACTTTCTTGTGTTACCATAGGATGTACATGTTGGTAGGAAGCACGGGGACACAAGGCAGAACTCTGGGTTGACCCCTGGCAGGTGACAAAAACAGTCAGGACAAAGGAAAAACCTGATTGACCTTGGTTTGAACCCATTCTAGAACAGTATAATCCAAGGATAATGTCTAATATGAATAATTCTACCTCTGAATAAGAAATGTAAACGAAAACATTTAGCTTGGAATCTTGAGTAGCTGTTTGTTTTGAGTGTTTTTTTCCAGGTGTTTATGCCATAATTCAGAAACAAATTGTGGATGTGTTTACCTACAGGGCAGTTTGTAAACTGTGAATATCACAAATGGACTATATATTGTATATTCCATTGTGGAATTCGGAACATATGGTGTACTATTATTGACTACCATCAGCAAGTTTTTCACTGGTGCAGTATATGGGGAAACTTTGCTGCCTTGGCGCTCTTGGAATGCTTCTCCTAGTTTAATTTTATGGTATAGTTGTTGCCAATTGAATATGTGCTTCATGATTCAACTGAATGCAGGGCTCAAAATACCCACCTGCAACTTTAGGTAGTTTCAGAAAATTATTGAAATCGCAGAAAAAAGATGGATCAACAACTTGCCACAAGGATGTAGGTTTGGTACTATGAATCACAATATTGCAAAAACAGAAAGAAAATGCATTTCTATCCCTGGAGTGCCTCGTGCTGCTTTTGGGCAATACATGTATTAATGTATAGACCTTGGAGAGACTGTCTCAAACATACATGCCCACTTCAGCTCTACTGATAAGGAAAGACGGATTGAGGATGGACCCAAGAGGGATTTCTGTGCTTCCTTGTGATGACCTTGTCCTAAGATGTGGTTAAAGTGGAATGAGTACTGACTGACTGATGAGGTTAGCCAACATGGAAAGTTGGAATAAATGAATGTTAACCTGACTGGCTGTCACCTGTAACCTTATTTATGTGCAGGCCATACACAGTGCAAATTTCACACACAGATGCACACAGGTGG
Organism: Branchiostoma floridae x Branchiostoma japonicum; assembly: GCA_013266295.2. Lineage (NCBI taxonomy): Eukaryota > Metazoa > Chordata > Leptocardii > Amphioxiformes > Branchiostomatidae > Branchiostoma > Branchiostoma floridae x Branchiostoma japonicum. The sequence goes on along the minus strand of CM023823.1, from coordinate 16,798,139 downwards.
GAGAAGGTTAATCTTGGGTCACAAAGTATGAAATAAAAGTGGCTCAGAGAACTGGCTTGTGCTTCTGAGAAGACCCTTGACTGTGTTCACTGCATAGTGACGTACATACACATGTATTATGGTGGTGTTCCAGGAAAAAGTGTACTGTAGTTTTGTTTGTCCCTGACCTGGTCTGATGGACAACAGCAGGCGGGACAAAGACTCAGGGCTTTGCACAGACATTACCAGTTGTGCTGAGGGATTTATGTGACTGTGAGGCCCTTTATTGTTTTGTGTAAGGTAGATGGCAGAGAGTTACATGTGACCTTTGCAGTGATAGCAAATACGTCATGTACAACGATATACTTGCACCTGTACTTATGATATTATTGCAACCATATATGGCCAAGTTAAGCCTGTCTTCTACCTCAGTATGTCATGTAGCAATTAATGGCTCAACTCGACTTGTACTACTTTAGGTAGGCTTTACCCAGTATATCATTTACGTAGGTACCAGACGTCATTGGAAAGTACATGTATTTGTTACTCCGTGAAGGAGGCATACCTCCTGCAGGAGTATTGTGGTCAGCTGTTTTTTTGCGTTCGCAGCTAAAACCCACGGTTCCCTTTGTTCAATCGGCATGTAATTTTATACGTCGTCTGCAGGCATGCCCGTGATGATACACGTATTTCAATATTTACCGTAGGTGTTTTCGCGGGTAATGTTATATTTCAGAAGCACCCCTACATTTAGTGGCATATGAGACTGGCCGCGAAAAACCCGTTGTTTTGAATAGCAGGGGGGAAAGACAACTTCAGGTAGATGTGCGGTATGGTCGTTAATGCGGACCAGATGCGGATCGTAATGGTTTATGTATGGGCCGGAATTGTCAAATGTGTTTGCACCTAAAAGTCATGGTTCTGTACGTTGTATTTCTATGTAATTGGCCATGTGGTGTGCCGTTATGTCCGTGATGATGCATGTGTCTTTCGTTTTACTGTAGCGGTTTTTATATTGAGGTAAATGCATATTTCAAAATCACCCCTATCTTTATAATCCTGTGGAATAGGCCGTAGATTAAGTAGTTGTGTGGTTGGCGAGGTTCTATAAGCAGATATTAGGTGGTTGTTGTGTATATTCATTTGTGAGTATCTGTTGGGATTGTGACTTATGGTTTGCACCTACTACGATACCCTATCAAATAAATAAATAATATGTAGTGCATTATACTGTTTCCAATTTGCAAAATATAAAAATTCACGGAGGATTGTCGCCTATGGACACTTGTTTATACTTATATGTTAGGGCATACTCGCAGTACAGTAGTTGAGCCAGCAAAGTTACACATCTGCTTATAGTTATAGCATGTAGGCAAGCATCATCCAGATGAAGTTACCATGTCACAGCTGGTCCACACCTGGCAATGTTCAGTTGGGGACAGTTCTAACATGGATGTATATCATGTGTTATGTTCTCTTCCAACTCATGAACTGTAGTGTGTGTCAGATGATACAGTACAGGCTCTAGAGTACGTTCAAAATGTTGGAATTACAAAGTTGTGTACATTGTGCAGTTTGTTTGATCAGCACATATCAGGACTCTTGATGCAGTTTTCATTAAGAAGTAGTATTAATTTGTATATGTATGTATAGGAATGGGTACAATTTGTGCTTTGTTATGGATATTGGTAAGTTGACATACAAAAAGAGATCTAACATGATAAAGTCCCAGTCTTGGGGGGGGGGGGTTAAATCAATTGTGTGCTTATACTGATGTCCTTAACACCCCGTTCAAACGAATGCGGGGAAGCCGGATTCGATGTGGATTGGCCGGCTTCTGGATTCATGTGGCTCCATCTGAACGCTCCGATTCGCATTGAATGCGCATCGATCCCAATCCACATCTGGAGGCGGATTCAAACCGCCTTGACTGGATCGCGAATTGCGTCTGAACGCGCCGATGCGCATTCATCAGGTTTACTTTGCATATCAACCCGGTCAGTGACCTCGGGGTCCGCAGATAACAAGTGGTGGCGTCGGCAATGAATTCTTACAAGGGCCACCCGTAGGCTGCGTCTCCTTCGTACTCCTCTGAGCCGGTTGCAAGCGATTATCCATAAGAAAAACACGACAAGTTCTAGGGCGGGATGCACTTTCACCCCTAACCTCTAACATTGGCAAGACGCCACCTTGCTTGTTTTCATCAAACAACAATGAATGTGGTTTCGGCGAATCGTTCTCGGGCACGGTTTAGAAGGAACGTGTTGCACGTGGACCAGAGGTGAGGAATGTGGCTTGCCCGAATCGAGCTCAATGCGCATTCGTTTGAACAGGGCCTTACATAATTAATCATCCTGACCTGGATGGTTCAGCTGTGGTAATTTGCAACTGAATGGACTGCACCTGCCCAGTGAAGGGTTGGTTGGAGCTGCACCTGTTCCTCTGTGTGTGTATGGGATATAGCAATTTTGGAAAAGATAACTAGATCCAAAAACAACAGAGAAGAAGAGAATAGAAATACAACATTCCTTTCCGTGTTACATTTGTGTCTTTTCGCAATACTGTTCAATTTGCAACATTTGATGTTGGCTTGTTCAGAATCCCTGTAAATTATATTTGATGTCTATTGGACCAGTGAGAATTGTGCACTGCTTGCTTTCTACATAAAAGCCCACGATGCACTGAGTGAAGCTAAAGTGCCTGTGCTCAACTGTGCATAGCTGAATTAATCAAGATGCTGTTTTGTAAGTCAGGGCACGTTTGGTTCTGTAGGTTGAGATGGTTGAAAAACCTTGTTACAGTCAGAACCCAAATTTGATTTATACTTAAAGAGAAATTTGTCAAATAGAATTCTTCATTAGTCCCTGTATTGTAACTGTTTTTAAGTAATTGCTCATTCCAGCGGTTCAAATCAACTGATGGGTATTATTACATAGCAATGATTTAGTCCAAGTTTCTCTCGACTAAAAAAAGCATCCTTATAGTGATAGCTTGATTATCAGACATACTAGTAGTACATGTATATGCTGCCACGAGCACCGACATAATAATAAATTTCAGTACAGAATACAGATAGTCTCCTTGGCTGGTGGCTATTCTTGTATTGACTGAATGGATCACATATGTATATCATGACTGATAAATGACATCTATATGGTCTGTAATCATGGCAGTGACCTTGCTTTGTGATTAGCCTACAAGGGCAAGAGCACTGCTTATGGTTCTCAACATAAATCAGCTATTCAAAGGCTCCTTCCCTGGAGTTCAATATATGTCTGCACAAATGATGACTTTCTGGACAGGTGGATTCCTTTTTGGGGAAGCATTTGGAAGGTTGATCTCAGTTTTTGGTGTTCGAGGCAAGAAAATAGGTCTTCATAGTTTTATATAAGGTTATGTGTGGTCAGCAACAGCTAGTGAAAAAGTCCGACTTGGCTTTGAGGAACTGGTATGCCAGAAGCAAACTATACACACAGAGCTAATTTGTACAGTTGTGCAATCCTGAACTGTGCACATGTCATTTTATCACCCATAGAATCTGAAGATAATACATGTATTCTGTCTTTGTAGCTAGTGCCAATAGATAGTCATTTATTCACTTCATGTCATTACCCCTGATTGAATTTGAAGCACCAAAATGTCAGAACGTAAACTGCTGTTACAAGCATGAAAAGAAATCCTTTGGATTGCCTTTGTCCCTGGAACAATAACACTAAATCCACCAGAGGTACCAGTAACCAAGGTGACAAAAGTCAGACTGGTAACTCTATATGGAGAATGTTTGATAAATGATGTTTTAGGGCGGTTGTGTCCCCATGAGAACTGTGAGACCTTGTGAGGTCAGCAGCATTTTGATCAAATATTGATATAATGTCTGGGATTATATTGCAGTTACAATATTGATTCGAGAGTCCATTTTAGACCACCTGGTGTGGGGACGGTCCAGGTCCCATGCCATGTCAATAAGTACTCATGCACAGTTTACTTACCTGGCACACACACCATTAAAACGCTGGCTCCTAGTTTCTGTTAGGTGCTAACAAATCTGAGGGAAATAGCATAATGAGAAATGTACCTACTAGTACATGTATGTAGTGTTATGGTGTTATGTGCTTCATGCTAAAGCTGTATTTCACACATATGAATATGCTGCATAAAGGCTTGTTCCTGTATTACTCCAAGTGTATACTCAAGAGTATGGTCAAAAAAATTGTTGGACCCAGAAAATATGTGCTACCATCGACCCCACTGGATATAATTATAAAAAACATTTGAGATGCAAGTTTGTTTATTACCAACAGTGACAGGATTAGTTGGGAAGTGTTAGCATCTGAGTCATTATATAGATATTTTCTAGAGCCTTAAAACCAAATGTGTGTTTTGTTTCTCTAGGCTGTGATGAAGTTTCCACAGGACTACCCCTACTCACCCCCTACGTTCCGCTTCACAACCAAGATGTGGCACCCTAACATATATGAGGTAAGTCTGACGACCAGTTTAAAATTCTAAACATTTCCTGGGAGAGCATGTTCAATCTGAACACTCAATCACGTCATATAAGATGAAATGACAGAAAAAATTTAAAGCTGGGAAGACATATTATTGCCAGAATTATCTGTGTGCGGGTTGGCTGTATGATGTATTGTGTTCTACAGAATGGAGATGTGTGCATCTCGATCCTCCACCCGCCCGTGGACGACCCCCAGAGCGGAGAGCTGCCGTCAGAGCGGTGGAACCCTACACAGAACGTCAGGTACCTGTCAAGTACAAATGTGCATCTCCTCTTGCTTCCTTTAAATGGCTTCTAGTGTGTGCACAAAATTACTCAAATGTTGACTTGCAACTTGAAACCAAAATCTATCATGTGCAAATATGCTGAGGGCAAAGTACCAAAAAAGTTGGCTGTTATGTTAGATTGCCCAAGTTCCCAGTCATACAAAAAAAAAAGAACAAACAGTTGTATTTTTTTTTTTCAGAACGATTTTGATGAGTGTAATATCGCTGCTGAACGAGCCCAACACATACTCGCCGGCTAACGTGGATGCATCGGTCATGTTCCGCAAGTGGAGGGAAAGTTCCGGCAAAGACAAGGAGTATGAAAACATTATCAGGTACTGTTGACTATGTTTTTTTGTCAGAATGGTGTAATTATCTGTATTTCATGATCTTAGGCCTCTTGCAACCACATAATATGTACAAAATAGGTGACCACATCTGAGAAGCATGAGAACATGTTGTCCGACAGTAACCTGCCTGATCCTGAAATAAACACCACCTGTCAACTTACTGTTTATAGAAGGCCCCTTAGTGGGTTGTTATTGCAAGGCTTGGTTCTCTTACATGCCCTTAAGGCTTGGTATGTAGCTGCTAATGGATGTACTTATCCATATGATTATCAAGCAATTACAGTAATTAGATCTAATGATTATTAATAAATAATAATTTCAAAACAGACTTGATGCCTTTTTCTCATTAGACGTAGCTAACTTGCTAGTCACTCTGTAAGCAGTTCTTTGTTTTGATAGCAATGGTGCTTTTGCTGGAAGATTTAATAGCATCAACAACAAATCTAAAAATCCTGCCATTAACGACTTTAGTACAGTCCAAGACTGTATAATTTCACTGCTTGTAAGGTTGCAATGTAGCAATCCTTTTCTCCTCTCTACCCACTCCAGGAAACAAACCAATGCCACGAAAGAAGATGCAGAAAAGGACGGAGTGAAGGTCCCCACAACACTGGCAGACTACTGCATCAAAACCAAGCCCAAGACTTCCCACTCCTCTATGGACATGGCTGATTTCTATGACGATGATTACGATGATGGGGACATGGACGATGAGGATGATGACGATGATTTCTATGAGGACGATGATGATGATTCAGGGAATGGAGGAGAAGGGTCGTGATATGCAAGTTGTGATCACCACCCACCACCCCCCTCCCCTCCCCGTAGGAAATCTGCACCCAGGACTCACTATAAGCCCATCCCATTGGAATCATTTTCTGCAAGGAATCTCGCTCATCATGTACAACACACCTTGACAGGAAATTCCCACAGAATAATGGCCTTCAGGGGAAACTGATTGACACCTGTCTGCTCACATGATAATTTCTAGTGTTTGCTACAATTTTTGATATTACTTTAGGTCATATCCAGGTTTAATTGGAAAATTTTTAAATCAATAAGTCATCCAGAAATGAAATTTCATGTAATGGGGGGGGACAAATTTGGTTCAGACCTTTTGGTCACTGATGATGATGGCTTGCACAGGGTTTTAAGACCTGTAGTGGAAACTTCTAGAAATTTTAAGGGAGAACTAGACATGTCAATCACAGTTTTTTTTTTCTTTTTAATGGTTGTGTACAGATAAACTTGAAAGCAATTTCCCGGATGGGAAGTTCTGCCTGAGTTTTGTCTTGAAATTTCTTCTCCAGTCATCCAGAATAGTCATCCAGAATAATGTACAGATGTACAGCATGTGTTCTTGGCCGGACACTTTTGTCATCTCCGTGAAAGGTTTCCCTTCTTCAAAGCCTCAAGAGTCTTCACAGTACAGTAATAAAAGTGGAAACTAAGCTTTGAGGGAAAAAAGGGACAGCCCTAGAGAGATGGATTGACACAAGTGTCACTTTTAAATGAAGTGTGTTCTGGATATACTTAAATTGTAGGTTTTTGTGCACTTTGTTAAACTAACCCTTTGGAGAGAAAGTGAGGTGATGAGGGCATGTTACTACTTACCTGGTGTGTTATGGCCATTGTACAAGAGTGCAGCCATTGGGGGAGGGCCATCCACATGTAGCTGGTTTACTTTCAAAGGCACTATCTTGCACAAGGGGTTTGGACCAAACCAAAACCAATCAAACATGCATAATAGGGCTCTGACTGTAAATTGGGAGTTTCAAATTGTACACATTTCCTTGCATGTCTGTACAGGGAAAGAATGATTTTATATTTGAACTCAAGTATTTGATGCATAACAAAGTTGGTTTAGCCTTATGAATCTCAGTGTGGAAAAAATACCATCCCCACGTATTGCTTGTAAGAGAGTAGTCCAACAGTTATCTCAAATAATAGTCAAACAGTTCTTCTCATAAGGTTTGTGCAAAAGCCAACTTTGGAATGCTTTGTATTGTAATTATTACATGAGCATTTTTCTTCTTTTAATAACATCATAGCAACCATTTTCAGTCATGTTTGTGGCAACTGCTTACTAAAACTGATACTAGCCTGGTTACCGAACGTATTTGTAGCTCCCGGGTCCTACATCCCCTCCTTGTGGAGGGGATGTAGGACCCGGGAGCTACAAATACGTTCGGTAACCAGGCTAAACTGATACAGTGGTTTCACCAGATTGTTACATGGAGAAGAATAATGGCAAGTGATGACCATGCAAACTGCCAGCAAAATAGGACAAGCTTCACAAGTTTGTTCTATGTTTTAATAATTGCAGGGGTGGAGATTCCATCTCAAGTGTGTTGTCTGTAGTACTAGCTGTAATGTGCAAGAAAAAGGTGCTTTTGTGTGTTGATCGTGGACCTGAAGGTTGCAAGAACAGATGCACTGAAGTTGTCATTGTTACTGCTGGAATTGCATGGTCAGCGAGTATTGCAAAGGTTCAAGGCATTTGTTTGTCCTCCAAGACATTAATGCAGGACGGCATTTCTGCACCGAGGAAACAAGTTCTGATTTTGACGTGGTATGGATTGAACTCTAGTGTAATTGAGATCGCGGCAGTTGGGCATGCAAGAGAGCTGTACATTGCCTGAGCATTTGGCAGAGGCAAATGAGTAGTCATATGCCATTTCCATTCCCTCACATTGTCTTGTTTTCCAGACTTTCTTCGTCCTCCTAGCACACAGTTATGTAATCATTCATGTATTATTTTGGTACGATCTCCACCAAGGAAGTGATGGAGCCATGATAGTGTTTTATGTTTTCCCCCCTTTTAAACTATGAGGGGAGCTGCTGTATGCAGTGCTCTCCCTATCAGTTGTGTGGAAACTTGGGACTAACCAATACTGGTGAGGAACTGGGAAGGTCTGTGCTGATTTTAGCTGCCCAATGCATTACAGATACAGATGAGGAACTTCAAAAACTTGTGCAAATTAAGAAGAAAAGTGTCCACAATCTGAAGACTATCAAGGTTATAAAATCAAATCATGGTGAAGCATGAAAGCCATTATACATGCTATTGGACAACTAAAATGATGCAGACATTGTCACGACTCCCCTACGCTGTAAGCAAAAAATACTGTACAACCTGTCGTATAACCTGTATCTCTCCCAATATAAGGGGATTCTGTACCTCATAGCAGCCACACTCTGTAGGTATGTATTTTGCAACGGATTATTTAATAATAAAATTGTAAAATATTCCAAAGTACAAATAGTCTTCTGTCATCTATTTCCTGCGGTTGGAAGTCTAGCCACAAGCATGATTCCCATGTTTTTACATTAATATTTGGATTGGCACTCCTACACACTTGTACAAACATGGTTAACCATGACTAATTAAGTTTGAGTAGACAGCTTCATTCAAAGGTCAAGCATTCATAAGCAGATGCAAGAAATTGCTAGTCGTTAGTCTATGATGTGCTATGAATTAATTCTTGAAAGTTTTGGGGGGTATTTTGCTGTGCAGATTGTGTGAATGCAACAATATAGGGTATTGTAGCAGCAAAGTAAACTTCAATTGTCTTTTCTCCTGCATTTGGTCATGGCACACTTCGTTGGAAAAAAGGTGAACAAATCAGGCTGACATTGAAATCAAAGAATGGTGTATATTTGAGTTGGTATTCAGAAAAAGTTGACTTTTTTGCTATTGTACTATAGAATACTCAAAAATTATTTCTAGAAACTCTAGAAGCGCAAGAACCAAGCATGACTTACTGGATAATCAATGATGTCTATGGCACATTTTGCAAGTTGCATTTTGGAAGTGAGGCATAAAACCACCATGAAACAGCATAATCAGATATTGCACTTGATCAAGTTTGATTAAGAATCTTAGCTCATGACAAAGTGATTTGGAGCCAGTCTTATTCACAAGTGAACTTTGATCCTGAGATGATGATGAGGTTTGAATCTAAGCCAGGCCATTGCAAGCTCATCCATTAAGGTTAATTCTTTAGTCTTCCTGTTGCCTTTTTATCTTGTAGTGGAGCTCAGGGAGGTTTCTCAGCTTCTCAGCAGCCTGAAATACAAGTAGAAATGACCTTGGTTGAATCGTCTTCGTAAGGCTCTGTAAGCTCTCTAAATACTGAGTAACACGCCCTGGAAATGAATATTGTGTTCTCTCAACTTCCTATTAAAAATGTAAACAAAAGAACAACAACAAAACAAAGTCCAGTTCTGGCCTACCTGTTCTGCTGTGAGGTCCCGTTGGGCCTGAGCCAGCATCTCAAAACCCACCATGAACTTCTTGACTGTGGCTGACCTCAGCAGAGGGGGGTAGTAATGTGCATGGAGCTGCCAGTGGCTGTTCTCAGCATCAGTCAGATCCCCTGTCGGGGCACCTATGTAAAGAAATGGAAAGGGACATCAAACCAGACTTTCTCTGATTTAACAAAGTTAAAGAAATGCACTTCTAACCAAATGCAGTCCAAGAATGTAGTAACCTAATCAACAACCACTCTCCAATCATGACCTCCACGTTGCACTAAAAGCCCTTCAAGGGCAGCCATACTTTTAAGAATTGACCAGAGTGCAACCTTCAGTCAGGTCATAACACCTAGACTATGAGCATTAAGTTGAGGTCAACTAAGCAACAGACATGTGGACACGGAGGGTTCTGCTGATAAATCTGCTCCAAGTACTCCAAAGCCGACAAGACAAGAACTTAAAATCTCCAGCTTTAGGACAAAATATTGAAGAAGAGTCCTTGAGTTGAGGCATAACCACAATCTAACAAAAAGCATGGCTCATAATGTTTAGATGTAATTTACATACCATGCCAGCCCATGGAGTAAGGGAAGGACACCTCGAACAGGTTGTCATACTTGCACAGCAGCTGCTTTGTAATGTCTGCAAGGGCTGTGGAGCAAGAAAAGATATACCTGTACATGTATTGGTTGAATCATAGTGAGCAAAAATGAAACTGCTTTCTATACATGTACCAACTTTGTATTTCAGCAAGGATTTCCTCTGATGCTTTAACATTTCATCTGAGGTCACATTTAGAAACAATCCTATAATTGCACATCGTGTATGGTATATGTAGTTATCTGTCACATGTAGTTGTCAGACAAACTTTTGTGCATTTGGTAAGGCAGATGACAACAAACATTTGAAGAAATGTATGCATAAAAAAACCCCTCATTATTTCGCTCAATGTTTTCTATCCCTACAATGTAGTTACTATGATGTCCTCACCATCCCTCTCACTGCTGGTGAGGTCCGGCAGCCTGAGGACATGTCTCCTGGGCAGGACCAGTGTCTCATACGGCCACACGGCCCAGTAAGGCACCACAACCAACCAGTCCTCATTCTCCACAACTATCCGCACCTGCAGTAGGGCCAGCAAATAGAAACTTTACCTGGCCAATTTCGAAAATCAAGGTCCATACATGCTGTCTTCTTATGGCCAAATTGTACGCTTAGGGTGTGGTCACATATGTTGTACAATCGTCATACGATCTCAAACGGACGCATTCTTTGCTTGGTCATGCAGGTGTCGTGCAAAATTCAGCTGTCTGATCCCTGTCGGAGGTTGGTTCTGTCACAGCCTGCTTGAACGTTCAAAATTGTACGATGACCTATGACAATTGTGACTGTGTCTTTAACAAAGAACAAAAGTCCTCTTGAAATTTACCCTTTTCTCTTTCTCCAGTTTATAGTAATCCACAAGCATCGGGGATTGGTGTTTGTTGAAGTACTCTTTTTGGTTGTTGTCCTGGAAAGGAGGTTACATACCAGTTAATATCAATAATAATAATATGTTCCACAAAATAAAGTTACAATCTGAAATCAGACATATTCAAAGTCTTGCTTTTACAGCATCATCATGCATAAAAAGTTTCAACATTAACATGAATAGAAAAGTGAACAAAGCTTTAGATGTGATTGTAAATGAAAAGAACCTACCTCAGCTGCTGCTTCATTTGGCATGAAGTTACTGGCCCAGACCTGACAGTGAGGGTGGGGGTTGGAGCACCCATTCACAGCACCCTTGTTCTCAAAAACCTGCACAGAGCATTAAGGGAAAATCTTGGAACAGACAAGCTATACCATCTAGTGTAAAATTCCACTCCTAGGCAATAAGCTGTTGACTGGTACCAATGCCTTAACTTAGTGTTTTTTGATTGATTGTTAACTTAACCCAACTAATAATATACAATATTATGTATCTTCTAAGAATAGTACTGTCAGTGATTCAATGGTGTCTTGTTCTGCAGTTGTCACCTACTGACCTGCACCCATCTGTGATTGGTCCCAAGGTCGGTGGTGATCTCTGCCCACCTGTCAATCACAGTCCTGATCTCAGCCAATGACATGAGGGGAAGGGTGATGTCTGTCCATGGGTGGAAGCACATCACCTGGCTAAAAAAAAAAACTTCTAATTGTTCTGGGTTTGATTTTTAATTGAGGTTTACGAAATTACGGTATTGTGTCCAGGCTGAACCAAAGTTAAAGGTGTTAAGAAAGCTGATAAAAACGTTCAAACTATATCACAGATTTTCAGACATCTGAACAGCTGTAATATGTTTCAGACATGAGGAGATGTCTTTACCATTTCCCTCTTGCAGAGGCTGCCTGTAGGAGTGGATGTTCACTTGGACCTGAAACATAGACACGGATTAATGTTATAATCTGGGAGATACTTGGGGAAGTTGAAATCAGTGTAAGTAGCCTAGTATCCAACCCTACTATAGCTGCCCAATCTCTTTTGTCCTCTCTGCAATTTGTAACATTAGGGTTGGACACCAGGTTACAGCCCAACATGACTACCTGCAGTACTAACACCTGTATCAGTTGTTGAGGATCAATTGACACATCGCATGAATCTCCAGCAGACCAGCACTCAACTACTTGCTTGACATACTCCTAGGGCATCTATTGATATATTTCCATACACAAAATGCAAGACAAATTTTTAGTACAACACACCTGGGTCAGGTGCATCTGGCTGGAGGGCTGGAAAGTCGTTGTCAAACAGGAACGTGCTGTCATAGTCTGGGTTCACCTGTTGAGACACAGGAAGGTAGTCAGCACACTTTTGACCTGACATTTCCACCACATTTTGTACACTGCAATTGTTATATGTTACACCGGTGATGCTAGGTACATGTACAAGTAAACAGCATCTCCAGAAAATAGAAAACACAGTGAACCTTTCCGTTTGCCCGGGTGGCCCTGGGACAGAGGGGGTTCTTGGGGTCATGTCGTGGGATGTCCTCCTCTGGGGGCTTCTCCTCCTGTCCTGACCATGGCCTCTTCATCCTGTGGGCTGACACCAGCACCCAGTCTCCCCTCAGGGGGTTGTACCGCACATGTTGGTGCTCTAGGAGGCGGGTTAAGCAGTCAGTGTTCTCTTATAGCCTCCTTTGCAGGCGTTTTCCACGGGGGGAGGAGGGGAGGGTTGATTTTTTTCCCGGTGCGGTCGGCATTTTTTTTGGGGGGGGAGGCGTGCTCATTTCCAAGTTCTACGATTTTCTGATCACAAGATCGCACGCGTTAGAGCTTTTGCCGCCAACCCTGTATTCCCTCCCACGGGAGGGAATACAGGGTTGGCGGCAAAAAATCAACCCTCCCCTCCTCCCCCCGTGGAAAACGCCTGCAAAGGAGGCTGGTTCTCTTATTGTTTTCGACATGTTGACTGTCACATCTTTCTTTGAACAATCGAAATGAGAAACCAGGATTGCTATTACATAATATGGTATTGTTCAAGCATCTATAAAAACTGAAAACTACACCCAAAACAGACCTAGTTTTAACCAGATTCCTCCTGATTTCTGCATTTGACCCAATTTTATCTTATTAATTCATCCAAGTCATTGACTGTATTAGTCTTACTGTTCCACTGTAGACATAAATTACAGCCTCACCAAGTTCTGTCACCACAGAGAGAAACCTCAGGCCAGGTGTATGCAATGAGTTTTATTCAGTTGATGACAAGTCTGATATCCAACATGAACAAGTAACTTGCGACTATTCGTTTAAAAATGTACATGTGTGGATAAAAACATCTTTGTTATAAAGATTTACAAATATTAATCTTTCTCAGTGCAAAATGTATTAACATTCTACAAAATGTTTTATCAGCATTTGTCTTGTGTAACCATACATCTACATTATATATATCACTTCAAGCATATTCATGAAAATACAAAGAAACAAAGAAAAAGTCACAGGACAGTCAGTGGCAATATGCTTTTTCATAGCCAGATTCTCGAGGCTATCAAATCAATGAACACGTGTAAAGTTTAACATGTATATCTAAGTTGTCTTTATCAACAGACGCATCATGTTGTTGGAATTCTGTAACCTGCCGACATCTTGTTCTGCTGAATTTGCCTGAGCACTGCTAAAATAGAGTCCAACTCTGCCCTGAACTGCTCAATCTGTCTGTTCTTAGACTCTACTATCTGTGCCCACTGTGAGTCAGACCTTACTCCCTTTGGACTCAACACCCCATTCTGTAGTCCTCTCTCTCTTTCCTTGTACTTATCCTCCATAGCTTGGACCTTAGACTGGAGTGACTCAAAGTGTCTCATTTCTGGGGACTGCTGTGCTTTTGCCTCAGCCAGTTCCTCCTGAAGTCTACTCAGCTGTCGCTGCAGGGCCTCCTCCCGGAGTTTCACTCGAACAAGCTCCTCCTGGTCTCTCTTGGCAGATGCCAACTCTGACTTTAAATGTTCGAGCATAACATCCCTTGTCTGCAGTCTACCTGTGAGCTCTGCTACTTCAGAGGTAGACTGCTGTCTGGTGTACTGTGATAAGAGTTTCTCCACTTCTCTCTGGTGAGCTGCTTTCATGACGTCCAGCCGTTCTTCTGAAGCCTCCTGTGCTTTGCGGACATTGCTCTCAGCCTCGGCAACCTGCATCTGAAGCTTGACTCTTTGCTGTTCAAGTTCAAATGAAAGATTTTCTACCTGCTGCTTAAGAGTTTCATTTTCCCTTTGGATGTCAGAAATGTGCAAACCACTGAAAGCATGAGGTTCGTAAGACCTGTCATCCAGAGAGTCTGGGAAGGCAACATCATGTCTGGGTGATGGCACAACATCTTTACCAGCAATTTTTTTCTTCCCAACATTTCTGGTCTTCCCAAACTTTCCTCCATCTTTTCCAGAACCAGCTTGCAGTTTTTGGCACGTCTTCTGCAGCTGGAAGATTTCCTGATTCTTTTCCTTCAACTCCTTTTTCAAAACCAAAGTCTCTGCCTCAAACTTTTCAGCAGCAAAGGCTTGATTATCGGTCATAGACTTCTGCACCTGTGCAGCTTGCAGACGTTTGTGCAGCTCTGTAATTTCCCTTTTGAACTCATCAACCATTTTCTTGTGTTCTGTCCTTTCCAAGTCAAGCTGCATCTCCAGGGTAGACACTTTATTGGAGTCTACCCTTGCTGACATTTGACCTCGATCAGCAAGCTGGTTTCTCAATCTTGAGATCTCCTCCTCGTACTGCAGCTTCACTTGGTTGTGAGTCTGCTGCAAGGCCCGTAGACTCAACTTTGCGTCCTCATCCCTCCTCTCCAACTCACCCTCCAGCTTCCTAACCCTGTTCTCTAGGAACTGTACAGACAGTGGTCGGGTGGGGCTGCTGGGTGCTGTTGGAGGCGCTGCATTTGCTGCAAGGATCATTGCAGGAATGGAGTTTGGATAGCGCCTCTTTATGATGTTCTCCATTTCTTTTACTTGTCGTTCCAGATCGAGGATGCGTTTGGCATCGGCTGCTCGCTCCTTTGCTCTGCCCCTGGCGCTGTCTTGTTTCTGTCCAGTTTGGACCTCCAGCCTTTTTACCTGCAGACAAATTAATAGCAGTTTATTTCACACTCCCTCCCTACTAAAATATCTTCAGTCATTCAAAAGTCTATAGCTGGTGTCATGTAGTCAGGCTTTTCTGATGTCATGTGGCATATTTTCCACTAGGTTACATGTAATTCAGTTAGTAAAGCCAAATTTCATGTTCATGATGCTTACATTTAGTTACAACCCTAAAGGCTCTTGTTTAGATTGGTTTGTTTTTCTAATGCTTCCCCACTACATGTATTGTTTTACTTGTGTCATAAACCCTCCAACAGTACACATACAGTAGACTCTCCCCATACCTGACTCCTGAGTTGCTCCATCTCCTCCTCCTTCTCCCGGAGGACGCGTGTCTGTCTGTCCACCAGCTCCTGGTTCTCGGCATACCAGCGCAGCTTCCTCCTCAGCTCCTGGACCTCCTCCTCGTACTGCTGCACCCTGGTCCTCACCTCCAGCTGCTGCACCTCTGTCAGCTCACTCACCTCAACAAACACACCACGGAAACTTATAATTAGGATTTTAAGAGGAGGGAGGGGGGCTTTTAATAGATCAATCCCATACTAGTAGCCTCTTCCACCTGTTAAAATGTACAAATGCAAAATAAAAACATGAAAATCCACTTATTTGATGGACATGCAGCTACTTCCTCATTAGTTGAATTGATAATTGCCCTGCAATCATTGGTTGAACTGCTAATTGAAAAATAAACTGCACAAAGATGTAATAGTAACCATCAATATGTTATGTACCTCAAAGCTGAATTGTGCCCATTACACAATCAAACTTAAAACATTAAGAATTCAGTTTATGATGCCTATGTCATGATCCATAGTGAAGTTTTCTACTGCCTGTGTCAGTAATCAAACCAAAATTCAATCTTTTTCATGATTACTCACTTGTCTGTTTGCCTTGACACCAAGGGCCCTCTCCCTGTCCAGCTGCTGTTCTAGGTGGGATTTCTCACCCTTCAGCCGCACAACATCTCTCAGCAAGTCCTCACTGTGCAGCTTGGATTTTCTCAGCTCCTAGAAACATTCAGAAAAGGGTACAATGTAGCATTTAAAAAAAGGGTTCCTGGGAAAGTAGGCAGTTGCTAACACTGCTACAGGTAGATATAAGAAACATACAATGTATCAATTTACAGAAGACTTTTTGGATGCCTTTATGTATATGACTGCACAAGATAATCTATCACAACTGAAGAAAGTTTCTGTTGAATACTTACTTTTTCCAAGTATGCCACACGAGCAGCGGCCATGGACACTTCAGCTGTGCCAGCCTTGATCTGCTGCTGAGCTGCAGGGCTGGTGATCACTCCCTTAAACAGCAGGGCTCGCTCCCTCTCCTCTCCCTCCTCCTTCAGCCTGGCTACTTCTGCCTGCAGCTTCTGATTTTCCTGGAACAGCAGCGTCTCTGTCTCCTTGTACTTGGACGTGCCTGTCTTCAGCTGGGCGTACAACCTCTCATTCTCCTGCTGGTAGCCTTTAAGAAGGTCTTCTTGCACCTTGACTTCCTGTTGTAACCTCTCTACTTCTTCATCTACAGTTTTTCCTTTGGAGTCTGATTTTTGGCTTGATGGTTCTGCTTCCTTCTCGTCACCACCATGTGCTTCTGAGTCCCCAAGCTTTGCTCGTAAGACAAAGTTCTCCTGCTTCACCTGGTCCAATTCCTTGTCATGTTGGAGACGAAGTTCTTCCATCTCCCGCTGGTACTCCCTCTGCTGAGCTCTGAAGTCAGCATGGATTTTCTCCCTTAGCTTCTGTTCAACTTCCAACTCTTTCTGAAGGTCTTGTACTTGTAACAACAACATCTTCTCCCTGGAAAGGTGTTCTATATCTGGGCCGTCTGACTTGACCGCAGGGGGTTTATCTTCCCATGCTTGCCTGGAAGACTTCCCCTTCCTTTCAGGTGAGAAATGGTCTTGGATGTAGTAAGCAAAGGACTCCACAGAAGCCATCAGCTGACTGCCTGCTACTGAGTCATCCATGGGAGCCCCTCTTGCTTTAAATGTAGAGACCTGTTTAGGTGTCCATCTGTAGGGGCTAGCACTAGATGCTCTACCCTTGACACCTTGTCCATGGAAGCTGACAGACTTGCCTTGTTTGCTAGGAGTACTTGTTTTCGGCATGGCTGAGTCTCTGGCATGTTTTCCCAACTTTGCATCTGGTGTACTTGCGCTTCCATTTGCCCTCTTTGATGGAATAACTTTGCCGTACCCAGAGCTTCGTACCTGGTGCTGTTGTCTTCCCTTCTTTGCCTTTCCTTTCTTACTGACTTGCTCTGTTCTGCCATCCACCATGCTGTCATCAAGTCTGTCCAACCTTCCCACTTGAGTCTCGATATCCCTCTCCAGATCCTGGATGGTTCTATGCTGTTGCTCTGGAGACTCAAATGTGAACTTTTGTCCTATGTGTTTCCTGGGTGTGGGTACTGGGGTTTGGGGTTTACTTCCTGCAGTCTTGTCAAGGTTTTGATCATCATAATGGAAACCTTTTGGATTGACATGGGCAGGGCTTAGGTCAAACCCGTGAACATCTGATGCACTGGTTTGACCCTGGCTGAGGTCAAATCCTGCCGCACTGTCCGCAGGTTGAAGGTCAAATCCATGATTCTCACCTGCGGGCCTAAGGTCAAATCCATGGTTCTCACTTGCAGGTTGAAGGTCAAACCCTTGCTTCTCACTAGTTGGATGAAGGTCAAGTCTCCCGGAGTCATCAGCTGGCTGGAGGTCAAACCCTCTGTTTTCCTCTGGCACTGTGAATCCTTGGTCTTTTGTACCAGCTGGCTCTAAGTCAAAACCCCTCCCCCTGGGTTGGGCAGGGCTCAGGTTGAACCCCCTTGCCTCGGTTCCTCCCCCCAGATCTAAGTCTGCTGCAGTGCCTGTGCCCAAGGTGGACATCTGTGCATCCTGCAGGGCTTGCTGCAGAGCCTCCACATCACTGTTGGTTCCAGTTGCCGTGGGAACCGTCTTCATCTGGGGTGAATCTCCATCAGTGTCGCCACCAGAGGGCAGTAATGTTTTCCCCAGCTTGCCTGTCCCAAAACTAGAATCCATGGTGTCAAACAGAGCTACCCTGGCCAACATTGGTTTGGATGGTGGGGTACTTGTCAGCTTCTTGGAGCTTTCCCCATCACTTGTCTTATCAGCAGTCACCTTCTCAGACTCATCTCTTTCTTCATCCTTGTCTTGACTTTCATCTGAAAAGTCCTCACTGTAACTGTCTAGTTTGGATTCAATATTTTCAACTTTGTGACCAGATTTTGGCCTTTTGAAGGTATCTGTCAGATCTGCTTCCTCATTGAGCCTCCCATAATCCACCGTGCCCTCTGCTTTCCCCTCTATCTCCTTGAAGAACCTTTCCTTCTCTGCCAGCTCCTCCAGTGTGTCCATCCCCGGTCCTGTCCCTGGAGCACTTCCCATTCTAACATCATCCACAGCTTCATCACCACTGCTATCTATCAAAGTATCTTCAAAGCTGGCTTTCTCAGGAATCACCCCGCCCCTTCCACCATTTTTACTCTTACTGCGGCCTGTGTGGAAAAAGTCTTCCAGGCTGTCCTTACTCACTTCTACATCTCTCCTTGCTGGAGGATTGTCAAAGTTGGCAGCAAGCCCTGATGTGGGGGGTTCGGTCGGACTTTTTGTGTTCAATGACTTTAAGAACTTCGCTTCTTGTGATCCTCCTAGTTCCTTCCCAGAGGGGTCTTCCTTTTTCTTATCTTTCTTTGTTAACCATCTGTTGGTTGAGCTGCTTTTGAGTCTTGGCGAACCCTCGTCATCCTCCTCCATCCACCACAGCTTCGGTTCTTTCTTTGGCTCTCGCTGGCCCAGCCTGTGTAGGACGCTCCCAGCTTTCCCACCTCCATCATCCAAGGAATCATCTGAGAGGGACTCCTTCAGGAACTGCTCAAACTGATGGTCCAGATCTTTCTTGCTCATCTTGCCACTCATTTTGACAGTCTACTGGCTTGACCCTTCTTTGTACTTTCCTCCAATGTTTTACTTTGTCAAATCAAAGGGAATCATCACTGTTCCTGTTCATCCTTCTATCTTCTGTTTGTAAAGTAGCAAGTTGATTATCTTCTTGTGGTTCTGACAGTGGTATACGTACTCAGACACATGTCCTGTTGTCAGCAGATCAATCAGCTCAATCACTTCAATCAGGCAGAGTCTGTGTAAGTAGGACAAAAGTCCATATCAGATTGGCTATTGTTACTCAGTAGCAAGTCATGATCATTAGTTGATGGTGGAATTATATTCCAATAACTTGTAGCTGACAGTACCTCAACATCAGAGGGTACAATTGGGAGCACTGTACTTCTTAGCATTGTTGTCCTGCTAAAGCCAAGGTTGACATTAAAAAAAACCTAAGCTGCAATATTATCAGCTCACATATACATATATGTCCTACATATACTGCTATATATATATAGGTGTCAGAAGGGAGGTGTCATTATAACTACTACAATGAAATTTGCTTACATTACATAGATCATCAGTCCAAGTCAAGTTGACTTGGACTGATGATCTATGTAATGTAAGCAAATTTCATTGTGTGACAACTACATTTTGTGTTCATAAGTTTTATACCCATTTTCATTGATAAGATTAAGTATGGATAGTGAGTGGGTAAAATTGTACAATCTGAGGTGTTAGAATTTGTGTTTGATGTCTCTGTACAACTAACACATCAAACTTTTTTTAAATATTTATTATTACAGGAAGATGTTAAACGAAAGTAAACAATAGTCAACTAGATAACGTGTAGATGTCAAAAAGCACCCTGGAATATAGGTGCTAAATATGACATTCAATTAGATCTATCTACAACAAAATTATCTTATTATAATATCGTATGGACATGTGAATGCCCCTCCCCCCCAGTGTTGTGTTACCAAACTACATGAAAGTAGGGTTTCCAGTCGCTGCGCGTGTACGTGCGGCACCGCGGGGTTTTCTTACGCACATCGATTTTTGATTTATCGCCGTTTAAAATTGAAAAAGACCTGGACCTTCAAACTTACCAGGTTTGTTGTCTGTACTATGGTGGCCCTAGCAATGTAAAAAATTTAAGTTTGGGATCAAGGATTGCCGAGATATCGCTCTCGGAAAAGTGCTCCGCGAGCCGCGAAGTCACTTCCGCGTTGACCCGATTCGCGGCGGCTCTCGGGTATCGTGTTACGTCAGCCTCATTTGCATCGCAGGGTCTCATTTTGAAGCAGTCAACATGTCGGGACAGGATAGAGAAGAAAACAAGCTTCATTTTGGTATGTGTACATTTTTTATATCGCAATCCTAAGGTGGTCTACCATCAGTTTGAAAATTTTGAAGCCGTTTTTTACCCTGAATATTTTAACTTTTCTATGATGTACAACCATGTGAATAACAAGCGTTTTCTAAGCTTTAAAATGATGTATAGCATGTGGGGGTAAGTTGTGAGATAGCGATGTGAGAGTTAGGAATGTGCGACGTGATACACGCTTTGCGCCGAATCCGGGCCGTCTGTCATGGCCGCCTGATCCTTTCACTTGTGCACTGTACGTAATCGATTGCTTGAACTTCAAAACTTTGCATTTCTATCATAGATTATGGCGTTTTGATACTTGTATTCATTACCAGACAAGTGTGGAAAATGTTGCAAGTGTGTGTTACAGGTTTCCGACCACGCGAACACAAACCTGCTTTGGTTTTGCCGTCATCAGCTTCATGAAAGAAACATAACTAATGAAAGTGAACAATGTTCTCTTTTGCATGTCATGTTTGTTGTAAAATGTTTAGGGACAATGATTTTTTTGCTAATACTCTAATAATTCTTTTTTATTTTCAGATAAAACCATTTGGCCAGGGAAGAGATGCCTTCATCTTGGAACAAAGAAAGAAATGGTGAAAAAAGGGAATTATCAGCCCTGGAAACAAGCTTCACCCCAAGCCAATCACAGGAATGACTTTTCTGATTTTGTAGGAAAAACAATTGACCATCTATTTGAAAATGAAGATGGAAATGGTACATAGAGTGGTTGTTGGGGTCAGAAAGACAGAGAAGGGAAAATATGAATATGAAGGCTATTGTCTATGAAGTGTCAGTCCTATGAAGGGGAAGAGGGCAGTACAAAATCCCCATTGGGAGGACTAGGTAAGGATGGATAAAAATATTGTAAGGTATGCAATAAAATTATTGCCATAGCAACAATTGAATGTTATAATTATAATATTAATTTTTGATGGCAAATAATTTGATAATGATGTTTCAGAAAGAAGACATACAATGATACATTTCTCAGAAGAAGTACATGTACAAGTAATGATTCTTAAGTGAGAATGTTATACCAGTATGTAGCAGGTGACCTTTGACCCCTGAAAAATGTTATAAATTACAGTTATGTTATTAATTTCAATAGCAAATACTTTGATAATGATGTCTCAGAAGAAAGACATACATTTCTCAGAAGGAGTACTTGTACAAGTAATGATTTTTTAGTGAGAATATGTTGTACACTATACAGGTATCTAGGTATGTATGATGGGTGACCTTTGACCTATTGAGAAATGTAATAAATTAGCATTTTTAATTGCAGATAATTTGATATTGATGTCTCAGAAATGCCTGCAACTACTTGTATGAAGAGAATGTACTACATAT
Source organism: Branchiostoma floridae x Branchiostoma japonicum (assembly GCA_013266295.2). Taxonomy (NCBI): domain Eukaryota; kingdom Metazoa; phylum Chordata; class Leptocardii; order Amphioxiformes; family Branchiostomatidae; genus Branchiostoma; species Branchiostoma floridae x Branchiostoma japonicum. Next base: position 16,776,554 of record CM023823.1, on the reverse strand, counting down.
TTCTCATTTCTGAAAAACCATAGCTGTAGGATGAATAGTTCAGTGATAATCAATCTTCAAAAAGGGCTCATTTGACTGTAATTAGTCACTTTTCCAGCTGTGCCATGCTGTTAAAACTTAATTTTCAGCAGGTAGACCTCACCTGTAGTGAAAGAAAGAAGTAATTGAACACATTTTCTTTACTTTACTGCAATAAAATGCTACTTGGACTGTGCAGAAAAGCACTTTTTAGTGTCTCAGTCTTTTTAATTTTTTAATTATCACTAATTAAAAATGCAATTTTCACACCTGGTGGCACACCTGTTCACACCTGTTCGCAACTTTGAGAGTCCATATCTCGGGAACGATAGGTCCGATTTTCGTTCTGTAACTTTCTTTTTTCATGTTTCAACACCCTCTATCTGAAAATATTAATGTTTTAATCCCTTTGCATACATAAAATTTTCGACTGGAAACCCTAATGAAAGAAATATTTTATTATTTTTTGTTCTTTGAATAACATAATTGCATTGTTAACTGCTGGACATCTATTTGACGCGAAGTGTCACCTTTATAATTTCGACGATGTTAGGACCTTATAGGATAGGGAAAATGTCAAGTTTACAAATTTATGTTCACCCCCCTCCCCCAAACTAACCCATTTATCCGCCAAGATTTCCCGTCAACTTTTACAATTAACTTGCCATAGAAGTGTATATGATACAAAAGGATGTGATATTTACCTGCTGGATCAAACTTTTCCGCCATGTGGGAAACTAAAGCGAGTAAAATCCAACGAAAAAGACAGGAAATTTTCAAATCAGAACTGAGAGAAAATAATAACGACCTTTGAACTGCAGTTGCAGAGTTAGAGCGCAAGTAAACATAAAGTGCGTATTTACAAATATATTCAACATTCTCAGTAACACAAGAAAATAAAAAATAAAATAACGTGATATCTATAGTTATTTAATAAGTGATGACATTTATATTTTTTCTGATTATTTTGTTGCCATGATGCAACAATTCTTGAGTTTTTAGTCATTTCACGTAGTGTTTGCGTTGTGATGCGTTTAGGCAAAATGGCGGCGAATTCCTGTCTCCAAGAACGCCCGACAGCATCATGACGAACGCCGCGCCAAATATAATCCCTGCTCGATAAACCAGTCCGATCAACGGGACTAAGTCCCCTAAATCCTACTGTCATAGGAATGTACCACCCAAATAAGCTGCGGAACCGTAGTGTCCTAGCGACTAGAGACGTGAGTGTTTTGATTTGGGTGCACGAGTCAGAAAGGTTGTCACCAACTTCCAGCAACACGATATTTGCTCAGCCTTTGTTGACATGCATGAATTTCTGAGCAAGTGGTCGTTATGAGTCATTGAATTTTCCTAATGCTGGATCCTATTGTTGCGTACTCCTCACTGCTCCAGGTCAGTAATTTCGGGCTCAGCGTACAGGCTGCTGGCAGTGGACCGAATGAAAGACAGGGACACAGACAGGTAAGACGACTCCTGGTTACTTCACACTAGTCTTGTCTTTTCTTGTCTTCCTTTCCTTTTGTGCTCGACTGTTTTACTTTTGTGAGGACTGTGAACCGTGTAGGTTTGTACCGTGAGCTGTAGGCTCTTGAAGTAGCCAACCGTCCAAGACCTACCATGGCCGTGCACGGGGTTGTGAAAGACATCTATAATTTTTCTTCTTGAAAAACGGTAACCAAGAAGGTTAAATTGTATGACATTATGACCTCATTTGCATTTTTGTTTATATCACTTAACATACAAAGCACTCCATGGTGTAATGATAGACCTGTTATGGTGGTGATATTACTAGTGTATGAGAGCTTGAAAGCCTATGGGAACCAAAGAAGTTGTGTCTTAATTCTTTTATGAATAGCATGACAATAGATGAAAGATCACTGATTGATCTGTTGTAGAAGATGATGTAATCTGTATATGTCAATGCACTATTTTCTGCCTTGCATTTATCAAGAAAACAAAAATATGTTTAAAATTGCACATGGTTTGAATAGCTACCATACGTAACCTTTTTATCTTTTGACCAAGGTGGGTGAGGTTATTGGATTGGTATTCATATTACAAGTTAATAATTCATTATGGGACAATGACTATTGAACACGAAATACTAGTAGACAATTTGTATGCTATCACGCTGACAGTTGAATGCCAGTTTAAGTGTATGACCTGGTAGTTAGTGTTATTACCCTACTAACTCAATGTTACAAATATGCAGAAACAGCCTTCTCAAAACAAGCCGGCTACCGGCGAAAATCGCCGCCTACTCAAATTTTAGCGCCGCCTACTTTCGTGTAAATTTTAAGAAAAAATATTGTAGTCTCCTTACATTTACTTACCAGCACCACCGACTCATTTCTTTTGATAAACTTCAGACATTGCGTATATTGTTGAGCATTAAAAGGTATTATTGTTAAATTGATATAAAAAATGATATTATGAGACACCGAATTGCGATGAACGCTGGCTGTGTTACCGCCGGACAAAAATTTTAGCGTAGCCAGAACGCCGCGCCGGGCCGTGCATGATGACCCCACGCCGCTAACGCGACAAGAATTCCTGAGGAACCATACGGCTGAAACGCCGGTACATCGTGCGAATCCAGAAATATTTTGATAAAAAACATAATCACTGGGATCTGAAATGTTACAGGATTTTCTTTAGCGGTAGTTTTGTTTCTTGTTTTGGTCAAATTATAAAACTACGTGATTTCAAACCCACGCTGAAATCGGCACGACTAAACTTCCGGGTTGGTTGGGCGTCAAAATTACGCAAATTACTCCATAAATCCGCAAAGAAATATCTAGTTTCCCCAAGATTCTTTGAATTGTGCATTTCTTTAATAGAATATTGTTATGTATTAGTGGAAACAGCATTTTTGGCGCGTATTTTGAAGCAAAGAAAATTGTTTACACGCCCGACGCCACACTTTGTGAATTACCGCCCGCACTGCGCGGTGAAGCATCGACCAATCGGAGGCGCGTATCGCGGTCACGTTATGCAATATTTGCATATGACCTGTGACCTCGGCGGCACGCACGTCGGCGGCGGTGCGTATTGTGTAAATTCAGCGCCGTATTTCAGGAAATAAATGCCGGGACACGAACGATTATTTTTGAAAATGTATTTTACAAGTTCATATTTGAATAGCCAAGTAGAAATCAAACCGTTCCATGTCTGGTCCTTCGATACGATACAAATCCGCTCAAGAGATTCTCAGCGCAGCGCTAGCCACTACATGTCAGTTTGGTGTGAATTTTTAACTGCAAAATATCGATGTATACCATCAAATTATGGTGACGTTTTGCCGAAAATTCCGTGGCCGGCGATTTGGTATGACAAAAGAAAAACATTGGGACTTCATCAAAGAGTGCCGTGCGATCAAATATGGGGAATTCGCGGGGTGCGGCGCCGGGAAAACGCCTGAAAAGGGGGTGCGCACTTTATTTATTCAGGTTTTTCTGTTGACTATCTCAGCTAGCTAATTTTTTTTTCCAGAATTATTTGTGTATCAGTGGTAAATTTTTAAGTTATAAAATGGCCATAAAAGTTGCCAAGAATGTACAAAAAAATTGTTTAGGGGTGTAAATTTTACAATTTTCTCCGGGGGAGAACCCCGGACCCCCCCAACGGATGATTGATTTGTAAAACACATGTGACGTCAAAACATGTCATGAATGAAAACAATACACCTGATTTCGTTTAAGTTACAAATTTTGCTGTAATACCTCAAAATTATTATTACATCAATCAATTGTAAAAGTTGCACTGAAAATGCACCAAAAGCCATATTCAGAGGTCTAGATTTCAAAATTTCTCATGGGGGAGGCCCCCCAGACCCCCCCAACGGGAGGGGGAGAACCCCCTCCCGTACCCTCCCCCCGCGAGCCACTTCGTGGCTCGCTTCGAGCCACTTCGTGGCTCGCCTGCTACTTTTAGTCAGCAGCCTCCTACTCTAAATATTTCTGAGAAGGCTGAGAAAGAATAAAAAAAGGCTTTAAATTATTTGACTACAAGACAACAATGGTTCCTACCACTTCCTACTGTCATCATTTGATGTATAACTACTCTCAACTGCCGAATAAACATACCCCCCGGAATAAACGTACCCCCCGGACAAATCTTCAAAATCTAATAAACATACCCTCCGGAATAAACGTACCCCCCGGAAAATTACCAAAATTGACCGGGTAACCTGTGTGTATTATACTAAAATGCGCCCCTACTCATATATGCGCAAATCTTTAACTGTTATTTGCAATTCTGAATTTAAATAGACAACAAAGAGAGCATTTCTGGTACAAATGTACACATGTTGTTGTGAAATACATATAATCATTGTTACAAAAAAGGCAGCTGCCTATTAGTACAATGGTGCTTCCACAGTTCAACAAGTGAAAAATGTCATGATACAAACTGTACATGCATTTTCTACCCAGGAACTTGGAGCAAGTATTCCAAAGGTGTTACTGATATTAATATATTAAAACTAAACCTAAGCTAGTACCTACCCAATCATATTTCACCACTTCCCAAACAAAATCACATATCAACACAGCTGAATAAATAAAAATGTGATTATGTCTAAAAAAATAACTAAAAATTTGAATTAAAATTAAATTGAAATCAAAATTAAAATTAAAATTCACATTTTACAGCTTACCAAAAACGCTGCCAACAATTTCTAATCTTGTACAAAATGAAGTAACATCGCGATATTCAATGAATCAATGCACCCAGAAACAAAATTCTACCTTGGCCACCTAGCGAAATATGATCAAACTGCAGTTCTTCAGATATCTATATAAACAAGATGGCCGCCTTGCGTGCCGAGCGCTACAGATTTTCTTTTTCAAGGCCGAAAAAATGTGCCCCAAACTCGTAAAAATGGATTGAATACAAGGTCAGTAGAACGAAAAAATGTTGTTCTCTCGATGTTTCACTTGTTGGAGCACTGATGCTTCATTCAAAGGGAAAATTTGCGTGAGTTATTTTTCTCCATGTTGCCGATTTGAAAGTAACAGCTGTGTTAGCGGCCGGCCGGCGGCGAAAACAGGCCCGAAAATGACAAGTTTCCCGCTACAATACGCGTTTGTAAACGTCTTGACGTCGAAGATTTGTCGACTTTTTTCACGCGTATTCGAAAAAAAATACTGATTTTCCAAAAATTAATAAACGTACCGTGCAAAATAAGAACGTACCGGGTGGACGTTCCGGCCCAAAAAAATAAACGTACCGGTACGTTTATTCGGCAGTTGAGAGTACCGGGTCTACATATTTTGATGTTTTGATTCCATTTCCTGTTGGCTTGACTGCAAAGCTGCAGAGAAAGACTTTCATATAGGTGAGGGTTCCCTGTTTGCAGTAGACCAGCATGATAGACCAGCATGCGAATATTTGAGATTACTGCCAGAGAAGGTCTTCTTATTTAAGCAAGGAAGTTAAATAATTAGTTGCACCAAGGACACAAGACCACATCACCAGATTTCCTGCATCAAGTTCACTAATATTATGCATGGCCAACTTAACTTCAAGTTTCTGCCAATTTACCTATAGTGCAAGTACTAGTAGTAATGCCAGTTGATAATCACTAACTGCTTGTGCTGTTATTACTACAACCAACTTTTATAGGCTCTTAACAAAGTATTACATGATTACAAACATTGCATGGATTCTCGTGAATGCAACACCTGCATGGCTTGCTAGTCCTTTAGAAATACCCGTTCTAAGTGCTCATGCTTTACAAGAACCCTACAAATGCACTTATCCATGAGCACCTGAAGTCAGAAAGCTGCATGTACACCAGTTGCATGGGCTTCTACATAGTGATACAACACAGCTTTCCAAACTGCAATGTATGAAATTACAGTATATCCAAGAGTGGCTATTGCAGCATGTAATGTACACATTGTTACTTTTTCTTCTGATGCTACAGTGGTTATTGTACACATACATTGTATTTGTAGTGCGTGCATGTCTCATTTGACTACCTGTTAAGCTGTTGTAAAGACTCTGTGTAACCCATGTTCTAGGGTGCAGACTTCCGCCTTGTTCGCGAGGCCCCCAGTGCACACACATATCGAGCGACAGATCTCGTACAGCCAGCACACCTGAACCAGAGACCAGGAGCTTCCGAGGATCTGATTAGCGACCTTGGTAAGTTGTCCTTTAGTGACCTTGGTGAGTTGGGTAGTTTCAGAGATGGGTATAGTGGAGGGCAAGAGAGCAAGTTATGTTTCATTTATATACTTCTATAGTTCCTTCCTAACTTCCCGTTTTCGGAGAAAGTGATGATTTTTATGCCGCATATAATTTAGGAGTTTTGCCCACATTTTATAATAAAGAGTAATGAAAATATAACATTGCATTAGGCCACACCAATTTTATTTGTTGCTTCTCGGATTTTTTCAGAAAAAATATGAAGCGACAGGGCGAAAAAAAATAGAAATAAAAACAGGCCTGGGCATCCTAATATAGCCCCAAATGCTAGAATAGGTGCCATGAAGTCAACACAAAAGACTGGGTTAATATTTAAACAATGAATTTTGAACTTTTAATTAAACCACTGCATTGGTAGATGTAACAACTGTAACAACTAGGAAGAAAAGGACTTCCTTCAACTGTTGGAGGCAAACTCTGAGCATTTTTTAGTTGATTCAGAACCAGAATTTTTTTTTTTTTTTTTGCAAATCAGAAAAAAATGAAGAGGCAAATCTGAGAAGCAACAAATTAAATTGGTGTGGCCTTATGATATCCTATCATGTTGTAAAATTTTTCATATGCTATAAAATATACTATGGTAGAAAATGATATTCACATGATATTGCACAGATTGGCATCATTACCCATGCCATGGTGTTCATTGATATTGATGCAGGGTTGAAAAGTTGATGTTTCAAACTTTCCTAGCAGCGCCATCTAGTGATACTGTGTAGCACTGCATGCTTTTCATTTCTTTTTATACCATGGTGTAAGTGTCGAGTGAGAACTTCAAGGCGATTATACAAGTACATGTAACTTACATGTACCCAAACAGGGTGAAATCAAATTACATAAGAATTGTTTTTGTCAAGTAAAATGAATCAAGAATTACTTCATAGAACTTCATAGAATTGTGCTTACCTTTCTCTCGGTCTTGCAAGATGCCACAGCCTCTTGCTGATACGTACCACTGATCTATACATGTACTGTACAGAAAATTACATTCCTTTTCTTCCTTTAAGCATCAGTTTCACATAATGTCAGATATGCTGTATCAGACCTCAAGCTGGTAGTGGCCTCCAATCGAGGATTTCTCCACTAGCTTTTCCCTGATGTTCCAATGATTGCTTGAAGGGTCATGCAGCTATTGATTCTTGGATACGGACTATCCCCCTAAAAAACCGACAGGTGGAGCCTGAGGAATTGCCTTTTTTATTTTTGAGAAACTTTATCCACATCTTGTTTTCTAGCTCTATAGTACCTTTCTGATCAAAGTTCTTGTATCAAGTGTAAGGGTACTGATGATTTGTCTACAAGCAGTGTTCCGTGAAAAAAGAAAGTCAGATTTTAATCATCCCTCCTGAGGATTATTATGGTTTAACCCTTTGCCTTTCACTTTTTGCAATGACCCCTGCAGCTATAGGGCTTGAGTACTGACTGCTAATGCCAGCAGGTGTGTTGCCTCAAGCTGGGCTGTCAAAAGAAAATTGACACAATTAACCAAAGCCTGGAATGGCCAGTCCTCTTCTACTGATTGATAGATTTTGTTGCTTTTAGTGGTACATGAACATGTAGGTGTTAGCCCTTGATACAAAAAATTTCGGCTGCTCACTATTCACAACAACACCAATCCATCTGGTCAGTTGTATGTTTAAGAATTGCTTTGTAAAAAAGTCTTACCTACCATGTGTTATGTCCGGCCACCATATGAAAAACACATTGAGCTGGTATCTAGTGCACATCTAGAAGGCTACATGGTAGACAGGGAGCTGTGTATGGGATAATGTGTCCTGTGTTTCCCCAGTTGTATATCAGGTTACCTGTCATTGTCCCCACACCACACACCTGTACACAGTAAACATGCCGTGTTGCAGGTGAACACGTCCTTCTGGACTTAAGTAGCCGCTAAAGCGCCAGGTGTCGTATTTTATAATGCCTTGCAGCAGAGCAAGTGATAAAAGCACTTTTGTCTTTTGTGAAGTCACGAACAACATGCTGGACCCATTCTTGTGAAAAACATCATTAGTTTGTATTATATAAGATATGTGTTGGTGAACGGTATGGTTGAATTGTGTATAGACTATCCATTGGTACTTAAGGTGTGATATGCATGTGTATACCAATGAAAGTGGAAATTGAATGTTGCCTGTGAATTCCAAAATACAGTTGCAGACAGGAGTGGTGCTTGTCTAACCCTTATCAGAATGTTTGGGAAAATACTAGACTAAGTGCACATATGTGTACAGATATTTTCCTAAAGTACAGCCTGCAAATGCCATCAAATGTTTGGCATTTTAAAATTTGATTTTTAACTTACTTTGAAGTAATGTATACTTCAGATTATATTCTTCAGTTGTTAAAATTATCCTTCAAAAGACTGTGGGCTGTTGAGACCACAGTGAAATGAGAAAGTGTTTGATTTATGCTCGTTAGTGACTGTTATATTTATCAGTTGGGGCATAACGTAATGGAGTAATGTTATGACCTTGGTTCTTCAAAATTAGTTTGGACAGCTTTGTCCACGTGGTATTTTTGTTGTCTCAAATTGCTTCAACCATTTTACCAAAGCCAACTTGTTTTTCAAGCAGACTGTTGAGAGAATAATGACAAATATCGGTCATCTTTTGTGAAGACGTAGCATTACCTGGCTAGAGTTGAAAATGAACCGTCCTCGATCCTTGTGCGTCAATTGTTTACTTTGTTAAATCTCCGCATACTGAGGACCGCACGGGTGAAGTCACATGCAAACAAGAAATCAGATCTCTCTCGTCGCCTTTCAAGCCAATTTCAGACCACATCGAGCATGAAGTCTTTTGAAACATTTGCATCTATGATTTCCTAACATGAGGAGACAGCCACACTTTCTGCACGATACGCTGTGCACGGCGGAGGTCTGCTATTGCAAACACCTCGCCGTGCTCGATCTGGGTGTCACCACCACCACCAAATCACCCAGGATGCGACCAGTTCGCTATGGAACATACGAACCCCTCCCTTTGTGGGTGCAGGGCAAAGGTACATACCTCACTCCTGGGGTGTTTTTGGTTGCTTAAGTTTTACCTTCCTAGCTACAAAGGTCTTGCTTGTTGTCTAAAAGTAAGGTCCGTACAAATGGGAGATCATCAGCTATGGTGACACGTTTGGGGTCAGTCTCTGTTACGCGCGTGTTGTATTGTAAACAAGCACCTAATTCAGTAACTGTTTTGAGTGTACACACAGACTAAGATGTGTATCTAAATCAATCGAATAGCATCTCCAACAGTGATATAACATACCACTATGCGAGGAATCATTGTGTTGATGACAGGACCCTTTCCTAGTCCACACAGCAACATATTTCTGAAGAATTCTTCGACTTGGGGAATGCCGCCAAGGTTTTTCTTTTTGAATGTTTCGCAGCAGAGGTAACTATACATGTATAAGTATGTAGTCCATAAAGTCTTGATTTCACTTGCCTAAGATTTCAAAACTCACCAGAATACATGTACATGTAACACCTACGCAAAGGTCATACACACTTTTGTTTCCTAGACCTCTGAATTTTTTTTGCAACTGAAACAAATAATGCACTGTTAACAGTAAACAGGGCTAGCAACACCAAACGTAAATACTTTCTATTTTATGTGGGACACTGTATCTGCTGGATTGAAGTCCGATCGCTGTACTTGAAGGTGTCTTGGTTTGGTTTCTTGGATTAGTAAAACACAGCTATTATGGCACAGCCAAGGTGTCTGCATGGCACAGCGTGGAGAAAGCTGCCACAGTAAAGCAGCTGGTGTTACAGTGTTAGAAGTCCCTTGAGTTTATTGTTTTGACTTCAGGAGAGTGGAACATTTTGTAAATCTTTGATAGTTCTTCTGTTACTGTCATCATGCACAAATTCTGGGTAGCAGTGCTGCAGAAAGTTGCAGGTTCGTGTATTACGGTTTCTGTACACAATGTTCTTGTTGATCCACCATTTTGAAGCATCCTTTTGTTAATAGGTATATACCTTTCAGACTTGACTTTGAACTTTTTATCTACCTGAATGTGTGAAGACCTGTGATACAGCATGTATGTTAACTTATAATAAGTCTTCACAGTTTGGGGTCCCAGGTGTTAATGTAGATATGACCTTGAGAGCAGACAAGCTGTTAGACACCTGGGTAGGATATTCCGTGGTCCTGCGCAGTTTACTTTATCCTGTTGCTCATGCCTGAAAAGGCTTCGTGTGGAGTTGTCAGCTTTAGAAGTTCTTAAAGTTGTTAATAGTTCTATTATGAAAGCATAGCCCTGGGGAGAATGCATATGTGTGTATTTAAGTACAAATGTACGTCGCTAATGGTAATCACTGACTTAGGATGGTTTCAGCTTGGGTCACGTTTCCCTCTTCAATGAGGAGACATGCCAAATAGATCAATACATTCCCCACCCAGGGCAAATAGACTTGTCATTCAACAGGAACAAAATGTCAACATGTAGGACTAGAATGGTGACCCTTGTTCTGTTGCAGGTGCTGTTAAGTACAAATTAGATGCTAGATTTGGCCAGCATAAATGTCTGTACAGTCAAGAGAAGAAAGAATTCAATGATGTTGTTTGAACGCAGGCTACATGCAGTTAACAGTGCACATCCCAATTCTACCACACAGCACAAAAATGATGAAAATGATGAAGGGGTTTTGAGGGTCCATGTTTGAGTTTACAGCTCTCATAATCTGCTGCAAAATACTGGCATGGCTGGAAAGTATAAGAAGTGGTGCTTTTTGTTGAAAATTGATTTTAGGCTCAAACCTTACTTTATTACCATGATTTAATATAATGGAGCAAGAGGCTATTAAAATCAAGTTACCTTTTCACTTGATATCTGTGTATGTCCCAAATCCCTAACATGTCACACTTCCCTCCCCATGTACAAATGTATTTAACATTACACATACCCTGAACTATGATGACCTTTTGTGGAGTCCAAACGTTGTACTTTGTTTGTCAGTATCGCCTGGTGCAGCCCGCGGCACCACCCCGCCCCTACAGAAGGACCAGCGGGGGAACCGGCAGGTCCACACGCCCTCCACGGCATACGTGTCAGAGCTGGGCTTCAACTCAGCGCCACAGCGGAACCAACATCATCAACAACAACAACAACAGCAACAACAACAACAACAGGTATAACAACATAGGGAAATCCTACCGTGCTCAGGCAACCATACTCTTTCTTTCTCGTACAAAATTGGTTTGCTGCATTGTTTCTTTCTCTCTTTTTTTGTCTTTTTTGGAAACCTTGCCTGTCCCTTCAAGATTTTTCCTGTTTTTTTTCCTTTTCCTTTCTCAGTTTCTTGTCATATTAGATGTTTCCTAACATTTTTTAAAGTTTACAGATAAAGTTTGATACCATAATTTCTGTGGGCATGCATTTAAGAGTAATATATCAGCTGCCTAAGCAACACATTGCTATATGAGTCACAATCTACATAAACCAGAATTACCCAAGTCTCATCATCTTCATTTAACTTCATGTTACCATGGTTACAGGATCCCATGAAAGATGAGATGAGCTCCCATAATGCACGGCACACCCAGTCAGCTGGGGCCTTGTCGTCACGGCAACAAAAAGGAAACTACCTACCAGGTAAGTTTTTGAAGTCTCCTCCAAAAGTAGGGACAAGTTTCCTCTACAGAAAATAAGTGCAACTTGGTCAGGTTCTGATGGATGCCCTGCACTACTGAAAATAATCAGTAGGGGGCACTTCAGAGAAAGCAGGCAGTTGTTGGAAGGGATGACTGAAGTGAAAGAGGTAATCTGGTAACTATAACTTAATTATGCTGTCAAAAGAACGGGGTTGCAGAATCTCTTGTTGTCCATAATCAGAGTGACCTTAGGATTGACCTCATCCCCCACGGAGGGTAACCAGACATTCTCAGTCCTAGGTCTACAAAACAGTAATTAAAACAACAATACACCTGTATTAAACACTACAATACACCTGTATTATACAGGCTTCATCTCTGTGGTTACCTCTGCCTGGGTGGAGCTATTGATTGTGTTCATTCTCTGTTGTGTCCGAATCTGATATATAGTGCATAGCTTGCTGTTTGAGTTGTCAAGTAGAGAAAATAGGGCACCATGGAAAAGTGACTGCAGCTGTGCCATTGCATTGTTTGTTGTGTAAAGTCCAACGTTAGGAGTACATGTAGTAGCAAGGAGAGGGAGGACCAGTGTGCATGTCGATGTCGTCTTGGGGGTGGTGGAAGAAACAGAGTCCCTGCAGTAAGGGTTGTCGAGTTCGTTGTCTGTCTCATCTCTAAGTGATTAAGATTGTACAAGGTTGTAAAGCTGTGTTTCGGGTGAAAATGGAAAATCATATTTTTAACCTCTTCACATATCAATGTGTACTGACCTGTCAAATGCATGCCATATGCACCAGTTTGTTTCTGTGTACCCTAAAAGAACTGCCACTGCTGGGCTATGTTCAAAATGTGATTTTCAAAAAGAGAGTCAGCATTTGCCTGTGTCTTTTGCATTATATCTAGACTATCCATTATGTCTCTGTCAAGCTGCTTTCAAATGATATCATAGTAATCAGCCATTGTAAAGCTTAGAATAAATAGTCCACAATAACCTGACTCTGAAAGATGAATGGGGATATTGCTAATATTAAAGATTGGTTCTCATTTTCCCTAGGTGACAGGGTCATCTTCGCAGAGAGCCCTTCTGCACCAGGTATTCCTATTGTGTACAGGACACAGGAGGAGAGAGCCAGCAACCCAGACAGGCTCAACCTAGACAGGTCAGTATTTACAAAATGCAAGCTGTGTATTCTCTACCCATGTATCTGTACTTGTGACAAACAGAGTTGTATTGAGATGGAGAATTTGGTTCAAATTTGCATTTTGATTGTGTGGCCCAGTTGTTGTCAGGTGCACTGTCAGTCTGTGTTAAAAAATTCAGGTTGCTTATTTCTTTACACTACTCATGACAAAATTAATCACTATGGAAGAGTGTCAATTTATTACCCATTCCTGACTTGTAGTAGACACCACACCAGGACTTGAAATTCTTTTTTTGTGCACCTAAACCTAAACAATTTAGGTGCACAGGAAAAAATTTGGGAGCACGACATAAAATAAAGGTCCAATACAAAACCATACTGTTTCCTAAATGTAGAATGTACCTTTATAATTGTTACAGGAGACGGCTGACAGTCTGTCCTATCTTGGAGGGGGAGGAACACCTGAGACTACTCAACCTTCAGCACAACTTGATCTCCAAGATCCAGCACCTCTCCAACCTCAGGAGGCTCATCTTCCTGGATCTGTATGATAATCAGATAGAAGAGATCACCGGTCTGGCTGCGCTCAAGTCCCTCAGGGTGCTGATGCTGGGGAAAAACAGGTGAGACAGACCTGTGAATAGTTTCATCAGGTGGGTAAGTTACTGAATACAGAGACTCTTATTACACAACCTAGTGTTTTATTCCAGTGAGACAGACACAGGCAACTTGCACGATTGCACATGTATAGTCATAAAAGAATTGAAAAATAATGATGGGGATGCTTGCAGGTTGGTTTGTATAATTTTGAGCCTATCAGACAGTCACTTGATTGACAGTTGGAATGCTCCTGCTTAGTAACAGTTGCCACGGAGACAGATTAATGATGGTTGCTAGGTCACATTTTGTGGTATCTGGGATAACTATCAGCACAGATGACAAGTCTTTCGTTCATTTGATGATAAAAGGCTCCTGTGTACATCCAATTAATTACAGCATAAATTACAGTCCTTGATAGTATGACCTGTTGCTACCTTTTTTTTTTGCAATGACCTATGAAATATAATATTTTAGCACTCTACAGAAAATCTTATACAGTTACAGAGTTGTATAGGTAACCCGGGACATCTGAAAGATCAATAATCTTTCCTTTCAATGTTGTACAAAACTTACTTGCCTTTCCTATAAAGGGAGCATTTTTCTGAAACAATTTACACTCTATGATAACATGAAGAAACACAGTTTGTTTGTCTAGGGTCTGAACTTCTCTTTCTCTTTCAGGATCAAGAAAATTGCTAACCTGGACAATCTCCAAAAACTGGATGTCTTAGATCTCCATGGAAACCTGGTGAGTATTACAGCTAAGCATTGGCCATACCAGGGTAAAATGTAGTTGTATCATGCTCCTTGCTAATTGCCTCAGGTATTGTTGCTACATTAGAAAATGGAAATTTTGTTTAAACTGAACCGTATATGATCCACTTACTAGTAGGTTTTGTAGAGTTATCAAAGCCTGAAAATTGGGATGAAACCATGCTTACACCTTTCAAGACAACTTACAAGTACATGTATCTTCATCGTTCTCCCCTATTGCAAATGCCAGGGCAGCCATAGATCATTGTGGTGACAAAGAAATGGTGCCTATACAAATGTATTTCATAGGTCAATTAACCTGGTCGTTTGGCAGACAAGGCTTCCAGGGTGAATAATATACAATGCCAGATCTGAGTAGAGTAACAAAAGAGAGAGATTAGGGAAAATGATGGGTATATTGTCTATTGTCTCTGATTTATCTTGCAATGTCGTGTCTGTGTATTTAACTCCAGGAAACAAAGGAGTCAAATGTCTTACATTTGATTTATGTTAGTTCTGCTTTCAATAAAGTACATTCTATATGAAGTTTGTTATTAAAGTTTTGTTGTTTTCTCCCTTTCAGATAAATAAGATAGAGAACCTTCAGCACCTGAGTGAGCTGAGAGTGCTGAACCTGGCAGGGAACAGTATCATCCATGTGGAGAACCTCAGTGGCATGGACTCACTCGCTGAACTCAACCTACGCAGGAATCAGATTGTTAATGTGGTAAGGACATCCTACTGTCATATTGTCTGGCTGAAAACATAATGACTGAATCTGGCATAATGACTACAGAATGTTCAAATGTATTAGAATTGACTGAAAAAAACAATACCTACACATGACTTAGTAGTAGTAGTGGTCTACCCTGAAATCACCATGGCAAAAAAATGATGTAGGATTGGTATAGTTTAGCTGTTCACTGTTTCTAAATTACGTATATGTTATAATTTATAAAGATTGCAGAGCTGTGAAAAGTCAATTCTGCAGCATATAGAAGAATGCTTTCTTTAGTGCAAAGTTAAACGCTCTTGCTATATAGTATAAAAATAGTTATGAGAATCATCTGCATGTTACAATTTTGCATATTATCCACATGAATGCCCTATTAATGTAAAGCACCCATCCTAAAATACATCTGTGAACCCACCCTAATATACATGTAGTAAATTCAGTTGCCTTTGGTGCATGCAGAGAAACATTGTTACAGCCTAATGTGACCAAGATAGATTATATGGGTGTACATCATGTCAGTTTCGAGGCAACCACAATTTTCCATGCACACGAGATCTTGGCATTCACAGGTCATTGTTGTAGAAGAAAGGGCCTTACTGTTGATCCAGCCCTATCCAGTGTGAACTGAGATATGACCCTGTTCAGGTTCATGTATGACTTACCATAAAGATCAGCTTTCTTGAAACAGAACAATAGCTTTGTTCATGTCTCGACTTTGAAGGAAGGCATTGTATCATCACAGTGGAAGCCAGGCTTTTTCTTTAAAGTAAGCAGCTGCTTGGGTTACTATGCAAATAAGACCAAAAACTCTGAGCAGTTTCCTCATGTTTCCATGTATATCACATACATTTTGGGACTGCCAGGCTCTACATGTACTCATTACCTATGCCTGAGGTGGGCTTTGTGATGGGTAATGTGGTTTGATTTTTGTAACTCCTATAATGTCCATTGTTGTGCAATGTTTGACTGGGAAATTCTGTTGACTGGAATGTCATGACTGAGACTTGAATTAGCTATCATGGTATGTAACTGCACAAGAATAGAGAACTCCAGCCAGTATACAGTCTACCTACCAATGTGGAACATGCATGCCATCAGGTAGGCTTTTCTCTGGATCCAGAGAAATTATATTTTACCTCTGTTGAGCACATGTTTAACCTTCGTGATTGATTTTTTTTTAAGGAATGGGAGGTGAAAATGTTCCACTGTCTACTTGTATTTGTATCATGCATTCTAAAAAGTATGGAATTCAAGATCACATGTTGTGGGAAATTGATGAAGAATGTGTACTATACGTCTCAAAAGGTCATTTGTTGTGGGTAAATATAACGAAGATAACGGTTATAAGAAATATTTTGTGTGTCTGAAACCTTAGGTACATGACTGTATCCCTTACTGTGTGCCAGCAGCACTGCCACGCCTCAGGTGGTCCCTTCTAATCTCCTCAGCTGGCACACCACAACCATGTCTGACCCAATCTGGGCACATGAATAATTTCATAACCTACTTGTCTGGGTGAAAGGAATCATCCTGGAATGTAGTTATGAATATTTCATCCATAGCAATCATGGTGCCACAGTCATGTAATTCTGGGGACGTTTTACTACAATTGCTTCTCTGTGACCTTGTAGAAGGTTGTTGGTCTTTAATATAAAATACAGAAACATAATTTGGCAGATACCAAGACATGCTGTGAGTTACTTACCAAGAAAGGTATAAAGTGTAGTGCACACCTTAAATAATTGCTTTCTTGTTGTTTAATTATATTGATTTATTATGTACTTGTGAATGGTACTGAAGGATGTTTTTGACAGGTATGTAAGTGATAAAGTCTGGGTGGGCTCTCCCAATGGATTCCCATTCAGCACCCAGGACAGATTTTTCTGACACCTCCTGTCAAGCGTGATATCATTAATGATCAATAAATGGGGTGATTTGGGGGGGATTGTGCTGGGATCTCTTATATTACATGTGGCAGTATGCATGGCTGGATGTGTGTTACGGGTAATGCTATGTGTGAAACCTATGTGTTCCTTTGTACCCACAGACAGAGGTAGACACCCTGCCCAGCCTACAGAGACTCTTCCTCAGCTTCAACAATATATCCAGGTAAGTGAACACATGTTCTGCAATCTAGGCAAACAGTATGTAACATGTACATATGCTGGTAAATTGTATAATACTTTTTGATATAGCACAATCTATTTGTACTTCTTGCTTTTACTTTGTATTCAGGTTTATTCCTGATATACATGACATGTAATACTATAGCGTTCTTACATTTTACAGTATCAGTATATATTGTCACAATTCTTGTAGGACTGAACCTTCAAATTCAAGTGTGCATGGTGTATTAGCCTGGCAGCCTCATGCAAAGGAGAGAATGACCAATATATTGTATAACATGTAACAAAAGGCATTTGAAGCTGTTCTTTCCAACTTCATGCAGAAAGAGTACCAACCACCATATTCCTAACATGTTGATAATGATCATTTTTTTGTCCGTTGGGTTTGATGGGGTCTCTATTCATCTGCTGTGAAGAGATAGCCCCGCCATTTCTTTATTACAAGCCCCTGCACTGGTTTCATTTCTTGTTATTGATTTTTTTGCCTCCATGCCTTTTCATACAAATTGATGTGGCAGCTTGGGAGCTTTGCTGGTCAGATACTGGTAATGGCTTGAACACCAGCCAACCTCAGCTGGGAAAATAGATGGAGTCCAGAACCTTATATTTAGATAAGAGTGTGATTTCAGTGTCTGAGTTTGAATTACCAGTAATGATCATATTGCTAATAGATGTTATCTTCATGATAGAGTATTTTGTACCTGGTTGTCTCTATCTTCTAGTGAAATGTCACAGAGATATTGAAATCAGGAAAAAAAACACTCGATGTAGAAGTATGAGGGTACCCTAAATCTAATCGCATGGTGCTTGGATTTCTCCCCAAAGAAAGATAGTGCAAAAACCTAAGAAGCGGTGATTGAAGACTATTCAATTGATAAACAACAGCATGACTGGGTTAAGATTTGACAACATTTCAAAGCATAATTGGTACAAAATGCAGTGAACACTTCTTGGGGCAACCCATTCCATAAATCTAGTTCTTTGTGGAAGCCACAATTACCACAGTGAATCAGTCATCTGTTGTTAAACCCATGTGCAATGTTCTGAATAAGTGCTTCTAGCTCAATCAGTCGAACAGCATCAATGTTTCCTAATGCAATAAATTTGTTTCCCTGGGAAGTTGGGGTAACACCAGGGTTCTTCTGGCTTGTATCACTTGTGCTCTGATTCATTCTTAGACTCACGCATGACTTGGTTGAACCATATTAACCTTCAGCATGCTAAGGTAGCTGTTTGGCACCAACTTTAGATTGGTTATGCATGTCTCAGGTTAGGAAGCAGGGAGAAGGTAATACTTAAACCAAGAGGCAAAATGGGATGTTTTATTTTGATACATTTTTGTGAGCTTAACAGTTTCATACTACCACTGCCAACTGCCCAGAATTTTCTGCTTCAAACAAAACTAAGTACTAGCATTGTCCTCTGCATCTTAATTGTTCTTTCTTATTTAGATTGTAGAAACAGGTATTTAAAAGTTTTAGGATAAGGTACAGTCACTGTGGTGGTAATGATATCAGAGAGAAATACAAGGCTTGGTGCTGGTTATGTCATCTCCACTGTACTGGTGAGATAAATTGCAGGTGACCCGTGCCTCCGTGCTTTCAATTTGTATTCCGTGAAGCAGGCAGGCGGGGATAATTCCATCCTGGTGGTTCCCATTGATTTTTCTCCTGTCAGACTTCTGTGTTGTTGAATATGTGGGACACTGGGTTATATTAAGGATGGAGAAATTTCCCGGCGCTTGCATCTCTACTCATTTCTTCCCAGGTCAGGCATGTCAATGGTTAGATATAACATATTGCGCAATTTTTTGGGGGGCAATATTTGAAAACAGGCCAGCGTATCCTTAAGGGTCTCAATTTGATATCCTGTCTATGTTGGGTAATCTAGTATATCTGAGCTGGCTGCTAACTTTACTGGTATCAGCAACATTGTCGGCAGTTATTGGGGAGATATTTAGTAATGTTGTGGAGGTCACAGGTCTACAATGCAGTGCCTAGGGTATTAATGTCTCTTCTTGCTGTAGGATTCACTTATAGTGGGGCAAGATGGCAGGTTTGAAATATACATGTACCTCTAGACCCATCTTATTAACACTTCTGATAAATGTACTGCTAGACAGACAGTTTTTTTCTCTTTTCCTTGCAAACAACATGTGTTTTTTAAAATTTTGTTGCTGTAGTTTTGATGACATAGCGTGTCTTGGTGAGTCTGCATCGCTGTCGGAGGTATCGTTGGACGGGAACCCGCTGGCTCAGGAAGCCTTCTACAAGCAGACGATCCTCAAACACATGGTGCAGCTCAGGCAGCTGGACATGAGGAGAATATCGGTCAGTACTCACCATTTCTTTTAACATTACATAACCGGTAAACTGGCTGGAGGTTTAACATGCCAGTTTTGTGCTTTGCTTCCCTTTCCACTAGACAGCAATTGCTGACTAACCAAAATTGGATTGTGTGACCCTTGATTTTGCAATTACAATATGATGCACAATGTTTGAATATGATTTAAAAGACAAGAGACAACTTTAAACATAAAAAAATTTGTTCTTTCATAATGTATGAAATTCGTTGAGTGATCTGCCAAATTTTTGGTCACTCATCACTCAGTGGTCGCAGCCAGTAAAGGCTGCGTAAGACTGGACTGCTAGGTTTCTACACAACTTTGAAGATTGAAACAACTATGAAATATTGAACAACAAAAAGATACAAAATGTTGTACATCAAATGAACATATATATTTATTATATCCTCTTGTTATGCCAGCAAACAAGTTGTTTTAGGTGCTGATGTTCCATTGATAGTCCTCCTTACCATCAACATGTTTACGTTTTTTGTTCTAAAATTTTCTCATCCAACATATTACAACATTTACATGTAAACAATTTTTTGGCCTCTTGTAATAACACCCAACATGACACATTGTTCAGAATATGGAAACCAAGGGTGCACTAGATTTGTACATTAGAATACTGATCAATACGTTCATGACAAGCTGAACCTTGTTGTTAAAGTCTCTTTGCTTTTAGCCCCACGCATGCCCTCTTATCCTTAGTGGACATTTGAAGCAACCTTACCAAAAACCGTGGAACCGGTTACGTATGGTTAGTCACCTGCACCTGGGTGCTTAACCTTCAGCCTGCTAAGGTAGCCACTTGGCACCAAGTTTGTATTGGTTTTGGGGTTAGGAGCAGGGAGAAGGTTAATAAGTATTCTCTAGTGTAGAGCATCTGTACAGGTGTAGATGTTCTGTCTGTGGCTATGTGTAAAATATGCAAATTAGTTAGTAATGGTGGACACTAGATGTTTTTAAAGCAAACATAAGTCCTTCATTTGCAATATAAACATGTTACTTTGGTCATGGGTACGTAGTCTGAGATTCTCACACAAGCATCTACAGAGTGCATTCACAGTGGGATTTTTTACTATTTGAAGTGCACTAAGTCTGATGTCTCTAGCAACCAAAAAAACACTACATGATCCCCCTTCAAGGGCCATTTAAGAGCTTCTACTTCAAGAGGCCTTCTTGCCAGTTTTTAACAACTTTTGAACCCGACTGTACCAACACGGTATTATGTCAGAGGGGCTTTTATTCCAAGGAAAACAAATTATCAAACAATGCAAACAACTTATTCAAACTTCTAGGTAACTGTTATTGGGCTGGGAAGGTTTGCAGGTTAGTTCCATAATACAGCCTTTCTTCTCCCTAGTATTTCATCCAGTTAACTTAGTTTTTTTGTTATGTGCAGTCACCCAGTTGTACTATTAAGTTCAGAAGCTCAGTTCACTGGACTGTGTCCTTTCTAAGCAGCCAGAGATCAGCTTCCAACCCTTCATTCCAAGCCACCGACTACATGATCCAGACACCCAGTCAGCCATATCATTACTGTGGATCAAATCAAATAGCTGCAATTTGGACTAGTGGTAGTGAGTTTGTGTGTAGAATCAGGATGTCGAACTTGAACTGGGAACGTTACTGTGTGTACCGTCTGCACTATAGATCCTGGGTGATAGGCAACTACGTAAGTTCAAATGTCAGGATAAGACCTTTTAGGCTTGTTGTTTTGGTGCATAGTTGGGCAAGGCTGGGCTTTCATTCACAGTAGTTTAGGAAGGTTGTAGAATAGTTGGGGACATGATTACCACTAGTAGCTAAGCATGTGGGGCACAGGAACTGTAGGTATATGATTTATAGTATCTACAAATATTTTTGTGTATTCAAATTTTGATTAATATGATCAAAATTGAGAAGAAATGAACAGATTCAAGCTCACCATGATCATGAATGTAAACTTTCTATAACGAAAAATGGATTTGCTTTCCTTTTTTCAGGCATATTCACCTACATGTAGATAGAAGAGTGTGATAGTTTATACAGTTATGTTTGGTGTTTATGCATTACTACTGAGTGAGAATAAATATTGTTGAATATATATTTTTCCGTTTGCCAATTTAGGAAGAGGAGAGGCGAATAGCAGCAGTGATGGCACGGAAAGAGGAGGAGAAGAAGAGAGAAACTAACAAGATGGCCGTCATAAAGGTCAGTCACACATACTGGAAAAGTGCTTCATAATGAAATTCTGCTTGAAAAATTTTCTAAAACAAGATTTGGGGCAATTTTCGTGGGATAAGAAATTTTCCAGATTGATCCCAAATTAATTAATGCACCTGTAAGTGGACAGTACAGGTAAGTATATATAATGTATATTATGGGAAACCTTAAATAGTAACAGTAACTGCTTTCTTTTCTCTTGACCTTCTTGCACCAGTTTTTCTTATACATACATATTCTTTAGATACAATATATTCCTGTGTCCGTCCTCTCCACTGTTATGGTCATTCACAGTCTCGAATGAAGGTTCTGATCATTGTAATACAAACAGAGTACATCTTTTCTGTCTGTCAAAATATCTACTTAACTACATTGGAATCAACAACACTTGTTTTGCCTGTCTCTTCAGTAGTGATCATTTGATCTCTTTGTTGATGTTAGCCACCATTTAGAGGGAGGAAAGATATCCAGTTCTTATGGTAAGCTGTCCTGTCCACAGTTCTGTGCTGTATAATGATCATAATCTTTCCTCCTTTCAGGAGAATAGAAAGTTGGCTATCCGCAATGCTGCTAGACAATGGCAGATGACACAATTGCCTGCCTTGTCAAAATCTTCACGGTTCCACCCAGACAACCAGCCACCTGTAAGACCATGTGTGCCAGCCATGATGCCACAGACTTACTCACACATACTTGTGGTTCACTGATGTCCATCTGCAGTTACAATTACAAAACATTTACATTTACCTTCATTCATTGGAAATGAATCGCTCAAACTGATCTGTGGTCAGATTCCAAGAATCTGCATGCTTTTAGTACAGTGAATGCCCGTTGGCATTATTGCAGTGAAAACCATGCTCAGCACTCAGCAAACAATTCCATCTGCTGGTAGTAATGAGTGTACATTTGTGTCGATCAACTGAAATTGAAGCCCAAATTGTACAGATCTTTTTGCCAGGTATCAAATTGGCGTTTTTCTGTTATAAATGACTCTATTTCACCCAATGTCCCTGCTCAAAACAGATGTATTTTGCTCCTTCGTGTTAGTGCAAGCAAGACTTGATTTTTGTCATGGCATCCAATCAAACAACTTGCCCACACATCAAAGAAAATCCAGCTTGCTGGAGAGAAAACTGGCATCTGTGAGCCACAAAGAACTTAAGGCTGTGGATGTTCCCTTGGCGTAGGTTGTCTTTACCTTTCCATGGTTCTGCCCAAGACATACAGTTCCCAGGGTTTTTTCTACCCTACCCAACTACATGTTAGCAGTAGGAAGATTAACCCAGGAAAACTAGCTTCTGGTGTGGTCAGTAGAACAGTGCAGGTTTGAACATAAGTCTACTGTCAGATTGTAGGTTATTAATCTTCCCCAAGTGTTCTGAACTGTGGAGTGAACTAAGTGTAGATCAGACCCAGACTGGAGAGACTGTTGATCCATACTAACATCCAGGTTTTATACCAATTCCTCACATTCATTGAAGACCCCTCCTAAAACTGGAAAGTTCAGCCTAACATGAACTTAGCGTCAAAGAGGTGGCAGAATCGTGAAAAGGTCCATATTTTTCACAACATTCTGCTGAGTAGTGTGAGCCCAGTACTGACAGATTGGTGATGTTGTGTTCCAGGAGAAAAGAAGACTTGCCATCAACAACGCAGCCAGGAACTGGGAGGCACACCAGTCTACTACCCTTTCGAAGATTGGCCGCTTCCAGCCTACGCCACAGAAGGATGCGGCCAGGAAGAGAGGTAGCCAACCACAGGACGAGGAGAACAGGAACCTACCGCCAAACTGGCAGGACACGTCGTCAAAGTGAGGGACTCAAACAGTTTCTGTGGATCTCAAACAGTTTTTGTGATCTTTCCAGAAGGGCAGATATTTCATGATCATACTTCAAAATTGGAACAATGTAGCCCTTTCTGGAACTGGTAACATTATAAATACATGATGCTGTTTTCAGCATTTGTGTCCAAAGTTTGTGTGAGGACTGTGATCATTTCCTGCAAAAAAAAAACTGAAGGAAGGAAGGAAGGGAGGACTGACTTTCTGTTCTTTCTTACAGAAGCAGTCAGGATAGCTTATCTGGGGATGTCTGGGTCGCAGGGGAAGGGGCAGAGGGCAGAGGTGAAAGGGCAACATCCCAGTCATCCTTCAGGAGTGAGTCACAGACATCTGTTAGGTCTACTGACAGACCAAGGTGAGGAAAACAGACATGGTCAAGTCAGAACCATACAAAGGACTACTGATTACCGGTAACCTATTGCATCATAATTGTAGTTATTGATCAGAAGTTAGGTTGCAATCAATACCTAAAAAAATAAGTGCTGTGAGATTCAAATTTGAACATTTGCTGACAGTTGCCCACTGATATCGCCACAGAAGTCCAGACAGTATATCTAACGACATCGGCCAGTCGCACCTGGCGGAGCTGGAGGGGGAGGTGCTCCACCTGTACGGCGCAGGTGCGCTGGACTCCCTGGACAGGAACTGGGGCATCCAGGCTGCTGGCTCTGTGACCTCCGTCTCCTTCCATTTCATTGACTTTGACCACATCTCCAGGCAGCTACACAAGATCCGCAACAGGTTCCCCAATGTACAGGTGGGAGGTTCACATCTGGTTTGATATATATAAGAAGATAGATAAGATTGACCTATCAATAATAATTCACTTAGCAATTGACTTGCCACTCGATATAAGCAATGACTGACTTTTTGTTCAGTTAGACACATTACCGGCAACCTTGCAAACTGTTCTGCCATCTTCCTCTCCAGACATTGATATTCAATGAGACAAACATCAGGAACCTCCAACAGTTCAACACTCTGGCATCGCTGCGTCGTCTCGACAACCTGACGGTCGTGCCAGAGGGAAACCCTGTGACTCAGTTCACCCTCTGGAAGCCGTACGTGCTGTTCCGTCTGGCGCATTTCTCTCTCAGGAAAATCAACGACACAGAGGTAAGCACGTTTTCCTCAGGAATGTTACTTGTGTCTCAACTCTGTAATGTGTTGTTGTTGATGTCGTTGCATGTATTTTGAATCCAGAATGTCTAGTGTTTTGCACAGTTTGTGAAACAGTGACAACTGATGTTAAGGATAGTGTGCATGTGTAGCAGTATTCTAGTGAGTGTCTGTGGCAGTTTTGTTGCTCATGACAGACAATATTCTGACCATTCTTCAACCTTGACAGACAAAGTTGGTGTGTTATAGTATGGTGTATTATAGTCACTGTATAGTTTAAGGATTAAAATACTATAACACTCTCCACCTGTCCCCAGGTGACTGCCTCGGATATGGTGAATGCAGAGAAGATGTTTGGAACCCTGTCTCATATCACCACCTCCCAGCTTCCACAGTCCAGACTACTCACTCTCCTGGGAGAAACAAGGTTTGGACCATTTTCTTCACCCTTACCTTTGCCTAGTCCCACCCTCAGTTTGATGAGGGTCGAGGACCATGGTAGCCTCCAGTACCAGCTGCCTCCAGGCTTTTCTGTTGTATACTCTCTATGTGCCCAACTTGGGCTATTGGGTTTGTGTCTTTCTAGAATGTTACATTTCATTATATAAGAACATTGGGTCTTAGGTCTTAGATGTGCATGTCACATTTTGGCTTGATTTTTAGTATATCTAGTCTATCTATAGTTTGAATGCGAGGTGATGTTTTGTAGGAGAAAGAAGCTGGGCATGGTGAACGAACGGTTCAGGAAGTCGGAAGGTGAGGACGGGAAGAGCGAGCGAGCATCGGAGTCGGTGGGACGGGCAGGTCTGCAGTACATGTGTGAGGACCTGGCCAAGGACAAACTCAAGGTCAGATTCTGGTGTGCTTACTGTGGTTGGTGCTCGTTTTTCTAAGTACAGTCATTCTGTACAAGTGACCACCTCTGCATCTCAGTGTAAGGGCTGCCTGGCCATTGTGGCCACTTTTTGGTGGTCCCTTAGCTTATTTTTCCCATTGGCCCAATCATTTGGAAACATGTCTATAGTGGCCACCAGTGTGCTGTAGTCCCTGGAGTGATCGCCACATTTCACTGTAACTGGTAAAGCTATAGCGTTTGAAACATGGTCATCTTTGTGCTTCAGACTACTTGTGATGGTTTTGTCTCATCAAGGTTTGTATGCTGTATACTAGTACAATGTAAGTGATACTGCATCTGCATTCAGCTAAATCATAAAAGGGACTGCTCTCACTTTTACACATCCACAACCAAACTATTGTCTATCCTGTCCTGTAGGAACAGACAGCCAGGACCAAGTTCTCCCACGCGTACGTTAAGGAGCTGACTAAAGAAGCCACCATCGGGAACAAGAAACAGCAGGCAGTCCAGCAGGTGTGGCAGTACCTGTTCAGGGAGATGGTGCAGAAGTTCATCCATGACATGAGAGACTCACACAGCTACATGAGAGAACTCATGGAGGACTTCGAAGGGAAGAAACAAAGTTGAGAGTGGACCTCTAGATACATCTGCAACTTAAACTGCTGCTCTCCTCGGATTTAACGTCAAAGCCAAGGTTTTACATCTAGCTGACGAATATGTTGCTATCTTTGTAATTTCGTTAGAAATATATAAATCATACCAACATATCAAACTAAAATCATCTTCAACACGGTCATCTTCTGAACAGTTTCTTTTGAAGAGAGTCTGGAATGCATCAGAGACAAGATGTCAGAGACACAGGTTTTGTGGAATGGTCCTTTCAGATATAAAAAGAGCTTAGTTTTTAAGCTTTCATTTACATAAGGTATAAAACTGTCTGCTGATCAGTGTTCCCGCCAGGCGACGCCCAAAGGGTGTCCCAACCGGAGGGCCACAGGCCGAAGGCGGGAGCTTGCTAGGGGGGTCCGGCGGCATCCCCTGGGAAATTTTTTACCCTCTTAAATGCCATTTCCCACATTCTGAGAGGCAAACACTTGTTGAGTAAAGGTAAGTTCAATGCCAATCAAACCACAGACTTGGAAAAATTTGGCATTATCATTTTTTTTCTGGGACGGCCTCCTAGATCCTCTCGGGCTTAGGCCGTCTCCAGCGGGAAGAGGGCGTCAAAGGACGGTCGGACGGCCGTCTGGCGGGAACACTGCTGCTGATGCATTTAACCTTCATCATGCTAAGCTAGCCATTTGGCACCACATTTATATTGGATATGGCATTAGGCAGCAGGAAGAGGGTCAAGCAAACTTCGTCTCTTTTTCGAACATTGTAGTTAGTTGAAGGACGTGGATGTAATGGGTTACAGTGGTCATCATTAGATGCAAAGTCTTGGCTTCATGGCAGACGCAACTATGCAAGTCTTTTAAAGTACCTATTCTACTCCATTCACTGCTGATGTAACCACTAGTAATGTAAGTTCATTTTAGACTAGATAAACTAGCTCTTTGACCACTGCACTATTCAGGGATTAACGGTAAGATATTAGTATAGTGGAGGACGTTTTAAAACCTCCTTCATAATGTGTGCATTTTGCACTTATGGTATACTACAGAAAAGCACAGATTCACAATATCTTTGAAAAATGACAATTGCTGCTACTATACGGTGGAACATGTATATATTATAATGATTATAATATATGATAGAAGATATGTGATGTGCAGTGAGAACCTTGTAAAATGTTCTGAAGAAAACGGTACTAATACCGACCCTCCTGATTTCAACAATATTACATAGCATGATTGGAATCACATGTAACATAAAATCTAAAAGTTTTTTTGAAAGGCTAGAACCTGGTATCTTTAATTCAGTACAAACTCGACAGTATTCAAGGAAATACTGGTCAGAATTTGATATGTCAGCAATATCAATGTTGATGTTACATTCATACAAGTACACAGTATTCTTTGTTATCATATTAATATTTTCTTTTACACTCCCTTTGAAAGTTCTGATGGAGATGACATTGTTTTACAGTAAGTGTGTTGGAAAAGTTGTAAGAAATTGTTTTTACAGCATGCCTAGCATGGATCGTACTTCACTTCTGGTGTAATAAAATTTGAAGATTTGAATTCACTTCACTCTCATGACTCACTCACTCACTCACTCTCATGACATATCAATTCATCATTGTGGTCAAATATTTCTACTCTCAACCTCAAAGTAATGTTTTATTGTTAGCTGCAAAGTACACAAAGTAATCTGTGTTGTGAAATGTAGCTGCTGTTGTAATTTGTGTAAACCAACACTGATATTTACGGTGGAGTGTGGAAAAAAGATAGAAAGACGGGTAATGTCCATGGTGCTGATCACGTCATCGGACAGGGAACCGTCCCTGAACTTCTACTGCAACCTGCGAGGTGGCGCTTCTGTGCTGACCAGTTTACATCATGACTTGCACATTGAGTGCCAGCACTTCTAGTTTATATGTTCATTCTCACAGAGATGAATTTGAATATGCATTGCTAATACTATACTTAGTTTTTAAAATGAGGGCCGTGGGTGCAACTTTCTTGTCTCTCTTCGAGGTTAAGTATATTGGACATGGGAGGAGATGAGAGGTGCCCTCTCTGGATCGGTCTTCTGTGTGCTGACATCGATGGAGCGTTCTGATGGTCTGTAGAGAGAAAATCAATCCGTGAATGCTCCGAATCACACGATGTAGTTTTCAGGTCCACTAGAGGGACACCCTGGTCATAATGGTGAAATATTCGTGGTTAAGGTCAGGGTACGGTTTAGGGAAGTTCTATGTCACTTCGCGCTGCCTTTCAGATCTACTTGTCACTTCGGTGTAGCTTTTATTGCCTGATAAGCCCAGGTTGCCTGTATCCTCACCCTAAAACGGTGACTTTCCAAGCGATATGAGCACGACTTACCCTGTGTTGTAGAAGTAGATGGCGGGGACCATAAGGACCAGTCCGCCCAGAGAGAACCAGGTGGCGTTGCCGGTGTTGAAGTGGAAGTGGAACGGGTCCTCTTCAAACAGGGTCCAGAAGAGGAACCCTAGCGGTGTCACGAGGGACTACAGCGGGGTAGAACCTCAATATTAAACCGATACAAGAACGGCAACTATTTTCTTTTTGTAATTACACATCGTTAGCCTGTGTGCCGTCCTAGTTACTTTTTAGGCAATATCACCAGGCTAACACAGGCCCCGACTACATTCCACTTCCATCATTATCAATGCTGATCAAAAGCACACACAACATTTAGCACTCTTGTAGTATTGCACATTTTAAAACTCCTCCTGCCATAATCGTTAAAAGTGCACTAATTATTACAAAAACGCAAAAACACCGAAAATGAGCCGGATCCTTTCATCTGCTTTGAGATTAGTCCACCACTCTATGGAAGCAGGACGGGGTACGGGAAGCTTACCGTGACCAAGGCCAGCAGAGTGGCGCCCTCCGCGTGCCGCAGTAACAGGCCCCCGCCGAAGTAGCTGACGGCGTACCCCAGGATGAAGAGTGTTCCTCTGGAGCCGGGTTCACTGGTGCAGCCCCGCCCGCCGAAAAAACAGAGAAAGCCAAAAGCAACGCTGTGGGAGAAATTTCAAACACAATCACTTCGCGGAATTCGATAATTAAGCTTTTCTCTCTCCATTATTTTCTGGAAACTTTCCATTTTTATGGTCATTGCTATCCCTATCTGGTGATCTCTCTAGAATTTCCTTACCTGTCATCCACGTACATTAGTATAGAAACTACTGCCATCACATGGATGACTAAATCCGGAAGATGAAAAAGAAGGAGGTCAAAGGCAACTTGTACAAGAACTGTAACCAGTGACTGAAAAGACACAGAGATTGTATGGAGAATAGTGAAGGGGATAGCACAAGGCAGTGTCAAGTGGAAAACAGCAATAGCGGCATTTGTGTTCCGGATGGTACGAAGAGAAATTGGTCTTACTTTTCCCCGAAGTCGTGGATGTCTGCGCTGTTACCAAACCCGGGGATGATGTCTGTCCAGAAGAGCGCGGCTGCGCACAGGAACTGGTAGACGGACTCCCAGAAGAGGAACCAGATGAGGCTGATCTGCTCCCGGCGTGCTCCCTTCGTCATCTTCATCACCTTCTCCTCAATCACGTTCATCGCAGCCGCCGGCACCTGAGGTCATGTCAATTTATAACGACCACTCAGACTTACAGCCGTGAAAATTCAACATGTCATGGCAGAAGAGATAAACATAACCAAGCCACAGGTCGGGAATTAAGGTTTCTAATCACAGACAGAAAAGATACCGCTTGTACTCACGAAGCCGATCATGAAGCAGAGCGGCCACAGCACACCGGCGGCACCTTTGGCGCCCGATGTCCTGTCCGCGCCCAGGGCCGGGATCATCTTCGGTAAGAGGCAGATGAAGAGGGACACCAGGACCAACATGGAGCAGGTGAACTTCCGCGGTGTGGGCTTCTTCCGCAGAACCAGGCGTCTGTGAAAGAACGTAGTAGGGTCAATACGGTGCGTTCTTCTGCGCCTGCTGTTACCTTTTTACTTCCAGGTACGGAAGTATTGTTTTGGGTGGCGGAGCTGTGGGTTTGTGTATTTGCTTGTCCGGACAGAGTAGGTTGACAGCACGTGGGCGAGGGAAGATTGACAGGCAGAATGACAGGAGGTCAAAGGTCTCAGGATCTAGCCGGGAGCCAGCCGGTCGACATGGGGGAAGCCAAGGATTGCATACTTCCCGGAAGTCTGAAGTGTCCGATTTCTTGTTGTCAATGTGAATGACAGACATGTTGGTGCACTATCCTCACCTGAGCAATATTGTAATGGGGATGGTGAAGTTGCCGAGGATGGCCTGTAGGTACGGAGCCGTCCTGCTTCCGCTGGAGGCGTTCACTACCAACACTCCGTTCAAGGCGTCAAACAGCCCCACTAGGAACAGCAGGGTGTGGGGGAACTTCAGGTCCGTCTCTGTGATGTGGCCTATGGTGGGAAAACTCAACATAGCTCATGTTCGTTCTTAGCCATTTCCTTTTCGTACTTATCTCCTGTTAGATGGTCTATGATGGGGAAATTCAACACCAGGGTGATGCATATATATGCTATCGAAATCTGACTTCAATATTCATACCACACAGGTATAGTTAGTAAGGTGATGTCACGTTATACATGCTTTGCTCACGCTCGGTAATTTCGTTAAAATACTTTTGCATGTAATAGTTTAAAGTCTGTTTGCAGTCTTATGTATGCCAGCACAGGACACGAAACAAATCTAATAGCGTACTGGTGGCAGAACATTAAGGAGCGAATCACGTAGAGATTTCACAGACCGGTCGACCATTACCTGTGCTTTTTAGTACGTGATCACACTACTGATAGAGCTGAAAGTGAAACTGTGGGTGGAGGGCACGAATCAGGGCCTAGAACTTCCTTCCCTTATTATTATTGTCAACCGTCTAGACCTTACCGTGTTCACTGTGAAATGGGAAAGCCACTTACCCAGGAGGAAAGCTGCTGCTAGACACGCGCCAAATATAACGACGAAAGAGAAGCTGGCGAAGGAGAAGACAAAGTAGGGGACGATGTGAGGTGGCGCCGTGCCGTTGTGCGCTGTGCTGTTTGCCGTGGTGTTGGGCCCGCCTGGGGTGGCGGCGTCTATCCACAGGGGCAGGGAGACGTTCTGTGTCACCTGGGGAGGATGCAATTTGTTTTCGGGTGGATATCGATAAGATGATACTGGTTACACTTTCAATCAAACCATTCTGTCATAGCTTTATGTTTCACCTGGCAACTACAAGGTTATTCTTTTCAATGACATCACTGTCTACACATGGCATTGTACGTGTACGTTTCATGTCGGGCATCCGTTTCTCTAATTTACACAGTGTAGACAAATTTGTAGATTAGACCAAGAAGGAAAAAGTGACCCTACCTGTCCAGTTACAGTAAGGAAGGCAAAGATGACGTTGGCTATTGAGACAGAAACTTCCCAGCCGAAACAAAGCGTCAGCCTGCGCTGCTGTGGGGTGGTCTGGGCAGTTCTCTTCATCGTGTAGTGACCAAACGCTGGGAGTAGTAGATTTAGACGTTTTCCTGTCCGGCTGAAACGTCAACAGTAACGGCGCGGTCACATTCGTCGTCGTTCGACGTTTAATAATGTAGGATTTTCAAGCTGGCTGTGAGAGAACCAATCTAACCAAGTCTAAAGTACAGAAACACTGAGTTATATTAGCTACTTCCGCGTCTGGCTGGCTGTGCGCCTAGCGATGTACTGAATCAGTAGCGTTAGTCATGCGTGGCGAAAGTCGTCCTACAGGTATGATGAAACGACAGCAACTCTTGCGAATTAGCAACGGTCTCGTGACATTCATGTGTTCAACATAGCGCGGTTTTAGAATGACATCATCGTTCAAAAGACTTAACAGGTTGAACAGCCGGGAGGAAGTGGTGGGTTTCACAGAATGGCGTCGTGCTAAAATGAGTGGTCAACAATTAAAATCAGCATGAGGGGTAGTGGTCATGAACGCTAAAGGAAACCCCTCCCTTGATTCGACATGCTGTCATTTCGTTCTGACAAAGTGCTGTACCTTTTTCATTAAAGCCATTTACAGTGTTGTCAGAGTCAATGACATACAGAACGCTTGAATGTGACCCCCAATATTGACAAGTTACGTAACAGTTACATAAACAATTGATCTTGGGTGGATTGGGGAGTTCTATAGATATTTTCTTTGTCAATCAATTCAACCACGATATAACGTGCACAATAAACACACTTTTCTACAGTTTGTGTGCATGTCAATTTGTGTTGCAATCATTCTACAATATTGGATGTGAACCCACCTGTACTGCCAAAGCTTGACCGTTGTGCAGTAACGCAAACGTTGTTTGTGAGAGTGCCGGGCTATGTAGTCACACAACCATCACGTGTCCTGAGGTCACCAGCCAGGTTACCTGAGGACATGGCTTTGATGATTTGAATCCAAAGGTTCAAAGTTCAAAAGAGCCTCACTAAATGTGAGACATGCTATTCTTGAGCATTGACTGAGTACAATTATGAGTACAATTCACATTTTTGATATCATCTAATGCAGCAGTAATTATGTGACGTACGTCACATGTTGCTTCCCACGTCAGCCCCACGTTCATTATGACTCATACATTTAATGTTCAAGAATTCAATTAAGATGCTTTTGCCACGTTCAAGCTTCTAAAATCACCAGTTTATCACAAGTTCACCAGCCAAAAATTAATCACTAGGTGGTTGAGTTTTGCATAATGCGTTGGGAAGCTTCAGAATTTAGTATAGAGCGTACAGAGGTTTACTGAATTTAGCGTGATATGTAGGGACTAAGGAGTATTCCTGAATTTAGCGTAGAGCGTTGTAGGGGCGCCCCCATGGCATCATTTCCGTGTCAAAATAACGTACGTTTTTGGGGGCCCATACGTCGCGTATGCCAGGCCACACACAAACGTCACATACAGCCGCGCGAGTGAACGAGCTGTTCACTAACACTGTTTTTGTCTACAATATGATCACCCCTTTCCTTTGCTAATCACCTCAACCGCGCCACGTCAATGAACGTGTTCTGGTGTCGTCATCAGTTTACGTCGTGCATGGTAACGGCGTAAAGGCCGCCGAACACTATAAAGGCATAGCATAGGGCTGAAATAGTGTCATGGGATACCCCAGAGAGGTATATACATATATGTATATACACGTATATACCTATACATATATATATGATCATCCACACCAAAAGAAGTTGTGAAGTCAGGGGAAAGTATCTTTCCTGAGGTTATTTATTTAAGACACTTGTTTGTAACTTCTGAAAATGATGTCTCAGCAACATTGCTGTAAAGTACAAGCTAATTAGTACATGTAATAACACTTCTTGCAATCCTCCAAAGCTTGTGGTGAATGTTGCTTAAAGACTGTAAGATTTTAGTTACCATCAATGATATTACAGTCACGACTTACATGTACCATGTCTGTCTGTTCATAACTACTTTGTACTTTCACCATCTTGGATCAGTGAGAATGTCTAAGTTACTTACTTTTCTGTTGACTTGCTTTACAGCAAACCTTCCCTTTGATTTATTCTATTTATTATTTATTTCAGGTATGAAAACCCATAAAATCATAAAACTTTAAGACAATTACATTACTTTAACACATCACTGAAAGTTGGAAATCAATGTACATGGTACTGCCATACCCAGACTGAACTGAAGATACAATTGTATAAATTGTCAAGTTAATCTTTGTTTTGGTGCAACCACACTATGGCAAGGTATGCATTTGCATTGTACATGATTGTATATAAAATACTGCATACATAAATTGGCCGCAGTAAAATCCTATGATGGGAGGCACACTATTAAACACTGTTTTAAATTGTACAGCAATGTTACAATAGTGAGCACATTGCCACTTCATAAACATTTACTTAATGTGTAATACTATGTAACTCACAGTACTTTACAGAGCACTTTCAATTTATGATATATAAATTCATATAAGAAAGCTGAGCCTACTGTTGTGCTTTTTATTACCTAATACTCTATATAAGTGACTCTTTAAGAAGCCATCAGAGAAAGCTATTAGTTCTTTATTCTGACTTGCTCTAAACTGTTTTCATGTCAAGTTGTACTCCCATGCATCACTGTCCTCCAGTAAAGTCATCCACACCTTGTTGAACTCCTCCTGACTGGAACACTCCTGGAAGGTGGGCAGGGCGATCTCGTTGAAGCAGGTGTGGGACTCGATACCGCGCACTCCCGGGTCCACGCGTACCTTGATCTGGTCCATGCTGAGGAGGTTGCTTCCTGTTACAAAGCGGAGAAACTTTCTGCAGATGTCTTCGTTGGAGCTGTGCAGAAATGACGTCAGCATGGAGAAAACCCTGGGCCCCTCCCCTCGCTGACTCTGAGAGGTCAGTTCCAGTTTACCAATGATGTTGTTTGCAGTTGGCTGCAGTGATGAATACAAAGCGTGGATGTCCTCTGTGGTCACCTCTTTAAAGACTTCAGCACTTGCTTCTCCAAAACCTGATGCAATGCCCAAAATGGCAGCCTTTGGTTCCTCAAACACCTTGAACTCTGCCACGCGATGGAAGATCTCCGGAAAATCCTCAAACGTTGGCACTGTCTGAATCTCACAGTTGATGAGAAAGTCTCTCAGCTCTGTTTTCTTGGACTTGAAGTTCTCTGGTGTGTAGCTGTCGAAGAGGGATTTGAGCAGGGTTCTCTCTGTTTCTGTGAGTGTGTTGAGGAAGGCCTCCTGGAGAGCTGACTTGGTTGGTTTCTTGTCCAGAATGTGCAAAGTAATCACCTGAACAAAGACACAAAATAACATGGTGTCTCCTTTGTTCCATACCTTGAAATACAAGTTTTTGTAACCACCATAAGTATCCCAAAAGTCTTCTACCAGTCAGGCACAGGTATGAATACATAACATCACACTGTACAAAGGACCTACGCCATTAGAAGTCCTACCTCTGAGATGACATCCACAGGATAGTGTCCAACCAGCACGTAGCAGTGACACAGTGCCCTCCCCACGGCCTCCCAGTACCGCTGGTTGTACTCGGGGGTGGAGATCGGCAGGCGAACATCCGACCCGGCCGTGGACTTCTGCTTCACGGCCTCCCAGAAGATGGTGAACATCTCCCTGCTGACCCCCTTTACATCGACTGATGGCTCACCCTGCAGTGGTTGGGGGAAGGAGTCAGCTTTGCCAAGTTGTGGGCATAAACATAAGATATGAGGCAGAGGTTATGCACATCTGATGTTGCATAACTGTGGCAACATTAACAGTAGTCAGCCAGTTACAGCCCTGTCCAAGTAGCTTTCATCTCTGGGACTCTCTTTTCAATGCAAATACCTTGTAATTGTGTAGCTGTCTTAAAAAATTATAAATAGAACATACATTTTCAAACAGTTTTATGAAGATGGAATAGACTTTCAATTAAAGGTACTTTATATGTATAACAGTACTAAAATTGTTACAGTCATAGACAAGTACATGTATATCTACTGCAGACATGACATGTACACCGACCAGTTAGTAACTTTGTGCAGTTGTTCTTACCTTGAAGGTGACCCTGATCTGATGTGTCCAGGTCCTCCTGTCTGTGTCAGAGTACAGACCTATGACGTCTGCGTGGATGGAGTCCCGGCTCACGGTGACGCTATGTTTGTGGTAACCTTGGTTCATGACCAGCCGCTGTCTCAGGCTGTCCAGCAATGCTGTCCCTCCAGGGGCTGTACTGTCGACTGAAGCACCTGAAGCTGTACTCCTAGGAGGCAACATAGATTAATTTATGTTCACAGGGACTTAATCATGGACTCAATTCTTAAATGAGGCATTTGCAGTTTTTTGGCAGTGTAGGACAGAACTAGAATAAATTGGGTGCATATTAGACCTCATGCTTTGGCCAATCTATTTCTAGACATGTGCACACAACAATGTGCTCTAACGTTACCAACCTGAGTGGAGGCCGAGTCAGACGACCAAATCGAGAGGAAACGTCTTCACCAGTCTCATCAGGTACGGGATAGTCAACTCTTCTGAGAACTATGGAAGGGTGAAACAGCAGTAACAATAATCTGTATGGTGTCATTAACAACTATATCTATGCACATGCTTGGAATATGTAAAATCATTCTTAATCCTTGCTTCCGTTTTAAGTACACTGAAAGCAACACAAGATTAGTTTTATAGCTGTGAGAGAGATACTTACAGGACAACATTCAATAGTTTGAGTGAGTCTTAAAAACCAAAAAATACATTGGTATGAGCAATACAAGACCTTATTCCCTACCTCTACACATGCTGCAGATGGGGCTGACACCAGTGTTGACATACGTGCACCTGTGACACACCCAGGTGATTCTGTCTTCTTCAGCTGGAATGGGAGAAAATTTTCAGGAAGTTACACCATTTTCTACTTACATTACAATCCTACAATCATCACTGTCATCACAGCTATGAATATGGAAGTGACTCCAGAGCTAACCAGAAAAATGATACCTTAATATCACAGTCTACCTCATCTACTGACAAAAATTTACAGCAAAAGATTCTAAGCATCCTCGTATATATGCTAGTGTATTGAGTACTGTATATTGAACAACATGACATCAGGATATGACTACAGGTCCCTAACCCAATACCTGAAGTATTATCAGTGATACTGTCCTCTGGGGCACTGTTGTACTCATCCCCACTGTCCTCAGGAGACTGGTCGGAGGCTACAGTCTCCCTTTCAGGCTCTGGTACCACTGACTCTGGCCGCAGTGCTGAAATGAGAGTTGCATTACAGCTTTTAATGTTGTGACACTTGGTGTAAAATGAACTACACTGATGTATAATCTATTGCCAGATCAGTATGCTTGTAATGCAATTGGCAGAATCAACACCTCATTAGAGACAAACTTCAAAGCATGTATAAAGTCACCATGGTGATGATACATACCTATGTTCTGAAGAGTTGAGCCAAAGCCAGGAGGGTTACCTATGAAACTGGTGTTTCTACTGTCTGAAACACAAAGAAATGTAACATTTGAAAGTCAAACACAATGGTAAAATGTTGGTGTGATATAACCTCTTTTCCATTTCATGCATCATTATGCCCCAGCAAAATATTTTCAAACACTCATCATTTAAATTCTGTCCTGCCCCTCTTCTTTGTCTGTTTGTCTGAATGACTGCTATATATATTTAGCAATTCTTTACGATGAAGTGACCTTTTTCAACTTACCCCCAGTCATCATTCTTAACTGTAGCCTTGCAATCCTCAGCTGTAGTCTTGCAAAGTCCATCTATATGCGGGGTCTTCACCAAATACAGCTATCCACAAAAGAGCTACTCCACTCTATATAGTACATGTACTAGTAACCCAATAAGAAATACTGCCATGCCCATAAAAGCAACCTCTTGCAACATGATAACCAATGAATGAGTCATTTCCTACCTAAGCATGAAAGATCCCATGGGATCAAATTTAGACAACCCATGATTATAATGCTAAGCTAGTAAGTGCCAACATCTTTTACAAAGGTTTAAGTCCTAAGCAGATCTTTCTGAAGATCAGAAAATTGTACAGATGCAAAGTGGCATTGTTAAACACTTACTGTAACACATCTCACAGTGGTGACGCCATTCTTCATTCAAGTATGTGCACTGCACACAGGGCCAGAGAGTACTCTCACCTACAAAACAATCAGTTTTTCTGATTTCACTTAAGCTTGATACACCTTTCATGAACATTTAGATCCTTGTTCATATCCTATCTTGAGTGAAGTACAGGAATCAATCAAAAATCACATTGAAATGAGAAGCCAGTATTTGACTAAGTAGTCCTCCAAAATAGAATAAAAAATCATGATAAAATCTATTTTAAATAGAGATATGGGCTGGTGTGTCTGGTGTACATGTTTCTACCATGTTCCTGCCATTGCACTGAAATTTAGGATGATTGCATTTCCTTGATAAGATGAAACCTGACAGATCATCTACCAGTCAATGTCAAACCAAGAAACAGTTGGCCAACCACAAGCCACACTGTGGTGAACCAAATCCAGTGGGACTTTTTATGGACGCATCATCTGTCACTAGAGTAACACAGTCAGGTATCAAGGCTATCATGGCCCATATTTCCTGTTTCATGAGTCATATGTACAGATTATACAAATGTAGTGTTATGTCAAGTAGTCTAATTGCAGCCATACTGGTAGTTTACATTGAAAAAAAATACACATTTGCATTGAATAGGGTAACCTGTATGTAATTCTATTCTATGATTTGTTCCATTTTAACATGGACCAACTAGTGTGCTACCAGATATCATGTTCCATACCTGCTACATTCCCTGTCTCCTGTGTGCTGTTGGTAGGCATGGCTGATTCTGGGTCCTCTGGAGGCCTGGTGATATCTTCTGCTGCACCCAAGTCAGTAGATGGAACATCCTGTTGGATAAAGTGTTTAAACTTAAAGGTAATATTATCATTTTTTATATTCCAACTCACAAAGTACAAATTTTAGACTTTTTTGCCAACTTTCATATCTTTACAGTCAAAATAAAGTTACTTGACCCACCTGCAGATGAAGTGATGCCATACCACCTATCAACTCATCGCTCCCTCCATCCTGTCCTGGTGTGTCCTCCTGTCCAGTTGTCCTCACCCCCTCCCCACCCTCAGCCTCAGCACTACCACCTCTGGCTGCACCACCTGCTACCACGTACTCATCACTGGGGGGAAGAGCCACCCTCTCATCACTGGTATCATCCTTCTGTCCCGATGGCATGGGAGTCTCGTGTGGGATGCCAGCTTCCCTGTCTTCCTCACCATCAGACACATTACCACTTCCAGCTTCTGTGACACTCCTATCCTCCAATGTAGGCACTTCAGGTTGTTGAACTTCTTCAAGGTTTGTTGAGTCCCTGTCTTCAGTTACCTTACCTTCACCATAAATAACAAAGTCACTAAGATCAGGTGATGTCCTCCCACTTTCATCTTCAGCATCTCTTGTTTCATCCCTTGGGGGTTCATGTGGTACAGGAGAATCTGACGGCTGCCTATCCCCCTGTGTAGTCCCATCTGGAGATGACTCCATGTTACCAGCACCTGTCTCCCCTATTGTTGGGTATAAAGGCACATGGGGTCGTGTACCAGGGTCTTGAGCAGCAGACGGCTGGTTATCAGGGGGGTATGCTGGGTAATTTTGCGGCACAGGAGTTATGCCCGTACCTGTAAATGCTGGTACAGTAGGTGGATGTGACCCAGGGTACACTGGTGGTGCTGGTGCTGGTGGATGTGGTGGTTGTTGTGTGTAGTTCACAGGTGGAACAGTAGGGGGCACTGGTCTAGGGGCAGGTGCAGTCACCTGTTGTGGAAGACCTTGCTGAGCTGTCATTTGCTCTGTGAAGAGGGACAAAGAGTTGATATGAATACAGTATATTTATTTGCTTGATCTATATCATCTTAAAGTTGAGGAAAACAAAACTTATTGTACATTTCTCCATCTTTATTCTTGTATATGAAAATCATTATCTAAAAGATACAATGTACATCTAAAGATTAATAAAACATAGAACCTGTGCAAAAAAGGAAACTTTAAGATTATAATATTATACTACATGTATAGCACAACACATAGATGATTCAAAGCTGTGAATCAAGTGCAAGTAAATATAGCCCAACCTTTCTGTTGAAAAGCAATGTTCGCATAAAAGTTTCATATCATTAAATCAAATAGAACAGAATAAAGTGGATCAGAAGGTAAAGTGACTTCAAAAATGGATACAAGCAATTAATAAATTTACTGAATTGTGTAATGATTCATCTGTGAAATATTTCATTCATAACAATGTTTCTGTTTGTATTTGCTTCTGTCACAACTTTTATTTTGTCTACAGGTATTGGCAGACATGGGAGTTGATTAATCAGTCATTTGCAGATGAATCACATATTCCATTATCAGGTAAGGCTCAGCAATGATTGATGTGACATGCTGGATTTGATCAACTTGGGTTCGCTAGT
The DNA here is from genome assembly GCA_013266295.2 of Branchiostoma floridae x Branchiostoma japonicum. NCBI lineage: Eukaryota > Metazoa > Chordata > Leptocardii > Amphioxiformes > Branchiostomatidae > Branchiostoma > Branchiostoma floridae x Branchiostoma japonicum. The sequence continues at coordinate 16,736,409 of CM023823.1, read as the reverse complement.
TGAGAAAACCACAGCACCTAGCGGAGGTGCTGATGGTATAACTGCTGTGGGCTGTACTGGAGTATAAGGTGGAGGGGGGTCCTGTACCAGGGTGTAGGGTGGTGGGGTTGGACAAGACTCACGCACCTCTAACAACAAAAACAACATGTCATAACACCTGTCAACAGTCTTTAGGGATTTCTGCCAACGACTAGAGGCATACTGAGGGTATCAGAAATGTTAAGAACATGTAGAAGTAGCTTAGAATTAATATAGAGTGGAGAATGGCTGGATGATATTATCATAATGATGTTATTAGTAATATTTGGTACACGTCAGTCTAAAAAATTTTTTCAAACCAAATAATAAACAGTGAAAAACTGAACATTAGTCAAGCTAAGTTGCCCAAACATAAGATGACCCTACCTTGTTGATACTGGTGTTGACGTTGCTGTGCCCTGGCCTGGGCCAACTGCTCATACCTGAGAAAGACAGAAACACTCAGACTCCTATTTCTCCCAAGACCCTGTCTGATCATGGTATCAATCTTTTCCATCATGATAATCTTTAACAACTAGAAATCCTAGAGATATCCCTGTAACAAGTTGTGACACTTTTCGATATTCAACCCTGGATTACTTGAATGTATATATAGGAAATAGACTTAAAAGATAGAGACATAGTGGCACATTGCAAATAATACTTTCAGCTAAAATGTTTGTTTTTTAATGTAAACATGAAACAATCCAATGTGTCTGTGAATTCTTCCTTTTTAAAATAGCCCTACAGCCATAATGTGTACAAACAGGTGCCACCATGAGTTAGACTCAATTTGTACAAAAAGAGCTGAAAGACATCCCTTACCTAATTTTCAAACTTTCTTTCAGCCTCTCAGCCTCCTGGATGGCCTTCATGCCAGCTGGAGATCTCATGGAGAACAGGGGCACCACAAGCTCTGGTTGTTGTTCCTAGAAATTAATCATACAGAAAAAAAGGATTATTAAATCGATTGAAGCAATTTCAAATCTCTCTATTTTATGTTTGTGCATGTTCTTTAAATTAGAAAAATTGATCTTTTGGGGGAGGGGTGGGGTTTTGTGCATGGATACTATATCAATGAAATGAAAAACAGTAGGGACCCTAACCACCATGCATGAGTATAGCAATACAGTGATACAGCATGCAGTTTGCATCTTTCTCCAGAGGTTGTATAGACACTAGAATGCTACACTATAAGATGTATTCTTAAATTCTGAAGAGCCTATCTAAATAGAAAACTAAGGAAGCTACTATGACATTACAGAAATTGAGCAAACTGCGGAAAGTTACCTTCTTTTTCCTGTACTCCTGTGTGCAGCACACCTTGTGTAGAAGGTTCAGGTACCGCATGTAGTACACAAAGGCCTTCTCCTCATCTCCCACCTGCACAGCTGCCTCCGCAGCTGCAAACAGCTTCTTTGCTGTTTCTGCATGCCTTGATATGAGTATAAATATAAAAACACTTTGAAAACATGCCCTACAACTATTCCAAACCTCAGTATTATAGACAATAGACTTGAAGTATGATAGCAACTGGTTGGTGCATGAAAATTGTGAGTGTAATGGAAAGGAGAGGGGTCAGCATTCAAATATGCCTGTGTCTGGGCTTCTAATATTCCAAATGAAATAATACTTTGGATTTTTAAGATTATGCTTTTAAATATTTGTTTTATGTGCAATGTGATACACTGTGATCCAATGTGTAATTGAGTTAGTAGGCTGGAATATACACTTGCAATAGACTTTTGCAATTAAATAAATTTCATTCAATACCAATTACCATTAGCAAGACACAAGCTTCAAAGACCTTTGGAGCTTAATGAAAAGCTTGATGATAAATACAATTAGCAACATACTTCAATATCCAGCCTCCAGCCTTGAACTCCACATCTGCCAGCTTGTGGAGCGAGTCAAAATCGTTGGCCAGGTACAACGTCTTCTTGGGCTGCTGGGTCATGTTGTCTCCGTGCACCTTAAACTGTACAACCCATGACTGGGAGGAGTCCTGTGCAAAAGAGACTGATGAAGAGTCATCTGGCACGTTTAGTGGAGGTAGATTTGAAGTTGGCATCACCCTCTGTGTACGAGGCATTAGCTCCATGACCTGAGAGTAGGAAGGACAACCTACAAGCTGCTCTTCACTGTATTTGTAGATATCTATGCTCTTCCCATAGATGCTATCATATAATGTCACACATAGAACTCTTAAGTAACCCTGCAGTCATTCTTGTGATGATCTGCTAACACAAAAATTCATTGAGCCTTCTGGATTATGGCCTTTCTGAGTCATTGGTAATCCCATGGACAGTTTCACTTGCAAATTGGGGGACAAATTGTTCACAGGTTTTTATGCCAACAGTATAACTATAACACTTATGACTTACTAGTATGAATAAAACATGATCTTTAAAACAATTTCTAAAATATAAATAGACATTTTATAGTTGAAAGATGTTCTATTTATTGCTTTCTAATGCTAATGCAAGCTCCCCTACCCCAGCCGTCCCACATGGACACTTCTGCTAACCTCTTTGCTTTACCCTAATGACATCGTATGAAGGGCAGAATATCACATGAGTGATGACCTAACACACTACAGGTCCCCTGACAATTAAGTCGCACAACAGTTGTCATGGCAACATCACATTAAACACAACAGCTGGGATTCCTCAAACAAAAGCCCAAAAGCTATTTGCAGTACTGGCAGTCATTCATTCATACGTACAGCTGTCACTGGTGTCACTACATCTTGATGTATGATTCATTTTGTGAGATAGGAAGCTGGAAACTTAACAACCAAGATTTTGCTAGGATATCAGATTGAAAAAATTTTATTTGGATATACCTGTATGTTAAACACCAATGTCTAGTGTTACGAGATTCATTGCCATTTTTGAAATATGATGTTTTAGACCCATAACAGCTCCTGCCTGGTACAGGGTTGGACTGTCACGCAATCTTCCCCTATCAATGATGTCATAGCAGGTGATGAATAATTTATAAATGTGCTTCATGTCACAGCCCATTTTTTTCAACATGTCACAATTGACTAAGCTCATAAAAACAATTTCATGCAAATGTCATAATCACCCAAATGATTTTTATAATTTCATTTTCAAACGTCACATGACAGAAGTGTCATTGCCTGTATTTGTTTTCTACAGAAATTTATGACATTTTCATGCACTAAAATTAGACAATTCTGTGTTTCCCTTGTACTGTATCATATCTGACATCTGATTTTACTGAGTATTGCGCATGTGCAATGGTTTAATGACTTATCAAGATTTGGCAAGTGTTCTCAGTGTTGGATATAGACCTATGTTCTGTCACCTATGGTCTGATGTCCTTATGTTCTGACAACACAACCTACGGGGTTTGTGGAAAGACTTCCAACAACCCAAAACTCTTTGTTGGAACATAAGTTACCAGTAATGGTGTCGGAACATAGGACTGTCCCCAGGCTACATTGAATCACTGAAAATGACTGAAGCTCAGACACCATTCACTCCAGATGTATAGCTAAGACGGAGCTAATCTTTCTTTTATTGTTGACAATAAGAGTTCTAGGGATCATGAATTCTTTAACATAAAACAAATTGGTGTATTTGGGAACACCCATTTTCAAAACAGCCATTGCCAGTTAATGTTCCACCTATGAAAATATTATGATCTTTCCATATTTCTGCCAATATCAATGGAGCAAGGAGCGAAAAAGGCAACTGAATATAACACTGCTGCAGAATCTTAACATGAGACCTCCGATACATTCTATGTCTGATGGAGACCTGGACACATGTCTATAGATTTAGACGTTCACAAAATTATCATCATCGATGGCATGGGAGGGGGAGCATCAGAGAGAAGCCATGGTCAAACTATACTTAGGCCACAGCAAGTAAATTTTATGGATGACATCCTCGCGCGCATTGATTTTCGCCTGATTTCAGGAAAAAAAACAAGAAATTTTGTTGCCCTGCGACGGTGGTCAACATGCCAAAAAAAGGCAAATATGTTATGAACGTCCATCTGCAAGACAAGGCTCTGATTTATTCTTTTATTTTTACTTTGATACAATGTTGTATTTTATTCATTTTATATGTGATGTTGCCACTGAATCAAAACCATTTGTACAATAATTGAAAATTTTATTTAGTCACTTCTTTTTTCAAAGTTGTTTCAGAGACAAATCGGTGTTGTAACAGTTGGCACAATATAGGTAGAGTATGGCTTCCAGACAGTTCGGTTTATGAGTCACTCTGTCAGTGATTGAGCCCTGTGTTCTGCCTGGTAGCCAGTCTCTAAACTCAGAGACCACCAGGGATCCAGCAAACTTGAGGCGCAATTCCTCGTGTTTGATGGCAAGTGTTGACAGTCCAGGGTGTTCCATTACAAATGAATACCCAGTGTAGTATCTACCTTGAAGATGGTACAGCAAGCTCTTTTTTTGTTCTATTTAATAAAGACACATCTGCAAGGACAGTTAATACTGTTGAATACAGCTACAGAAGACCTGTTGGGTATGATATCATGTTTTACCGCCTAAATTCTTGTTCAACGAGGTTTACGATCTCAAAATCTGAAAATGTAGGAATCTTGTTTTTTTTGGCCTGCCTTGTTTTTTTTTCGCCCTCTCGCATTAATTTTGGAGTCTCCGGAGGATGTCATCCATAAAATTTACTTGCTATGGCCTTAGTAGTACTCAATGTACATGTAACGTTACTTGTATCGAGGACATTTGTATGACATAACAGGCCTACGTCGACGTTTTGAAGCAGCAGAAAAGTGATGTGATTTCAGATTTACCTGACTTAGCGAGCGGGAAACTGACTGACAACGCACAACGAAGTTCTCATCAGTTGATCTTACAACACAGGTTCACTTCCGGGTTGGTGCATTGAATGACGTCATCGCATAGCCCTTAAAAATAATGTAACCGCCAAAATTATTGGAAGTTTCTTACTGCAATTATGTGCGTGATACGGTATATTACTGTCGATCCCAGAAAAGTGTGAGTATTTCATCCAGTGTATGATGACACCATTTTGGTCAACCACATCATCGGTCATTGACCCTGGTTGACCTCGTAACCTTTGACATGAGGTGTTGCAAACTTGTGATGACCTACATGTGACTGTGTAAGAAGGTTGTTTTAAGAAGAATCTCCTCGCCTTGAGATCTTGCCTTCACAGCTTACGTCGAAGATTTCCTGTTGCTGTCTCAATGTAACGCCGTTGCGATCGGAGGTAATTTGTTTTTTTCGGGTCCGTCGAAAAAGCGCATGCCCACAAAGGCCCACAAATGCCCAGCCCAGACTCGATGAACAACAAATCCAAGGTTAGTTATGTAATCCTGGAGATCACCCCTATATGCCCACCAAGTTTCAGCCCTGTAAGTAGTCGTTAAGGTAATTAAATAATTTCCGAAAGTTTGTTAGCGTCGAAAAAGCGCACGCCCACCCAGAAAACGTCGAAAAAGCGCACGCCCACAAACGCCCACCATATCTCACTTCGTACCCAATGGATCTTGAATCTAAAATTACATATGTTATCCTTGGGTTCTCCTCAATATGTCTACAAAGTTTCAGGTCTGTAATCAGTTTTAAAAAGGACAGAAAAGGAGGGAAAACAGCCGGAGGCACCTCAGCGCGGCAGGACGACCGCCATTTTGAATTTGAAAGCACTTCAAACCGGGAAAGTCCAATATTGACCAGGGGGAAGAAGGAGTTGTCACGGTACGACATTGCGAGATTTGCAAAGAGGAATTAAATTTGTCCGAAACCTTTCTGCAATATATGTATTAGGTCATTAGGCATGAATGTTACATTAAAATTTGATGGCAAAAGGCTGAGCAAAGGACCTTCATTCCCCTGGTCAATATAATTTGGACTTTCCCGGTTTGAAGTGCTTTCAAATTCAAAATGGCGGTCGACCTGCCGCCGTGAGGTGACTCCGGCTGTTTTCCCTCCTTTTCTGTCCTTTCAAAACTGATTACAGACCTGAAACTTTGTAGACATATTGAAGAGAACCCAAGGATAACATATGTAATTTTAGATTCAAGATCCATTGGGTACGAAGTGAGATATGGTGGGCGTTTGTGGGCGTGCGCTTTTTCGACGTTTTCTGGGTGGGCGTGCGCTTTTTCGACGCTAACAAACTTTCGGAAATTAATTAGTTACCTTAACGACTACTTACAGGGCTGAAACTTGGTGGGCATATAGGGGTGATCTCCAGAATTACATAACCAACCTTGGATTTGTTGTTCATCAAGTCTGGGCTGGGCATTTATGGGCCTTTGTGGGCATGCGCTTTTTCGACCTACCGGTTTTGTTCTCTGTTGTAAAAACTTATTTATTTGATTGGTAAACCCTGGTGGTATGGGAGGGGGGCGTGAAGTCTTGGATGGTACCGGTGTTGTGTGCTGATTATGTTTTTGGTAAATTAAGGGGAGCGAGAGTTTAAGGGGAACGCTGATTTCTATAACGGAGACTCATAGGGTGGAGTATCATTTCCGTAATAAGAAAATGCTGATATGGTGTCACCATCCCAAAGCGTCATATATACCTGTACTGTATGGTGAAAGAAATAAAATGACAGTGATCATCGATGGTACCTGGTCAGGAGAAATGCTCTGTTGTTACGTTACCATGTATCCACAAGTAACGTTATTTCTTCCCAGACTTGACATATCTAATGGCTTGATCATGTGTTCGTGTTCTCAGAGCCTATTGTGTCATCATGTATGATCATTGTACCTTCAGGTCCACCAGTCATGGGACTCTTGAAGCGGGCCATTGCTGGAGTCACCATCTACTATGTAGGACTCCAGGGCTACCTGGTCTATCACCTCAAAACAGCGCCACCTAACAATGTGCTACCAAACTGGAGTGAAGGCAGCAAGGGGATGTTTCACTCAGGGATGGAACCCATGTCTGCCAAACCTAAGGTAAGATAGGCTGTGTGATAAGTCAGTTGGTGCGATACACTTATGTATTCTGTTAAACTTTACTAATCTCCAATCAGATCTTTGGGTAGCCAAGACGGTATTCAAAAGGCAAGACAGCATCAAATGTGTGATAGCCTTGGCTGCTGAAAGATCTGCTTGGAGATTAGTTTCAAACTACAAAGTATATTTGCCTTGCCAATAGGAAGGTCATACAGATTGTAAATCATCCAGCAGGAGTTTCTATAAATAAAGAATTAGCCATAAGTTTACGTATATCTTCCTATTGTTGTTTCTTTTCCAGTCGGAAAGTGCCACACCAGAGTCCAGGGAGCCGATGGTACAAGCTGTCCTCAGCCTGTACCAGTCCAAACCATCCCTGGGAGCGATGGAGTTCTATGCCCCTGAAGCTACCGTCGAAGACCCCTGCTTCCTCTTCAAGGGGAAGAGAGAGATAGCAGCAGCCTGGTACAACATGGTCAAGTTCATCCCTACATCTGAAACACTCAGCTACAAAGTCGACCATTCTGAAGACTGGGTTCGTATCACAGTGAACCAGAAGTACTGCCTTCGCGGCATCGGACTCGACATCACCCTACCTTCTGTTGCCTACCTAACATTGACAAGGACTGATGAAGGGAAAGAGCTCATCATAAACCACACAGATGAGTGGTATGGAAAACCCCTTCTGGAGAGAAGTAATCACTTTGGATTTGAGCTGATAGGCACGACAGCTCGGGTGTTCCGTAGGGTACATGGTTGGATTGTGACAAGATACAGCTTTGCACCCAATGTTAGAGAACTGTAAATTTGCTGTATTTTGCTACTACATATAATCAATTCAAAGAGACATGTGTAAATACATAGATGCATAATGTAGTAGTTTTGATCGCAAATTAATCAGTGGTCTCAAATTTGAAATTTTAGTTTGTTACTCATAATCTGGTTTATTGTCTGTTGTTCTAAACCTTGTGCCTGTACCACACTAGCACTATTTTCTCCTTGCAAAAGAATTGTTGAAATAAACAGCAAAGAATGCAGTACAATCAGTGACTGTCATCTGCATTTATTCAGACCTTGTAAGGGTAATACATTTGTACTGAAAAACACAATTTCTTTCACATTACAAAACTTAATAGATTTATGCAAGTCAATTCCTCACAACATTGATTGTTTTCAGGTTACCACTCTGACGAGGTTGCAGCATGAAAATTGCAGATAATCCCAGACAAAAACAAGAACACCTCCCCCCCATCAAAATAAATGAATTGTCCCTGCTACTGAAGACGACTGTGTAAACTGAGACAAAACAGGTTCTTCTTTGGTACTCTCTATATATGCCTCATACAAAGTTTGTATTCTTTGTTGTTCTTTGTTGTAGAAACATCTTCCATTTCTACCATGGACTCCTGTTTATCATCAAATGTGATGCAAATCCAACCCATGAAATTGCATTGGACTGCCAGTTATTGGTACATTCAGTGAGAAAACACCAACATACAAATAGGCAGTGGGAGAGTTCTTGAGAAGTACAAAGCCAACATTCATACAACTAAATTCAAAAACAATTCTACAGGGCACAACTTTTTTTATAGATAATGTAATTTCATCTTGTTCCCAGATAAGGGGATTCAAATTTAAAGATGAGGCAAGGACAGTGATGTAGTGCTTTCATACCAGGAGTATAAAACAATAAGAGCTGCTATGACCTAGGGATAGGGATTTCAAGTTAAGTAAGCCAGTAAGTCAACATGTTTTGCTGCGGACTGTGTTCAGTACGAGATACCCCATGTCAAGTTCACTGGCAAGCGGACCATGCCTGAGACACGAGTTAGCAAACCAATATTGCCTGAAACAATGCAGAGGACATATCATTTTGGCTGGAGCTGAAGGGAGGCAAGTTTCCAACACTTACAGCATTTCTTTCACATACAGTTATGTCTCCAAAGTCTTGCACCATCTCCTATGCAACTGTATTTCCAATCGTTTGTACTGTGATGAGCACTGATTCAATTTCTTGGACATCAACAAATATATTGTGGTTTTCACAAAATGAAACACAAATGAGCAGTGGCCCCTGGAAGTTGTCTGAGCTCAACTTAAATCTTAGCTGCAACAGAAATCCTGTAGTTACCAATTGCATTTAGGAAAGTTCATAATTTTCACCACAGTAAAAACAGCTATTGTCACACATGTTTTGTACACAATCACAGCTTGAACCTTCCAAAACTAACGTCATCAGAACTTGCAGTTTGATCAGCTTGGCAGTTGTTAACATGCCTCCCTCCAGCATGACATACAAAATGTTTGGCTAGTACCACCAGGAACTCAGCTGATCACATTTCTTTTTCACTGTTGAACCTGGTCAGTATCTGGCTGTTCTTTCATGTGCTTGCAGAGATGTTAATCATTGAAAGTCATCGTCACGACTCAAAGTCAAGGCCTATGCAGAGTGTGCATCCCTCTGGACATATTTTTACTCTTTTATATCAGTTAATATCAAATAAATACTACACATTTGGTTCTGGTAAGTACAAGTTTGTCTCTCCCCAAGAGGGAAGCACACAGTGCAAACAGCCACTGTGTGGTGGTAAAGTTGTTGATACTGTAGCCATTTATTGCAGAAAGTCATCATCATGTATAGAAGGAACTCAAAGTTCCTACAAAAGTCCTCTAATTTGTGTAAAAAAATTCTTAAAAAGAATTCAATGATGATACGAAGCATAATAAACCTGATGCTCCTTGGTTCATAATTTTTGTAGAGCTCTGTTGTTGGCTGTTTTCAATATTGATCAAGTGGATATGTTGCATTTAACCAAAACTGGATGTCGAGCAGGCACTGATGCCTTTTCACAGCAGCTGAGTATCACTCTCTATTAATGTCCCATCATGCACCAGTGGTTTGCTACGCAGCGGGGGGGGGAGAGATTCATTCTGCTGACATGAGAGCGTCAAGAATTTCGTTACAAATTCAAAAGATAAGCTTTGTTACTGTATATCTCTTTCTTCAGTATAAACAGCAGTGTCCTGGAAAAATGACTGTTTGAATCATTCCACTGCTCACAATACAAAAACTTCTCTAGGCTTGCCAAACCCTCACACAGAGCAACTTTTGTAAAAGAGCAACCATCTGATATTCCCCTTGTCTACTGGAAGACTATAATACTCTGGACTACATTGTTACTGAAATAAAATGCTTCAGATCTCTTTAACTTGGGATACATGTTGAGAACTTTCTGCAGCAATGCAGCTCAATAAGATTGCAACTGGACAGACTTGTCAAAACTGAATTTTATAGTAACAAACTCCCATGGGAGCGTGATGTCATCCAAGTATGTCCACGTCTAGAGACTCCTCCTCCTCCTCTTTTACCCTCTGCAAATTAAGGACCTGGAAGGAAGAAGAAAAACAGATGTTATCTCTGCACATCAGCAATGCTCAAATCTATCTAACCTAGGATTAGATCTTCAATAAGATTTTAAGAATTAGAATATTTAGAAATGGTTGGACAAGTCCACTTGCCCAGGGCAAGTAAAAGTGCTGTTTGGGCAAGTGCATATACTCCTTTACTTTTGGATGCGAAGTATAGCCACTACAGTGCTTAGAGCAAAATTACTCATCATTTTGCCATAATGATATTATATTAATGCCCTTTTGTCAGAAAATCCATTGCAAGTCTCAAACCACCTTATTTTGATAAATAAAGCATGCACAGCATCATAAACTCTAAAATAAAATGATTTCCTTGCTGGTAGTAAAAATGCAGAAAAATGTCATGTCTATTTTGGGCAAGTGAAAAGTTGGTTTGGGCAAGTGGAAATAACCATGTACTTGCCCGATAGGGCAAGTGGACTTTTGAAAACTTGTCCAACCCTGATGGAAATGGCTAGCTTGTTCTTGGTTTGTTATCCCTTGACCACAAGACAGATAAAGAAAATGTATAATTGGAACATGTATTGACCACATACCTCCTCCTTGCCAAAAAATCCACTTCTTTTTTCCTTCATGGCCTGTCTGTGTTCTTTCTTCTGTCTCTGTCTCAGTGCTTTCAGCTGGTTTCTTCTTTCACGAGATTGTCTCTACAAGTGGAACAAGCATAAACTTTGAGTTTCCTATTACACAAAGCAAATGAACAAACCTATATGTCAACTGAAAATTCAAGATGTTGTGTTGGAACAAAACTCAAATTTTACAACTATGGATTCTACCAACACAGCTGCGCTGTCATTCGAAACCTTTGGGTTAGTTACTCCTTGTTGTTTGCTTTAGTCTGAAACAGAACCCTGACCTTTTTACATGCTTCTTCAATTTCCTAAACTTATTTAGCTGAACAGTTGGAAAGCTACAGCAAACTGTAACCAAGTTGTACTCTGTATGTTAATGCACTGCCAAACTGACCTTTGATTCCTTTGTCTTCTCTGCCTGTGTCATGGTGTGCACATGACCATCGCTGGAGCTGCTGCAGCCACTGCTGCTGGATTCACTGCAGCTGCTGGAGGACGAGCTGCAGTCTTTACTTCTCTTGTCTATACACGTCTTCACAAAGTTCCGAACCTGCTGCAGCTTTGCATCATCTATCTCATCTAGATCTGCATCAGGGGAGCAATGTAGGTAAGCATGCGTTCTACGTATGATGTATGATAGGACTGTTTGTCAATGTTTTTATCTTTAAGAAATGTGCCAGCTAACTTAAGGAAATGAAAGTGTCTTAAACAAGTAAGACTAGTTTTGTGTTGGATTCAGAGCACATGACTTGTGTGTTGTATTGGACTGTTTGCAAGCCTTAAAGCCAACATCTAACATCATTGTAGAAGTTGGTAGTTATAACTTGCAGTGTTTTTCTGGCACCACTGGGAATAAGACCTTCAGGCAACAAAGACACTGCAGGAAGACCTGCTTGTGGTGCAATAGACGTAATTCCAATTTTGGCGGCCATTTTGAAAAGTGAGTACAGCGCACGTGATGTTGCACGAAAACGAGGCCGCTCGTGGATCCGAGTCCAGCTTCATAATGCTTCTGGTGCGGAAGCCAGTGATGAGGCATCTTCCTCGATAAGTTACGCTCTTCCATGGTGAAAGGAGGAAAATTTTATACGTGTTACGAATAAAGAAGGTTGTTTCGAGCATTTGCGTGTAATTTCAGCCGGTAGAAATGACAAATTTTCGCTCATTTTCCGAATTTCTTGACGGACCTCATTTGTTTACTATACGTACGTTATACGCTTAGCTACGATCGCACGAAAAACCGGTAATATTCTGACTTTATTTGTACCAAACCTAAAACAAAACGAGAAAATTACAGGTAGACATCCTTGTGGTTAATTATTACCGTAATTTTGGCGGTTGCTCCGGAAATTTTATGATCGCAAGTCGATAATGCGCTTGATATCGTCGTACGTAAATCGTCAAGTGGGGGAGGGGGGGCGCGCGTACGTAACTTCTGTAGTTCGAAAATTATCCTCTACTTTCTCCGGTAATATTTCAGTTTCAGGTGGATTAACCTCAACAGAAACTTGAAAATGTTGAACTGGGATTCTAGCGGGACAAACCGCGGCTGCGAGTCGAACATTTAATGATTTTTTTTAATACTACGTGCATCATATCATGGGGAGGGAGGGAGTGGGCGTTGCTGTACGTTCCTTTCTAGTATTTTCGTGTAACTTCGCGGGAAATACTGTACCTTTTATAATAGGCGGATTAAACTTCACAGATACGTGGACATTTCGGGTTGAGATAAGTGTAAAATATTGCCTAATATTTTGGGGGTTTGGTAGCTCAAGTTGTCCTATAATGGATTGCATGTTTTCTCTCTAACTGTAAGTACTGTACTCATATTTTGTTCTCCTTTTTTCAAACACAGATCTCTCACAAGGATATGCACGCAGATCATGGAAAAGCTTAAGAAACATGTATCTTATCGTAACTCTCATCTGTTTGTTGGCTTTTCAATTTATTGCATAAATGGTACAAAGTAATTATCGAACGATAATGTTTTGACAACACACTTTTCCAATAAGTATTCCATTACTTATAAGCCGACAATTTTAATTTAACATACTAGTAAATCCAGTTAGATCACTAAAAGTTATATAACAGCACATTGTATGGATAATACATTTCCAGACAAATAAAGTACTGTAAAGACTCACTGTAAATGATGTACAAGTGCTCAAGAATACATAGACATATACCATAAGATGCTTGCATTCTTCCTCAATAGCTTGCAGTTTTGATTCTAGTTGCAAAACATAATCCTTGTAAGACTCAAGTGTCTGAGACTTGTCTTTGACAAATGTGTATACATGATCATGTACATTTTGAACATTACAATCAGATGCTGTCTGGGTGGAAGCACTTACAGGTGTCCAGGCTTTTTGAGTACTAACATCTACTCTCACAGGTGGCGGGGATACTGTTACAATACTAGTAGTCTTAGAGACTGTGTCCACGTCTGAAGTATTTTCCCTAAAGTCTGGCACTGACTGATCCATGACCGGATCCAGATGCATCCATAAAGATGTGGAGGTCAGGAGAAGTACCACCTGCTGAAGTGTCCATGGGGGTGTCAGGCTGCTCTGAGACAACAATCTCTGAGTTATTTCACAATATAGTTATATATGTAATGCCTATGGTAATATTTGACAATATTTACCACAAGAGCTACTGCTTGGTGCCAGTCTGAACTGCTTACCTTCACTTCAGGTGTAAACTAACAGGTGTTCTTACTCAATTTTTCCAAAATACACGTCTATCATTATATATTAGAAACTGTTCGACATAAAATTAAAATCAAAGAATGACAACTATTCACATTATAGAGATGTACAGTTCACATAATGACATTTTGCCTTGTTGAGTTTCTTTCGTCCTTTGGGTTTCTTGGGGGAGGACAATATCTTGGTTTCGGAGCTGGTCTCTCTGGTGTGACTTTAGTCCATGAATGGAGGACAGGGGTTGCACCTAACATGAATACACTAGGGACAATTTTCATTAGGAATGCCAATTTCTATTTATGATTACAAGTATAATATTTGGGTGAGTCAAAATAAAAAAAGCAAAAACGTTACACATACTATAAAACAATAATAATAAACAAACATTTTCAAACTCCTAAAGAAAAAGAAAATATAAGAGGAATCCAATAAAATAAATCCACATTAGCAAAGCAACACCCAAATAAAACACTCACACTTATCTCAATCCAAAAAGTCCACGTATCTGTGAAGTTTAATCCGCCTAAAGGTACAGTATTTCCCGCGAAGTTACACGAAAACACTAGAAAGGCACGTACAACAACGTCCATTCCTCCCTCACTATGATATGATCCACGTACTGTGACGTAGTATTAAAAAAAATCATTAAATGTTCGACTCGCAGCCGTGACACTATTGCGGTTTGTCCCGCTAGAATCCCAGTTCAACATTTTCAAGTTTCTGTTGAGGTTAATCCACCTGAAACTGAAATATTACCGGAGAAAGTAGAGGATAATTTTCGAACTACAGAAGTTACGTACGCGCGCCCCCCTCCCCCACTTGACGATTTACGTACGACGATATCAAGCGCATTATCGACTTGCGATCATAAAATTTCCGGAGCAACCGCCAAAATTACGGTAATAATTAACCACAAGGATGTCTACCTGTAATTTTCTCGTTTTTTTTTTAGGTTTGGTACAAATAAAGTCAGAATATTACCGGTTTTTCGTGCGATCGTAGCTAAGCGTATAACGTACGTATAGTAAACAAATGAGGTCCGTCAAGAAATTCGGAAAATGAGCGAAAATTTGTCATTTCTACCGGCTGAAATTACACCCAAACGCTCGAAACAACCTTCTTTATTCGTAACACGTATAAAATTTTCCTCCTTTCACCATGGAAGAGCGTAACTTATCGAGGAAGATGCCTCATCACTGGCTTCCGCACCAGAAGCATTATGAAGCTGGACTCGGATCCACGAGCGGCCTCGTTTTCGTGCAACATCACGTGCGCTGTACTCACTTTTCAAAATGGCCGCCAAGATTGGAATTACGTCTATTGGAACTATGACACAACCAATGTTGCATTCTGTATAGAATCTCCATGAAGGCAATATTTCAATGCTTCAAGTCAACATCACTTTTAACTAATCTGTTTGTATAGCTAGGAGGATGGATACATTATGCTGTATCTGTATTTAGTTTACAGTAAGAACAATCAGCATCATCAATAAATGTAAGATGGGCATACACAACTCCCATTAACACTGTAAACATTTAAGGAACATTTTAGAGGTTCATCCTTCCTGAAGGCATCACCATTTATACACCTTTGTTCTTCTGTAGTGTAAATCCACCCACATAACAACTTTCTCAAGAAAAAGTGGTGTTTGAAAGTCTCACCTATGACAAACTCGCTGTCTGTGGGATGTATTTTGGCATCTGGACTTATGATTCGTATGACCTCCAGTTGTTCCCGGAGGCCCATGCTGTTACTGATCACATGACTTAGGTTCTCCACCACACTGATCTGCTCTTCATCCGACATGTCCGTCCTGCAGGCCGGACGGAAAAAAACGTTATTGTGTACGGTATCTCAGGGGTAGGGGTACATACTATGGTTAATTTCCACTGGAACCCTGACAAATCAACATCTGCCACAAAGCAGTAGCTTCAGTATATAGAGGCATTACAATACAAGTCATCTTGATTAATGGTACAAGATCATGTTGCAGTTGGAAGTTATCAACTCGCATAAAACTTGACACAGTTACGTAACCAACCTACTACCTACCATGGGACATTGTCCAAGTGTTTTCTCTTCTTCTTGGGAGGGCTGGGTGGGTTTGGTAGGTTTGGGACGCTCTCTGTTTTGTTGTCATTACTCTGTGATACATTCACGTTGTTTGCCACTTGTAGATCAAGGTCACTGTCTGACAACTCAAAGGTACTCAGAGAGACATGGTCTGAGAAGGAGATAAAAAGACAACTGCAAATGAACAAGAAGGCTTAGCTTAGCTTATGTCTAGTGCTAGAATAAGAATCATCCAAACTTGTCTGCTTCCTTGTATTACAATGGGTATCTAAAAGACAAACCTTTTTTTTATACTGACATGTACAGTATCAGAATATTAATGTACAAAGTCCTCTACATTCAATCCAACTCACCTGTTGCATTTCCATCTTCAAGAAGGTTCAAGATGGATGTATTCAGGTAATCTGACTCAGACCCACTGAAGAAGTTATCGGAGATGCCGCCGACATCAATGATGGTGTCCTCGTCCGCGTCGTACTCGGAGCTGGCCACCGAGGTGGAGCAGGATGCGCTGTTGCCCGTTGACAGGTTTCTTCTGTATTCCTGAGTCACCTGCTTCTCCTGTTTAACTCTGCACAGACAAAATACATGGATATGGCAAATGCAAATATTTCACATTAACAGTCAGTGCCTTCATGAGAAAACATGTACAAACAAGAAAACAGAGATTTCAGATTTCTGGGCAGTATGCAATCCTGTGCTTCCTGAATTCCCCCCACTGGCTCCTGGCCAGATTCTGAGACCTTTGACCTCATGTCATTCTGCCTGTGATCAATCTTCCTTCCACCCACGTGCTGTCAACCTACTCTGTCCAGACAAATGGACATACAAACCCAAAACTCATCCACCTAAAACAATAATTACATACCTGCAAGTAATGACATTACAAGGTGTCACTCCAGTATGAAACAGAAATCTCCCCCTGCAATCATATAACCATTACAAAGGAGAGAGATGTTACCTCTCTATTTCTGCTTCAATTGCCTGGATATCTGCATCCAGGTCCCCTGTGTCCAGGTACTTGTGGTACACATGAGGGGCTGTCTCCGGCTCTCTGGATGGCAGCTGTGAGCCCCACGGGCTGAAAATCACCATAGATATGCATAAGAAAACTCCATAGATATGCAAAAGAGTCTTGTAATTGAACCATGAGTATAGAAAATGGCCACAGAACACTTGAAAATTGGCACAGGTTCATCCATACATCGGCATCAACTGGGTAAACTAAATATCACTCTTCTACCGTCAGAGGTGGCTTTTCTGATGTTATCCATAGGAAAGACATTGGTCAACAATATAAAACTGTTACCGGTAATCTTTGCTTTTAACTTAACAGACAAACAGTTACATGAACGGTGATAAGGCAAAGTCTAACACTGTACAAGTTATAGGTCACCAACCACAACTATCTCACTAATGAGGGTAATTATGCACTTAAACTGGCCCATGCCCTGAAAACTGAAACTTGATTTTAACAAAAGGGCACATTTTTCAAACAAAAGAATCCCTCAATCTAAATAATTACCAGACAATGGGGGCAAAATGTGCTGTGACAAACAAGTTTCCTTACTTCAATCTAGCACAATTAGGTTACCATGGCAATGACAAGCCACCAGTCAAAACAACCCAGCCATGCTTTCACCTTCTCCCTGCTGCCTGATTCAATCAATGCAAATCTGGTCTCAAAAGTTTAACTCAGCAGGGATAATGTTAATTACCCAATTCATCAATACATACATACAAGAAGTAGAAGAAGAACTTAAATTGTAGCAGGTACCGTATGACAACATATACATACATGAATCCTTTCAATGGTAATGTAATAAAACTTTGAATAAGTTCTAAAATCACTGATGACAAAACTCAGAAGAGGTCTTTTGTGACCATGTTTAAAACCTTGCATTCTTTTTGGAGCTTACATGTAACCAGGGAGACAAAGGGACAAAGATAAAGGAATAACCGTTTGTGAGTTGTGAACATTTTTCTTGCCAATGTTCTTTTTTGTCATGTTTGTCTTTCAACACAATCTTTTTCACTGCATTTATCCCCCACATAGAATTGTATCACAGCATACTAACCAAACATGGAGACACAAGAAAAGGCCTGTTGATATTCAATGAATTAAAACATAATTACTAGAAATTAATACATGGGAATGAGTGTCAGACCACCAGTGATGTGCTTGTAAGGGTCACACAAAAGCTATGTAGCCATTGGTAAATACTGGAGCACACAGTACCAACTGGAGTTTGTAGTCAAGTCATGTTGACTTGTATCTTGGCTACATATCAATGCCATGTGTACACACACAATTCCAGTTTTTGACTGCCCACCCAATGACCAAAGATCAAAAGTTCTAGCCAGACAGTGCATTTTGGAGCATATCCTTGATGCAACTGCATCACCAACCCATGTCAACTTTAAGCAGCAACATTTACAGAGGGAAAGTTTATATGGTATCTTCAAGTGGCCAAAATGTCAACCTGTAGTAGCTGTTTGCCTCCTTTGGTTATGGGGCCAAGCAGCAGGGACAAGTTTAAACTGTGTTGTGACAAAATCAAGTACAACTAATTGTTCATATAAATACAGTGGAAAAGACGACTTTGGTCAAAACTGCCTGTTTGTTTGTTTCCTGTATAATGAATTTCAAAATACTTAGTACACTGAGGAAAAAGGCGAAATATGAGAGTGATCATGCTTCTCCAGAGAAACGCCACAGATGTCATTATTTGCATATTTCATTTATTTGTGTATCAGAATGTTGCGTATTTCTTACTACACCACAGGCAAATTGGGATGCAAGGTAAGTGGTATGGGCTATGGGAGGGGGGGGGGCGTAGCTAGTTAGCCGTTTTTCAATCAATGAAAGTTAATATGATACATTGATATCCCAAACTAGTTAAATCTGAACAACTCTCCCTCGCTTTTCTATTACAGAATCCTACTGAATGTACCAGAATGGTGTAGATCAGATAGGAGGTCTGAATGATTCTCGTTATTCGTGTTGAATATGCTTTTCCATTGTAAGTAGCGGTCTCCATGTGTGAATCATGTGCTAACATATTTCTGCCGGGCTGTCGCCATTTTATCCGGATGCCAGCCGGTGACTTCCCCTTTTCTCGCCGAAAATACATCATATCGACACACTGTTCCAGAAAACGAATCTGGGAGGTACATACCTTGCCACAGCAGTCGTTAAGGTCGGTTCCATGAGCATTTTCCGTCTTGTTTTGGGTTAACACTTGTGGGAAGAAAAATGTGCCCGCGTCCTGGCAAGCGCCACTGAGAGCGCGTTGCAGGATGGAATACCGAGTCGCGGCTTTGGGTTTCCCTGTCTGGCCTCTCCTCGCGTTCACCCTCAGCAACAAAACATCAAAGGCAGTCAAGAAACATAAGAACAAACCCTCTGCCCATCTGCATTTAGAAACCACGACAATGTTGCCTAAATCGTAACAATTCCGGCAACAAATTCCTAACAGGCTGGCAAATTCACGCCCGAATATTCAACGTGGAACAAAGAAACCGGAAGTACTATTAATATCGTTCCCGGGAAAATAGACTCACGTGGAATGAAAGCGTGAAAACGCGAGAATTGCACTCTTACACACAAGAATGAAATCTCGCAGTTTGCAATCATGTGATCAAAGTACGTGAGTTAGGCAGGAGAACTTTTTACTTCCGGGGTTACTGATGTTCCTGCCTCCTCTCCTGCGATTGGTTCGTCGCTAGCATATTCTGCAATCTGATTGGTTGGATGGAGAGTACAGCTGTAAAATCCCCCGGATGTGCCACCTCTACACTTTCCAAGATGGGTGAGTAAGGAGCAGAAGTTTTCTCTCCTCTGTAGTTTTCCCTTTTTGTCCACGAACTAGACATTCTTTTATCATAGAATGCAAGGTGGTTGTAGAAAAAGACATAACGGATGAATAGAGTGACTATGAAAGCTGTATGTATGCTTTGCTTTTCGCCAGAAGGTGTCAAAAATGTAGCCGTGCATCGTGGAGAAGTTGGTGGGAGTGACCTCTTGAGCCGACTTTCCAACTCTTTCTAATAAGCTAGGCATTGTGCACGATACAGCCTGCACTTGTGGCCCATTTACCTCTATATTTGGTAGAATACAGGTCTGGAAAAAGAAAGCCGTCGTCGTTGTTGTTGTAAGTTGAGAATCAGAGGGCCTAACGACATAATTGCGTGACGCACTGACGCGGACCTTGAAAATGCATTTTTCCTGATCAGTGAGGCATATCACTACAGCAGGAAAATTTGAGTGTGAGAACTTGGGTCATAACAACTAACATAAATTTTGTATGTTGCTCAGTGGTAAAACATGTGGTTCTGTTTTTCAGCCGTGCCCACTTCTGTGTCTTTCCTACTGGCATCCACCCTGTGTATCCTGCTATTTGCAGGTAAAGAGGCTAGGATCAATTGAAAATTTCCACGCATTGTAAAATGATACACCAGTAATATGATCATGTGATGTAGATCCATAAAATAGGTAACCAAGGCATTCCAGTTCTAATGTAATATGCAGTTTGTGTTGTGTCCACCCACATTACTACATAAGTAACACACTAGTCCAGGTAAAGAACATGAAGCTTTTTAAGTTTTATGCAGGTATTGTCCCAATCCACAGGTATTTACGGCTCTAATGATCACATGTATAACATCATCTCCACAGGAATGCAGATGTACAAGGTCCAGCTGGCCTCCAAGGAATGGATGACCATCCTCGGAGGTTTCCTGGGTTCCAACCTCTTCATCTTTGTCCTCACTGTATCCTTTGGACACGAGTACAATAAGCTAGCGATGTACATGTAGATGTATAAGTTTTGATACACAGATGCATGGCATAGTATAGAATATGCCCAATTTTGTGGTTGTTGAATGAACTTAATGCTTCTGATCTGTATAATGACATATCTGTAAGGCCTCTTACTCAAGTGTAGTAAGAGCAGTCATCCAAAAGAGTATGTTGTATAGAATAACTCATCTCATAGAAGCATAACTCCATCACTCCTATTTGCATGTATCCTTGACCGAATCTTTACCAGGCCACAAGCAACTTTGAAAGTTGGCTTTTTGGTCGTGGCTTCCAGGCCAAGGTGTTCCCAGAGGGTAAGGTCCAACAATCGCTAGTCCTATTCAGTTTTATACGGCATGTTGAATGTCCCCCCCCCCCAAAGAAAAACATAAACATGCACAACTGGTTAGGCAAATGTGAGTTGAAAGGAAAAAATTACTATATCTGAGATATTCCTAGTTTGAATTGTCATGAGAGTAATTGATGGGTATTAACATTTGCTGGAGAAGACCAAGGTATAAATTTGGGATTTTGAATATGGAGTTATGATACCAATAATCATCACTGTCAAAGTAGCTATTACTTATGATGGCAGTTCATGATGTACCCTAACAAGATGAACATGTTGTTTTCCAGTTCTGTTTGCTCTAGCTGTAGCCATGTTTGCTTCAGGACTGGTACACCGAGTCTGTGTCACAACATGGTGAGTCTTTGTTTTTGCTCTGGAACATTTTGAAATGTCCTAGCCATAATAAAGAGGATGCATATGGATATCATCATTAAAAACAATGGACAGCCAAGGACTATAATAGAGTTAGAAACTTTGGACAGTTAACTTTTTTTTTGTAAATGCTGTTGAAGTATTCTTTTCAAACAGCCTGCAGACTGTCATGCATGGAAACACAGTAGTATTACAACTGTAGTCCACACTGTACAGCATTCTTTTATGATTGGGTGACACAGGGTACTTTTCTCTCCACTGTAGTTTCATCTTCTCCATGGTGGCTCTTTACTATGTAAACAAGGTCTCAGCATCCAAGTACGCACCAGTCGCCACCCCCAGCAAACCTGTCAAGGAAACAAAGAAGAGGAAATAGACTCGCCCTTAACAGTGGTCCAGGTCCAGCCAGACCTGCACACCCCCGTTGTACAATCCAGTGGTCCATGCTCCTGAATGGTTCTGAAGAAAACTGAACCACTTGATTTAACATTTGGGGGTCAGGTCTGACAGAGACATGGCAGCAACACTAGTTACCCCCTGCCTGTTGTCTCAAAAAGAAATGAGTTGGAATATTGCTTTGACAGTGTAACTGAACAATACAATAGGAAACTTTTCCTGCCATTACATAGGGCAAAATCTGTGAAAAACAATGTACATGTAATAACAATGACACCCAGAATTCAAGATGCAGCCATAAGTTTTATAAAATTTTTCCTGTTGATGGTCATCTTAAAAAAGTAATTTTGGCTAGCATTGTACAGTCAAATTCTGGCACCTAAACCCACTCAACTGGACATTCCAGTTGTGAGTTTATACAAAGAAAAAAAATCTTTATTCCATCTCATCTAAATGACACCAAGGGACTTTTTAAGCAATCAGAAACCTTAACCCCTCTGGAATCATTTTACAGTTACCTGGTAAGACAGTCTGAATAGATTTTATACCAAAGGCTCTCAGTCTGCATGTCTCTCTATGAAGAGCCCTAGTGCTAAATTAGTGTTTTTATGACATATCATCATCTGCGCTAGATACCCACCTAAACAGAACATGTACATTTTGTATAAAGAGTGGGTTGTCCCAACAGTCTCTGTGGATTATGTACATTTTGTGTTGGGAAACAAGTGCACCTTCTTCTGTACTTGTTTCTTGTAGCTGGCTTTATGGAAACATTACTTCAACTCTATCTACCAGGACTTCTGCAACAGTCAGTGTCAATCCTCAAGAAGGGGGCTGCTGACTCTAAGAGGGCACACGTGTACACTTTTTTCAAATCACGTAAATGTAAATGTGGTGACAGATAGATGTTTGTTACACTCAAATGATTTGGTACCCGATCTACCTCGTCCTTCCCTTTGCTGAATCCCAAATTTTGGCTACAGGAGTTCAAGCTAACCATTTGGACGGTTGATAGACACCACACAAGTACTTAATCTGTTCAAGGATCCATTACATAAAGACTAAACAAATTGCTGTGTAATGAAGAGCTTACGTTTGGGCAGCAGTCCTTTATGTTATACACAATTGACACTTTTTATTTTCAAATGAACACATACCTATTTGTTGAAAGAGCATGAAGGACTGCTGTCTGAAGGTCATGATGTGTCTCAGACCCCTTTTTGATGACATTGACTTTGAAAATATGGGGAGGGTCCCTACGCTAAGTTAAGCATATATCTTATGTCCCGTGGGTATCGATATTTTTTGTATGATGATTTGTCCTCTTTGTTTGTTGCTGTTTGTAACATTCCAATGTTTTGTTCATTTTTTGTTTTGGTTTTTTTGGATAACAAGAAAAGACACAAAAAAAGAAAAAGAAACTGTAATCAAAAAAGTGATTTTGTAAGCAAGCAAGTGACTAGAAATGATACTTGATAATTGCACATGTTGGCTCTTGTGTGTTTTCTTGATTTTGATTGTCTTGGAACGTTTGGTGCAGCTGTGTACAGATAGAGAACATCTATTTAATTGGGGGATAAGGGTTTTTTTTAACCTGCATGGTTTAAAGCTGTCGCTAGGTGGCACTATTGAAATACAGGACAAGAATAGATAGGATATGCGAGTATTGCTACAAAAGAAAACGAAAATGCGGAGAAGAATACTATTGCCACTTCCAACTTGCAGCTAAGTAATCTGCGTTAGATGTTTAGACTGCCGGGGCGGTGCACCACCCAGCGTTATGATGTCAAATTACAATGGACTACATCACAGCATTCTGAAGGTGACCAACGCGTGTACAAATGATCACAACGTGTTCTATTGCAAAACAATGGTGGTGGGACGCCCTTCCGTCCCCAAGCCCTTTAAGATTCGACGTTACCATCAACTTGCTGCGAGTTACACTATACAACTTAACGCGAAAAGCTGTGCTTCGTTTTCTACATGAGAACCTCGAACCAAGCTAACCAACCAAAAGTATTTACTCTCCCATCGACCGCCATAGCTGATGATCAGTTGGTACTGAGTGCTGGTCCTGCAAAAAGATGTATAATGTCAGATATGACTTAAATCGATAACTATAAATCAGACTTTATTGGCCGTAAGCCGGTAAGGGCATTCCCTTGTCTGGTCCCATCAGAATTTGGGTTTTTGATGTACTAGTACATCACTAAAGATCACCAAAACAGTGAAACAAACATTGATAACCAATAAAGAGGATATGACTTACTGGTAATCTGAAAATATCATGATGTACAACAACAACATGCAAACTGCTGATATGCGCTTTATCAAGTCCTAGGACTGTTGAAAAATGTCGATACTTGTCAGCTTCGTATCACAGGGTCAACATGACTATTGTAATTGAACGTTGAAGGCGTGGAAGTATAGAAAGCAGCATTGATCAAAACATACATGTACATACATGAACACTTGTGCTTGTCCCGGATTGGTGAATCCGCCAATCTAGGTCAGTCTTACGCATGGTTCACATCGGCTGGCGCTGCGAATGTGGACCCCGAGACAACTCTCTCTATCTTCAGCAAGAACCAATTTATTTTAATCGGCAATCTGCCACTCAATCGAACAGTTCGCTTGAACTGGGGCTCTGAAGTGGAACCTAACATACACATCTATGTTGGATGCTTCTCTCACGACCAGGTCAGTAATTGGGCCAGGGAGACATTAAAAACCATTTGCGGTGAGACATAACACCTAGTTGTTAATCCTATCCCTGAAGCTGTGTCCAACGTTTTAAAGATGAAGCTTTCTTTGGGGGTGGGTGGGTGAGGTTTATCGATTTTGCACAAGAACCACCAAGCAATCCACTGTACAGTGTATAGTGTATATGTAGACTGCATCCAGGGAGACGTTAAGAACCCGATAGCTGTGTTAAATAGCACCGAATGGTAACTACTGAAGCTGTCTTCAACATTTTAAATACAAAACTTTCTTTTCTGTGGGATGAGGTTTATCAATTTTGCACAACAGCCATCGAGAGATCCGTTTGATCACCGTGTGATGATATTTTGATCACTGTCTGCCGATAAATGTTAATCAATTTAGAATGAGATAAGCACTGCGTGGTCGATAGATGTGATTGAAAAAGCGGCCGGTAGTGCTTCAGTAAACAGAGTCAATGTAATCAGCCTCCAATCTGTCAGACCATAAGCAATTTCTTTTCACATTTAGTCCCTGCATCTACAAGAGTCTTTATCAATTTGAACATCTTGAACAGTCCTCTTCTCATCTAGTAATGCTCACTGTAGGTCTGCTTTGCTGTCGGTTTCTATTGGCACTTATCAAAAAAGATGCATTTATGTTCTGTAACTTTGCTTGTCTGATAGTCTTCATCAAGTTAAGTTTAAAGCAAATCTCGGTTGATCTTGATATCTGGCTATACATGTGCCTGTATTACCTGTATATTCACAGTCCTAGGTGTTATGTCAATAAAAGATAAATTCATTCAAAACATACAACAAAATACATGTTGAAGCAACTTGTAGTTCATAGAATCTGTATAATACAGCTCGACACATACGAAAACGTCCATAAGATATCCTTGGGGACCTTGGAGAGGATTTGCATTGAGTTACCCAGTATCCCTGGCAAGGAGAGAGCTTAACCCTGGTGTGGTTGTTAGTGGATCACCCGTGCCCAACACGCCACCGGTCGGGACACTACCCGTACATCACTGTCGGCAGGGCGCTCTACAGGCCAAGGCCTCTCATCCTCAATCACACCATGGAGTTATAAAAGGATAACTCCATGATCACACAGAACTTCTGATAACCCGGACAATCTTAGCGCCGACTTGAAGCACAGTGAAGGGGTATTTCAAAACACCTTGATAACCAAGGTCTGTCCATTTTGGTAACGTTTGTATCAGTTTTACTGATCTTCCTAACGGTGTTTCCATATAATCTTCCTTGAACAAGTCAGAGCTCTGTACGTATCCAGCTAACAGCCTGGCTGGCATAACTCTTCATTTTCAAATATTTGTGTGTGTGTGTCTAGAGAGGTAGGTTGCATAGATTTTATAAACCCGATTTCGCAGGGGAAAATGTGCAACACAAAGAAGACAAAGAAAAAAACTATTGGCGTTTCTGATGAGTTGATAGGTTAGTAAATCATGATACATCAAGTTGCAATATCCCGCCGGCCATCCAGTATTGGACACATCCATATCCATTAAAGGATTCCGTGTATTTATGGCATAACCAGGCCATCACAACAGAATGTACGTTGATACCTGTGTCCATCTACTAGTACAACATTGCCAGTGAAGTATGGCCGCGCCTGGCCGCAGTGAATGCATCTCTTCTGCCACATAGGTAGCAGTGTTTTGACATTAACCCTTGTTTCTCGTGTATCTGTGTAATCCTCTATACTAGACTATAGGTAGGTATCCCATATGTAGAACCAACGGCACATTTGCCCATTACAATTGTGATAGCTCACCCTCCCCTCTATCAGTGCGTGTTTGCTGCAAACAAGGGGTGGGCCGGATGACACGGCACCACACTTTCTAAGTCTTTTTCCAGACATTCTGACTCTGTACGGCTCGTTACCACACCCATTGTTCAAGCCCACCTGCCACAGAACCTGAACAGGTGACCCATCACCAGCGGAAAGTTCCATTGCCCGCGGGTGGACTCATGACCGGACCTGTCACGGTGTCAGAAGAAAGTAACCCATGATCAATCATGTCATGATCAGAACTAGGGATAAGCGCACTGAAATAAGTCATATCCGCCTTGTTACAGTCACGGCTACAGTATTCTACATGACACCGTTACTGATTGTTTTTACTGCGTATTACACGGAGGGACTGAACGCCTCCTCCAACATGATATCTTCAAAGAGTTACAGAGTCATTTCTCCGAACTCGTGTCCATATAGACTAAAGGGCTCCGAAATGCAACAGTCCAGAATAACTTGGTAATGGCTACAACGGTCCATCAGACAAGTTCAGTGGCAACGTTCACGCCCGGCCCGTTTCCTGTTGAGAATTACGCGTACCTTACGTAGGCAAATGCGTAATGCCGATTTATTCATTTCATGAAAAGTTCGTTGTCGTGATGAGAGCTTGGATATTCATCACAGGTATATGTGACACCTTCGGGCAGCAGGCCGCCAAGGGCCAACTGACACCCATTTGTCATCTCACTAATCTCCAAGCAGATGTACGAATCCGCATCTTTCTCAGTGTTTTACTGTGTGTTTTTGGAACATTTTGTACGCCTTTATAGTACATGTATTAACGATTCGCCTCCTCCATGGACTAAAATTGCTCGGAAATCTGTTTTTGTCTTGTGGCAGATCTTTTTTTGTCTTGTGGTAGACCTGTTTTTGTCTTGCGGCAGACCTGTTTTTGTCTTGCGGCAGACCTGTTTTTACCCTTTAAGAAGCGTTTCATCCGATGTCTGTCAGGACTACAGCATCAGAAATGTCACCGTCGTGCTGTCTGCTGAGGCGACAAATTGGGTCAGGGATGGTCAGCATCGTGGGAACGTACAAGTTCCCTTGTAGACGAAAGGAAATCCGGAGTATATCTATGTGACGACATCAATGTTTATTTCGTGACCATCCTCATAAGGAACCAGTACAATCATTGAGTCTGATCAGATATCCTTTATTTTCCACCGCTGTGATGACTTGCAAGCCTATGGAATAGGCCATTACTACTTTTACATACGAGTAGATCAGCTAAAGACTTTGTTACCTATGTCTGCCAAGAAACTGCTTACGAGTAAAAGTTTTGAGTTCAAAGTTTCTGGATGTGATCTAAGTTAACTGAATGATGGGTGCTAGTTGTTTCGATGTAAGAGCCAAGGTATGAATCATTTTCCGGCGTACGTGTGAAAGATGGCAACGGCCGCTTCGTTACCATTGCCATCAGAGAATTAGAGTAAACGTTCATCTCTCCGTGATGCTCAAGTCCTGGTACTCAGACCGTTTGAGGTGAGGAGGCAGGCCATCTACAGACAAACCGCCCTCTAATGAAGCTCAGCATAAGTACCCTGCGCATC
This sequence comes from Branchiostoma floridae x Branchiostoma japonicum, assembly GCA_013266295.2. Classification (NCBI taxonomy): domain Eukaryota; kingdom Metazoa; phylum Chordata; class Leptocardii; order Amphioxiformes; family Branchiostomatidae; genus Branchiostoma; species Branchiostoma floridae x Branchiostoma japonicum. The sequence goes on along the minus strand of CM023823.1, from coordinate 16,708,672 downwards.
TCGCGTGTTTTCTTACAGGGCCATTCCTGGCGGAACAAGGACCAGTCAGACGTACTCCATACACGCTAGGAGCACGGCAAGCATCGTGCCAATGGTGTTGCTATGAAGATTAAAGCTCGTGACAGGACGTGAACTTTGAAGTTTTCCGAGAAAAGAAATTATCAACCGCACGTGTTCACGCATGCCCGGTTTCTGTTGTCACGAGTAGTGGCTGTTTGTGTCTTTAAATCCGTTTTCAATGATCACCACTCAACAATCCCTTCATGATCACTGTTAAGATGCTCTAAAAGTTCACGTATTTCCAAACACACACACACATTGACTTGTAGCGAACATACTATGGCATCATTTCCGTGTCAAAAATACGGACGTTAAAAACGTAACGTTTTGGGGTCAAAACGTAACGTTTTTTGTTCAATACGTTACGTATGCTAGGTGAACGTTCACGTATGACATAACGTTCGGATACGTTACGTACGCGTGGTTCTGCAATTTCCGTGTCAAAAATACGGACGTAAAAAACGTCACGTTTTTAAGTCAATACGTCACGTACATTTCATCTTTACGTTAACGTAACGTTGGTTATGTTATGTTAACGTAACGTAGGTTATATTTATGTTAACGTAACGTATGTTATGTTATGTTAACATAACGTAGGTTATGTTAAGGTAACGTTGCTTATGTTAACGTAACGTTGCTTGTGTTAACGTAACGTAGGTTATGTTATGCTAGCTTAAGGTAGGTTGTGTTATGTTAACGTAACGTAGGTTATGTTCACGTAACGTTGACATAACCAACGTACGTCAACGTTACGTTGGTTATGTTATAGTGTTAACGTAACGTATTGCGTTGACGTGGGTGTACGTTTCTTTAATACGTTAACGTAACGTTTATGTTAACGTACGTTTTTGTTAACGTAACGTATGTCATGTATGACGTTATGTTACCGCAAAATACGTCACACTACGCAGTAGTGAACGTGCCGAATTTTGTTAACAAATTGATAACCCTTTCCTGTGCTAATGGTTCCGTCCATTTCAACCGTCAGGTCGTGCTCTGGTGACGTCATCAATTCATGTTGTGTCTGGCAAAGGCCCCATAACCGCTGGCCGTATAAAGTAATGCGGACAAACTTCTTAGAGGCTGGTTTGAAAGAGTTAACCATGTGTAAACTAAATTGCTGTGTGGTATAGAAATATATCTGATACGTCTGCTTTGTTTTTGACATTTTCTTGTTTGTGTAGACATGTAATTTTAAATGAGTGAGTGAGTGCATGCTGCAGTTTAGTTCATATCCGCAGGGCGTCCTTTAAAGTCAATTGCAAACAAGCCAAGCAAACTTTAATGCACAACAACTGTTACAGGTACACTATACGGCAAGTTCTTGAGCAGTTCTAATCATCAAGACTAATATTTATGCAATGGCCTCAAATTAAAATGCTATATAAAAGCTTTGTTCTGCTACCTAAAATAATGTCGTCATCAGTTTACGTTGTCGCTGGCTGGGAATGAACGTAAAACGATGTCGTCATCAGTTTACGTTGTCGCTTGCTGGACATGAACGTAAAACGATGTCGTCATCAGTTTACGTTGTGGCTGGCTTGAGGAGCTAAGTAACGGTCACAAGCAAACCTACAGTACAGCTTATATATCGTTTTCTGTAAGTTTTTTATTTACAAGAAAATAATACAACATCGTTGCCCAATGTTTGCAAGCTGTGAATACCACAGCCAACTTGCCAGACATGGTGGCCGTGGGGGGTCAGTCACAGTCTGTAACCCCCTTCCTCCTCCCCCATCTATTAATGATATAAAGGAATGCTTGTTTCACAAAAGGAGATATAACCTTCTTGATATATATATATTCATATTGGGATTTATATGTGGGCGCGGTTTTGTTTCTGTATGCGGCAAGGAGGGTTTTTTTATTAATTAATTTGAAACCTTGTGTGTTGCTTCACGGGGAATTACTGTGAACACTGTGACAGACAATATTTTAGACCACACAGCATGACGGTCTTTACACCTTCTGTTGTGTGTGTATTTGCTTTGCGACCCATAAAACTGCCACACCTCTTTTGTCTTTAATCGGTTCATCACGTGACTTACACCAATGCATAACAGAAGCATTACGGTTGATGATTTCTCCTACTAGTACTACAGCTGGGCAAATGAAAAAGTATTCGTAGTTTTTCGGTTTATTCCTGTATACATGTATATACCTGAAATGAGTGTGACTGATAAATTCTATCATGGCCAGACTGCCGTGATGATATTTTTTACCCCCCCCCCCTCACTTCTGGGTCCTCCTCCGTAACGCCTAATTACAACTTCATGTGTCCAAGAAACTATCTCAAACAATTGGAATTATGAAGAGCTTGAGACCATACTTAAACAGACAAGCGCTACTGACAATTTACAACACTTTATTCCTCCCCCACATCTTATATTGCTGCACTGTATGGGACCAGGGAGGTAAGGGGCATGTAGACAAACTGCAAAAGCTGCAAAATAGAGCAGGTAGAGTAGTATTAGGGTGCGACCGCAATACTCCCAGTGCAACTGTCCTGAACTTGTTGGGCTGGACCTCGGTAGCACAGCACCACAAACGAGCCAAGGCTATTTTCATGTTTAAGGCACTCAATGGAATGTTGCCTCCACACATATCTCAACTGTTCACTACATCCGCTGGTACCCACACACACAACACCCGACTCAGCACACAGGGGGGACTTCAGCTGCCAAAAGCACGTTTGCAGTACAAAAAGAGATCGCTTTCTTTTTCCGGTGCAGCCCTCTGGAACTCACTTCCTCCTCATGTTAGAAATGCAAAAACTCTCCGTACCTTCAAGACCACCTTTTCATCACACAACAGTTAATATGATTTCTATTGTTGTTAATTTTGCTTTTTGTTCATAAACATTGATATGCAAATTCCATTCCTTTATCAATATTATTTACATTATTTGCCATATTTAATTAGTTTCTTTTCTGTGCTTTATTAGTATTATTATTAAGTTTGTTTACTTTTAAGTGTAGTATGGTTTTGTACCATGTATGTTATTTAAGTTACTTTGATTTTGTATCAATTCGTAATTTGCGTTAATTTATTTGTTACTTTTGTTGTATTCTGATGTAAGTGCTTTTGTTTGGGGTTTCCCCCCAGGGCACATTGAAAAACGCCCTCGGGCGATATGTACCCCCTGGTAAAATAAATAAAAACAAACAAGCAAACAACTGAAATACTTTTATCTCCATCGTGAACCTGCTTGTGTGTTTGAGATAAGCCTGACTGCCACTCAGAATTCCATCTTTCTCCCGACATCAAACTGCTTTGCGCTTGACACACCTCACGGAGGACCCAAACAAGTTGCGGTTACAGTATGAACTCAGAGGAGAAATAATGTAGTTGTTTTGTAAAAGGATCGATGTTTTGTCTTGTCTTATAATAAAACTATGTAAATTTTTTAACAAATCTTAGTGAATAAAATACTGGGAAGTATAGTTTTTACAAGGAGCATCTGCCCTTTGTTGCATTCTACTCACTAGCGTGGAATTTCTACTGTTGGAGAAACAGCTCACTCCGGTACATATCATGACATCAGTGTTCACACGTATCATTGTGCTATGTTGACACCAAGGCCGGCCAGAACAAAGGCGTGTCGTTTCTCATCAACGAAGTCATTTGGTGATTAGCAAGGGCCAGTTCGGTCAGGTTCCCACGAGCTCTGAGTTCTTCTACACTTGCAGTCTCGGTCTAAAAAACATGGCGGACCCTAGTGAAAATGAGGAGTCCTTGGATGCCGGGGATGAGGCAAGTAGTACAGAGACAGGTAAGCGTTAACGTTCCTCAATCAAGTTAGCAGTCTGCAGAAGACTACATTTACTGCGCCCCAAAACCTTTCGGTGTCGCTTTGTTCTTTGAAGGCTGTAGGTGCCAAGTGGTTTATTGATGCGGAAATAGACCTTGAACTGTAATCTCCAAGCAGATCATACGATGGCAGTATCCATTAGCCAGAGGAGTGGCCATTAGCCTCCTCTAACTGCCTTGTCATCGAAATGCACCTGCTTGGAGATTTAAATACATGAACAGGCGTTTTCCACACTGTTTGCTACGACAAAATCACTCTCCAAGCAGAGGTTGGTGGGCATGCTTTCTATAACGTTATATAGCCTCTACCAGGCTTGTGGGCGTGGGGCCGGCAAACTGTAAACTGGGTGGCTAACTCCCTCGGCGTGTTATATCTCTATTTGGCCAATTTCTACTATTTCCAGCCGTGCCCTCAAGCCTGGTAGAGGCTAAACGTTATATGCCCCGTTTGTTTTCTGTCTCTACTCCCGAAAGCGGGCATGTAACGTTATAGAAAGGGAACAATCTTCCCACCAACCTCTGCTTTGAGAGTAAACTGCATTGCGACCTTGTAGTAAGAAATGCGTAACACAAAATCTTTTGGAAAAATATAGGCGGATTTTTCTCTAGTTTTACTCTTCCCAGCCGCTTCCGAATGCTGACAGAGGCCAAATGCGACCCTGTCTAAAAGTTGAAATAAGTTACCAAATTCTAGTATCCTTTTAGGTAATTCATTGCAGATTATATACACACTTGTATATACTACCGTCATGTTTACCTGGCGATGTGTGTTTGGTTATGCATGATGTAATGCGTCTTTTAGGGAAACCAGTGGTCATAGTAAGTGACATAAAAGTGATGACACAACTGACGTCTGCCTACATTTTTCAGGGGTGTCGCGATCCACCTTGTATCGTAGGCGCAGAGAATACAGACAAACAGCACCTCGCACGACTGATATCAGCAACGAAGCTTTGGACGAAGCCGTGCGAGAGGCGACATCAGGCAGACCGCATATGGGGGCACCATGACAGAAACAGCCCTTCGAACACAAGACATCCGTGTCCCGAAGGCCAGAGTACACGAGTCGCTGAGGCGTCTTAATCCTACCGTGGCCGACAGGAACAAAATTTTACACCGCAACTTTTGGTGTTTTACACCGCAACTTTTGGTGTTTTACACTGCAACTTTTGGTGTTTTACACTGCAACTTTGGGTGTTTTACACTGCAACTTTTGCTGTGTTTTACACTGCAACTTTTGCTGTGTTTTACACTGCAACTTTTGCTGTGTTTTACACTGCAACTTTTGCTGTGTTTTACACTGCAACTTTTGCTGTGTTTTACACTGCAACTTTTGCTGTTTTACACTGCAACTTTTGCTGTGTTTTACACTGCAACTTTTGCTGTGTGGAAAACTTACACCCCTCCCCTTTTATAATGGACAGTCCCCCTGTCAGGTCAAAGGTGACAACGATGGCATGCAAACTACGTCGACTGAGTTATCCTTTTCGTGCATAAGTTTTTTAGAGGAAAAGCTTGGCTACGTTGTGACGTTAGTTTTTTCTAAAGGTTTTTCTAGCTTTGGCCTATAGATCGGGATAAATTTAAAAAATGTTTCGACCAGGTCCAGTGATTACAAATTATGTTGCTTTTTGCTGCCATGCATTTTTTTCGATGTATTTTTTCAACGTAGTTTAGCCATCGACGTATTTCAAATACGACGTAGTTTAGCCATCCGCGTAGTTTTAGCCCTCCGCGTATTTTGAGGAAAATAAACGGCGTAGTTTTAGCCATCCGCGTATTTTCAGGAAACACGACGTACATGACTACGACGTATTTTGTAGGTTCCTGACGTACTGACGAAATGCGATGTAGTAAAAACGCATTTACGTTGCTGAACGTGAAATAGGCTATCGACTAACGGCGCGTTCCTCGCTCGCAAAATGCTAGCATTGGGGCCGCGAACTACACTTCAGCCGAGTACTTCATGCTTTGTTTGGGCGCGTGGTTTGACCAGGAAGTAAACTGGACATCGGTCGTCTGAAAAACCCCATGCAGACCGGAAAACACAGAAAAACCACGCCAAAATGAGTACTTAGAAGGTCAACTTTGACGGGACGTATCTCGTCTTCAAATGCTTTTCGAATTTTCAACTGACCCACACACGGTTGTCTGACTCGTTGACATTACGGGGACACATAAACCAGACTGATTTGACGTATCGTGACCCTACTACGACTTATTGTATGGAGCATTCTAAGTACTCAATCCGGCGCGTCACAACTCTCAGGCCGCCGCCATCTTTGTCACCTTTGACCTTATTGAGGGACAATTCTTTGTAAAAGGGGAGGGGTGTAAGTTTTCCACACAGCAAAAGTTGCAGTGTAAAACACAGCAAAAGTTGCAGTGTAAAACAGCAAAAGTTGCAGTGTAAAACACAGCAAAAGTTGCAGTGTAAAACACAGCAAAAGTTGCAGTGTAAAACACCCAAAGTTGCAGTGTAAAACACCAAAAGTTGCAGTGTAAAACACCAAAAGTTGCGGTGTAAAACACCAAAAGTTGCGGTGTAAAATTTTGTTCTTGTCGGCCACGGTATAATCCCCATGCTAGTTCCTTGCGATGGCGAAAACGTATCCCTAGGATGAAGTACTTCTTAGTTGCACCTAACTGGCTGTGGCATATAGATTCGAATTAGAAATTAGCTGGGTAAGCATATTTTTCTAATTTTAATGTTTCTGGGTAGCCTGAGTGCCAGTCAAATAGAGAATGAGATAACATGCCGGGAAGTTGGTCCGCTAGATTGAAGCCTGTCGGGGTCGTAACGTTCTTTGAGGTCCACTAATCGTTATCTAATAGGTGCCAAGTAGCTAAATTACCCTTTTATTGCTTTGCGACTGGGCCGTGACGGACAGTGACACGACCAGGCGGTGTCACAGAAAGTTGCAGTGGTCACAATATTTTCAAGCACATAACGGTGTGGTTTTAGACTGAAAAGTTATTCGTACAGAGAGCTATGTTCTCCGTAACATTCTAGAATGCATTCGCGTTACGCATCTAGTTGATGAAGAAGGACAACTTCTATTTTGAAATGACACGTGTTAATCCCTCATCTCCAAGCAGATGTTTAGGTGGCACAAAAGACAGTATCAAATTGGCCAGGCAGTATGCATTCGTCAACTGTAACCATTAGCCACCCAGTAATTGGATTTACTGTCAACCTTTAGAATATCCATTTGTCACTTCTTCAATTTAAAAAAAAAACTACTTGGTGACAACAGAAAAGGGTCATTTAGGTGACAGTACACAGTACATTCAGCAGGAAAACCGCTCTGATCTTAATAGCATTCATATAGCCTCCTTCGCAGCCTTGTCGAGCGGCGTTATTTTTTGTTGAGCGGGCGAATCCTTCTCTCCCCGGCAAACTCCCTTGGCTGCAAACCGTCCTTTCGCGACATAACTCGCGTCGGTCGCCGAAAAAAAATAACGCCGCTCGACAAGGCTGCGAAGGAGGCTAGCATTTACTCTCCAAGCAGAGGTAGGGTTTTGGGCTTATTTTTGGCGTGTTTTTAGGCTTTTTTATCGGGCTTTCTTTTTTCACTGAATTTTTTTTTCCACCCAAAGGGTTGGGTGGAAAAAAAAATTCAGTGAAAAAAGAAAGCCCGATAAAAAAGCCTAAAAACACGCCAAAAATAAGCCCAAAACCCTACCTCTGCTTGGAGAGTAGCTAGCATTCATACAAGTTATAAGATCAGCAGAAAGTGGAAGGTGAACAAGCTCCAGGGTAAAGGATTTAAAAGGAAGTAACGATTGCCAATCTCAACGCCAAGGATATCTCCATATAATTCTATAAAACGAACCAGAAATTTGACAATATAAAGGATCAACTAGCAGCCTGGTGTACATGCAGGGGTAGGTCGGGATAGAAATGCTGCACACAGTTTACGGGCCCGGCATGAAAGTGATTTGTTTTACAAGTTGGATTTTGAAACTGAAACACAGTGACACAGATAACACACTAAAAGGCTACGCGTTAAGTTCCACTGTAAATGTTGTTCGTCTGCTTCAAAAGGCAATGTTGAAATATGCTGAGAAAATAAAGAAGTCTGGAGTGGTGTGTTTTTTGTTTGTGTTAACGTTTTCTACCTTATCAAATGTTTAGTCCTGTAGGCCTAAAAATGGAGGTAGTGTCAGTAACTTAAGACAGTTTAACATTAGTATCAGATATAATTTTTCACTGCAGATTATGTGATTTTAAACTTAGTGAACTTAGTGTCACTACTTACTGCCAGTATGCATGTTAGGGCAAGAACTAAATAACAGCATTGGAAAGGAAAACGAAGACAGGAAAATATAACCCCTTTCGAATTTAATAATACTGGGTCATCTCCTCACTGGGATTTTACCAGTACAATATACTTCTGAAATGAAACAAGTAAAACCAACATTTTCATCTATCAAATTCTATCTCAAATTAACTTTTTGGGCCGGCTGGATTGTGTTTCACGGAGAAAGTTGTTTGGCGACTCGCTGTTCTCTGGCTTCCAGGGTAATTTCTAGTTCTACCGCAACGTCACAGTTAGATGTTTGGGTCCTCCGTAAGGTGTGTCAAGCGCAAAGCAGTTTGATGTCGGGAGAAAGATGGAATTCTGAGTGGCAGCCCGGCTTATCTCAAGCACACAAGCAGGTTCACGATGGAGATAAAAGTATTTCAGTTGTAATTAGGCGTTACGGAGGAGGACCTGGAAGTGAGGGGGGGTTAGAAAATATCATCACGGCAGTCTGGACATGATAGAATTTATCAGTCACACTCTGAACGTTTCAGGTATATACATGTATACAGAAATAAACCGAAAAAGTACGAAAAAGTATCGAAAAAGTACGAATACTTTTTCATTTGCCCAGCTGTACTACTAGTAGGAGAAATCATCACCCGTACGTAATGCTTCTGTTATGCATTAGTAAGTCACATGATGAACCTATCAAAGACAAGAAAGGCAGCAAAGCGAATACACACACAACAGAAGGTGTGAAGACCATCATGCTGTGTGGTCTAAAATATTGTCTGTCACAGTGTTCACGGTGTGATGTGTAATTTTTCGTGAAGCAACACAGAAGGTTTGAAATTAATTAATAAAAAAATCCCCCTTGCCGCATACAGAAACAAAACCGCGCCCACATATAAATCCCAATATGGATATATATAACCTAAGCTGTACTGTAGGTTTGCTTGTGACCGTTACTTAGCTCCTCAAGCCAGCCACAATGTAAACTGATGACGACATCGTTTTACGTTCATGTCCAGCAAGCGACAACGTAAACTGATGACGACATCGTTTTACGTTCATTCCAAGCAAGCCACAACGTAAACTGATGACGACATTATTTTTAGGTAGAAGAACAAAGCTTTTATATAGCATTTTAATTTGAGGCCATTGCATAAATTTTACTCTTGATGATGAGAACTGCTCAAGACCTTGCCGTATAGTGTACCCGTTACAGTTGTTGTGCATTTTAAAGTTTGCTTGGCTTGTTTGCAATTGACTTTAACCGACGCCCTGCGGATATGAACTAAACTGCAGCATGCACTCACTCATTTAAAATTACATGTCTACACAAACAAGAAAATGTCAAAAACAAAGCAGACGTATCAGATATATTTCTATACCACACAGCAATTAGTTTACACATGGTTAACTCTTTCAAACCAGCCTCTAAGAAGTTTGTCCGCATTACTTTATACGGCCAGCGGTTATGGGGCCTTTGCCAGACACAACATGAATTGATGACGTCACCAGAGCACGACCTGACGGTTGAAATGGACGGAACCATAAGCACAGGAAAGGGTTATCAATTTGTTAACAAAATTCGGCACGTTCTCTACTGCGTAGTGTGACGTATGGATTTTTGCGGTACATAACGTCATACATGACATACGTTACGTTGACAAGAACGTACGATAACATAAACGTTACGTTAACGTAAGAAACGTACACCCACGTTAGCGCAATACGTTACGTTAACATTAAACACTATAACATAACCTACGTAACGTTAACGTACATACGTTATGTCAAAGTTACGTGAACGTACAGACGTTATGTCAACGTTACGTTAACATAACCTACGTTACGTTAACATAACATAACCTACGTTACGTTAACATAAGCAACGTTACGTGAACATAACCTACATTAGGTTAACATAACATAACCTACGTTACGTTAACATAACATAACCTACGTTACGTTGACATAACGAGCGTTACGTTAACATAACCAACGTTACGTTAACATAAAGATGAAATGTACGTGACGTATTGACTTAAAAACGTGACGTCTTTTTACGTCCGTATTTTTGACACGGAAATTGCAGAACCACGCGTACGTAACGTATCAGAACGTTATGTCATACGTGAACGTTCACCTAGCATACGTAACGTATTGACCAAAAAACGTTACGTATTCACCCCAAAACGTTACGTTTTTAACGTCCGTATTTTTGACACGGAAATGATGCCATAAACATGCAACAGTTGGATCACGTAACTAACGTTAGTTGCTTTTGAATTTATTGTACAATCATTAGATCGTAGTTCCCGGTGACAGCAATCATAGCCCATACGCCACAGGTCAGCAAGATATCAAACGTAATTCCTGTAATTGCGGGAAAATTGCCAGTAAATCAGCACCATGCTGCTCGGTACAACGTTCAATCAAATGGTCTCCGGACGGCAAGTGAAATGCTGATACTGCAAAATTGACGCGTGCATAGGTCTGTGTAATATAATGTGTAATAGTCGTGCCGACAATTGACGTTAGCTGATTCTGCGAGGACCCTTAGGTCTAAGTGTTAGTCGTTAGTTACATTTTAATGGGTGCTTATGATTCTGACAGGAGCCATAACTCAAACCTAATCCAAGCATACCAATTAAGCAATTTTCCTGGAATCTAAGTAAGTGTTCTGAGAAGGAGCCAATTTGTTAAATGTGAAATGCCATTTCCTTTAAAAAATGGTTCCATTAGACTTCAAATATTCCATGGAGAGGTTAGTACATTCATTTGCGACGATATGGAAGTTGAAAATCCCACGAAGAAGACTCGCGCAAAGCATACTACTCATGTTGTTGAACACAGGATATGCCGGCTTCGCCGAGTTAACACCCAGCCAAATAAGAACAAGGCAGACGACTAACGAAGGAGACAGACAAAGTTCTACCACTACTTACACTCACTCACCTGGCACACGATATTTGAAATACTTCAGAGAACATATAACGTTATATATATATACTAGTATATCACAAATACTTTACACTGGATTACAGGTTTTCATGCACTTAACTTGTTTCCGCGAAGTTCACAAGTTTGACAATAAAAAAGGTAAATAGACAAAGTTGTGCTGCGACAGAAGTCAAGATACTTTATCGTATATGCATGTCGTAAAAATCGTTCTTCATCTACAAAAACATTCCAATTTAAATTTGTTGGAATCAGCGCCACAATACAGACACTGGTGGGTAATCTGTGGGTCAATTGCCCATATTTATACATGACATACATAGATTAATCACTATATCTGTCAAACGTATTGTACGGTTGTCATTTACGAATCGACTAATGTTGCCCCCAGCAGTAAAATATAGATACACAGATTGTCTCATAAAGATGATATATCGCCTGCTTGAGGCCTAAACAATCTCATTAGATGTACGAGTTATTTTGTGGTGCTGCTCTGGGGCAATTGACGAGACATTGGATGAAAGTTTACCCAATAACTTTTATGATATCGACATGTGGATTGACTTCTTTGCATGAAAATGCCAACGGCATTAGATATAATGGAACAATAAGCTGAAGTACTTTCCCAATAATTCTATCAGTAACTCATCTATTCTTAGGAATACTGGTAGGTATTATTGTCTTCTATCCTCAAATGTCACCATAGCTCATCATAGTCTCCATAGCTCATCATATATACATATATATAACACATATTATTACAGGACTATTATTACAGTATATACTAGGGTCCATTCTGGCTGGGCTGTAAGTGTTTGAATGACTGAAAAATAAAGAAATGCATATCAATAATATACACAACTTATGCTTTTGATTATTTCGTAAACGTTTTGTGTTTTTTTGTTTGTTTGTTTGTTTGTTTGTTTGTTTGTTTTTGTTCTTGTTTTCTTTTGCATCATACTTTTGGTTATCACAAACTGCCCGTCCGGGCCCCGGCTTGGGAATTATGACCTTAGCATGACAGTCTATGTATCTAACAGCCCAGCACATAGGGGACAGTGGTTACGTGCAGTCATTTCCAACCCTTAGCCCATGAGCCCGCCGCCCACACACGTCGTCAGGATTAGATGGCTCAGGATATTTTCCCGTTCCGTGCATTTCGCACTGATGGTTTCTTTACGTCACAGCCGTCTATTGAAAACACGACTGCACTGAAAGGCTAATGAGAACATTCGTCTTTCATCAATACTAGAAAGGCATCGTCGAATTCAATCATAATATACGTGTGCTGTCCGTAACACGTGTGTGCTTGATGGAAGGGCAGAGCAGGGGAGGTAAGCCCCTGTCACACATAACCGAATATGGCCTCCCGAACACTAGCCGAATTCCCCCCAACCATGGTTAGGAGTAGGGTCGGGAGCAAGGTCGGCTGGTGCATGTTCGGCCACTTCGGCTACTGTTCGGCTGCGCCAGCCGAATGTTTCAAAATGTTTAGAACATTCGGGTGTGGACGGGAGGTTCGGCCATGGTTGGCTGCTGGTGTTCGGGTGTAGGTCGGAAGTAGTTGGCAGTCAAATTTGACTCAAATTTAACTCAAAATCGATTCGATCCGTATAGAAAGGTAAGGTAGACGTGACCTTAACCTTTTCAGACTGCTCCCAAGCTTCAGCCAACCTTAGTCGGCTGGTGTTCAGGGGAAGGTTCTGAATGTGTGACAGGGACTGCATTGAACTTTCCTTCCTACTCTTAAGTTTCTCTCCTTGTGTCAAGGTCTAGGTCGGTGTGGGGAGGTGGAAAATCTTAGTTTTGCATCTTCAAGATCATCCGTGCTCTGACTTCTGAGGAGAATCAGGCAAGTTCTGTGGGGGAAAATAACAAGGACTGATTTTCAGTCGAAAATAAGAAAAGTTCCACCGGACAGCCACACTATATTTGGGCCCTCTAGCTGTCTTGCAGCACTTGTGACCCTGCAGATTGAACCTTGCCATTACTAGGATTATTTGTTACCACAAGTAAGCACCCAGGCCTGACGAAAGTGTCTGTAGACCTCTCCATGCTGAATACAGGGGTTACAGTAGCATGCACACTCACTGATGCTGAAAGCTCTACAGACAGAAAACACGAACCGTTCGTTATCTCGCCTTGACCGGAACTCAGTAGGTCCCCCTTTGCAAGTCGCTCTGGGCCCGGTAGGTCTGATTTAGCGCCCGATATTACATACCGCGGCATAGAAGTTGATATTGCTGAAATCCCAATATCATTGAAAGTAAAAAAAAAGATAAAGATAAAGGGAAGGGAAATCAAGTTTGCTATCTTGCATTCTACTGGCGTGGTACAGCATTTCTTCTAACAATCTTAGCTTTCCCCCTACAGGCATGAAAGACCTTTCTGCGCTGGACCGGACGGTATTTGGTCCAATTTACCTGTTGTTCTTTCTGCCTCAGGGGCATGTGGCATGTGAGTTATAGAGAAAAAGATGATTACACTTACCCTTTCTTCGAGGCTATTGACCTAGCTCGTGAATGTACTTCCTATAATCGATAGCAGGAATTATTTAGGATAGGGAGGTTGTAATAGCAAGCTGTGCAAGGAAACGAAGTCTATTCTGTCCCCAGGTGTATTCAGATTGATGATGATCCTGTGGTATCAAGGCGCCGGAGGGGTGAACCATTAATGAGTTAAGGTATTCCCCTCCGACCTGCGCACAGCGTGTCCTCTCGCTTCTTAATAACATCCAAAAGCACCTGGATTAAAAAGTTTTCTGCATATTTTTCTTACTTAAACTTTCTTCTAACATCAGCTACCTCTGGGAATTTAAAAGTGTCCTCACTTATATCGTGGAAAGTGGATGGCAAAGTGGTGTTATTAACGTTCTCGTGGAGTGTGCGCTGAAATTTTTAACGTCATTCCCAGGGAAAACAGTTCAATGTCGAGTACACCTCCCCGTAGTTATCCCGAAAGAACTCCATGGTGCATCTGTCCTTGAGAAAGTGAAATCTACTCAGGACCGTGGGCACAATGACTGGTAAATTCAACCACTATCGCTTTTGATCTCTTAAGTGCAACAGCGTCGGTCCAATCTAAACCTCTTGAAGTGGGCGTATGGCTGAGTGCCTTGGGTGGTAGAAGGGCTGGAAGGTTTCGGTGAACAGTAATGCAGTCTTGCAGGTCCAAATGGCAAAATAATTCCATATCTCATCGGATCTCTACATTAATACCATTGTTCCTTCGCTAGTCCCTTTATTCGTGCAAGCAAATCATAGCAGTCTATAACATAGAAAGATTAGATTTATCCGCAAAGTGAAGAGGTACAGTCTTCAACTTTGCTTCCTTTACCATGCCATTACCATTACCATAGCGTGGGTAGCTCTGAATCGCGCACGATGGTAATTTTCATTATCAACAATTGCTGTTCGGATTCGGGCTGTATAACACGACATCAACAGTCTACCCAGGACTTGACATCCGACCGGGAGCCGGAATACATTGAAGTAGAGGTAAGACGGTTTTTACTGTCATATGTTAAAACACCACAACCACTGAAACATTTGACTTTTGATGTGATGTTGCTCGTCATTTTGATATAACAGCTCAGAAAACAACATCCTCCATACCGACATGACTGAAGAAAGTTTGAAGTCTACACCACAAGACGATGGTACGGTTACGCCAGGCTCTTGTTGAATTTGGTTAGAAAGACGCTCAATCTCCTTTGGAAATTAAATCGCCGACTTGGTGTCTCTGAAGCTGTAGTCTTTTCTCAAGCGATGCCGCTGCCTATCGCCTTAAGGAAGCCGTACATCTTACAGGTGTTGAAGGCGTTTCTGATCCTCAGTAAGTATCGGCGGCAGAGAAGATTTCTGCACGCCGTTTGGGCGGAAATCAATTTGCTGCATGCAAGACTCTTGTCCCAAGTGTTAGCACAATTACCAGCAATCTTGCTTCCAATTTTCTTGGTTGTTGATTTCCAAGATCTCCAAAACACTCAAGAGGAGATTGGGATGATGGTGTTTGCGCCCCCTTGATATTCTCTTCACCTGCTGCAGGAAAGTGGCCCTTGAACGACCGGCGCCCTGCGAGCGTGTTTTCCACGATAACGAATTTGATTTACACGAATTCTCGGCAAGCATTTAGTGCGTAGCCCAGGGGCGAACAGGAGGGCTCGGGGGACTGAGCGGGGAAAATACGGTTAAGTTTCGTCGACTTCATACATTGGATGTATTTGTTTCTTTCAGTCCTATAGGAGCTTTGGAAGTTTTTCGATTCTTTCTATTGAGGTTTTCGTTTATTTTCATTGAATCGTACTAATGGCGTGACTACTAAGGAATGCAACTTTTTTAAAAACCTGCTTATACCGGATACTTATCTAAATTTCTTATCGGTACATTGATATTCTTAAACACACGAAAACAATCCACTCAGTGCCTATGAACAAGAGTTGAAAATATCATTTAACTTGTTGTGCAAGCGTTTTGCGTCATTTCCTTTGTATGAGATAAGTAGAGTGGATAATCTCACATTAATAACTTCATTTCGCGTCGGTAGTAAGTATATAATCATTCTGAACTGGAATTAAAGATGACATGATAAAGTTTTCTATAGATTAAACAAAACGTTGATAGACGTCTTTGCCGAGGAAATTATTGCTTTGGTATTTGATCATCAGACAAGCCTTTACCGTGTCTTCACACGGGTAAAGTAATCGTAAATTATATCTTAAAATTGCCCAGTGATCTCCGTAATTACCAGGCATAAGATAACTGAATGGTTTATGTTTGTGATCGTCTATCTTTCGGTGCAGCTGTGTAAATGCTTCGCTAACTTTTGTGTGCCGTCTTTCGAATTTTTAGCGAAGTCTTGTAGATTTAGAATACAAATATGCCTAACCGATACCGTGGGTAGATATAGTGTCAAAGAACATTACAATTAGTATTTCTACCAAGTGCAAGTCGAAACTGCTACTTTGACAGTAATCACCACGGACACGATATCGAGACAGTTATAAGCAGAAAGAGATGTTGATTATTGATCAACACCTCGTGAAATAGGAAGTCAGCAAACGGTGGCAGCGAACAGCGGACTAGCTTTCCACCGAGGATTAGCAACAGTACGTGTGGACAATGTTCCAAGCACTTCGTCTTTTAGCTACAAAGTCTGCATGAATTCATCTAAGAACACAGGTGCAGGTTACATTTAGATGCTATTTTTTGTATCTTTTGATTTCTCTGTAGGATTCTTACAGCGCGATTTTCTACACCATGACCTCAATTTCACAAGCAATGCGGAGGTAATTTCCCACTCACGCGCAGGTGAATCTGGCGGGGATACGTCCATCCATCAACTTCAGACTAATATTTGGGAGATCCGTCAGATTTCTTTGGTAACAAGCCCGATATCGTCTAAGAAATGAATAGAAAGTTGCCCCGTATGGAGTATTTACAAACCGATATGAATTGCACTGTTGCTGAATCATTTGACCTTCAAAGCGCTGGTCATATATACTGTGCACAGAAACTGTTTCTTTACGTTGAGATGACGGATTGCCCAAAGGAGCCATACTCTCGGCTATCTTCACAGACAAAAGAGAGCCGACAAAGAAAAAGCCTCGGATTTACAGCGCCTGTAGGTTAGGGTAGGCTCATATAGAAATTGGTTCGATCATGAAGTTCTGAGTGGTAAGAATGAATAGGCAAAAATTCATTCCCTTTGACAGATGCAATGTATGCCGTGAATATGGTTGTGCCGTTTTGTATGTGGATCTTTCTTCAACATTCGGCACCAGTTTGTAAGTGTGAACGTTTCTGAAAAGGAAAGAAGACCAAGGATTCCCTTTTGTGGTCGCGGAAAAATAACATCATCACATCGTGAGAATCTACCACATAATAATCTTCCTGCGGGAATACAAGTACTGCATATTCTGAAGCATCAATTTGTTTTTGAAATGTGTGACGAATTCTGCGTCCTTGAAATATGCAGGTTATCAGGATCTTAAACAAGATTCCTCTGTTTTGTTTCCTATAAACTACAGAATAGGACATTTCACGTAAAAATGTCAGGCTGTGAATTCCCGACGTGTCGCCACAGTTGTTGACTCGATATAAACCACGGAATAACTCGGCTCCATTTCAGTTCTCCCCTACTTTACAAGAAAGTTCCCGGGGTACCACCCACCCTCTCAAGCAAATCTGAATGGGATTAAAGCCGACTGCATGATGAAATGCATCACGCTGCCGCTCCTTATACGTGATCTTGTCTTATATAAGAGACCATCAGTTGTAAGCTGACATGCTGGGAGAGGCGTACGGCAGAGAACACCGTGCGCACAGGGAGGGGGAAAGGCAGTCGGGCCGCTGGTGAAACAGCCGGCGTGACAGAAGACTGTCAGGTAAGAGCAACGGCCACATTTAGCAGCCACCTTAACTTGAGTGTAGGCATTTTGAGTTGCAGGAAAAAGCATGATCGTACAGAACTGAGACTCGCATCTTCGCCATTAAGCATGTTTATTGAAAGAGAGATAACATCTTTCCATTTTCTGTTGCCTTCGGGCAGCACGAGGTTGATAAATTGATTTTCTATGCGCGGTTACAGACAGAGTAAGTACATCGCAATTAGAGGACGTTTCCATGTTAATAAAAATCACTAAGTACCGCTGCGGAACATCTGTGTCCTAACGTGCCATCACAATCGCTGGGTGAGGAGACCGACAGAACAGTTAAGCGGCAGTCTTATTGCCCTTCAGCGAACTTCTAAGCAAAACTTATGGATTTGTGTCGATAAAAATTGAGAAAATGTCATTTAGCCTCGTAGTTATAGCGGTAGTTATGATGAAATGGTCTTAGATATGGCGTAATCTGACATCAACGGCAGCGGTGTACGGCTACAAGAAGACATAAAGCAATGACGGATGTCCGTGTTCTTTTTCGGGGATAGTGGTTATGATTCAGGCTGGCCTAATGAAGCAGTGCCCGAGTAACAGTTTGTTATGTCTACGGTATCACTTGCACTGACATCATCTGCTATGCCTATACAAATCTCCAGTTCATTTTCAAACCAAGACGAGCCAAGACCTCATAGAACCCCAGCTGCGGATTTTCGGGAAAAGCGCGCCAAATGATGACTTGGTCGACCGTTTTACCGGTATCTGAGAAATGTCATCAGCTCAACAATGCGGGGAAATATGATAGAATTAGAGCGGCAAAACCATCGGCATTGAGCATTACAGTTCGCTGAATTTCCAACCTTCATTAAGCGCCAAATGTTCCGTACCAATCACAGATAAATGAAGTCTCATCGTGGCATGACTTATGCTTACTATGTAGGTTATAATAAACCTTTCCTAAATTCTTCTAAAACTCCATATCTGTCGGGTACATTCTGAAAGTGTTAAACGACAACTCGTTCCGTACACATTCGCGACAATGTGAAGAGACTGCAGGAGTCGCCTCATTGCAGAATGATCTAGTCTGCTGTACCTTCCAGGCCACTGATGTTTGGGTGTTGGCCATACCCACGGTCAATACTGCCGCGCACCTTTCGCTACACCCACATGCCTTCAGTGGGTCCATTTGCGCTACCTTTATGTCGCGTGACACGCTTCGGCACATCTTTCATATCTTCAAATTACATGTGAGCTTCTGATATTTCACGGGTGAAGTGAGCTTATTTTGAGGTAAATGAATAAAGTCGGTCATAGCTTCTCTGGGTTCGGGTGAGCTTCTCTTAACATGACTTTCTGACCCAAGCAAAGCTCGGCTTACATTCCAGGACATGATCTGAGTACTAAAGATGGTGAGACAACAATGTTAAGGCGAGTATAACCCCGCACATGAAGTCCCTAAAGCCGAACCGGTGAGGTGTGAGTGGGTTTGAATGGCGTTGCATTGAGCTGAGTCAGGAATCTGCTTGTACAGACCAAGGTCCTGGATGGCCAGTGGAAGGGGGGTATGCCATTCCCTTACAGACACATTCTTTGGCGAAAGAGGGAAGTACATCTCATTGATAATGTCATAGATACGGATTTTTGCCCTGTAAAACCATCTAGGTGACATACAGGGCAATACCAAGATAGTTTATCTCTCAACGGCCTTTAAATGTAGTGAAGTTGTCTTGCCGTAATGGGTAAGTGGCGATAAACAATATAGTCATACATGCATATTCGATAAAAGACCTGGATACCTTATCCAGTACATCACATGGTTTTAAAAACCAACCGGCGGAGATCGAGAGTCAGATGTTTTCTTCCCGATACAAACCACAACTCAGACGAGCTACTTTTCCGATGAAAGTCTGAGGGAAAAGTGATTACAGAATGGACAACGGACGTCAGCCTTTGTACGAAAAGATGAATGACCACGACGTAGATGGACTTTCTTCGATTCGATTTAGATTACAGATTATTTCTCCCACTCCCGCTACGGGACGCTGATATTCTAGTAAGCCTTTCCGGCCTTGATTTTACCGATGGTACCACTGCAAAGAAGATAAGACTGCGAACGTCTGTTTGAAGACGTATTACAAGTACGTTCTGTTTTATTGACTTTTCCCGTGGCCTTTGATTTTTCCCCCAGGTTACAAGAGCCATCTTGAGCATGTACACATCTCGCTCTGCCGTAGATCTAGAGTACAGGATGGAAGGTCTGGTCTACTGGACACAGGTTCTGCTCTAATCTCACCCATACTTCTAGACCCAGACATTTGAATCTCGTTGAGACGTAGGCTGGAGGCATAGCTGGTTGTAATTTGCCCCCTATATTCATCCCTAGAAGACACTTGTTTGAGATTCTGTATCGTCGGTCCCATGTGCGTCATCGAGCCGGTGATTTAGACGGATTAATTTGCCCTGTTATTTGAAGATGTCAGGATAAAGAAAAAGTATCATGATGGATTGTCTGTGGGGGAAACTTAGCATGCATGACAGTAAGAAAATGACCGTGACCTTGGACCGAGAAAGGGTAATTCAGTATTAGCAAACGTCCAACCCCGCGTGTAGCAGTGAATAAGAACACATCATTTTTTCGTGCACAGCAACTTAAAGTACTTTATTCCTTTACGTATCATCCATTTCCTATTGGACCGCTGAATGGCAGGAAACACTGCGACCTTTTACCAACAATGCGCTCGGTAATGTCTGCACTCCTGTCGCTATCAATACTTTATGACTTTAGAGACCATGTGTGGAAACGGTCCGTGAAAGACATGCTAACTTCGTTACTATTCAACCTGTCATTTCAAGTCTCAAATCATATAAGACGCCAAAGCTTCAAACCGCTAAGCTCAGAGGAGTACAATTACAACTTTGTACGGATGTTCCATCAGCTATATTTGCAGAAAAGGCATGGGAAATATCATTGATACACACATCTCCATGAATTCAACTGTGTTACGAAAACAATGCTGGAACTAATCGGAATAAAAGAGGTAAGCAGGATTTACCGTGTGGAAGCAGATGTTGGGTACGTTTGTTCTGATAACAACATGTGGCGCCATGAAGCCAAATTCCATATCACTTAGTGGCACCAGATTACGTCACACGAAAGTTTAAAGCAGAAGACTCCGTCTTCTAAGAAATGAGATCAGCCTTCAACGTGATGAAATAAGAAAACCTTTTTCGTCAAATTGCGTTACAATTGATGCGCAGGCACGGAATACAAGATTTTCCAGCTAGAAATGCTTCACACACACCCGTCCCATGTTATGGGCAAAGTACAATTTACTTTTCCACTCTGTGAATGAATAGAGCGGCGGGGCGGGGGCTGGGGTAGACAGCGTTGTTACATAAATACACTCGCAGCACATATTGGATACTATGAGATAACGAAATTCTACGTACGGGTATTCCCCATGTGTCAATGTACTGCACTTACGGTTCTGTTGGCCGAACCCTGGCAATTATATCGCATTAATGTCACCTGATGTCCTCGGTTTCGAATTAAGCACCCGGCGTGATCCATAAAGGCATCGCCGTTTGTAGGAATAACAATTCGTCTCTTTCTCCAATTAAATAATACAAAATGTATCTAATCATAAGGGACATCAGAGATCACAAAAGATATCAGATATTAAAAGTTTGCCATGATAAAAGTTTTATTTCAAAGAAAGTTCTGTCCGTCCCTTCAGACTGGACCGGATATACCGGTCATCCAGGTATCACCATATCAACCAAGATCACCATGTCATTGCCGCGGGCAGTGTCGTTATTGTATTATACCCTCTACGAACATCAAATTGTTCAGTATAATTGTCCCCGTGCGTGTCTGACTGCCTGGCCTGGCGTTTCTCATCCTAGCTTGTTGTAATTTTGAAACTTTTTCTATGGGGCAGACAACTACGCCCAATATCTCACCCATGCTTATAATATGATAAATGACGGATAGTGTGCCATGTGCACTGTGGGTAACAGATTGGGCAGTGCTGTCACCTTAGACCAGCCTAGCCTGGCTAGTGAGGACTGGAAACGCACGAATGCTTTATATCAACACACAGAAGAACAAGGGCCGAAGGGGAGAGGGTTTTCATTTTAATTTCTAACCTCAACACCGCGTTCTTTGAGTGTATTCGACAGAAATCAGTCATAGGGTGTCTCCTACAACATATTGGCTGCGATGCTGGCAATATAGTAGAATGCCAACTTATTATTCTGCAATATAGTGAGTACAAAGGGCAAGACTTAATATTTCACGGGACGCCGGCAGATAGGAAGGGGTCACCATCAACATGCAGACTGTGGTTTGGTATCTGAGATGTCCATTCGGTCGGATAACTGTTTTCCTGTAGGAGGTGAACCCGAGGTCCTGACCTGGAGCTCATCAGCATATGGTCATCTCTGAGACCCTCCAACTGAAATGGGTTTTTGATGTTAGGTCAGATGTGTATTCATGAGATATCCCTAGATGGCTATTCGGGCATATATGAGCAAAGAATAAGATTCGCGAGGTCGGTTATTATATCATGCCCGTGGCTGGAATTCTTGATTCCAATAAAAACGTAATAGTTTGTGGTTTACTGTTGTCCAAAATCATCATTTGGAACTGTAACAAGCAAAAAATGCTATGCTATAGGCGTCCCAGGCCTTTTAATGATCAACATGAAACTAAAGCCAATTTGTCGCTGGATTTTCCTACATTGTTCTTTTCAAAGCCTTCCCTTAAATAAAGTCCATTTTACGAATTGTCGATTTTTTGCTCTTGCTGACATAAATCCCTGTTCACTTTGTGTAACATGGAGATAAACAGTAATCTATGAAGTGACATGCTTGTCATATGAAACTTGCAGTGACACGAAAGTAATTCTAGTGTGACCTATGATTGTTCAATAAGATATGGCTGTAAGCTATAAACTATCATGATTGCTGTTTGGGAAAACGGGAACCATCAAAGCACCGCGGGAACACTAGTCCGCACGCAATCACAAAAAGGGAAGAAAGGGATATACAATGTATCAGATATGACAAAAGATTAAGAAAGGGATATCAAATATCAGAAGCCTGCTATGATGGAAGTTTTATTTCAAAGAAAGTTCTATCCTTCCCTACGGGTTAAAAATGCGTATGTTCCACCGTCATCCAATTATACAATGGTCCCACCCGTCCCATCAGTGGACTTGGAATATATTTGAATTGTACTCATATTGGAACATTTGGGGGCTGTTTCGTCCCGGTTCTATCCGCCAGTAATTTGATGTTGTCTGCTGACGAATACATGTGGCCATACCCTAAACCAATTGCTCGCATTTATCACCGCGGACTACATATACCCACCCCCACGATTATTGTGGACCCGTCCTGTTTACCTTTGGTTGTTCTGGCTGCAGGCGCTCCCAGTCTGCGTGGTCAATACTTCAGAAACAACCAGCACACACTTTTATCTCCGACCGGCCACAGTCCGACAGGCACCGACTGACGGTCACGTCGCATCATTCAACGAGCAAGACTATCCTGAGTGGATATCAAGAAACTCAGGTCAGTGTGGTTTTGTGGCTACTGTAGATGATACAGGGTCAGAGGTGTAAAAGCTTTGTGTCCTGATTGAATCGATGTAATGCAATATAATGGCAGATACCCCAACACTGTCGGTCGGTTGTCGCACCAAAGTCTCATTAGCCCTGATAACAAAACCGCTGGTTGGAAACTTTCTCACAGAGAGTGCGAAGGCAATACATCAGATCTGACTTGATTTTTAACCCGACAGGGAACCAACGGTCTTAAATCCACCGTCTCTAATACCGCCTTTATTCCCTAACTGACATGTTGAATACACCTTTTGTCTATGTTTGTGACACTGTAGGCAATTACCGGTAATCATGCGATAGCTTTAGGGGAGGTTGATACGAGATTCTCTGAAGGTTTTTCTTTCTTTTGACAGCGACTAATTCCTCCTAATCTCACATTCTACAATGACAAGGAATGCGGGTCATGTTGTCAGATTCTAAGACGTACTCCTTGTATGTAGCCTTGACAACTACAGCCCTTCTTGTGGTCAAAAATAGGAGAAAAACTAAGTAAAACTCTTGCCGAACGGTGGCGCTTGCCTCATCGTATAAATATTGACATCTGAACTGGAAGGTGTCAACTGATCGATATATCGGCGAGATGACACCGCCATAATTGTTTATCAGTACTCAATCATCTTGTCAAAAACTGAGGGGTAGATACAATACCACAGCGATGATATCATCTTCATGACTATACCTGCACATCGCCGGTAATAGAGCTGTCCTCTCCATGGATTAGGGGTGCAGGTAGGCTTATGTGATAAGATTACACACATATACTCTTGTTAATACGGCTCTGTTTCTGTAAAGTGGTCTCCGGGTGCTTGTTGCTTCGCCGTGAAATAGTTTTCTCCGGTTTGCCAGATACAGGATATTGAAGGACTAAGGTCCATTCAAGACGGCCATTTTCAGCGTCTGGCATGACTGGCACAGTCTAGCCATCTACCCAAAACTTTCAAGGAATGGAACTCGGTATTGGTTTGTCTCGATTGAAAACAACGTGGAATGAGGAATGAGCCGTAGGCTCTAGGCTTAAAACATTGGCAGCGCGTATCGGGGAATTCTCCATTTTCCTTGGTTGCAAACAATACGATAGCTTGTATCTCTCTATCGACACCTTTCGTAACGTTTTACAGCTTTCATTGGTTCCTTATTTCCCCGGGTAGAATTATCGGAGACAAAACAACAACATGATGAAACTTTGACCGACGCCCAGAAAATCGAAACACCTGTCACAAAAACGCAGGCACTCACAACCACGACAGTCAGCCCTCCCGGCCAGGAAAAACAAACCGTGCTGCGTGGCTTTCTTACCGAAAAACATGGCGTCCGTCAATTTCTGTATCCCAAGCCTAACTTTTATCTTCTCTCTTTTGTAATGTTTGTTTACAAATTTCCAAATAGGTACATTTTCCACATGTCATGTGCATCACCCTGTCCTACCAGAGCCGCCGCTTGTATTGCGCAATTCGCAATAGCACTGTTAGTGGCGGCTCTGGTAGTTCTCCGTGACGGTGAGTTTTTGTGGCCCCATATTTCTCCATCTATGAGGCTTACTTCATCCCAACGCCATCAGCCATCATTTGTATGTCTCAAGTACCTGCGGGTACAACACCATATACAACTAACACCAGGCGTACCAGGAAGGAAAGGCGTCGAGCCGCCGAATGTTTTTCAAAGAAAAAAACACCGTTTCTTTCAGCTTTCTGCTGCGCATACCCATATGGGCACATGTTGTGACAAACTAGTAATTCTATTTATCCGACGTACTTAAAGAAGCTTAAGCTACAGCGTTTTGTACTTTTCTACTGGCTATTAGATGAGGCAGGAATGTTAACATTTCTAGACAAGACAGGGACGATAGCGTCTATTTTACACGTCTGGCATCTCAGGATACACGTCACATCTGGCTGGCTCGTTTTTGTACGTCTTTCAGGCGGTAAATTTTTGACGGATCGCTGGACCGCCAACCGCAACCCTTGGGAGACTTTACAAGAGGAGCCAAGACCACAAATCCACTTGAAGATGAGAAAATTCGTGCAGGATGTGATATTGTGAAGGTGTGAGGGATGCTTTGGTACAGATAGCGAAGATTTAAATGAAGATATCGCAGAGTTGCGAGCTACAGAGGCGTTATGGACTGCTACACATATTATATACATACACAGCTGCAGTAAAACACTCAGGTAGGGTGGGCGAGATTCCGGGAACAACGTATAACAACCCTAATTTTTCATCGTTGCTATGAATAACGAGACAGTGGCTTTTATGGATATAGCCAGCAACATTCTTCGTGCACCTGATGC
This sequence comes from Branchiostoma floridae x Branchiostoma japonicum, assembly GCA_013266295.2. NCBI lineage: Eukaryota > Metazoa > Chordata > Leptocardii > Amphioxiformes > Branchiostomatidae > Branchiostoma > Branchiostoma floridae x Branchiostoma japonicum. Next base: position 16,683,291 of record CM023823.1, on the reverse strand, counting down.
GATTCAAAACAACGGGATCCATCCTTCGTTCATTAAACAGCCACTTTTTTCTCAACATGTGCTCACACAAACAAGAAACTCGTCCCTAAGGATACAGCCATTCGCTCACTAAGCCTGAATGAAATTGGCAGCACAAATCGAATCAATAGAATTACGTCTAATCGCACTTACGTGCCAGGAAGAGAGAACAGAATAACCCTGGTTCATGCATGTCGACAAGGAGGCTGGCCGTCTGGTGTCTTCTGCTCTTCGCGTCCATTAATCTTCATCGCAGCGCAGGAAACGACCAAACTTCGCCAGCACGGAGATGGCACGATTATAGAACGGCTTGGACGGAACTTGTGGTTCCCACGAGTGTTTATTTTTACCAGTCCTAATTCTTTCGTGACCAGTCTGGAAGCCGTCTCGATTTTGATGAAAGTTGTTTCCTTTTTTGTTTTAAAAGTGGTTTGAGTTCTTTCAACTATTGAAGTAGGAACAGACCCTTCGGAATAGTTTACAGAGCCAAGTCCCACGTCGCAACTTAAAGGTTGTTACAGAATGGTTTTCGTCATCCCGAAGGGACAGATCATTGCGGATTCTGCACCACCTCACGACCGGTAAAGCCCCGCTAACGGCTTGCCGTAAGTCTCGCAAGTTACATAAGTGTTGTCGCAACACGCAAAATAACAGTTTCACTCGAGAGCAAGGTGCTACTGGTAGCTTTGAGAGTCATGCATGATCTCTTACAGCTTGCTTGATGAATGGTTCTACCTCATAGTACATCTGTAGGATTTGGTCTGTGTCTTCCGGAACAAGATTCTACTACTTCTAGAACTCCAAGTCTAATACCACTGAAAGCTTTATGTAGTTGTGTTGTAGTAGTTACGGCAATTTTCTCCCAGTTTAAGAGAAGCGTGGTTTAGCCTGGGGTGCCGAGGGACACATATGACCCAGGCATGGTCACGGGGTCCCCGGGAAAGGTATACCCATGGGAACTGAAGATCACCGCCGGCAAAGGTCTTGGAAAGCGTGTGTGATTAATTCTGTCTTCTGTACCATTTGTCTAAATCACCGTGGATATACGAGAGCAATATGGGGAAGGGGGAGGATCGGTTAAACCAACATGGTGACAGCCAGACTTAAAGTCTTAAGCGTGCGCAGTGCGTTTGCAATTCTTCTTCTTCCCTTGATGTCCATCTGCCGTGACGTCGGCAATGACTGACATGTGCCGGTTGACTTGTTCCACTCATTGGAACGGTCCTATCATCGATAAACGGGAACAAAAATGAGACACTTCTTTGGTGTCCTATTTGGCTTCTCTAGCATGGTAATTGGACATATTTTTCATGAGCTTCCGTACGCAAGTAGAACACGATAAGACGTCGGCGTCTATCATCAGTGTCAGAAGCATTGACTCCTCGGATAGGACGGAAGACAGGTTTTCGCCAAGATACATCATGTGGAGGAAACATTAGCTACACTAAAGACTTTACTGAAGAGGATATAGTTACTGTGTGGAGACCACATCTATCTATCTGACGGCTGCACATGCCTCCATAACGGCCCCCTTCAAATATCTATGGCGAAAATAATCAATGTCCATGTACATGTGGTTCTACTTGATGTATGAGAAGTAATCCCAGGACGCCGCCGTCTCCAAGCCTTTGATCACTGCCCTGCAGCCGGGAACTGGTTCTGTGTCAGGTCGATAAATTTGGCAGCGGAATCTTGGCAAGGAACGGCCGAGTTTGTTTGCCATACGTCTTGCAACTAACCTCAGTTTTACGTCTGGTATGAACGCAGTTCCTAGAAATTCCAGCCAATCATGACTCTGCAAAAAGGCAGGTCCTAGCAATAACATTTCTCGTCCCTCAGAACTCTACACATTCGTCTGCACAGTTCCTGTCCACAACTTCTGTCACCTGTAGTGCCAGTCAGCTCAACACTTGACCTAATGTCCGAAGTGCGCCTTGTACTGCTGGCCAGAGTTAACGTCGCCGTCTTCTCTCATTTTCTGTGGTGAGTTTACTTTTGCGCTAGGTGGGAGCAAAATTTCTTAGAACTCAACATGGCATTTCTGCTACGGCATTCATCTCATCACGTCCGTTGCGCTGAGAGAACCTGACATGGCGGAGTTCTGCCATAATCAGTCGCACTTTTCGTAGAACTTGGTTATTAGTTATGGCGCGGTCACATTCGTCGTAGGTCGTCGTACGATTTTGATGCCGTAGAATTTTCAAGCAGGCTGTGACAGAACCAACACCCGACAAGAATCTAAGACAGCTTTCTCCGAAACAAAACAGCTGGATTTTGCATGCCACATGTATGATTATCCGAAGAATGCCCTCAGTTTGCGATCGTACGACGATCGTACGACGTTGGTTGGGGCACGTAACAATTAGCACAGAAACGGACGATCCATACTGCGTCAGTCTATGGCAGCCATGATCAAAACAATGGTAAGGTCTCTATGCGCTACACCAACATTTTTCTTTAATTTCTGCTTGCACAGCACGGTATCTTACCGTAGATACCGCAACGAAAAAACCCGGAAATGAAGCTCCCATGATGGTCTCTAACTTACAGAAGGGCAAGGTTGTTCAAACTAGCCAGACCAGATCGATGTAATTACATTTCCCTTCGTGCAGACCTCTATCCAAATGCGGACTTACATTCACTACGCCTGCGCTGGGACTGAGGATCGCTCATTTACACCCTATAATTTGGCGCACAACTTTCTGCGAATTCTTTACGGCGAAGTTCGGAGAGTGCCATGGAGTGGGAACCCATTAGACTTTACATTCAGCCTACGGTCTGGACTCTGCTGAAAGCCGCAAATGGGGGGTATTTGGAGGGTGAAAGACGTCAGTACACAGAAGATCGCGTGGTCACTACCGTGTTTAAGAAGCCATTAACGATCCCAAGGAAGAGTGCACGGAAAAAAGCTTACAGTTAGCGTAGTAACAGCTTGAGACCTCTTGCTTTGATAGGGAGCAAGGTTGCAAAATCCGAACAGGTAGAATTGGGTATTTTTCCAAAGTAGAAGCGACTAGATACTTAATCCATATATCATATGCCATAAATTCACGTCAATGCCGAATACATGAATATTTAGGGAGTATAGTCTAAAAGCAAGATAACATTGGAAAATCGTCACTTTACTCATAGTGGTGATGAAGTAGTGAAAAAACGTAACCTTCTAGGTGAAGGTAATTAGGGATTACGTTCAACAGAAAACTTTTGCTATTGTACTCTTCCCGTGCAGTAGATAAGTAACAAAGTAGTGCCCTCTTAGGGTAAAAATTATAGTTTGCTATGACATGAAAAATGCAATACTGCAAACAGGGGATGAATGTAGCATAAAGTGATGTCACTATGCGGCGAAAACCTCATAAGATGTAATAGATTGAGGGTGGGAGTGTGAACAGTTTCGTTTAATGTTCCTTATTTTGTGACTAAGTAATCCGTTCTATCTGTGGTGTAGGCTTCACTTCTTCAAGTTAAATCCATGGCTTTGTGGTCTCCTTGTGTTATTACCTCAGTGTACGAGCTCTTGTTTTCAGTGGCTCTGTTTATGTGTTTGCTTGTATATCTGTAACTATTTGAATACAACAGTCGTGTGTGACGGGAAATGAGGGGCCGCAGATTGACGGGGAGGTCAAATTGGACGTCAAAATGTGGCGGTGGGAGGCTGAGAGAAGTGAGTGGTGCAATATACTCTGTCTTCCGTTTCCTGCTGTATGCACGTCTGTTGCCTTATGGAAACCAGTGGGAAAATGCATAGAAAGAATCAGCCAGAAATTCTCAATAATGAATAAAACAAGACATTCACAAAAACCCTAAACACTTCACGGAGGTCGTCCGAGATCTTCGGTTTCTCCTTTCATCAGTTTTCCTTGGCAACATCACCTCGCACTAGGGGAGACCAATTTGTTTGATGGTCCACTTTCACATCCTGACACGTTACTGCCCTGCTTGTCGTCAGACGGAGTCCAGAACTTGTACTTGAGTGTCGCTTTTGGCCAAGTCAGCCAGATGCTGTCAGATAACATCGCCCGACGTTCAACTACAGCCCTGAAAGGTAAAACCTGCCGCACTCTCACGCTAGGTCGCTATACGTCAGAAAATATTTCATCCACGGTTTGGATGCTCAAGGTGATATTTAAGCTTTCAGCACGAGAGAATAAATCTCCATCCATATTTCATCCAGAGAAAACGATGCGTTTGTATATCGGGTATGTCGGTAACTTACAAGCATGTATTAAAGTGTCCAAGTCACTTAAGAGTGATATCTTACTAGCACGTTGGTCTCCATGATGATATTTCTGTAAAGCAAAGGACTGTCGAAACTAAACGTTGAAAGGAAAGAGGCATCTGGTCATGTCAGAATTTTATAAGTCAACTGAATCTGGGGAATTTTTTCTGGATTTGACTTATGCAATCAACTCCTGTTAAGTGAGATTCAGATAAATATTGAGGAATTTACGTTTGATCGAAGTCTGGAAAACACAGCGAGTCCCCAGTGTGCGTTCCGTCAATTTCAAAGAAAACAATTAACAGTGGTTGAAATAATAAGGAATTTGGCAGATCAAAAACACTCGAGAAGGGCAGGGAATACCTCTCAGATTTCTTCCTTTCAACAACAGGTAATTGGTTAATCCAATTATTTTCCGCCAGGTAGAAGGGATGCATGTTGGCGCTTTGCTTCCACTATGAATCAGCTTTGACCTTTGGCCTGCGAAAGCAGGATCTAACAACATTTCGTGTGCGATGTCGTCTCTCTTGGTGCAAACATTGTTCGCTCGTGGCAAAGTCCAGATCTCTGCTGTCTAATCTTTCAAAACAAACAATTGTCACTCGCAAGGTAACGATGGATAGACGAGCTTCAAATGCAGGTAAGTCCGATCACTCAAGATCGTGCTGTCGATATAGTTCATTTCCCCAATATGATGTTGTCGCTCCGTGAGTGAGAAATTCGAAAAAAACTGACATTCGAAAAGGAAAATAGTGACTAGTGGAAGCAGAATACTGATGCATGTTGTGTGTTAAATAAACATATGAGAAAGTATAATATCTTGTAATCCTTCCCCGAAATCTTGCAAACAAACGAACATTTAAATCTGGTACTGTGCGTTATAGAATCATCAATGTCAGGGTCGCCTTAAGCCCGCGGTGTTGCAGGGCTGCTACTTGCCTGATTACCAACCTCGCCTGTCAGCACCTGAAACATGTCCGACCGTAATTGTGCTTGTCAGTAACCACGGTCGGTATTATTACTACTTCTGCTCCCAGGCATCGGTATAAAGGAGGGGTGAAATTGTTCTTACGATAGAAAATGTTTCCCTCTTGGAGGGAACGAACCTCGCCGGTCAGGAAGCTGACGTGCACACGGTGGGAGAGATTTAATCTCGAAGTAGATGCTGGGAGCCAGATACGATCGTAACGTTTTTTACTAGTCCTGTCTCCTTGGTACGCTTGTATATACTTATGGCGGGAAAGATATAGAATGTTTCGGTCTTCCCCCAAACATTTGATTGAAGGGTGATAAGTATGTTTCAACTGCGAGATTAACGGTTGTAATTACTTGTTATAGACTATCTTGAGATGATCTTAACACCGCTTAAGAAAGCAAAGCTTAAATGTTCTCCCCTCTGCCTTAAGTTTACAAAACTGCCCATGGTATTTGGGAAGCGAAGTAACGTTACAGGGGTGCCTGCACGGATCATGAGTCAATGTGCCATCCCGGATGTTGCAGCTACATGAGTGTTATCGATGTCTCTATTTTTGCCTCTTTTTTCGTGGGACAAGAATTTCTAGTGGGTGGTTTGCTTCAACTTTACTGATTCAAGTTGCCAGAAGGCCCCTGCGCTTGTCGCTGTGGTTCGTCGCGATGATTTTTCTATCGCAAGGCAGGCCAAAAGTCAGCACTCTGTGACCGTTACCATGTCAGAACTCCGCATGCACGACGGTAAACATATGTGATAGGAAAGAAGCAGGATATAATTGTTATCAAAACACATGGAACGTGCTGCTTTATCAACACTCGAATTTATTAGAAGTGTGCCTACTGGTCACGCAACTACGTTTCCAATATCTGCCATAGAGGGTTTTACTTGACCAGGTAAGGTAGTTCTCCTCGCCCGAAGCACTTTTGAGCGAGGATTAGCGGTGTAAATTCTCTCATTCCTATGGGACCCACTTGCAGCTGTCCTGTACCGTATCCAAACTGCCCGCTGTTCAAAATTACAGGCACTGCCCTGTATCTTCTTTATTGACTGAGCCTGCAGGTACAAATGTAACCTGGGGTAGCGTATCTACCCCTCCCATTCCTCAGGTGAGTTTATGTATGGGCGGCTGTCACCAACAGCCAGTCAACCTGCCAACATGCGATGTTACACTGTGTACCTTGCATACTTGCGTTTCTGACAGTACGCATTGTTTATGTCCACATCAAAGTCGCTAATTGTTCTGGTCTTATTGCCACAACAGCGCAGGTTATCGACAAAGTGGACATGATGGCAGGTGGCCGGACCGACCATTTGATTAGAAAGGGGGTTTACGAAGAAGCATCGGACTGATTGGAAAATGTATGATCCCCTTCTTTGGTAGTTAGAGCTTCACTCGACTTCATGACAGGGCTGAGAAAGGATGTTTATAATGATTGGTTGGTTGGCTGGTTGGTTGGTTGGTTGGTTGGTTGGTTGGTTGGTTGGTTGGTTGGTTGGTTGGTTGGTTGGTTAGTTAATTGGTTGGTTGGTTTGCTAGTCGGCTAGTTGATTAGTTATTACTTAGGTACGTCTTTGGTTTGTGGGGTGGCGAATTTCTAGTGGACTAGTGGCTTGGTAGGCTTGGTGGTGCTTGTTTATGGGAGGTTAGTTGATTGGATGAATACCTAGTGAGTTGGCCGTCTAGATAGTTAGTTACCTGCTTGGTTGGTTGGTTGGTTGGTTGGTTGGTTAGTTGGTTGGTTGGTTGGTTGGTTAGTTGGTTGGTTGGTTGGTTGGTTGGTTGGTTGGTTGGTTGAGCACCTGGTTACTTCATTCTTGATGGGAAAAATGTTACATATGTCGTAAAACATCCTATGTCTAGCTTACTCTAGTCCCAATGTCTTCGGGACAACATTAGCTACTATCAACAATCTCTATACTATGAAAACTGGCTTGATAGTTCCCACACAGTTTTGAGAGTAATCGCCACGAACTTTTTATCATTTCACGTTTCGAAAAATACCGTTGATACATAGACCTGAGCTGCGAAAGAGATGACTCAACTGCCACATGCTATCCAGCCTTCATTTCAAAAAAGAAAGAAAGAAAGAAAGAAAGAAAGGCTGGATAAGAACAAGCAATTCGTCATTTCTTCTGTAGGTTAAAGTATCACAATACAGTGAAGGTAACTGAAAGTGAGTCATGTTTTCGTGAGAGATAGAGATGACAGATTGGGTTTGAAGGGACATTTGCCGGTGTTTGTTTTTGAAGAAGAAGAAGAACACCCGTGATATCTGCCAAATCGCTTCCATTGTTAGTGAACATGAAAGCGTATAAATAAGCGAATTTTCCACTTAATGTTTCCAAAACCATTTCCTGTCGCATGTGTTTGTTCCATAAGGATTTTTGAGAAGACACAATTATCTACAATGGTTGAACAATAAATACTGGCGTCAAGTCGGTCCTTATCACCCGAAAGCATCTGCGCATCTCTTCTCTTAACGCATAATGAATTTATAAGTTAAAGAGAGTGGCAAAGATGGAGTGAGATCTTTAATGTGGACTCTATATGCGACAGGAAATTGATGTCTCTACAATTGATTTATAGTTTTCCTTGTAGTTATACCAGATAAAGTTCTCAGAGGGTCCCTCAGATTTTGCTTATCAGAAAACGCAGCGTCCGTAGCCGGAGACATTGAAAAGTCCTGGTATTTATTAGACAGAGAAGGTTACCTTGTGCTCTGAGATAGGTTAGGCCTGGGGGGAGTACAACCGGAGGGTTCTGTCGTCTCACGCGGGGAGGACTCAGAAAAGTTCAGCCTGTCATGTCAAAGTGAAATCCATACGCTGGAAGTTTCCTTAGTTCTTCAATGTCGTGATGGGGACATGAAACACACCGTGGATTCCATAATAGAACACAACACGTTCAACGGGTCATTACACCACGTAATGGTACTCCTTAATAAAGAAATATGCTCTGGTGGTAGATTCGCCCTACCAAGTCAACCTTTCTAAATCTATTCTAGTCCCTCATACATCAAAGCTATCGATCCTCTTTGTTCAAACAACTGTTGGCACCATTCTCAAACTGTTAGATTCGATTGTGGTTGCAAGAAAGTTTCAGTTTTGCGAGGCATGTTGGAGTGTTTGGATTTTAATTTGGTTTCAACGTAATGCTGTAATTTTCTGTAACATCCCCCCATAATATCTAATGCCTAATTTTTTTTTACATGTTAACGAGGGGCACGTTGGACAATGCTCCCAAAACCTACTCGGAGGTCATGTCCTGCGTTTTGGGAGTACTACACCATGGGAAAGTTAAATCACCCGCCACATTTATCGATTAACCCCTCCCCTCGGTATGGTATGCCCTAACCAATTCTTTCCAAATTCTTAGTAATAGCCTTAGACTAGTTTGCACCAGGTTTACGAGTCATTGTTCTACACATTCCATTTCGTTTGACCACTCTATGAGATTTTATGAAGGATTCAATCTTCAAATTTTGCCAACCACACCGACATAATTGTGGATAAAAACGACTGATATAAAGAATCGATGCAGCTATACGAAAGGTCACGCCTTTAACAACAATTCAATTTCCCGTGGAGATGGGATAGGAAATTATTTAGGACAGACGTTTTCTGGGGCCGGTGGCATTATTAAACCCACCTTTGAGCCAAACGTGATTTAGTAACAAAACTAAACATTTTGCCTCTAATAATAATAATCGTAGCAGGTGATGACCATATTTGGCCACGTTGCCTTTGTATGCGTCATTTCCCACAATCAACAATAACTGGAGCAACACCGCCTTGGTATATGACTGTATGAAAACGTATCTATAATATCCCAATGTAAATGTATTTGATTATAAATGCTGATGGCTTCAGTTATCTGTTCATAACCTAATTTCCCCATGGCCTATCACTGTCTGACCGTGACCTGTTCAACCAAAGGGTCCCGTATTCTTGATCATTTCATCAACCGACATGCAGCATTTGCTGCCCACGAAAGCAAAGAAAATCTGTTGTCTTGCCATAAATCATGCATAGATTATCGATGTAACAATCTATGTCTGTTTACATAATACAACAAGATATAGTGTCGCAAGATTACCTTAGCTAGTCATTGAGCTTTTTTATGAAGTACATCAAAACCGTATGGAGTATACAACGTGCTTAAGTGTAACTTGTAAGATGTTTTCTTAACGGGCACTATTTTCTATGGCCTTCAGTGGTCTTTAATGGGTTAACATAACCTGCTGATGACGATTGTTTTCCGTAAGGGGTGGTCCTGATGATGATAGGACGGTATGAGAGGGTTAGGGGTTTTTGACGTATTCTTCAGATAGTAGAGCTGTCAGCAGCTATGAGACAGAGCTGAAACTGTCCGCGCCTTCAGTAAGTGTCCATTAGAATGACAGGACACAGACTGTCTTGCTTATGTTTCTCCTGTTGTTATGGTGTTCTGTTTATATGACATTTGTACTTCCCGCAGTTTCTCGTTCGATATGTTTATTTGAGTACGTCAACAGCTCGTTCTCTCTTATTTACCACAGGTAAAGAGGACAATCGCCAGCCTGCATACCCAGAAGTAACGATAACGACAGGACCGAAAACAGTGTCAGCTTGAAAACAGAGCTGAAGTCTCCAGTATACTAACGTATTAGGTTCCTAAGTCAGTCATGGTTGACGATTTTTATCAGTTTGTGGCTTGAAGGCCTCACAGCAACTGGGAAAAATTATGATGACTGAAATCGTACACCTGAATAAATATCAGTTGGACTTTCAGTAGTGTGACACTAAGAACACAGCCATGGATCCGGATTGCCCTGGCCAAGGACAAAATCTTTACACCAACTCCACTAACTCTACAGCAGTGTGTACGGACGCTGACATACTGGCGGGAAATACTAACTGTACCAACGCCACAGATGCCAATTCGTCAGGCTTGGCCTTTCCCTTGCCAGTCTTCACTTACTCAACTAAAGTCCGCGTCTCAGTAACCTTTATCTTGATGTTCATATCTCTTGTGGGGAATCTCATCGTCTTCATCACGATGTACCGGAATCGCGCCAGGAAGTCTCGCGTGAACTTCCTAATCATGCATCTTGCCGTGGCCGACATCGTCATGACGTTGATCGTGATGCCGCTAGATGGCGTCTGGAACTTCACGGTCCAGTGGTACGCCGGGGAGGCAGCATGCCGCATCCTGATGTTCCTGAAGATGTGGGCGCTGTACGCTTCTACCTTCATCCTGGTGGTCATCAGCATTGACCGCTGTACCGCCATCCTGCGTCCGCTGAGTATGACTGACGCCTACAAGAGATGCAAGATCATGGTCATACTGGTCTGGGTCATCGGAGGCATTCTCAGCATTCCCCAAGTAAGCACATATATATATCTTCAGCTCTCATGCCTCAAACTAGACGGTGCAACTGCAAATCCCTCTATAAAAAGCTTAACGTTATTTAAAAAACTTGACTGTGAAACCGATACAATTTGAATGGGATGGTAACGTTATCAAAATTTACTTAGACTTTGTAGACGGGACTTGATGACAGGAGCTTTGAATAGAGCATGTCATCACTACATATCTACGTATGTTTTCCCACTGCTTCTTGAATGATCTAACTTCTGCTTGCCTTTTTTTCCTCACAAGCATGAATAAAAATATGTCACATAGCTACCCGTCTGACAAAGAATCGCTTGCATTTTACAGCTCTTCATTTTCCACCTCGTGACGCCCGAGCCGACTTTCACCCAGTGTGCGACACACGGGGTCTACAGCGCCCCCTGGCAGGAGCCGTTGTACAACAGCTTCCACTTCGTTATGGTTTTCATCCTGCCTCTGGCCATCATGATCACGTGTTACCTCCTCATCCTGGCCGAGATCTCTCGCAAGCACCGCGAGCTGACTGGTAAGTATGGGGAGTAGGGTCTCCAGAAACAGGGTCTCTGGAAACAGGGTCTCTGGTGGGGACACACATACGCACGCACACACACACACACACACACACACACACACACACACACACACACACACACACACACACACACACACACACACACGCAGGCGAACGTATATCACTTCAAGCGAAGCGTTTGCCTTTGGCTGGATGACTTGATGTACTGAAATGGGACGAGGTCTTAAACGAACCTTTGACTAAATGATTACTGACATTCACTGTCATTTTTGTGTGTTCTCAGATCCCCTAGTCCGTGAGGAAGGGCACAGACTCCGCCACTCCGGTGCAGACCGCATGGCCAAGGCCAAGGAGAAGACCTGGCTGATGACCTTCGTCATCGTGTCGGCCTTCGTCATCAACTGGACGCCGTACTACGTCCTGATGATCTGGTTCCTCGTGGATCGGTGCATCGTCTTCACCGTCCCGAAAGGGGTGAGTGACGCCCTCTTCATCTTCGGCCTGACCAACCCCTGCCTCGACCCGCTCATCTACGGTTTGTTCTCCATCAACTTCGTGCGGGAGTTCCGCCGCTGCTGCGGCTGGCTGAAGCGCAAGGATTTCGTGACCAGAGACAGCACCTTCGGGACCACAGTCGTCAGCCGGGTCGACACCGTCGCCATTCCGCTACGATCGGTGAAGACCACTCGCAACGGAACGTCAACCTGAACGTAGTTTTAAACGAATTACTGAACACAGAAATACGATTGGTATCTCACGCTGAGTACCTGTTGAAATGCAATGACTGAAAAGATAGATTGTGAAATAAGGCTGGTGGCAATCTTTTGCGTTTTTGCATTGTGTTGCGGGAAGTTTCAGTCGTTGTCTCTTCGCTCTATATTGCGAATCATCACGAGGCCCGCCGGCGATGAGGTTGGGTTAAATTCCAATTCATCATGGAGTTATAAAAACCCCATTTGTTGTTTTTGGAAGGTTATCTTTTGTGAGAATTCACCTTATTAGAGAGGGAGAATTTTTAACGTGGTCAACAGCACAAGGAGGCCTGCATGCCTATGTCAATGATGCCGCGATACAAGAAAAAGGCTTTATCAACTGTGCAAGAAGGCCTTCGAACGCTTTAAGAAGCCTTTAGAGACGCTGTTGTCTGAGTTGGACTTTGCTTTAGCTAAGTAATGTCGTAATGTCGAAAGACTATCTGATTGCTTGTGGTACAGAAGTATTGTTTGTTTTGGAGCCTAAGGACTTCATTGATGTGCCTCAGGACACGGTGGTGGGAAATATGGAAAGAATCTACGTGTTAGGGTTAGAGTTGGAAATTAAAATAAATGGTTAGTCAGAATCAAGAGAAATCGGGGTTATATATTAAACAATGCTTTCATTTAAATTTTTTTTAATGGTCGCGCTTGAAAATACCCGAATCGCTAATGTCAATGTTTTTGCATAGTCGTAGGGATATTTGCCAAGTTAAGCAGATCCAGAACTTGGTGACGGACGACTGTTGTATGCGTGAAAGTGGACCATTATGGGAAATCGATACGAGCTGCAATAACATAACTATCCTATTGTATTCACTCTTCGAAAATATAATCTATAAGACGATATATATTATATTGAATGATAAGTATCGTGATTACAATATGTCGCAGTGTTCGTATAATGAAAACAAGATTAGACAGATTATTTATCTGCTTTCGTTGATCAACAGGCTGTTAGAGACTAATGAGACGAAGTTACTTCCTGACAGAACCCACAAAAGCATTACGTATGGGCATTCTTGTAGCTCATGGTAGTAGTAACACATTTACGTTGTTTAGATAACTATATTGCATTGTAGTAAGGTCAGGAGAGACTATTGTTTCAGTTGTTAGACGTTGGATCTGTGCTATTGTAAAACATTGTCTTCTAACGTGAACACAGAATACATGTACTTCTCGGTCTAAGATTCCAAGCGTTTATAAGCGTTCAGAGTTGGAGCTTGTGGGGTCAGTTAAATGTTCTTACTTATCATAAAAGGTTACGTCAGTGAAAAAGTCAGTGAAAAAACATATCACCATTGTACATACGACTTGGTGTTTATATGGCAAAGTGGTGGTGTTTGACATTTGGTGTCAATCAGAATTGTGGTAGTGTTTGTCGTGTTGTTGGTCTGATGAAGACAAGGCCATGTGTCCCACTTGTGTGGATAATAAAGCATGCCATGTCATGTCATGATTACGTATGTGCGGTAATATTAATGATGGGCTGTGAAATGCCATTATTGTGAGACTCTCAACTTGAGACACTTCTGAATCACATGATGTAAAGTTAGGCTATTTCTTTCCTGAAACTCATAACCGTTGTATTGTGATAATCCAATTGTAGAAAGCCACATGTCTAATTCGCTGTGTTTGTTTTGAGCTGTCACTGATGTCACACCGAGTGTCCATCTGGCTGTTTAAAACAGCGCGCGTGGTATAGTTACTTTCAATGGGGGTTATACAGCAAGCTACCATGATGGTATTCTAAAGTATTAATTTATCTTAAAATCCCCTTAATTAACGGAGGCCATGTATTCTAAATTACCAAAAGTTCCTTCTCATAGTGTAGGCGTGACTGATTCTGATGATATTGGATATTTTTCACAGGAGGTGATAAAAAGTAGGTTGATAAGAAACTCTCGAAAGCCCCACAAGCAAATGCACGTTGCCTATTATGCCTAGATGTGTACATGTAAGTGTACATATGAAATTTACAGTGCAGTCTTATCACAGCAATCTATTGACGCTACTTGTATGTAATCTCCAAGCAACTGTGAGTGTCTTAGCTTGTTTTTGTACGCCTTAAGGTGGTTATAATATTTCATAGATGTCCTTACATGTACATGTGGTGATGAGATGAGTGAAGCACTATCGAACCACAGAAATGACGTTCACAAATGGCCAAATAGTACCACATCCTCATTAAAGATTTATCACTCTTGGACGACATCAAACATGCTTTAGAATAAACATGAATGGTTAAGTTGATAAATTATTTTAGATGATAAATGAAGATTGACAAGTGTAACTGGTGAATTTGGATAGCATATAGTTCTTCAATGATTAAGGTTTCGATTTGCTCATGTATTGCAACCAGGCAGTTCTGTGAATATGAGCCAATACATTTCTAACGTCACATACCTATATATGGTCATGCGATGTGACAGAACCAATCAAGTTGTTGAACAGTTACCATGGTCACTGGACAGACTGTGCCATATGAAAGAAAATCGTATAATTAGATATTGTAGATATTGCGGATGTCGTATGTGTATTTTTGGCTTTGTGTGTCAGCAAATAAAATCGGTATATTTGGAATTTCGAGTTTATCGTCTGAGTTTTGTTGTTATCCTCGGTGTCTCCGCAATTACGTCAGAAGTTAAACAAACCAACCCTGTGCAAACAGCTGCTGGGTTGTATTTTGTACCTGCCGCGTGTTTAGAACCACAGAGTACATCATGATGTTAACACTTTGCCCCAGGGATCAAAGAACAGATTCTCATGGGTACTGTACTAGCTCTGCTGAGATGGCAGGTAGGTACGATCACTAATCACAAATTCTGCGTTGCCAGTGTCACTTTAACATTTGAGATTTTGACAGTACTGTGTAGATTGAAAACAACCCTCTCAAAACGTTCGCCGGGGTTGATTAAGGCTCATATTACACTAAGTGCATGAAAATTGTCTGTGTTTGCGTAGAGACTTGCACCAAGTTTCCGCTTGCTTGATTACGCCAAGGAAGTCCTTGGTACTAATGATAGGAAGAAAGTCTTCAAGGTCCTAAAACCTAGAGGGGGTTACAGTAAATCAAACAATCATATTTGGGGTGGTGTTTTTCAAGGCTATACGAAAACACTTGATAATACTCGCCCCCCCCCCCCCCGCCCATCCCCACCTCCAAATGAAAATATTTGTACACACATACACATCATTTTCAAATCAGCATCTTGTTCATATTTCCCTAAGGATCAGACTACAGGTTTTCAGACGACTTCAAAGTAACGGACTCAGTGAAGGCAGACTTTGCTAAGAACGGGTACATCATACTCAGGTAAAGTCATCATAATCACGGTCACACAAGTATCCTGTGGTCACCACTGCGTTCGCCAGTATAGTGGCTATACGAGGCGCTCTGGTTCTCTGCCATTTCCGTCCACCAAACCGACGCTCCCGGCAAATCTACTGCAATCTTAGTGATGCCCTGTTGGCCACGACTCCGGGGTGATTTCGGCGGTTTCGAAATAAAGACATCATCTCGTCTCACCCCCTGGAGGAAAATCTCACCTGAAGTGTGTTTCGTAGTGTAAAACTTAGATGTCTCGACATACTTTTCGGTACATGATGTATCATTCACAATGTAATATCAACGCTTACATGGTGACTTGAAGGCATCTATACATCACAGCATAATGGCACTGTCGTTGTGGGAATCGGGGAGTAACTTTTCTTTTACTCAATCACAAGGATTGTACATATTACTAATATATCAAGTTTGCCATCAAGATTTTCTTGACCGATTTTTTAACATCACTAGTAGTACTTTTTATTCTGCCCCATCTCCGGACAATCCGCCATGGCTGCTCCGTGCCTATGTCTGTTCTCCTATGTACGGCAGGTCAGTGCTGAACGGGGATGAGATTCAGAAACTGAGATGCCTGCTAGAGGCAGACAAGGGACTGCAAACGTACCACTACGGGCGGGACGATGGGGAGGGGGGCCGCACGAAACTGGCGCTGTGGCACAAGCTTGGGAACGATATCACCGGCGTCGTCACCAGGGTAGAAAAAGTGGCGGGAACGATGGAGAAGGTATCAGACTCATTAGCAAGGAACCGCCTTCGACTAACTTTTCCTTTCCTTTTGGCACAACAATGTGTGATTAAAATTATTTAATGACGGTACCTTTTATGTACTTTAGCTTCTTGGTGGAAAAGTATATCACTATCACTCCAAAGTAGTTATGAAGGAGGCTCGTACCGGCGGGGCTCACATCTGGCACCAGGACTACGGGTGAGTGATGCGATCATATCTGACACCTTCACTGTAGAGACCCGACTTGCCGATAGCCTTACTCCTTATTACCGACAGAAAGTCAGTCAGGGACGTTTCAGAACTCGTCTTCAGCTAGAGGGGTAATTTCAAAATCAATAAATGACATTTCAAGTTGAAAAGTCAATACGAGTGTGACTGCAAATACCAGCCGCAGGATAGTACCGTCTCTCAATATGCCAAGTTGCTAAAATGACGTAGTGATTCTTTCGATCCAAACCGTATTGTAGCTACTGGTACGTGAACGGTTTCATGTTCCCCGACATGGGCACCGTGCTGATCGCTGTGGACAAGGCGGACAAGCAAAATGGGTGTCTTAAGGTACGGCAACAGAAAACAAGAAATATGATACACATTACAGATTTAGACCATTTTTAAAAATCTAGCGTTAAGTAGTTACTGTCTGAATAGACATTGAGGTTAGACAAAAACACTAGACAGTCTGTTTATATTTTTATTGAAACAGGGTAGATATTAAAACTTGTCCAACACCTGTTATTTTGTGACTGTTGTGTGAAAATACACTTGCAAAGTGGTCCAGTATTGGGTGCTTTTCCTAATTCCAGTTGGATCTCGCAGGTAACACACCCTCCCCAATACCAACCTTGCTATACAGCACACGTTTTGACCAAACTCTCCAATGTTTCTCTGGTATGAATTTACCCCAGATCCTGCCGGGGTCTCACAGAGCCGGCCGTATCGACCATGTCCGTATAGGAGACCAGGCTGGCGCCGACGTGGAGCGCGTGACCCAGGTAACCTTGAAAAGAGAGTCCATCTCGTGTAACGGCACTACATGGGGATGTACGTATTGATTCGCATTGCAGTGAACAGTAAACCAATAATGAAAGATTGCGGATGCTATCTGAAATGTTTGACTCCTCGGAGAATTTATCTAGACTGGTGCCGATGTAGGGCTCGTGGCAAAGGTAACCTTGACAAGAGAATCTCTCTAGTGTAACGGCGCAACATAGGGATGTATTGTAGTGAAAATTTAATATGTGTAAGAGTTAAAACTCCATGGTAAGACATACATGTTTCTATTGCTTGTTGTAGACTTAACATCATCATCTAAAGCTAGAAAGTTTACACCAACAGATCGATGGTTTGATAACGGTTCCTGCTGTTTTCCACCCCAAGCCTAACGTTGTCGGAACATTTTACAATTCAGCTGGAGAAAGCACTTGGCCTGACGTACGCCGAACTTGAACCCGGAGACGCCATCTTCTTTCACTGCAATCTGCTGCACAGGAGTGATCAGAACCGCAGTGACCGCCGCAGGTAGGAACTGTGTGCATTGGACATGGTCTCTATTAAAATATACTTTTTGAGTGAAGTTTTCATTTGTTATTTGTGCTTACAATCCACAGTGAGACAGACAATACTAGCATACAGCATTTGAAGATAAAATTCCAAGCAAATTAATAAATTCCATTGGTACAGGAATGGCATATTATACACGTGCTTGGAATCTAATGACCTTATTCAGGTCAATAAGCCACGAACTTGATTTGAACAAGTGTCGAAAGTGTCTGGTGCGTGTCTGGTCTCCAGCCAGAATCAATCCAGACCGGCAGCTTTGATGAGGCGGTATCGGTGTTCAGTATGTCATTACGACTTTGCAGTCAAAGATTGATTAGCAAATTTCAAGTAACGCTTCATGTCGTCGACACATTGTGAAATATGCAGATTTTTTCACTGCTCAGGTGGGCGTTCTTGATTGCCTACAACCGTGCTGACAACTTGCCCGTGTGTGAACAGTACATCCCGGAGGACACCACGCTGGAGAAGGTATGGCTGGGAAAAAATTATCTATTAGAATAGGAGAAGGGAGAATGAAAGCACTTAATGGATCTCATGGGTTGTATGTATATCAGCTGTAACTCTGTGGCCCAGCCGTAGAAAGGGTTGTTGATACGATCTTTGCTGCTGCCGTCCTGACATGCTTGTGCATGTGTCTCACAGCTGCCCAACACCGCAGTCATGGAGTGTCCGTCTGTGATAGACTCAGCCGGAAGGGACTTCTTCAAACTGGAGAACGACTTCGCTGTGAGAGTCCTGGACAAGGATGTTTAACCTTAGCTTGATGATTCTTAGTGTGCCTAATCCAAGCCCTACCCGTTCAAATAAACATCTATTGACGCTCATTGGAGGACTAAAAGATGTTCAGCTACTAGAAGCTGCAAATAGCTGCAAATCCGCCACGACAACCTATTTATTCACTGTCATTGAGCAGCAGATACCACATAACTGGAAAGAAATGATGCTCAGTCCACAAGGATTTTCAATACTCCCAGCTGCTTAGTACAACCAATCACCTAAACCAACGCAACCAAGTTTGGCAGGATGATAATTTGGATAGTTAACCACATTTCTAGAGTCATAAATGTCAGTGGTTACGCATTATTAAAAGTTTATCTAAGGACAAGTGTTCAACCGTCTGAGATGAAACCCATTCATCATGACTGAACGTGGTGACAGCAAAGTGGAAGGTCGATTATAGCGAGTCTTTCGACTAGAAACTTGTGAAGTCACATACATGTAGTGACTGTCAAGCAGCACACACTATTCATCGGCGTAAAGAAGGGTGCAGTTACACAGCAGTGACAGTTACAGTGTCAAAGCGATGATGTGATGGTGGTAACAAGTGCTCGTGGTGATTGTCCTGTGTATTCTGAGCGAGAGAGTATTTAGATGCCGTCTCCTGCCGAGTTTACTTAGACGTCGTGGTACCCTGTATTTTCAACTTTGATCGATTGCTTTGTTACCAAAATTAATCACATCTGATTGGACCTCATCCCGCGTTGCAAAAAAAGTGCCTTCATGAATAATGTCAAGTGATGATATTTCCCAGTCTTTTGGAGATGACAATGTCATGTAATTTCCGTGCCGTCATTTGAATAGCTTTCGGACTGATATTGATTGACGTTTGATATCACCCTACATTTCAATCTCATGAATTACTCAAGGTTCGCATTGTTGGGTATGCCGAACTATAAGTAGGATTGGCTGTGTCCTTGGAAAGCGCTCGGTTTCCTGAACACAGAGTTGTCATCGTCTCCGCCAAATGTCATCTTTCATCGCTTTGAACTGTTTATCACTGCTGACATCGTTAAATAATGTACAGGTAATGGTTCTAATGATGGTTAAGTTCGGGGCATGGAACTGTGTGTAGAGCGACCTAACACGTCGGCATTTCATAGAAATGACGTGATCTATGTCTGCCTGTTTCACTTTTGTCGTCATGGCGAGGAATGAAAAGTTCCATATTGTTCGCCCTTTCCCCTCCTCAGTACCAATATATTTTCATATTGAATCCTGAGTACAACCCTCAATGCATAGTCTCCCCTTCCGCCCTCAGCAAGGCCACCGTTCTTATTCCCAATCAACATATCGCCTTCTTCCCCTTGGGTCTGATAGTACCCATACCTAGATGACCAGTCCCGCACATACCGCCCTGATACTCGGTCTCACCTGACCAGGAGGTCAACCCGTGATCACCTCAGACCTGACCTTGCGCCCTGTGACGTATATGACATGAACGCTTTAGGATTCCTCACCGGCTGGAACCATGCCGCCATGATGGACAATATCCACGACTTGACCTTCATTTGTGTCCGGTCGACATCTACCGCAACAGACTAAAATGGGGAGAATCATGCGGAATGGATGTGATCAGGGTTAGAATGTGTTCACGTCCAAGTTTTTCCCAGATTGCCCACCAGTGGTGTTGTTGAAGAAACCCATTATAAGTTGGCGGACGACCAAGCCGACTATAACCACCAAACTGCAGTGCGAATATGATCCCTTCAATGCTAATTCTTCACCAGTGTTGATTCTTTGGCTTGGTTTCAGCATGATAGAGGCCTGACTTTTATCTTTCACGAGTCTCGGAAACAACCACAAATCTAGTCATAAAAGGGCGTGCTGTGTTGTCAACGTTGTCGTTTTCCGTTCATGAAATCATGGAACTGTGGCAGCATTCCGTGTGCTAACTTATTACTGTAACCATGCGCTGAATGTAATTGGATTAATATCAGTATATAATGGTGCTTTGCTGGTGCACCTGATCTGGATATGAGGATTATTTCCCCTACTGTAGATACCCAAATATATAGCCTAAGTAGGTGTACACGGCACAATCTAGAACCCCTTCCAGCAGTTTTATTACATTTCTGTAACAAATGATAAAGCTAGCTTGAAGCTACATAAAATACTACCTCCTTACCTTCTACCCAGACGCCCGCATGTAGACCATGTAGCTCTTTCTCCTGAATTACAGCCCCCCCCCCCCCCCCCGAGTAACAACATTTATCAAACGAGTGAAAATCTGGCATGGACTCTAGGCAAAATTGCTGACTCCAGCTCCAAGCTAACCTGGGGGAAATAGGTTCCCGCACGTATTGTAGTCAGGGTTCGAGTTAACATAGCCTCCTCAGGCTGTGCAGACTTTCTGGTGACCAGTGTTTGTTTCTACTGGCGAGCGCAGCTAGCTATTGATGGCCGGTCTCTTGTCGGGGGAGAGCTGTATCGGGGGAAGAGTTGTAACGGGCCACCTAGAGAGTCGGCATTCATTTGGCGCGCTCAAAATTAAGAAATAAGCGGCCCGATATAGCTCTTAAATGTCACAAAACATGTAATTGCCCCC
This sequence comes from Branchiostoma floridae x Branchiostoma japonicum, assembly GCA_013266295.2. NCBI lineage: Eukaryota > Metazoa > Chordata > Leptocardii > Amphioxiformes > Branchiostomatidae > Branchiostoma > Branchiostoma floridae x Branchiostoma japonicum. Next base: position 16,662,462 of record CM023823.1, on the reverse strand, counting down.
CCTTGTTCGAAGTAGAATCAGAACGATAAAAGACATAAAAGCTATTATATAAGTACTGTATTCTTATAAATCATTCTTTAGTTAAAACGTTAACATTCATAATCTTTTCATTCTTGATACTTAGGCATTTTGTTTTCACAAGGTTAAGCCAATCTGCATCAGTTTTGGGGTCTTCCATAAGATTTAGTTCGTAAGGCCTGACTATAGGAGCACAGATACACGTCTCGAGGATTTCTGGGGCTTATCCCTTGAACTGACCTCAGATCACTCCTCACGAAATAGCTAAAATCGTTACCGCAATCCTCGCCCAGGACAAAGAGATCAATGGTATTCATTTCACCCTTCATCTGGTCTGGTGAGTCTTTCTTTGCTGCTGTTCCAATTAAAGCCCTCGTCGCACGTAGCCGAACACTGCCGAACTCCCCCCAACCATAGTTGGGAGTAGGTCGGGAACAAGGTCGGCTGTGGTTGGCTGGTGTTCGGCGAGGTTGGCTACTGTTCGGCTGCGCCAGCCGAATGTTTCAAAATGTTTAACAGATTCGGGAGAGGACGGGAGGTTGAGCCAACCTACCGCCAACCTTGGTTGGTTGGTGGTCGGTTCTGAATGTGTGACAAGGGCTTAAGTATTTCGCACCAGGCTAACGATATATATGGTCTCGTTGCCACTCTTTTATTATCTTCGCCTAGAATGTTATGTTTTCGGTAGCTTGTGTATGTTTGGGATGTGTTTAGCACGATAACTCAAGAAGCTATAAATGGATTGTCATGAAATTTGGTTTGTAGTTACTAATAGGTCTTCACCTATTGAAGAAATTATTTGATTTTGGAACCCCTGTCGGCTTTTCTTGGTGCTGCAGCAGAACTTCCCGTTTTGATATCTCGTTTTGATACTGTCATAGGTATCCCTAATTTCAATTTATATTTTAATGATATTACGCTATCAATGCTAGTTGTAAATTGATCATGTCATTTATTTTGCTCAACCTGTGTTTCTTCGCGAGTATGATGACTGTATTCACAAATTAAAAAAAACATACGACCGTTAGAATGAGTAGAACGTAACATTATTACATTTTAAATGTCATACTTCACAACGCTACTTTCCGTTGGTGCTCACACAGGAATAAAACAGTGGCACAATGCCAACATGCATGCCGCCTGCAAGTAAAAGGAACGGTGACAAAGGCCGCAGAACTAAATCAATTATCTCAAACTACAGCCTTGTTTAAAAGCAATCGTTGAGTCAGGTTGTTGGAGCCACTGTGCGGGGAAATCATGTTGAAGCCAAACGACATGAGACGTTTTTCTGTCAATATTCGCTGGCACCAATCTCGCCCCGTGCCATTGGCTTCCTGCCAGAGCCTGTACTGTCAGTGAGGCATAGTGAACAGGGGATCTCGAAGCGGGCATATAGCGGGGAGATAAAAGAGATGATATGGTAGACAAAAAGGTAGAAGAACATTATGGCTTTGTCAGCTGAAAGTCACTTACTTAATCATGTGCTATACATTACATACAACAAAGAGGTACGTGGGAATATGATTTGCATTTAGATTCAATTGAGCACAGACATGTTATTGGATTCTATTGGAAAAACTACAAATCATTCAATGCAGAAAATTCAGGCGGGTATATTATATTCGCATTTAAATAATCCTTGCTTCCTTGTCTGCGATCTAAATTGTTTCGCTCCACATCAAAGAACACTTAAGGGCATCATAAATGACTTTCTGCCAGCGATGTAGTTTTAGAAGTCAGTTTTATGATGGCAATATCACTTAATGCAGCAGTGTTTAACTTTCCATTTGATTAATGCGTGCCACTGCCCTAAATCAAAACGACTCTTTACCTGATAAATTAGATCAGCGCGGGGTACCGAGGCCTCAGATATGAAGCATTGTGACAGTAGCGGGAAGGTCAGACCTGCACGCCGCAAAACAAGGAAACGAAGATCGTCCCTCAGTGAAATATTTTAGAGTTATTGTGAATTTCTTGTTTTGTTCGTTATTGTGAATTTCTCGCTGATTCTGTCTATCTATTTTTCCAATGACTTCCATAAGGCAACAGCCATGCATATGGCAGAAAATAGAAGACAGGAAATGAGAATGAGAACCTTCTCTGGGACCTTTGACCATACTTCCTGTCATTGTCCCCGACGTGCGGGACCTCAATGGAATTTCCCAACCCAAAGGTATTTGCCGAGAACGATGCAAATGAAAAGTCATTGAAATGCAGCTGGTGTGATTAATAGTCTACGTTATGGCCCAAAAATGTCATGTAGAAGGAATGTCATTCCTGCGAGGTTATGATGGACGATGACGTACCTATCAATAATAATTAGATTTGTTAGGATCTTGTTTCCTCGGAAAAAAACAGCGATATGAGTTGAGCTGCCACTGGGGAGGGGAGATGGGGCTGAGCACATGGACCACGAGGAACCAAACGGTTAATTGGTGATGACCTAAATGCATTTCAGGAATTTAAACCTACACAATGCAAAAAAATATGTACACACACCCACGCACCCACGCGCGCGCGCGCACGCACTCTCTCTCTATTCCAAACTTCGACATTCAGAAGATCTTCACATCTCAGCTTTTACCTTAATTTCCTGCTAAGTTAACTCCTGGAGACGTTTCTCTGCGTGGCACTGACTGATGACGCCTTGGCTGTCTGATTTACAAGACCACAATAATAGCCTTTGACAGGTCAGTGCCATTCAATTTCCCCACACAACGTCCCATACCCAAGAGGTACCTTATGTGAAGGCCCGTGGCCAATAACTTTGCGCCAGCATAATGAACGTCAGAAATTTACCCCTCCCCCAGTAGTATTGTCATTATTCCCGCCGTCTCCGCGCAATTTCTGTTGAAGTCAGATAATTGTCATCAATCATCATGAACAAGCTACATGTTGGATCATGGGGGCTCGAGGCGCCTTTGTAAGTCACTAATGGATTACAATTATGATAGGTAAATCCATTTCAGCCAAAATTGAGAGAGTAATCCGTTTGACCTATTTTGGTATTTTCGTGATTACATTTCCTTCCTCCTCGGAGACACCCGGCAAGATGGAATGGCTGAAAAACAGACTGCAAAACTTTGACTCGACAGGTTTAAGTAGTTTCGCAAGCGTGGGTGTCGTGTAAATCAGTAAGTAGACCCGGAGTTATCAAAAACAAGTTGATGTGAACATAGTACGATAGGATATTTTTGGAGAAGGCATTCCTTCACAAACGTTAGGACAATTGCTGATAGTAGCGACGTTTGCACGAAAACTCCACAACCTCGGGGGTTTTCGTGCAAAACTCCACAACCTCGGGCGTTCTCTAGATTCGGGTGGGCTAGAACAAACGTGTGAAGTTTGAAACATGACACGGCGCTTAGATGGAGCCGATCAAAAGTTAAATGTCCGAGCCCTCTTCGATGCATGTTGAGAATAAACGGTGTCGTCAAGCAGCGAGGCAACTGTACGTAAAAATCACTGAATGGCGACAACTCTATCTGCGCCCCTGTTTTCCTTAATTACACGGTGCACCGTCCTCGTCACGACTCGCCGTCAGCGCCGCCGGCTCCAGCTGACGGGACATCATGTAACAGACTCACTTCAAGATCGAAGTCTATGAATACTTTAGCAGTGAGGGATTTTGATCATGGACTTCTAGTTTAGCCTTATCTTTGAGAGATGACCGTACGTACGTTGCATGTACATGAAGGTACAATAGGGACCATCTATATTGCTAGGCTAAACAACGAAGAGCAATTAAAGGTCTTTTGAAAGACAAGTATGAACAACTTAAAACAGATGAGCTCTGCGAAGACAACTTTCAGGTACCGGTCATTCGTCAGTTTGTGATGGATTGAGACGCTCAGCTTGATGGTCCCTTCCGGATCCCATTTCCATCAGCTTCCCCCATTAGCCCACCTCAATGCGGTACAATTTCCTCCAAACTGGTGTCTATGTCCTCATTTACCTCCTCTTTCCAGTACCCATGCATTTGACAAACACCGACTTGGCTGACGCATGTTGGGCATGATAAGTAGGAGACCGTGCCCAGAGGTTCACATCACCTACTCTCCAAGCAGAGGTTGGTGGGGAAAGATCGTTACCTTTTTATATGTCCCGTTTTTTTCTGTCGCTACCCCCACCAACCTCTGCCCCGAGTCGCAGGCTAATAAGTGGTGGGGATAGCGACAGAAAAAAACGGGACATATAAAAAGGTAACGATCTTTCCCCACCAACCTCTGCTTGGAGAGCACACATCACCCATGTACCTCCATCTGCAACCTTCGGTACGTAATCAGTAAATATACATCCACCTACATTTGTACGTGGATGTATATTTGTAACTAGCGCCTTCTAATCACCAAGGGTACTTCTAGGAAATCACAGTGATTCTTTTCCCTTTTCATGGGTTAATCTCTCTATCTTTCTTGATATAGTCAGTGAACGTTTAATGAACTGTGTGTGTTGGAGATCATCTAACAAGACCCACGAGATGATCACAATGGCATTGGTTGCGATTGATAAAAACGCGTATATCATAAAATTAAAGTTGTGCATTCTGGTATTCCGCTGGCGAAGATTTAATTTCTGTTCAATGTTTGTCGTTTATTTCAAAGTTAATAATATCTGTCCATATTTGTTTTACGTTTGAATTAATTTAGAGGCATGATGCTAAGGCTAGGATAACACGTTTTATCCGTGTCTGGTTAAGTAATGTACATTTAAGCAGAGTGACAGGTTGGTGCTATCCCCTAATGAATAGTTCAATCTATTTTGGGGGTTCTGCTCTGTTTTCACCACTTTTCCACAAATTTTATAGAAGACTTCGACAATAATATTGCCTGAAACTCTTTTACGCGTGACTATGTAGCGAAGACAAACCTCTTGTGAACAATTGGCTGTAATGAAAGGGGTAGAAAACACATAGTATCAAACATCACACCGGAAAATTTAAAAGAGATGCATGCGATTAAACATTTTAACATGACTTACCATGCCCAACAATACCAGTCCCAACACGTTGCCAACGGATAAGCAACCATACTGTCAACACAAATGATCATATACAATGATTGAAAATGATATATAGAAAACTGATACTCCTGACAGTAGTCTGATATGTTTGACTATACTGAAATGTAAGGCTGATCTGCTGAGACAGGATAAACGATGCACAGAGCTATAGCAGTCGGTGAAATTGATAGGTAAACATATTCACTTGCCATGGATGTTCTATGATGATGTTTACTTCGTCAATTACCTTACATATGATTTTATGTTTGTAATAATCCCAAACTTGCAATACAACAACGACCTTTCAGCTTTTAAAGTAACAATTGATTTTCAATTGACTGATTTTCTTGTATCATAATACAAGCAGCGTTTGCCAGTACCATACATTCAACAACCCAGAAAGTGTCGATATGAATCAAATACCAGCCGTATAATATTGTGATCTACCATTGGCATCTTCCAACCTGTGATATTAACAATATTGTGTGCTTTAGGGTAAGGCAATGACATGACAAATGCCTTGCCAATGGATATTCGGTTTTGACACCATTCTGGTGACATCTGTCGCCATGAAAGTAGAGACAGGTGTGCCGCTGTAATTCATGGGTAAATAATAAACAGTCCTGGATTAACTTGGATTACTCCTTACAACCCTCGCGCCATGTCATCCAATTAGTCATCTTTACGACCGCTACTTTCATACTCGGAATGATGTACTCTTGTGGATTAATGTAATGACTTCTGACAGCCCAGATACCGGACACTGTGGACGAAAACGTTACAATACATATACGTTCAGTGGGTACGCTCTAGCCATCTGATTTACCTTATAACACCCATTCCAATCTTTTTCCGATCATTGCAGATTCTGGATTTGTTCCTGTTCTTCTATATCACGTACATTACGCTGTGCTTTGTTGCTTGCATTCATCTCCATTGTTCTTATTAGCATATATAGATATTTCTATTATAACAGATGTAGTGTTTCTCAGTTCGTTCATCCCGGGAAATGTTCAAGGATACAAGCCACTCATTTATTTCAATTTTTCAAATTGTGATCATTCGTATGTTCGCTACTCGTTAGGATATGCATGAAGATGACTTATGTTGCCCTCCGTTCTCGTTATTTTTGATAGATGTCTACGATGACACTTGGGGTGTTTATTGTAATGTATTCCTTCTCACCTAGTTGATACTTAGTAAGATTGTTCCAAGTATGTGCCGTTACCTCCGCCCTCTCCGCCAATCAGTCATGTTTACTGGTGAAGTTTGCTGTCTAGAGAAGACCACGTGACCCCGTGAGTATAAAACATTGCGGCTACTTAACGCCGGTGGCAGAGAGGTACAACAGCGGGCTGGATTAGGGGAGGCACAGAAGAATAAAGACATCACCGCTGACGAGCATCATAACACAGGTACTGTTAACTATGGCCATTCTTGTCTATCAACTAACGCTTCATATCTAGTTACTGTAGAAACAGCACTGTGTAAGTGTGTGATGCTGTGCAGTGATTAGCGAATGATGTGGTCTACATCTTGCATAGCTAGTTACCTGTGGTAAGAGTGGGATTCGAAGACTGGGGAAATGTCAGGTCCCTTCTGCACCAAATTTTCGTCGTTTGTCGGATACGCCTGCTGTTCCGTGTGTAGGGGTGATATCCCGGTGTACCGTGTGCTATAGTCGACGGATAGTGGTTAGAGACCACCGCATTGCCGTTCCAGCCGGCAGCGGTACCGCCGGGACGGTAGCAGTAATCTACTCTGGCAAGGAAAAACACGACCAGAGGCAATGAAAAACGTCCTATTAGGACATTACAGTAGCTCTACCTACGGGGAGACGTTAATACCCCCATCTTCAAGGGACACTTAAGGTGTAACACATGAAGGATATAAATAAGGCCCACACGCTTCGGTTTATTACTGCTTCATCGCACGTTCATGAGATTAACGATGAAGCTACGATTAGTGAGGCATGTCTGACTATGCCGGAGAGGACACAATCATACAGCAAACCGAGATGAAACGGCGCTAGACACGTCCAGACGAGTCAAGGGATAAATTGTAAAGTCTTGTAAGGTCGTAAAAGGCCACTCAGGTTATCAGTTTTAGGTTCCAGACTTTAAGCATTTTGTTCACCTTCAATCGATTACAGTTTGCGAGAGGTTTAGGAATTGAATGCCTTTTGTACTATGTACAATATGTTCACTGGACTGGACCCTGAAAGAACGTTTTCGACCATGAGTGGATCGACGTTGATTAGGGATGTCGTGAGGGATGGATATTGCTGATAACCGCAACACAGAAAAAACTAATACGTAACCTGTGTTATGCTGTACTAATTTGTCTTCGACGCCTTTTGCTTTTCTATTTCGATGGAAAAGATGAGTACTTGATCCTTTGGAGGAATGTGGTAAAAAGCATTTTCATTAGTCGGACTTACTGTGATCTAATGATGATTTAAAAAATCGGTAGAAGTGTGCAATGAATAAAGAAAATATTCAAATTTCCCATTTCCTGCACACGCAATCGTGTTTTGTTCGGCGTAACATATCCCACATTTTATAAGGGATTTAGGAATCAACATGAAATGTAAACAAATAGCCCCTATCGATCATAGGCAACTCATGATCCCCTGACGTAGGACCTCCGCTACAGCCAGGTCCAAACACATAACGCACCACACCTTACATGGCAACCTTCGTACTTTTTATTTAATGTAGAAATGGCAAAGAGATGGTTTTAAATGTCTTTTAGCATCAAGTTCGTAATTTTTTTAAATTTACTATTATCATTATTACGTGCCCTGGAGCACAGCTTGGAGAAAATGTCAAAAGAGTGCATTTTTTACTATCTTACACAGGAAAGAAACAAGTGCATTATATATTTGTGCAACTGTTTAATAATGAAAACGATCAAGCAATTCATTCAGACTTTGTATCGACTCTCACCGCTGGCTGATAACAGAACCACAGACATTTTTGGGAACACAGCCATTGCCAGTTCACATATCTCCGTCATTATCGGGCAAAACCCTCTAATCAGGTGCTAAAATATGCTGTGTGGACGTTATTCAACTCACGTCAGCAAAAAGCACCTCGCGTGATAGATTTAGATGGACGCATCTCTTTTCAATTGACTTGAAACATTGGTTGCGCGATTTGGATTCGTCAATTCGTTTTGTTTTTGTTTTGTTTTGTTTTATTCGATCTCCATTAGTGATGGGGAAATTGTCAAATCGTGATAATGATAGGCTTATGAATGTTTTATACACACTGCACAATGGGACGTTTTGGTATGGAGTTTCCAGTTCGTGTGAACATTCCTGTAACGCCAGCTCTCATAAATCTGCCGGGCACGGATATCTCAAGTGTGCCTATCTTGGGAATTACTGATGCTGCATTAGTAGATCTCTTTAAAGTTATTTGATCTCCATGCACTAACTTACATTAGCGATCTGAGGGTGGAATTATGAGAGTTATATCTGTAGGCGTGGATTTCAGGCTTCTTGAGTAAAAGTCACAGCCTCCATAATTCCTCCTCGGGCTTTTTATTACACTTACTCTGATTATGTTACTCTCATCAAAGTTGTCCCACTGTGCACTGCTTTTATTCATCCGCTGGGTTCTGCTGACAACATCTGCTACTTTCCTGGTCGGTCACAGTTGAGGTAAGAACGATGACAAGATGCACGATTATTGCCAGACGTAAGTCAAGACAAGCCTACTATACCAGACAGGCCGGTAAATTAACTGTAGTTTGATAGTTCGCATCAATGTTTACAGTCTTAGCTATTACAGTAATGTCATCATCCGTCTTTCAGCTATAAAAGAGTCGATTCTACTATACCAGAGCAAGGAGACCAGAGTAATGGCAGATAAACGACGTGAACGTGTAACTCACAAACCATTACAGAACATCATGTCACGGTCAATGAGTTTTCCATAGCAGACAAGTACTAAAATAAGGATAAATGGTAGTAAATGATATCTAAATCTGCCTCCATTACAATAGCGTTTACAACATCCAATAATGTATGCATTGATGGGGAAACTAACTGTAACTCACTGAAACCATCGCTCAAACCGTTATAGGGAGACTTTGAATCAACTAGTGTCAATCAATACATTGTTATTACCGTCCCAGGTGTGTCTATAGAACTTCATGCGTCGGCAACGTTTTATCATGAACAAACAACAATTATCGGCAGCCCGAGATGATTTTGTTTAGCTGTGATTCTCTGTGGCGGCTGTTGCACTCATTATTGTTTACAGGGGATCACGGGAGAAACGCAAGAAGCGGACTAAAGCTAGGATACGACTGGGTTTAAGGATTGCAAATTTGACCAATGAGAATTTACGGTTGTAAGCAATGAACAGCGGACCAATGATGTTTAAAGACTGTGAACTCATAAGATGGATGAACATTAGCATTCCCAGGAATAACTGAAAAGCAGATCGGTAGATCTGAGTTATATCCTGGTTAAATAAATAAACTTGAACTTGATGTATCAGTTATACCTGACTTATACATCCTGATATATCCGAGTTTTCTTTGAACGATTACCAGACCTTTGGCTGCTGTACCCGGAACACAGAGAATTCTAGAGGTACAATTGTCGTTCCACAGCTACAGCTACAGATACATTCTACAGCTCCTAAAGGAGAGTTTCAAACTATCCGTTCTGAGCCTCACTGGTAAGAGCATCTTTCGGTGATGCAAATCATCGATCTGTGCGATGACCTGCAGCAAAACTGTCTCTCGTACTTTGCTTTAAAGTTTCCACTGTAGAACCCTGAATCAATGTAACAAAGTCAAAGAGTCGCCTTTAATCTCTTCACCGGCCCGAGACCCTACAATTATTTTCCAGGTTGCTTCGCTCCACATGAAAATTAGAGCGACATTTCACACGGTCAGTTTGGCCGACAAGCACGGCATTCATCCTGAAATGTCTCCAGCTCCACAAAGACTGCAGTGAACCTTGTAGATGGAGAATCATCCCCGTGCCTATTGTGCGTGTCAGGTCCCGTTCATCCCCGCCTCGCCACAGACGGCCGGCTGTCGGCTCATTAATCATGACACCAAACTTTCATTTACACCACGCGTAACGAGAACGTATAGCTTCAACATCAAATGACCTGATGCCTAGCATCCAGAGAACTAGACCAAAGTACGGACTGTGACTTTTGGTGCACTTTAGCTTACCTTATCGCACAGTTTCTCTGGATGATCATGTTGTAACGTAATTTCTTCACCCATAGACAGCAATGAGTTATGTTATACTGATCTATAGTCTAATTTTTGATGCGCTTACGTATAGATGTTTCCAAAGATTTTCACTGACCCGGGTCTCTGTTCAGCTAGATTGATCAATATCAACCAGATGGTACTTTCAGTTACAGGCCAGATTATCTATTTACTACTTTTCAGCCTTTTCCGGTTTGACCTGAAAATGCCAATCAAGAAAGACGACAAAATTTTGATTTGAACATGCAACTCACGGGAACATCTCTCTCCTGTTTGCCTCAGACCCTAATCCGGGCAGCTTTTAGAGGAGACTGGCAGGCGTTCCAGTTTTTATGATAGATTCACTCAGTCTGGGGAAGACAGTGTCTAATTCAGTTAAAATTCTACCAGACTGCGACCTGTCAGGAATCAGGAATGAAGACAGTTATAGATAAACCCGGAACGACGTCCATGTAGGTTATTACAAATGGATAGAAATTTTTTGACCAATGTCCTTGGTATGACGTTCGTGGGAAAGCCTGTTTGTTTTCATCATTTGGAAGCCTATCGACTACAGTTTACATCCATTGGAGATTTGAAGGATGAATTCCATCAGTGAACATTTCATGTGCATAACCCACTTCTGTCGAACGATTCATCAGGTAGTATTAATCCCTGTCTGCGTCACGCCACGACTCCCGCGCAATCAGAGACGCGTAACTTTGTACCTCCGGATTCATGATAATCCTTTAATCCTCAATCATGTTCCTGGTTCTCGGCAGACTTCACAACCTTCATGGACGTTCACGTCCCAGGGGAGGCACGTCAGCACTAAGCTCGGTTTGGAGAGACGCCTTCTCCATGTTACATGTCGGCAGACATATGCATATTACATTCTACTTCTGTGCAACTCGTCTGAGACTTCCTTCAACGCTCCTTTTGCATTCACCTATCCTACTCCAATATCGAACAGGCAAGATTTTGAGATTAACAGCCATCTCACCGACACTATAGATCTCAGCATACCGATGTTGGAAGACATATCGGGGCTTTAGAATTGTTGTTTGGTAACTTTGCAAGGGTTTGTTTCAACAAATTCCTGTATGCAACAGCAGTTTGGACTGAGTGTCATCTAGATCGGCCTTCGGGTTGCTATTGACCGTGACTCTACAAAGACCTTTCCAGACAACCAATTATCATTTTCGCAAGATATGGTTAGAAAAGAAGGTTAATAATAACCCCCCTCCTGGTGTAAATGCGGAACGTTTGTTTTTTGTTACATGCATGTGTGTGGCGAGTGAGCAGCAATTTTCAGTAAAACAGAACAGTAACATTTTCTCCAACAGCAGTTGCCGCGGCCATTTGGGTCAACGCTATCTCAAGGATCAAGTATCTCATCAGGAATCCATGCGACCAAAGGTTAACTTGGATAACAAATGTGAAGACTAGTTCTGGTGAAATGTTACCGCTGAGAGTGCTTTATCTAATCGCGCGGGGTTAAGTCATGGATGCCCTGCTGCTATCAGGACGATGAACGTTTGGCGGAAATGTAGCACCTGAGCACAGCGATTTTTGCCTCGTGGTCGCGAAAGATGTGGCCAGATACCTGTAGCCTAGTAGGGTTCAGGAGGTTAATAGCTTTTGCACAGGGAAATGCCATTTATTACGCAAGAAATGGCACGCATGTGCGTATCAAGGACAGCATATGTCATACGGGATTGCCTTTCAATATGGTCCTCATGACAGAATATAGCATTTCAGCAAATGTGAACTTTGCTGACTGTGCGGATCTATTGCCGGCTTTACCTGACTGATGGGCTGTTTCACTGGTTGAGAACTCGGTGGGCCCATTCACACCGTTTTCGGACCCACCGACGAACCGCGTAACGATCGTTTATAGCCGAGGGATACTTTTTATGGGGGCGAGTATCCACATAAACCACACAATGGCCTACCTCGCTATAAAGTTTCGATTTCTTATAATCTAGCTCGACAACTTGGCAGTGCGATATGAGAAACAGTCCCCTGTGTGCTTTAGTCTTGGTCGTAGATTATTTTGCGCCGAGAGCCCGGCAGTTACGATGATTATCTCCCATTACCAGAGTAAGGGAATCTTCACCCCAGAGAGCTTTCATTTGTTACAGTGTTTCAAGTGTAGCAAGGGAATTAAGACTAATATTTGAAATCGCTATGAATATTCTAGTCTACCAGTGTTGCAACTTTTCAGGCGATGTTTCCGTGAACAATAAACCATCTATTATGTTGTGACCGTGGATCGCCTGGCAACATTTTCTTTGTGTTCTCTTTGCAGGCCAATAGTTTTGACGATGTACGACAAGTTTTCAGGCATTGGGCCAAATCCCGTATTTTTCCACTATCTCCAACTTGTAGCTTACATACTTGGAACAGCATAAATGCTGATTGCCATAGTTTTGACCTTTACGTACAGATGAGACTGTTTGAAATAAGTTCCTTAATGAACATTCAAATTTAAACAGTGAAACGATATCCATACGACTCGTACCATACTTAAACTTACAACTGGTATTTTCCCAAAATATCAGTTCATTAATGTACAGAAATTGTTTTACATTAGAAAGGTAGTATCCAAGAATTACATCTTGAGTGGTTAACATCAAAGTACATCCGTATTCAAAAAGAAAACACTTTTCGACTTCTGTCCATAAAGGTTTGTACACTCAAAAAAGAATTCGAAGTGTTCTATATATTCCACAGAATCACAGACAATGCATCTATTGTTTGTTACTATGCCTTGTTTACGTAAACTGACTCTTGTTGGGTATATATTATGTAAAAATTTTCATTGTAGTGATCTCAATTTAGGTTCTTAATTAGTAATTTGAAAATGGGCGTCCCATATGGATTTCCACGTGTTAACTTGGAAGTCAAAATGTGGAAAACGCGTCTCCCAGAAGCTTTGAGAAATGGGTTTGGTTGCCTTTTGTGAAATTAGTATATTTTTAAAGAAACTGTTATTTTAATCTTTAGCATCTTTTCCAAGTAGCTTGATTTAATTTGATGTACTCCATCAAAACCAAGTACTACTTTCCAATTAGTTGGAATAGCGTTCGCAAGAGCGTTATACTGAAAAATTAAATTCGGGTGATTCCCTACAATATTTTTAACATCATTCAAAGAAATAACATTATCATAACGATCGATTCCATCATTGACATGCAAAATATTTCTGTTGATCCAGTTACGGTAGTATCCCCTTTATACACATGTTATTCCACAATAGATTTGATGCGATATCATTTACCTTTTCTATTTTTTTCACTGGCTTTACCTTGTACCACACAGAAACCATTTTCTTAGAAAACTCAGGTAACGACCGTATATAGCTTATGGGGTGTATTTCAGACATGTTACAATTAAACTTAAAGCATATTACTGTTTATGATTTTGATAGTGTGCAATTTGGCCCCAATGAACCAAGCACCGGAGAAAGACAAACAGGGCCTTTTGGAATGCAAATCAGATCGAAAACTTATCAGTTCATGCAGTAGATTCTGATTCGGTTTCTAAGACCATTGAAAGGCTTCAAGATGTAGCTACTATTTGTTTTTTCACAAATGGATAGATATTGTTGTATAATATGAACCGGGGTACGGTCGAAACAGGGGAACCAACCGGCAGCTGTGAAATTGGGTACGAATGACAAAATATCAGAGTTTTTATTTTCGTGTAAATGCAACATTTAACACCGTTACAACAGTGTAGTAATGACAATGGTGACTGTATTTCATGTCTTCAGCTTGCAATTAAAAGGTTACCTGGCGTTTATGGCAGAGCCCATAGCTGGCAGCTATATCACACAAGTTCTCCGAACGTACATGTCGTTATTCCCGTGTGGCGAGACTGTGCGGCGCCAATGTACAATAGTTACGGTGATACGACTCACTGTGGTGACACACACACACACACACACACACTCACACACACACACACACACACACACACACACACACACACACACACACACACACACACACACACACACACTCACACACACGCAAAGTCACGTACACAAAAACACACACACACACACACACACACACACACATGCACACACACACACACACACACACACACACACACACACTCACACACACACACACACACACACACACTCACACACACACACACACACTCACACACACACACACACACACACACACACACACACACACACACTCACACACACACACACTCACACACACGCAAAGTCACGTACACACAAACACTCACGGACACACACGCGTGCGCACACGTTGATATTCTTTATAAGTCTTTACCAGACTCCAGTGAGTTGTGGGAAAATGGTAGAACTGGCCAAAAAACTGAATAATATGCCAGAGGAGTTAACCGGCCATAGAGCACACTTTGCACCAACCGCACCGTCACGTAGTTGTTCCACACATCATTAATGTCTGAAGTTTCGTAAAGCGTAGTTCCAGCGTTATCTCACCCGTCTCTTATCTTAATGGATCGCTTTCCTCGCGAATAACTGGGATTCCGAGATGTGCAACGTTTGTCATTTCACGGAAACTGCCAATTTGACCGGGAAAGTAAAGTTTATTTCCACCTCGTTCCCCTAAGTGTGCCTAGGTACGCTGTATGACAACTAATTACACGGTGCGCTGTCGGGGGCCGGGGATTTATTCCGTTTTAATTGATCGTCTGTATCGGGGTGACGAGGTTGTGGAGATTGTGAGGCAGGCTGCACGTTATTGATGACACCTCAGTCCTAGTGGAGCAGATGGCTCGATCATCCTGCCGTTCCATATCTCATCAAATTGATAAACAAAAAG
Organism: Branchiostoma floridae x Branchiostoma japonicum; assembly: GCA_013266295.2. Taxonomy (NCBI): domain Eukaryota; kingdom Metazoa; phylum Chordata; class Leptocardii; order Amphioxiformes; family Branchiostomatidae; genus Branchiostoma; species Branchiostoma floridae x Branchiostoma japonicum. Next base: position 16,647,385 of record CM023823.1, on the reverse strand, counting down.
CACTGTGCCGCATAAAAATATCAGGAGTCATCGTTCATGGCAAGTTACAAGAACTTTATAAGCTCTGTACTTCATCTCCCATGTGTTTTTTCGTCTCCGACCATTTTTATGAGGCTTTGGCGTCTTCAATACCCATTAGGCCTAATACCGGCATTTATATCCCGAATTGTTTTGCTGTGTATCAAAAACAACCAGGTCTCTTCGCCGTTAACTCGGCTTTCATGATGCTTACATGACGCGTATCCGATAGTGCTATAGCTGGTATGATGAAAAGCCACAAGAGGACGCCTTTGGCCATTCAAAAGCTACCCTGCACTTAAAGTGATCCCTGCAGCAACATCGCTACAGGTGACGTCTTAAAGGCTATTTTTCTTCTAGATTTGATATGAGGGTAATGTCCCCGTCGGGAAGACGGGTTCCCAGAAACTGCACTTACGGGGATTAAAAACTATGGTTCACGTTGGAGAGATGTGCCGCTTGGTGCATCCAAGAACAGTGTGGGCAACTTTGGATCAGCGAGTCGTCCGCAAAGTCTCACATTCGTGGATGGTAATCTGTTATCGTACAGCACGGGGGTGTCTATTCTAATCTCAGAGGAATGTTAGGCTGATGTCTTGTGATCTTCAACAGGTTAGCAGGCTCGAATGGAATACACTAGAAGCCATTGGCGAAAAGTTAAGCGAGGGAAAGTTTGATATGATCTTGCCATTATTATAGTATCTTACTAATGTACACGTATTTGTGCTGGTGTAAAACGGTCTCACAGAACGTCACATAGATTCGTGTTGACTCGGCCAAGAACATTTCGGTAGCCGAATTTTAATTCTGATGCGGCTAAGAGATCGAGTTGGAATTATTGGATAATTCATCAGGACGTAAATGCCAGTTTCTAAATTAGTTTATCAGTTTATTGAAATACACCGAAGCCCCTTTCGGGGCTCATAAAACAGCATAGTACATAGCCTCCTTCGCAGTCTTGTGGAGTTTGCCGCGTGTTGGGCGGCGAATCCTTCTCTCCCCGGCAAACTCCCTTGGCTGCAAACTGTCCCTCCGCGACATAACTCGCGTCGGTCGCCAAAAAAAAATAACGCCGTTCACAAGACTGCGAAGGAGGCTAATAGTACATATCGATACAACACAAAAAGCACACCCGCGCCTTCTCCGCACCACCACCTGATCCCGGATCTACAGAATGAATGGACAGCATTTAGCCGCAGACTTCAAATGAAAACTAGAGGTCAACGATCTCATGCCTTCGTCACAGGATGTTATCGTTAAGAAGGTAGAAGTGATATATTAGTCCCCCTGAGTATGGAAGTTGGATCGTGAAAACTACCCCGGCCGATGCAACAGTCTGCAATCGTGCATTGGGCAAGGGAAAACAGGTGTGCAGGACATGTAAGGCAACACCGGCTGTTATGCAGTTCTTCTAACACCTGTGAGCGAGTGCCAGCTACATGGACTGCTTAATGACTATCCCCTCTGGGACTTTCTCCCTCTGGGACAGCCTGTAGCCCACGTGTCACAAGGTAGAATAGTCCTATCATGGAAGGTAACTGAATTATAGAATTCTTTCATTAATTATGCAAATTAGATCATAATTTGCATAATTGTCATCTAATTATGTCAAGCATCACTTAGGCTACCTACACACCAAATATCAGGACGATCCGTCGACCGGTTATTGAGTTATCCTACTTTAAACATTTTCATACAAATGCCCCTGCAGTTCCAGAGCAAGCCGCTAGGGGGCCCAAACTTGTATTTATTGTAGATTTCTTTAATGTTGTCTCCCCGTTTGTATGTGGGTTATCTAATACCAGTTATCACTGCCTTGATAACCTGTGTCTTGACTTGTCTGTCATTGCCAATAAAGAAAGAAAGAAAGAAACTTATGTCACTTCTTCCCGAGCACAAGAGCTATCTACCATACAAAAATTATGACCCTAGCTTGTCCAGATCACCATATATCAAAACCGGAAGTTCCGCTGCAGTACCATAACGAGCCGCCAGGGGGGCCAAAATCCTATCATTTTGAGGTCTCATCAAGACCTACCCACCTACCAAATATGAAGACAATCCATTTAAGCCTTCTCGAGTTATACTGTTTACAGACACACACACACACGCACACACGAACGCCTCCGAAAACATACCCTTCTTGACGAAGGCAACAAACTTACCACCGTGATCTAAGAGCCTACAATGTACCTACATATGATGGTGTAACGTCATAATAGTACCCCTATAGGACGCTATACACTGTCCGAGGCAAATCCGCCTTTCTCCTGCGTATAAAATGAATTGCGTTCTAAAGAAGAAAACATAAATTTTATAGGTTCACCACAAATTCTTACTGTCGAGCTCGCTTGGTGGAGCTCGTCTTACAAAGCTCAGGTATATAGAACGGGGCTATTAAAGAGCTGGCAGTACAACCAGATACTTCGGTGTAAGATCCGCTCATACCTTAAGCAAGATGTCTTGTACAGTAATATTGATCTACTAGACCGTCGGGGCGCGGGAGTGAGCCCGCCAATGTACAAGATATACTCGGCAACCTGCCTGTAGGATTTGAAGGAATAACGGGGGAATCCGGCACTCAAATATGGGTTTTACAGCCGGATTTTGCGCACCCCGATCATCAGACAGGAAGATACTGTACAAGTTTCAATGCTCGCCCGTATGGTCTTAAAGTCTGGCAGAGACTAGCAAATATGACTTTACCTCAGGATGTCGTCCTGTGTGGATTCATCAGTCTGATGGGACAAATATGGCTGTGACTTGCAAGCAATTTGCACTTTGCTACAGGTAAGCACGGCTGGCAGAAGTGACTTTTTAGTAGCTAGTGTGCGAGCTCCTTTTACAAGTTGTTAGATAATATCTCGTCCTCGCGGCCTCGGCGTCTGTAGATCTTTGGAACGTCCCATAAACTTCAGCATGACGGTCTTAGGCTATCTGGTACACCATGTCATTAGCGTGTGCATTATATCAGGATCTCCGAGTGATGGTTTGTAGCAAGTATCTGGAACATCCTTCCACGAGAGGTACTACGGCCTGCTGGCCATAATTGCCTCGTCGTGTAACAAATTACCTTGTCGCACGGTCCACACGTTTCTTGATCTTACTTTGATATTGCGTGCGTCTAAATGTGGGCATTGCAGGATTTCAACATCTCCACACAGTTTTGTAGAGTACCGATCTTTGTCTAGCAACCAAAAACTTTATACATCTGATTATCTTTGTGTGCAAAAGCGACTGAAGCAACTTTGGGCCTATGCAACAGGTCAATGCCTCAATATGCAAATGTGTCCCTTTTCACGGTGCCCTTGTATGAAATTGGGTTTCCGTAATTAGATAACTACAGGTTATTCTGTTTCTTAGGAATAAGTGTAACGACATTTTTTTTCATTTTTACGCATTGATTGACTCCAAGGTACTGAATAACGACAGCATTGTGATGTTAAATTCCAATGTTGGTCGTTTGGGAGTCCCGTTGGACTGGCGATGGTGTCATTGTCCAACCGTCTGCTTATGTCCGACAATTCTGACGACTGTTTTTGTTAAACCAGGGGACAATCTAATTAGAAAAGCTTATTGGCGTCAAAGGTTTACAGACTACGTGAAATAATTCATTTATAATCAGAAAGCAGATTATAACACAGTGATTAAACGCCTGAATAATAATTGATCGTTTACTTACGTATTCTCAGTTAACGCGTGTAATTGGGGGTAGAAACGCCCATGGCAACGGCCGGTGTTCTGAAATATTCGGTCCGGCTGAAATAATCGGTCCGGGTACCAAGAACAACGACGTTGATTGTACTAGACAAGTTTACCTCGGCCATGATATAGTAGAAAAAACAGTTTCATAAGATATCATAGGGCAACATTGCGATTTTCAGGAGGGCGGACCGTTTATTTCAGGCGTTCTGAAATAATCGGTCCGGCTGAAATAATCGGTCCGCCCCTAGTATCTAAGAGATTTGGGGTCAATGTCAAGAACAACGACGTTGATTGTACTAGACAAGTTTACCTCGGCCATGATATAGTAGAAAAAACAGTTTCAAAAGATATTATAGGGCAACATTGCGATTTTCAGGAGGGCGGACCGTTTATTTCAGGCGTTCTGAAATAATCGGTCCGGCTGAAATAATCGGTCCGCCCCTAGTATCTAAGAGATTAGGGGTCAATGTCAAGAACAACGACGTTGATTGTACTAGACAAGTTTACCTCGGCCATGATATAGTAGAAAAAACAGTTTCATAAGATATTATAGGGCAACATTGCGATTTTCAGGAGGGCGGACCGATTATTTCAGGCGTTCTGAAATAATCGGTCCGGCTGAAATAATCGGTCCGCCCCTAGTATCTAAGAGATTTAGGGTCAATGTCAAGAACAACGACGTTGATTGTACTAGACAAGTTTACCTCGACCATGATATAGTAGAACAAGCAGTTTCAAAAGATATTATAGGCCAACATTGCGGTTTTTAGAAGGGCGGACCGTTTATTTCAGGCGTTCTGAAGAAGTTTTATAAGATAGGGCAACAGAAGGGCGGACCAATTATGTCAGGCTTAATCATTTGGTCCACCCCTTCTTGTTCTGATTTGGAAAAAGTGGGAACAGTCTGCCACATCTAGAATTGTTTTAGAACTGTTTTAATTTTAGCGGACCAAAGAGCTCGAGGGTCATTGCAGAGACTTACTGTTTTGTAAGCTTAGAAATCGGAGGGGGTTAACATTCTAGTTGTAAAGGAATAGTCTCTTTCATGCTTACGCTACGGTTTTTATAAGTTAACAAACAAGTTATGATGTGCGATATTGTACAATCTTACGTTAATGCTTACTTTACAGAACCCTGTTTATCGTTACATGTACTGAACTGCGTTACAATCGCGCGATCGCCTTGATTGGGATATGTGCGTGTGGGCCTTCGTACGTTTTAGGCCACGCCCCGGACCGATTATTTCAGCCGGACCGAATATTTCAGAACACCTGAACACCGGCCTGAGAGCAGCAAAAATGATGCATTTCGAGTGAGTTAATTGCTTACATACCTTCCAACTTTGCCTGAATACAACGTTGTTGTTGCCAATACCTGGTCAATTATCGCTGTGGTTGAAGCTCCCTGGTTGAAGGTTGCAGAACAGCATTTCCCCTATGGTGATTTCCATGCGATATTGTCATGGCAATATAGTAAGTCAAACCTTTGTTGCTTTGATATCAACGTTAGAATGTCTATCATGTTGTAAGAGTTGTCCCTGGCACTGCATGCAAGTTGTTCACAATATGCTTTATTTTTATTCGAACAGAATGCAGAACTGAGCTGGCCAACGGACGGGCTGAGAGATATGGGTTATACAGCGATAGTCTCAACACAAAGAGAAATTTGAAGACCTTGGCGTGATACTTCTACGCGTACAACATGGCGAACGAGACTCAGCCGACGGTTTGTTCCTCATCAAATGTCACCAATGCGTCAACTACGGCATGTTTTAACATGTCAGAGGAGCAGGGAAACGGACAAGGAACGAACATTAGTACTTTTTCATTGCCATACCCTCTGCCAGTGTTCGACTACCCTGCAAAAGTGCGCGTCATCGTCACGTTCGTGCTGTGTTTCGCTTCGCTCGGCGGCAACCTGCTGGTCTTCATCACGATGTTCCGAAATCGCGCCAGGAAGTCTCGCGTGAACCTGCTCATCATGCACCTGGCCGTGGCCGACATCTTCATGACATTGGTCGTGATGCCGCTAGATGGCGTCTGGAACTACACGGTCCAGTGGTACGCCGGTGACGCGGCATGCCGCATCCTACAGTCCCTGAAGTTGTGGGCGCTGTACGCGTCTACCTTCATCCTGGTGGTCATCAGCATTGACCGCTGTATGGCCATCCTGCGTCCACTCAGCTCGGCAAATGGGTACAAACGGGGCAAGATCATGGTCGGCATCGCCTGGGGGGCCGGTGCGATCCTCAGCACACCTCAGGTACGCTTACAGTCTTGCCTATAGTCACTTTTGTAAAGGTTATGTTCTCGGTGCTGTAGGTTTGCTATAGGATAGCTTAAAAAGTTAAGAGTAGGAAAGTGATCTTTTCATTTTCATATTCCTTTTAAGCCTCCAAGAACGAATATCTTCTTTAAATCTTTCTTTATTTTGAACAAAAAATTACTTTTTGAATGGCACTATTAAATCCTGTATCTCGCCTACTGCATTCTCAGGCCGTCATCTGGCACCAGATCCACGTGCAGCCGACCCCGATCGTGACCTTTGTCCAGTGCTCAACGTACGGCTTCTACACCGACGACTGGCAGGAGCAGTTTTACAACGCATGCGTGTTCTTCTTGGTCTTCATCTTCCCGCTGGCCATCATGATCACGTGCTATCTCCTGATTCTGGTCAAAATCACCCGCAAGTACCGGGAACTCACAGGTCAGTCGGGGGGCGTCACTCCAGTAGTTTTCAATGGTCACCATAAGGCATTTCACAGGCGCACTTTATACCGAGTAGTCTAAAATTCCGCACACTTATACCATATAGTGCTTAAATAATTTTTGACCCTATGATAAAGTCAAGGGAACCTGGATAGATTTGTCAGTGCATGAAATGATGTTTATTTCGACATGGGTAGACGTTGAAGAGCCTATTACTAGTATTAAATCCTAGCAACGTCTTATCAATTTTTTCGATATCTAGATCCATCAGCCAACCAGGACAACATACTGCGCCATTCTGGGGGTGCCCGCATGGCCAAGGCCAAGGACAGAACCTGGCTCATGACCTTCGTCATCGTGTCGGCCTTCGTCATCAACTGGACGCCGTATTACGTCATCTCCATCTGGTACCTGGTGGACAAGTCCATGGTGCACTACATCTCCAAGTCCGTCAGCCACACCCTCTTCATCTTCGGCCTGACCAACCCCTGCCTCGACCCGCTCATTTACGGCTTGTTCTCCATCAACTTCTCGCGAGAGTTCCGCCGGTGCTGCGGGTGGCTGAAGCGGCGAGACCTGGCCAGTGAGAGCACCTACACCATGCTCACCGTGGTCGGTCGCCATGGTGACACGGCGGGGACCAAGATGTCGGCGTCAGCCAGCGCTCAGTGTGTCAGCACAGCCACCTGAGTCATTCCGATTCAAGAGACTGTCAGCAGATTTTCTGAGACACTCCAATTTTGTTGAATTTTCGAACTGACCTAACCTTACTTTCCCTTACTCCGCCTTTGTGGCCTCTTAACCCTTTTAGTATACCATCTTCAGCTAAAAATTATATCTAAGCCATTTAACGGTTCTATTGCCTCAGGATGCAATGGGCATAAATGCTTTATTTTAGATGCGCCGTAGGCAGGACAATCTGAAGTAAGAGAGACAGAGTGAAGTAAATGTATTGAAGGAACGGTGCACAAAATGCCAGTCATCCGACAACCCCGTAGTCACATATTCACCTATCTTAGACCCAAAAAAAGTTTTTGGAAAATCGTGAGGTGACTTATTTTTCTAGACTGTGTACTAGATTTTAGGACTATATTGTTTGGACAAAAGTGAGCACGGAGGATTTTCGTTGAATCTTCCTGAAGTAGAAATTGAAAGTTTTAATTTCACTCTTATGCTTGGATGGGCCTGGCAATAAGTTGCCTGTTTGAACCTTTGAGGACGTTATGTCAATGTGACGAAAAGAAACATGATACTTAGTAGCCATTATCAATCCTGTATAACGCATAGGATTGAATCAAAGGATGAGATTAATGTAATGATTGTGGGAGGAATCAAAACATGCTACAACAATATACCAGTATTTATTCAAAAAGTAAAAAAAACTAAATTACTAATCAAAGTACAGTTGTGTGTGCCGTGTGGTAGCTGTGAAGGGCTGGTATGACACTGGTGTTAGATAATTATGACTGTGTCGTTTGTACATATGGATATTTATATCAACACTTGATTGTGACATATGGCTTGTTTCATGTCTAGGGCGGAGCAATTGTACCATGATGGGAGAGGAAGACTGTGGAGGGTCGCCCAAAATATTCTATTTTGTCTCTTCGGGCTGGACCCAATCATTTATTGGATAGATAACGGAACGCTTCATCAGAGAGGGAAGCGCAGTAGCTGTAAACTGTAGATCGAGTGGGAGGATTCTCAGTACCACGTCCATGTGCCTGTTGTTGTATGGGGCGTCAATGCACGACCCTCATGTACTGCCTATGATGGCAAGTGTGTGTACATGTAACAGTTACACCAATAATATCATGTAAACCATTATATCCTGCGTGAAAAGAGCTTTAGACAGTAGCAACGTGTAAATGAAAGGAAACGTTAATTCCATGATGACGACTGTTGATATATCGTCTTAATCTTCGCTATAATCTGACAGAACACAGAAGTGATGTGTACAAACATATATCTCCCTCTAACGTTATATGTACTATACATTTCGTCAATGACGCGCAGTGCTAATAAACTAGTGATGAAGCCGTGTTTGTCCTGTGTGTGTTTTCACTTCTTTAGAACGTGTTATTACTCCGTGAAGGAGGCATACCTCCTGCAGGAGTATTGTGGTCAGCCGGTTTTTCGTGTTCGCAGCTAAAACTTACGGTTCCCCTTGTTCAATCGGCATGTAATTCTATACGTCGTCTGCAGGCATGCCAGTGATGATGCACGTATATCAATATTTACCGTAGGTGTTTTCGCGGTCAAGATAATATTCGAAAAGCATCCCTACATTTAGGGGCATATGGGACCGCCCGCGAAAAACCCGTTGTTTTGAATAGCGGGGGGGAAAGAATCCTTCATGCAGATGTGCGGTGTGGTTTTTAATGCAGACCAGATGCGGAATGTAATGGTTTATGAATGGGCCGGAATTGTGAAATGTGTTCGCACGTAAAAGTCATGTTTGTGTACGTTGTATTTCTATGAATTTGGGCATGTGGTGTGCCGTTATGTCCGTGTTGATGCACGTGTCTTTGTTTTCACCGTAGCGGTTTTTATATCAAGGTAAATTTGATATTTCAAAATCACCCCTATTTTTATAATCCTGTGGAATAGGCCGTAGGTTAAGTAGTTATGTGGTAGGCGAGGTTTTATAAGCAGATATTAGGTGGTTGTTGTGTATATTCGTTTGTGAGTATCTGTTGGGATTGTAACTTATGGTTTGCACCTAAGGTCAGGTCTATTTAATTGTCTGGCAAGATGTTAATATCATAGTTGTTCGGTAGAGCTCACACACTGTACTGTTTATAGCTTATAATATAGCGACCTGAAATTGGTCGGAGCGCGGAGAATGCGCCAAGATATGTGTTGTTTCCGTGTGCAACTGTGCTAACGTTGCTGTGGTGATTATGTTGTTTTGTTAAGCAGTTGACTTGAGCGGCAAGTGTTAAAATTGTTGACGTGGTTTTATACTGACCGCCAGTTGCGCAGTTGACTTTGTGTACGTGTCTTTGTTTTTACCGTAGCGGTTATGTGGGACGGTGTTTTCCGTGTGCAACTGTGCTAACCGTTGCTGTTGTGATCATGTTGTTTCGTTAAGCAGTTAACGTTGACTTGAGCGGTACCCGTTTTTCCGTGTTCGCAGCTAAAACCCATGGTCCCCTTTGTTCAATCAGCATGCAATTTTATACGTCGTCTGCAGACATGCCAGTGCCAATACCACCTCCCAATCTGCAAATTATAAAATTTCACGGAGAATTGTCGCCTATGGCTTCTTGGTGTTGTTCGGTTTAGAATATCTTCCAACAATGTACCTTCAAGGTCACATGTATATTATTGCCATATCTCCCCACACGTACACATGTTCAAGTAACGGAGCTTTACTCGTGTTTAAGTTAAGGAGCCACGGCGGGACTAATTGAGGAAAGTAGGTAAGAAAATTGCCTGCTATACGGATTGCCGGCATTAGGAAAATCTTTCTGCCATTGAACCAAACGTGGCACATGAACTTTAAAAATAATGATAGAGACAGGTTCAGATCAGAGTATCTACGTAAACTATAACATTTAACGCACCGGACATGAGCCACGACGGGCCGCGGGACTAACTGAGGAAAAGAGGCAAAAAAATCAACTGCTATACGGATTGCCGGCTTCTGGAAAGTCTCCATGACATTGAACTAAACGTGGCCCGTAAACTTGAAAGGTTGAGAATGGTAGCTCACTGAAGACCCAGAGTATCAGTTTAAAGTATAGAATTGAACGGGCCGGATTTAATTAATGTACCACGGCGGGACTAAGAAGGTGAGAAAACCGGCTGCCATACGGATTGGTGGCTTCTGGAAAGTCTCCCTGCCATTGAACTAAACGCGGCTCGTAAACTTCATTCTCCCACGGCAGAGCCATCCCGCGGCAAATAAGTTAGCCTTCTAATCCCGAAGGCTAACTTATTTGCCGCGGGATGGCTCTGCCGTGGGAGAATAGTAAACTTGAAAGATTGATATTAATAAATGATAGCTCAAGATCCAGAGTATCAGTTTCAAGTATGAAATTAGATGGGCCGGATTTAATCAAGGCAAGAAATGGGGACTACCTTTGATAAACACATCCAAATTTCCCGCCGGCCTCCATTGCATAATATATACAGAGCTAGAGCTACAGGTCTATTTGCTAATGAGCCAAACGTACTTGTAGCTCATGAATTAAATCCGGCCCATCAAATGTAACATTTCTAATAGAAACTTGGGGTTGTTAACTGTCATTTTTAATTTTTCAAGTTCACGAGCCACGTTTAGTTTAATGGTAGAATGACTCTGTAAAGCCGACAATCCGCCCAGCAGCCGATTTCATATTTCCCGCCTTTTTTTGATAAATCTGCACAAACCGCGAAAAGGTCCCTCTGGTACTTAGGCAATTGGCCCGTTAACTTTAAGTATCGATAATGATAGTGAAAGGTCCAGAGTATCTTTATAAACTATAACATTTAACGGGCTGGATTTAATTGAGTCACGGTGGAACTAACGGAGGAAAGTAGGTGGGAAAATCAGCTGCTATACGGATTACCGGCATTGGGAAAGTCTTTCTGCCATTGAACCAAACGTGGCCCATGAACTCTAAACATCATGATAGAGACAGGTTCAGATCAGAGTATCTACGTAAACTATAACATTTAACGGGCTGGATTTAATCATTGACCACGACGGGGCTAATTGAGGAAAAGAGGCAAAAAAATCGGCTTCTGGAAAGTCTTCCTGTCATTGAACTAAACGTGGCCCGTAAAGTTGAAAGGTTGAGAATGGTAGCTCAAGACCTATAGTACGAGTTTAATTTAATTAATGGGCCACGGCGGGACTAATTGAGGAAAAGAGGTGAGAAAATCTCATGTCGCAAAATCTGTTCAATTGTACTAAAATCAGGAAAATAAGATAACAAATGATATACACTAACAGGATGCTGGCTTTCTTCTACCCAAAAATCGGCTGCTAAATCGGCTGCTAGAATGGCCTGCTAACTTCACATTGGTCATTAAAACCAGAAATTCCACTGCAGTACCATAACTAGCCGCTATCGAGACAAAATCTAATTTCGAGATCTCATCAAAACCTAACCACCTGTTATTTAAAAAAAAACACGTTTTGAACTCTTTATTGAAAATCAACTGTTTACAAAATACATGTTCACAAAGTGTTCAGGTTTGAACAACTTACAACAATGGAAGTTTGCACGCCTGCCATTTTGTTGGCGTTTACAATAATGGAAGTTTACAATAATGGAAGTTTAGTGCAAACACATGCCCGAGAGCTATATATAATTGCAAGTACAATGTACAAACAAGTAACAACAAACATCATGAAAAAGAAGATACAATGGTATGTCATCAGAGACATTCTACAACATACGCGGTACTACATGTAATTTGGTTGGGTTCGACTTCTTTTCAGGCAGTGGGAGACGAATTTACCCACTTCGTCTATAATATGTGGGTTCTTTGATTTTTAGTAGGAAAATTGTTTTCTTTTGTTGAGGCCTAGGAATAGTGGTAAAGTAAGGGTGCATTTTGGACACGATGGTAAATAATTGGTTTCTGATATCATTATAAAATGTACAATTAGACAAAGAATGATATTCGTCTCCACTACGTTTGAGGAACAATATTTACAGATCGCCCTTTTTCGATTTCTAAGGGGTGGGCACTTTCTAATCTTACTGATAGCGGAGCGCTGCTCGTAGTCACAATGTTCGAGATATTTTTCTATACAATATTCGGCTTTTACCATACCATACAAAATGACGATAGACTCCTCAAGCAGGAGGTTTCAATTTAAACTCTTACATAAGTTTCTTACCACCAACAGAATGCTGTATGTTTGGAATATCAAAAGCAATTCGAAATGTTCTCTGTGGGGAAGACGAAGAGACAAGTAAGCATTTATTTTGGAACTGCCACGTTGTATTTTCATTCGGGGAAAAAGGTTCAAGTCTGGTTTAATTCAACAACAGGACACTATTTAAATATTAACAATCCATTGCTGGGGGACCTATCAAGTGAAACACCAGTCATTTCTAATGTTATTATTTTATGAGGTAAAATGTATATCTATAAAAACCGGGAGTCACCTAATCTATCTATCCATAAGTTTATTGCCTTCGTTAAGTATGTACGTACATAGAGTAGAGAAAAACATTGCGACACTTAAGAACAAAATATGTAAGCACAACAAAAAAATGGGAACCTTTTAACCTAGTTTTGTAATATCAACTGATTGCTACTACGTGTATTTGTCTGTTTAGTGTATGTACACCTTTTTGTTTTGTTTTTGTTTTTGGTTGTTGAAAAAAAAAATTAAAAAAAAATTACATTAAATACCCTAATTAGGAAAGACCTTTGCTCTCAAAGCCCATGTATTCATATATTTTGGATCTACTCTAGGACAAGGTGGCCACTACTTGTACTAGAATAGAAGCGAAATACACAAATTAGATATAGGCTAAGTGAGAACAAAAGACTTCATAGTAAAAAGATTTTTAAAAATCTAGTCAACGGCAACCTATATAACCTTAACCCTAAAAAAATTTATAAAAATCTAGTTTACGGCAACCTATAAAACCTTAACCCTAAAAAAATCTATAAAATTCTAGTCAACGGCAACCTATATAACCTTAACCCTAAAAAAATTCATAAAAATCTAGTTAACGGCAACCTATATAACCTTAACCCTTAAAAAATCTATAAAAATCTAGTCAACGGCAACCTATCTAAGTATCTTACACTATTCAACTTATTACAGATATTAGATTTCCAGATTTTATCCAATTCATTGCTTGCTTCCCATGCTAGGGCTTTCCTTATTTCAAAATCTTTCCTAGGGCACATGATGTAAGAACCATCATCTTAAACTACACAACTACCACTAATCTTAAAACTAGACACTACTCTTCCAGGCAGCTCTGTCCAGCAGGTCCACACCAGCAAGGCCACAGGAAGATGACTGCATTCCCCGGCAAGGCGTTGAGCATGTTTCAATGACAGCCCTTGTGAAGGCGCTGGTTGGGAACTAGGATTAGGAAACTTTGAGAGCGATACTTACTTCTGCCACAGTGCTTCAACCCGTTCCCGTGGCATCCAGGTCCAATGCTTGGCTGATCAGCTCCTGTGCCCACGTCGACGACCGGAATTGCATCCAGAGGCAACTACAAAGTTCAGTCCCCCAGAAAACAGTGACTTCCCAGTTCTGCTAGCCTCATGACCACTTATGCTCTTCATCTCCCCATCTTCCCCTCTGGCCCTGTGCCATAGTCTTGGTTCGGGAGATCTCAAGACTACGGATACATGCACCATAACCATTCATTCACCCATCCCACCATCCATTCATTTATTCAATTATTCATTATTCATTCATTCATGATTCATCCATCCATCCATTCATTCATCCACACAAGGCATCTCATGTAATGTCAGGGTTCCCGGCCCACTGACATCACATAATGCAGAAAGAAGGTCAGGCAGTACAAGATACCTAAATAATCAAGGGCTATCAGAACCAGGGAAGTCTCCATTTCTAGAGGACTGAACATTGCATCAACTCTAAACACAATCTCAGCCCCCGGCATAGTCACAGAAACCAAATCAACCATACTTCGGACCCGTATGCCACAGAAACGGACTAAAGCCCTGCATGCAAAAGTAGCCACCACCCTCAAAATCCCCTAACCTGGCCCAAACCAACAATATCACTCAGGATGGCAGCAAAACAAACCCAGGTGCCTTTTTTTTTTGGCCTGGAAGCTGCTCAGAGATGTCTCCTTCCCCGCTACTTGTAACTACAAGAAAGTGAAATTACAGACATATATTACATCAAGACAGCCAGGCTCAGTTGAAAAAGCTGGTCATGGATACCTCATGTCTTGCCAAAAGTGGAACATTAGTGATGGTGCCAAACGAATTTTAAAACAGGAAAGGACAGTCGCACGCACGTCGGTTAAACAATTACTGTGGGCTGATGTGATTCATCCTAGTCTGAACAGTCAGTTTATTTCAGCAATAACAACCTGTTTTTCAGGCAATGCTGGGTATACAAAGGAAGAGTAACAACAATACCACATGCGATACAGAATGACATAAGAAAGAAGGTAGGTGTAAGTTGCACAAGATTTACTCACAGTCAACAGTCCTTTTGATTCCTCTCAACCAGGTTCTGATGCAGGTTGTTGTCAGCATGCATCAGTCCCTGACCTCATCAGTGCTGCAACAAAACACAAACTAAGGCTCAATGGCTGTCCAATGGCAACTGTGGGAATGTGACTTACACATCTTGCTTGTGTTGGTATTCAAACGCAATTTAATGCGCATATGCAGATCCTTTTCCATAAATCCATAATGAATTCTAGCAAGGAGGTTGAATTGGAGAAAAAACAGCTACTGCTAAGCCTTACCTTGTCTTGTATAATATCCTTGCCTTGTCGTATTTCTGGAACAGGCCGTCCAAGCAGAGATTAGGCTTCCGCTTATTTTTTGGCTTTTTACGTCTATTGCCACAAGCCACTGCTTGGAGATTGCGGGAGTTATGGAATGTCGTCTTCCCACGCGTTTTCTCGAGAAGAACTGCAAAGAGAGATACAATAACAAAGTATTAGATTAGTAGTACACATTTGACTGCACGCGCAAGCGAGTTTACGAGTACAATGCGCAACGTACATGTAACGCCGCGAAACCAAACGACACTTCGACAGTTCGACTGTCGGCAATGACCTAGCAGCCAGTCTCACCTTTATAGCGCGGGTCTCCTCATCGAAACATTTGAATTTTGAGCCCCGAAATTCTTCTCTTGATGGTTGGTGATGCCCTGGACGTCTTACACCTTGCGGACACGTTACAGCACCACCATTTGCAGACATTTCGGCTTGCAGACAGCCGCGTGTCGACAGAAGAGCGATTGTCCTCTCTTCGGTAGCAGTTGAATGTCGACTGATAACGCAATCGTATCTGCATGTCGGATTTATAACTTCAACCACCTGTTGAAGTCAATTCTATTCCGCAATTGGTCAATTTTGTAGAATCCTGACATGGCCATTGGTCAGAAGAATCACGTTGCGTCTTTTTATTGGTCGTCCTTGGTCTGAAAAAATGCACTTTTCCTATTGGTCATCTCTGAAGATCAGATTTAATTCTGACAATTTGGTTGGTCAGATTAGATAGGAGGCCCTACATGGGGGTTTAGTTAAGTGGCAGAGCCCTATTCTCTGTATGTAAGCAACGGAGGCGAGAAGTTTGAAATCCTTATTATTATCATCAGATCCCGCTGTAGCACATTAATCAAATCCTGCCCGTAAAATTTGACGTATGTTTTAAAAAGGCTGAGTCTTTAGCCATTATTATTTACCATTCAAATTTACCGACCACGTGGCAGTTAGAGCTTTTCTCTGTATGTAAGCAACGGAGGCGAGAAGTTTGAAATCCTTATTGTTATTATCAGATATATCTATTAGCCCCGCTCAAGCTAATCAATTAAATCCGACCCGTAAAATTTGAGACTTGTAGTGGATACTCTAGGTTTCTATCTATCATAATTACTCCGTGAAGGAGGCATATATACCTCCTGCAGGAGTATTGTGGTCAGCTGGTTTTTCGTGTTCGCAGCTAAAACTCACGGTTCCCTTTGTTCAATCGGCATGCAATTTTATACGTCGTCTGCACGCATGCCCGTGGTGATGCACGTATATCAATATTTACCGTAGGTGTTTTCGCGGTCAATGTAATATATTAAAAGAACCCCTACATTTAGGGGATATGAGACTGGCCGCGAAAACCCCGTTGTTTTGAATAGCGGGGGGGGGGGGGGGAGAAACCTTCAGGAAGACGTGCGGTGTGGTCGTTAATGCGGACCAGATGCGGAATGTAATGCTTTATGAATGGGCCGGAATTGTCAAATGTGTTCGCACCTAAAAGTCATGTTTCTGTACGTTGTATTTCTATGAAATTGAGCATGTGGTGTGCCGTTATGTCCGTGTTGATGCACGTGTCTTTGTTTTTTTATAACATAGCGGTTTTTATATCGAGGTAAATTTCATATTTCAAAATCACCCCTATTTCTATAATCCTGTGGAATAGGCTGTAGGTTAAGTAGTTATGTGGTAGGCGAGGTTCTATAAGCAGATATTAGGTGGTTGTTGTGTATATTCCTTTGTGAGTATCTGTTGGGATTGTGACTTATGGTTTGCACCTACTACGATACCCTATCAAATAAATAATATGTAGTGCACTATACTGTTCCCAATCTGCAAAATATAAAAATTCACGGACGATTGTCGCCTATGGAAACTTGTTTCTGTTTTGGCGATGACGTTGTGGATAATCTTAAAACCGAACCTTGCTGATATAAAAATCGTGACTATCTTTCAGTACATGTAACAGATTAATAAAATAAGAGGTGTGACTAACTTCACCAGCCGCTGTCCTCCAACATAGAACAGCAAACAAGAAATCTTCTAAAAGAAGCTGTCCATAGGCCGCCAAAATGGGAATAGCTGGTTGGGTGGCATGGGTGTGCACTATTAATGACTTGCTCACCTTGCTCGAACTGTAGCAATGCTAAAAAGAGTGAATTGAAAGACCTAAAAAATAGACAGTGTTGCTTCCCTTTGCTTCCCACGGATGGATCGCATTCCTAAATGACGTGGACGTCAGAATTGTCCAATTGCCCCCAAATTGCCGAGACGTAATTTGAATTGTCCCGAGCTGAAATTTAGCGTCATTTTGACATCGGGACATTGTTAATTTCGAGGCCTGGCTTGGCATTGCGTAACGCGTGCGATTAGACATTGCGCAACTTCTTGTTGCCCATCCTGCATTCACATGTTAATTTCGAGGCCTGGCTTCGCATTGCGTAACGTGCGGTTAGACATTGCGCAACTTCATTGCGCGGCCTATGGTAAAAAAATGGCCATTGTGCTACACACAAAGGTTGGAGACATCTGAAACTTCTTCAACCTTCTTTAACAAAACACACTAGGCAGTAAACGCACCATAACCCAAAGAGGTCATTTATAACAGCCCCGGCCACATACATTTAACGATGCAGCTACGATAGTATTTTTTCTTGCGACGATCGTGCTGTACGTCGTAGATTTGAGAAGAATCGTGTGCAATAAACTAATGAACCCTTCTCAAACCTATAGCTATCACAGCGATATCGGCGCGGAAGAAAAAAAACATATCGTAGTTGTATCATGCGATGTAGTATATGTGACCGGGGCTTACCTGTTTACAGCAAAGACTTGATTTCTTGGAAGAGAATTGTCTCATCGTATCGGACTTAGATAGAGATATAAAGTCTTGGGTAATTTCTGCGATTGACGGCGGCAAGACAAAACGCCTCCGATGGAACCCGGTGCCCTCCGGCACCTGTCGGCATCGCTGAAGTACTCACATGAGACCAACGCCCAGACAAATAAACGAGTACAGAACCGAAGTATGTTTTCTGGGGACATAGGCTAATCAAAAACACAGAAAGCAATTATGGTTCGATTTGACCCTTGGTAGCAGCGCGAGAACATAAATTTTAAGAAAGATTGGGATCAGCTAATTTAGACTTGGCTCTTATCCGAAAACAGCTTTGGGCAAAAGGGTGTTTTCCAATTAGTTTGCCATGACTCAAAAAAGAGTCATGAACTTTCGCATGGGGAATGATTTCCTATGAAATCCGTGTCAACAAAAACGTGTACCAACTGGAATTGCCCAAATAAACTCTACAGTTTTTGTACTTAGCTGTTGGTGCTCTATGACTGGAAGGGTAAGGGTCTTTTCTCCATGCCAATAACCTCAGGAATATGGTAACGTAAACGTCACCATTACCAATACTAGTAGTAGCGTGACGGACGCGTTAATGTGCATTATCCCTATGATGATGAATAAAACATGACTATCAGAGAACTTCATGTTCTGCACTCGGACAAAACCTTATACTGTGGTTGTAATAATGATACATGTAGTGTTTTGTAAGGAAATTTACATGATATCGGACCTGAACAATGCTTGTACATGTTCTGATGAAAACTAGTAACAGAAATCTCTTAGTAACTCAGACTTCTACCGCCTGACGGTGCACTTACCAAGTATCACTACTGATACTTAGGAGAATCGTCCCTCTTTTCACGGACATTCGGCGTTCTTAGCATCTAAATTTGTCGCACTTCGCTGCCTCCCACCAGAATGCACGGTATCGGGGCGTTACTGATCATCCGTAACGGGATTAGGGGGTTCTCCCGACTAAGTAGCTCCAAAGAAAAATGTAAATAATCTTTCCTGGAGCCTGTAGCTTGACCTTTAATTCCCGCACCCAGGGACATACCCATAAATCGTGTTTGCAGTGTTAATCAATTGAGCGGTCCACTGCACGGGGCTCTTGAACAAGACGAGGAATGATGAGTGCCCACATCGATTTTTTACAGTTGGAATATTGAATTATGTAATAAATGATGCCGCAACTGTGGCCCCGTTCTTCCACATATCGCATTTTCGCAACTTAAACGTAAGTAGACGTCTTAGTGACGACATCTTATCCTGTTTACGACTTAGTGAGATTCAGTTGAGTGGATTATGGAGGATGTGGCAACGGGGATGAAGAGAAAATGGTCCTAGTTCGAGACGATTTAATAGCATATAGCCATATAAAGCCTTTATTTTCAACGTTGTGGTTTATATATGGTTCGCATGATGGTGCCAATCTCCACTCCCAACTGATCTAAGTACATGTACGTTTAAGTGCTGGTATGGAGCCCTGGTAGTGTTGAATGATGTATGATGTTGCAGGGTCGATAGCTTCCATTGTTTATGGCACTTCATGACAATCATACAATGATTTGGTAAACGTCCATTACAACAGCCATCAATGGTTGTGCAATACTGACAGATACACTGTTTTCAGATGCATCAGGTTCCTCCAGTGTGAGAAACTGGGAGTCCAGCAGACCAGCTGGCATGAAGTGTCCAGTCCTGCTCTCCAGACGCCCCCTGATGACGTCCTTACTTCCTTTCAAATATACGAACAGAACATCCCCTGGCCTTGTACGCCCAGGTTGTTGAGGTGTATGTTGGGAAATATTTGAAGAGGTAGGAATATCTTGAGGAACTCTACCTGTCACCAAGACTTGTCTGTACAACCTCTTAAGGGCAGAACAGGCAAGAACACCAGATCTTCCTTCAGATATCCAACTGGAAGAGGGAAGGGCTTGTATTGTTGATTTGTCCTATTGATGTACAGTATAATGTTCTCACATACAACAAAGGTAGATAGGTTTCAACAGCAACAAAAATAAAAATAGTTTTCCAATTTGCAATTGAGCTCAACAGAGAACATACACCCAAAACAGTCATTGAATATTTGAGTCAATCTTCAACCCCAGACAATCTATCTTGATTTGCACAGTTGCTTGCTATGAAGTCTTGTGGGACCATCTACATTCCAGGTGTCCTCAAGCAGGTGTGCAGAAGCTATTGTGTTCTAAACTGCAACAACATGACAGTCATATGGGTGAAACATACCTGTAAATAACAGTGTGCAGCTTTGTAAGCCATGGATATCTGTCCTGTAATAAGGGAATTGACAGCAAAAGACATATTAATGCTATGATGGAAGGAGCAAACTATGCAGCTCCTGTCACTTGAAGCTATTGATAGGCTGCCTACAAGAATCAATAGGAGAAAAAGTAGGCATTCATAATATAGTAGGCATTCATAATATAGACATATCCACGTACAGGTAGGGAGTAGTTTGTGATCTGGAGTTAAGAACTCCGTGTCATGTCAGATTACGAATAAAGAAGCCATGAGGTCAGTTGAGTTCACTACCAGTTAATATCATTCTGGGGTCATTCTGTATATCTTAAGTGGGGTCTCCGGAAAAGGCATGCCCTTGGGGCCCAGAAAGGGTAGCCTGGCAGGCTAGACCGCCCCACCTTTTCTGGAAACCCTCTTTATTGTAACACAAGAACAATATAAGGAGCCAGTCCAACCTCATCTGTGAGTGGGACCCCAGCAGACATCTTCTGTTTGTTGACATCTGGGTGGAACAAATCAGCATCTGCAAACTCCCAGGACAACTTGGAGAACAAAATCATAGATTTGTTTACAATCGTAACATCTAGCAGTCAGTAAATCTTGACTAATGACAACTGTTTGTCTTGTTTTGACCAGGACATATGGTGATTTTTATAATGTTATAAATTGGCAATAAATTCACAATTACAGCCTTTTACCTTTTCCGCCAGAGCCTGTCCAACTGATGTTCTGCAATAAAAAACAGGAAGAAAGTGACCGCTATTAAAGTACAAACATCAGCCGCCTGAAGTCTGGTATACTTTCAAGACTCTTGTGTTATGAAACTTCTGTCTGGAAACATATCGGAAGCTCTGAAACTAAGCATCTAACATAATTTATGCTGAACCAAGGAACATGGAAAGATCTACGACGAGCTAATATTACTCACTTTCCACACCCACAAACGCCCATCAACACCACGATCATAGCTGCAAATTCTTTATCTGTCCATGGCCGGCCCCTGCCAGCTGACCATGTGGGTCCAGGTCATTCCACTTCCGGGTTTCCCCACGCTCCTAAAGCATGCTGGGAATGTCCGTGACGTCACCATTCACGTTTGGGATGATGACACACAGGCAGACGAACCACCAAACACGTACGGTAGAAAATCTCTCTAACGGGCCGTTTGGGGGAATTTTTAGGAAATCTGTGCTGTATCAAAGATTAACCTAATACATAGGGAAGTGTCTACGCTGCTTCAAGGCTATTTATTGGTAAGTACTCGTGGAAAAAGCACACGTTGCCAGGCAAGGTGGACTATGATGGGGAGGGGGGGTAACAAGTTGCACAAATCTAATGGTGGGTTTGTATGTGATGTAAGGCCATGTAAAGTGTTTGGATAGATTGTGGTGTAGAAAACTACAAGCCGGTGCTGTATATAGGCACGATTAAACATAGAATGAGGCTGTATGGTCCAAGTTATCCTTATACCCCACTGACGTCACGCGTCTTTCTTCAACGAATTCAAGGTCTTGCCCTTTCTATTCTAAACATTTTAACTTACAAATGCGTTAACGTTCATATAACTTTATAATCAATGCTAGTGCCTTTTACACCAGATACCTCTGTCCCAGGAAACAACGGAATTTTATCTAATGTGTATATGACATGCACTGTGAATTTCATGTAAGATCAAGGAGGCTTAAACTCCTTGGGTTTTTATATAGTCCTTCCCTTCAAGGGCATCATGTTGAAAGCTTATTTATTCCAAACTGCTGTTAGGTATAGTTAAGATTCACTTAAAATTTGAAAGAGCACACTTTACTCTGAACCACTTTACCTACCAGAAGGTAATATTTTATACTGTTATAGATAAGAGTGATATTTGTATCTACAAATGTATCACATTTCGACATGGGACTGGTGTGGTGATGTCATCTCAAGACTCAACAAGTTTTGAAAAGAATTTCAAGATTTTTTTTTAAATTAGGCCTAGGCCTTAACCTGAGGAAGAATTGTGAACATTTTCTGACAAATTTGGAATCTTATTGGGATCAAGGAGGTCAAATTGCCTTGTTTTGATATAGGATATGTCAAGGAGCAGATAGAGCCACTTGGCCACAGGGCCCCCTATTGATCATAGTAAAAACTGCAGTTAGAATGATAAAGGCCAAGGTTTTTTTGTCTAGCTATGATTATTACTATCTGACTGCAGATCTGTATACCTGTCTCTTTATCTGTACCACAGTAGCAAATCCATCACTTATTTAACTAGTGCATACAATTGAACTCTTTCCATGTCACCTCAGCCCATCCTGGCCTCTGATTGGTCAGTTTAGAACCTGATGATTGGGGATTGCCAATCACAGGCAAGAACAGGGATCAGGTGGGGGTGTGACTGTGAGCTTCAATCTAGGGTATTACTATCTTATATAAGAAGCCGGTAAGGAGTTTGACACACACTTAGGGCTTTTCTAGCTCTCCTATATCCAAAACACTTTGTAGAACATCATTTCCAAAGGAGAAGTTAAGTATGGTATGTGCATTTTGTGTCTTTTTAAGTTCTTTATGACTATAAGAATTGTGTTTTTCCAACAATTAGAAGAAAATTTTGAATGTTAGCTTTACTGAGCACAGAAAAAGGGATGATGCAATGGGGGTAGACTCAAGTTTTTTGAAAAGGTATATTGCTGATTCTGGGGAATGTGATTAAGTTTTACCTTCAACCATGTGGAGACATCTTGGAGTTTACTTCTAAAACAACTACTTACATTTACATGTTACTACTTCTATCCATGCCACTGAAATGATAGGAAACAGAAAGTGGAGTATGTAAAATTGTAGATCATGGTGTTTCTCCCAATTGTTGTCGTAGTTTGATTAGGTTAAGGTAGTCCTTTTTTTGCCAATCTAACAGTACTCTGGTAATAAATGTTAAAATTTTGGTGGAATATTTTATTGGAATTGACTCCTAATGTCATGCCCCTGTAGATCGTTACTTTCAATACCTGATAAAACTGTTACTTCAGCAAGTCATTTTTCAAAACTTGTTCCCAGGTGCTGAGTAACCTCGCCATGCTAACGGGGCTGTTTAAGGCGTACGGGCGCTTCTGCGTGTCGCACCCGTGGGAGGTGATCGTCGGGACCATCACAGCCACGATATGTCTGCTGTCCATGAACATGATCACCAACAGCGACCGCGTCTGCGGCTGGAACTACATCTGTAATGTAGACGAGGTGAGACTTACAGCTCTTCTGTATATTTGCTTTAGTTGTTAACAGCCCCTTTCACTACAGGCTGCGACCGCTGATCCGCCAAAAAAATTGACAGATTGCTCAACGAATTCCATAGACTATTAAAGGGAGAAGTCTTTTAAAGTTTGGATGTTTTTTTGTGTGTGTGTGTTTAAAATCATACTTTTACGTTGTGCATCGTATTCCAATTATAAAATCAAGGGTCACACAAGGAGGATCTCTGTCTAGTGGAAAGGGGCCTAACATGGCAACATGTGAAGTCATTATTATATACACAACATGTGAAACCTACTCACACTTTTTAAGCGCTTACAGTTGAAAGTGTAGAAATGAAATCTGCTCTGAGAAAGGTGCCTATACTGTAGTTTGGGATGTCTGCTAATGCTTGGAAAAAGTCCAACTCTACTAAAGATATTTGCACAAGTGGCATGATGGTGATTAGGTAAAAAAAAAGTTCATTGTAGTAATTATTATGCTAAATAATAAAATTAATGTGTCATGAATCAATTGATTTTAAGTGTGTATCGCTGACTATTACTAGTAGTAGTAACTGTAAGGATATTCCTGTTATTCACTCAGGACATTAAAAGCAGTGATGTCATTATCATGAGCCTGACCAGGTGTATTGCTGTCATCTACATCTACATGCAATTCCGCAACCTGAGAAAGTTTGGATCCAAGTACATCCTAGGTAAGTGCTTTGCAATGTTGCCAAATGTATGCAAGTCAGGACTTTCAATAGCTGATTAATGATTAATGAGTTAATTTGTAGCTGCATTAGTTTGAGTCTGTTTAAATCAACCAGTGATGTCTTACTGCGTCTACCGTCCGCTGCCTTGACCGCTTTTTTCTGGCTCTTTGGCATTTGGATTTTATCCAAGACTCACACGTACTTCCAGTGCAGTGTAAACACCTGTCAATCCAAAGGTTTGTATGTTTGTACTTTGGTCAATGATTGACCAGTCTGTTCTCTCCCCCAGGCATTGCCGGAGTGTTCACCATCTTCTCCAGTTTTGTGTTCAGCAGTGCTGTGATCCATTTCCTGGACAAGGAGATCACAGGTCTGAACGAGGCCATGCCTTTCTTCTTGCTGCTGATCGACCTCTCCAAGGCCTCTGCCCTCGCCAAGTTTGCCCTCAGCTCTTCCAGTCAGCTGGAGGTGCGTGAGAACATTGCCCGAGGCATGGCCGTCCTCGGACCTAACTTCACCTTGGATGCGCTGGTGGAGGTTCTTGTTATTGGAGTTGGCACATTGTCAGGTAAGGAATGAAACCAAGACCTCATTTTTCTTGATATTTCATTGGCCCATTAGAGCCTGTATTACTGACACACTATTGGATAAATATCACAGGCTAATGGACTCAAGAAACTGCTCCTTACTGTGCTCAGTAAACTTGAACTCTGCTGAGCTTGTGATGACACTGTAATGATGTACATGTGTATAATTGATATAGGCTGGAGAGCTGATGTGTGTCGCCCCTTCCCCTGTAGGTGTGCGCCAGCTGGAGATGATGTGTTGTTTTGGCTGCCTGTCAATCCTGGCCAACTACGTGGTGTTCATGACACTCTTCCCAGCATGCCTCTCTCTAGTACTGGAAGTAAGTTCTTCTTTCTTACCATTTTCTGTGTAATCTGCAACATGTAGTCAGCCAAGTAAAAACTGGCATTCCGTGGCTGTTGGAATAACTAGTAATTGGTGAATAGGTGGTGAAGAAAAAAAGTTAAGTGGTAATCTGACAAGTTTTGTTTGTTCTAGTTGTCCCAGGATCGGAGTAAGGGTCCGCCTGTGTGGCAGCTGAACCAGCTGGCTGACAACATCCTGGATGATGTGGAGGAACAGAAGCCCAACCCTGTGGTACAAAGAGTCAAGCTCATCATGGTCAGTACCTCTTACTTATGTGTTAAGTGGTCTCTTATCTCTGTGTAGATGTGCAATGTCAGTCTGTCATACTGAAAGCTCTTCCTGAGGAGAACCCATGGCCTCTTTCAACAGTGACACAGGGCCTCCTCCAGAGAAAAGACTGAGAAGACAAAATGTGGAACTAAATGCTAGATTTGTTGTATACATGCAACTGATGTTTTCATGGTCTCTTCTGGTCTTATCATTGTTTTATCCTATATGACTGAAAGAAACAATCTTTTCCGTCCTGTCCAGGCCCTAGGCCTAGCCCTGGTACATGCCCACAGCTGGCTGGTTCCCTCTGAGAAGGACGCGAGCCTTCCTGACTCCGGGCAGCTGATGGGGCTGGTGGGTCGGGCGGGTGTCGGCTCCATACCTACAGCCCAGCAGAAGGTGGAACCTGACATCCCACTCTGGCAGTTCTACCTCACCTCGTAAGTCACTCCTCAGTTTCTCATGTTGTGATTAGAGATGAAAAGAAAATTCTAAGGTTTACACAAGGAATTTTGAATACACAAGTAGGACCAGGTTTTTCTAAATGCAAGGGGGTGAAAGTTATGCCAGATGTCAGAGAAGATTCAGTACATAATAGTGGGGCCCTTTGTGAAGATCACTTAGATCATCTTAGTGTTACAAGTATTGACAGGTAGACTGTCAGTGGTGAGCATGAGAATAAAGAGGCAGTAGGAATGATTTTTTTTTACAGTAGTTACAATTTTTGTGGTTGGTTCAAACGGTTACATGGTGAACCTTATTTTGGACATTCTACTTCAGGTGGTTGTCCATGGGCTATGATGAGGTCCTGACACTGGTCCTGGCCCTGATACTCTCTGTCAAGTACATCTTCTTTGAGAACAATGAGAACAACATCTCATCCCTGCCTGCCATGGAGAGAAGGAAGTCAGGGATGGAGGAACCTTCCAGGGTAGAGGAGATGGAGAAAGAGGAGGAGGAAGTCATCTCTATTGAAAGTACCACATGTCTGTCCACCAGCACACAGACTGATCCTGATGGTGAGGTTTTGTTATATCCTGCCTTCTAGGATTATTAATGTGACAACGAATGGCTCGACACTCCCACAACCTGTCCTTAAAAAGCTTAAAAGAATCTAATCTGAAAATGACATTGCGGAACTGTAAGTGCATTGAGTGTATGTAAAGTTTGTGTCTATTTACTTCTTTAGATTTCCCTGAGCCAAAGACGTCCTTTTTATTGGGAGGATCTAACGTCACGTCTCCAGCTGATTCAGAAGTGGAGGAGGAGTCAGAGCAGGAGGAGGAGGAGGAGGACACACCCAGACCACCCAGGTCTATTGAAGAATGTGCAGAAATTCTCAACACTAAGGTAAAGATATACATGTGGACTCCAAGTACCAGAATGGCAGTGGTTAACAGTGACAGAAATTTGAAAAATCAAATATCATGACAACTTTTTTAGCATATATAGAAACAGAAGAAACTTCACAGGTAACTAGTGCAAGTTTAGTGCTATACTAGTACATTGACAGAAGTTAAAAAGTTTCATATCTTCTAAGGCATTGCTGAATAGTCTGTGTCCTTTCATTGACAAGGCTGATGCTTATGTCAATAACTAAACCTGTTTCTTACTGACCCTAAGGGAGCAGAGACCCTGACAGATGAAGAAGTACGGCAGCTCGTTCGCAGTAAGCACATTCCTGGGTACAAGCTGGAGAGCAAGCTTGGCTCGGCTGAGAGGGGCGTGGACATCCGCAGGCAGATGCTGACTGAACAGCTACACAGACAGGAGGCACTGGAGAAACTACCCTATACCAGCTATGACTACTCATTTGTAAGTGCAACGTTTAGTATGTTTCTTTCTTTCTCAGAAATTCTACTCATGTTCTAATATGTACTATCAGATTTCTTCATTAACTAAGTATTCAGATAGTAGATAAACATCCAGATATTTTGTATGTGCCTTCGACCTGATGCCATGTTGATGTTACCTGCAGGTTACTGGCGCGTGCTGTGAGAACGTGATTGGCTACATGCCTGTACCGGTAGGCGTGGCCGGCCCTTTGCTGCTGGACGGGCGGGAGTATCAAGTTCCCATGGCAACAACAGAAGGCTGTCTGGTAGCTAGCACCAACCGTGGGTGCAGAGCCATTAAGGTGTGGAAAAAAAATTGGCTGACAGGATGTGTGAGCTGCAGTATTGTTACTTTTCAGTAGGGGGCAGTGTGTACCTAGTACCTTCTTTACCACAACTGTGATTCCTATTTCATGTAATGCTGTGAAAGCTTATTTTTACCAGCAGCTGTGGCAACTAAAGATCACACCATAGTTTTCAACTGCCTTTGCCCTTCATCCTTTGCAGTTGTCAGGGGGAGCCAGGAGCTACATTATCGGTGACGGGATGACCAGAGGTCCTGTGGTCAGAATGCCCAGTGCTGCCCAGTCCAGTGCACTGAAGATTTGGCTACTAGACCACGACAACTTAGACCTGCTGAAGGAGGCTTTCAACTCCACAAGCAGGTAATGTTTTTGGAACTCATATTTCTGGCCTTTTCTAGATCACTTGTGCAGTACAGACAATGTTGAGTTGCTCAGCTTCTGCTGTTTTGGGACATAGATTCCTTGTCTGTTTGACACTCCACATTTGCTGATCAGACTTCCCTCCCACAGGTTCTGCAGGTTAGACAGCATCATGTCAGCTGTGGCAGGACGGCATGTCTACATCAGGTTCAAGGCCATCACTGGAGATGCCATGGGCATGAACATGCTCTCCAAGGTACCTACTGTGTAATTCTTCTTTCCATGTATCTTGTCTTCTCATCTCCAGACATTTTTCAGTATGATGTTCTTCATACTTTATTCAGTAGCTCTTTTGGGTTCAAAGAATGATCTACAATCTGAGCTCTTATCATTGTTGAAATGATTGTTATCTGTAGACTTCATTGAGTGGCAAAAGAGGTAAAACTCATCTCTATGTTACAGGGGACAGAGCAGGCTTTGAAAAAGCTGGAGGAGTTTTTCCCTGACATGGAGCTGTTGAGTCTGAGTGGGAACTACTGCACAGATAAGAAGGCCACGGCCATCAACTGGCTGGAGGGGCGGGGCAAGTCTGTGGTGTCTGAGGCTTACATCAAGGGAGAGGAGGTCAAGAAGGTGAGAATTTGTATCTGCTTGTAATTAGACAAGTTTAAAACTTCCAATTATGCTGGAAGTAAGAAAGGTATTTGAGATACACGTAGACCTTGAAAGTGATGAAGAAAATTCTGTTAACTAAGAGAAAAGGGCTGTGGATTTTTTTTGTAATGATAACTGTGGATCAGCTTCTTCTTGTAGGGAAACCTGCTCTGTTCCTGACAGTTCATTTTGTCTGCCTTGCAGGTTCTGAAGACCTCTGTGTCAGCCCTGGTGGACTTGAACATCAGTAAGAACCTGATTGGTTCGTCCATGGCGGGGAGTATTGGAGGCTTTAACGCACACGCTGCCAACATTGTAGCTGCCATCTTTATAGCCACAGGACAGGTGGGTTCTGTCATTCTGATGTTCTAGCCAAGAGCTGTAGTATGCTTTGACTCACTTGTTTGTTTTGCCTGTAATAGCTTTTATCTGTATGGAGTGTTCTACAAAATTAATCCTGGAACAGTATTGCTATAGGTTGAATTTCTAGATGCTTCATTTTCTTTCTATTTAAAATTGTCTTTTCTTAGGATGCTGCCCAGGTAGTGGCGAGCTCCAACTGTATGACCCTGATGGAGGCGACAGGAGAGAATGGAGAGGACCTGTACATCAGCTGCACCATGCCTTCCCTGGAGGTGGGCACCGTGGGAGGGGGAACTGTCCTGCCACCACAGAGGGCCTGTCTCAAGGTACAACATTACAGATTTACCATCCTGGGGACTTTTACATTTGTACTTAGAGCCTGCATATAGTATATAGTTTGAAGTGATTTACACTTTTCAAACACATCTGTATATTGTAAGAATTGTAGCAAGTTTGGGGCAGGCTGATGCATACACAGTAACAAAGTAACTGTAAGTGAAAAGTGTAACAAAGGCACATCTAAATGTAGGATAGCATATAGAAAATAGGAGGAGTCCTTTGAAATTGGAGTTCTTTGCAAATTGTAAATATTTTTCCTTGTGATGGAAGTATCAAGCTCCATGCCAACAGACCCTGTTCCCGTGTATTTCCACAGATGATGGGTATCGATGGCTCCCATGATTCGGAGCCAGGCATGAATGCCAGACAGCTGGCGCAGGTGGTGTGTTCGACAGTCATGGCTGGTGAGCTGTCCCTGATGTCTGCCCTGGCAGCTGGGCACCTGGTCCGCAGCCACCTCAGACACAACAGGTGAGAACATAACAACAATCGCTGTTCTTCTAACTTTGGGCTTGAGTATATTCTCCTGATCTACTTGTCTCTACAATGCAGGAATTCCTATGCATGATTGCATTCATGCTGAATGTAATCAAGTCATTGAACTGAACCTATGTGATAGCCATCATGATACATGTACTTGAGTAAAAGTGATCCTCATACAATGAACATATTCTAAATGTTATTTATCTCTTTTATAAATTATATAATTAATCTCTTTTCACTCATTTTGCAGGTCGAGACTCAACATGGCCCCAGAAGCATCCAAAAGTGATCTGGCCTCCGAGTCATTACCAAAACTGGCTAATGGCACAGAACCTGGGACTTGTACTGCCAAGGCATCTTGACGATGTTGACTTAGATAGCATTTTGTCAGTTGTAGTAGGACTAGGAGTTAATATTAATGATTGAACGGTATTTGAACCATTGTTGTATAATGCCAGAATACAGGATGACTGTATACCAAATGTAAATGCTGCATTGAGTTTTACAACTGAGAAAACTCTCAAGATATGTTGAAGATAAATGTTCATAAATGTCAAAGATGGTATTTTTCAGCCTGCTTTATGAAAATACCCAGGACTTCCCAAACTCTGGAGCATCTACATGAAAAGGATGCTTGTACTGATCTACATGTAGAGTAGAAGTCTTTAGGTATTAATGGTACTGTAAAATTCACAAATGTCTTATGTGATCTGGTTCAAAATATACCATTTGCCAACCTTGAAAAGCCAGTATCCGGAATTTGTTGTCAAGGAACTTTTCTCCCTGTAGACTTCGTGTATATTTCTCGAGATGTTCACAATTGTAGGTATGTAAATTATGTAAAAAGCTAAAATGTATTTCCAACAATTGTCATAATATGGATTCTGCAGTTGTAATGTGATCATATGATAAATTTAAGCATCTACATTTTGTACAATGTTAATGACATGTCATGTTTTGTCATATGTACAAAACTTGTGACAGTACGCAGTGTCTGTGTGACTGTCTGATACTGATGTGATGTATTTCTGATCAACATTTGTAAAAAAGTGATGTGTTTATTGCAAAACAGACTGGCTGATGTTATTGTTATTTCTGTACAGGTAATGATCACTTTAAGTAGTCCCACACAGGATGCTCCATCACACAAAGACAATCATCAAGAAAAATACCAGTAATACGACTGAATACAATTTATTTTCCATTAGAAGTGGGGTAGAATTCAGGAAATAAGATACAAAGGAATTCATCACCCTTCCTAGCTAATTCAAAGTTAAGAGTCAAGTAGATATAATCAGCAAAGGCAAAAGTCTTCTTTCCACAAACTGCGTAAGCTTGTACAGCAAAATCCCATCGGTAATTTACAGCATTCTTCCACCGTAAATGCCAATCACAAACAAATGCCACACTCCAATTGTGTACACTTTGACTGCTGCAGTGTGTTAAGTTGTCAAAGAATTTACACTATTCAATGCCAAAAGTTATTAGTGAGGACATATTTACATACTGTACCAAGGAATGCACGCCACTGAGAGTTTGCATTGGTCATTGCATTGCATGTCATGTCGTGTCCAGAGCACACCACTGCACACAAAGACCTCTTGAAAATGAAATTTTAAAGAAAGAAACGTCCACCCTTTACATGCAGCATCCACTTAAAACATATACAATGTTAAACACTATACACTGGCAGTCATATCAATTAACACTCAACATATGTGGAAGTTATCATTAGTATCCATAATATCATATTTCATTTGACTGTCAAGGATGACTTTCAAGTTGTGAACTGTACATGGAAGGTTACATAAATCAGATACTGTCTGCACCCATATTGAAGAAAAACAGTTGTTTTCACTGTACATGTATAAACTAATGTTTGGCAACCTTGTAAGCCTGCTGAGCTGGAAAACTTTAACAAAAGGGGGGAGGCACAACAGCACTGACTTCAACAAGCAGGATAAAGGATTCAGTTGCCAGTATTATCTCCTGATATGCCAGACATATGTTGGTAACACAGCCAAAGTTGCTTGCCCAAAATTATCATTAGACTCTAGGGCGTGTGTACTACTATCAAAATTGAAATGTATCTTACTATTAACGTATGCTAGGCTCGACATTTTCAAATGTATCCCAGTCACTGTCTTACAAATATAAAAGCCAGTGAAATTTTATGAAGTTAGCAAAGGGGAAAAAATAAAATAAAGCTGCTTTTACATACATACAGCAGCAGGATACTTTGTACAATTCTATGTCACTTAGAGATCTGAAATTTGAGCAGACAGTGACACTGTAATCCACGTAACGACGTCATGCACAGACCACTGATAGGAACAGACTAGTCTTGGCAGGTTATGCATTATCTAGTCTTCAGTATGGCCCAAGTACTGACCCAGTAGTCAATTCTAATCACCAGCTTCCCTGGAGAAAATGTTAATTGGCTGCTGGAATTGATTCGTGTTGACAGTTACTCAATATTCTGCTTGTTTCACCAGCGGGAGAAAAAAAAAGCAAAATAAAAAGGAAGTGATCTAAAAGAGCAATAGCAATTTTGAATTAGCTCTAGAGAAAACAAGCCCATGAATCACACTGTTTGGAAAGATATGCTTTCATCCTGACAATGTCTGAGTAACATCTCGATATCCTACACACAATTATCTGTGTGGACTAGAGGTCGTCTAAACACTATCAACAATATCACATATACACGAATATGGTACTTGAAAGTTTGCCCCTACAGATTTGCATTGTTTAAGTCAAAATAAGGTAAGCTAGACCTACTGGGGCAAATGAGCACCATGTAACACATTCTAATAATGTCTTGTTATTTCACTTGATTATCTGAGATAAAAGCTCACCAAGAGATACACACTGAATCAGGGAAGCACAGGACAAGTTAGCAAGCATATGTACAAACTTTCCACAGTCCAAGTTTACAAGTTGATGAATATGTCCTTACGGTATGCAAGGCAAAGTTTTATACAGGAAATATGCATTTATCACAAGAAAAACCTTCTCTGAAACATCCAGAACTTCCCTTACAAACATCAAGATATTGTCCTAAGAATGGTGTGGTGCCAACAACAGTCACTTCTACAATAAACCAGTGTGCAGTCCAGTTCCTGTTAGAACATGATGGGTTTGTCTTTTGTCTTGCCTTGTACGTAGGCTGAGAACTTCCTAAGGAAACGGGGGTACTCTCTCTTTGCCAGCGTCCTCAGTACGGAGGCAGGAACCCAGCCTCCAGGATTCACTGTGGACAGGAGGGGGAAGGAAGTCTGGTGAAAACACTGGCAACAGAAACCATAATATCAAGGGAAAAACAAGGAAGTGTCTTAGTGTGATCCAAGAAATAGCAGTTCTTTCAATACAGAATGAATACATCTGTATTGAAATGTGTTTTAGTAACATTGGAGCAGATCATGGGGTCCTACAGGGCAGTAGTCTATCCGGTGTGTGAAGGTAGTTATTATCTAACATCATCTGTTGAGCATGCGGAATGTACAACTCACCATAAGCAGCATACGCTATCTTGCAGGAGATGTCGTCCCTTGTAATTGGCTGCCCATCAGCGGGGGGCGTGACCAACGTCTTGCACACAAGGCCGATGTTCAGTTTGACACGAACACACTTGTTTGATACCTGATGACAGAACGTACAGAAATAAGACTCATTCACTCCACGTGTACAACTAGCCATTCTAGCAGCTTCCAATACCAAAAAAAAACAAAAAAAAACAACAACACTGGGTTACACAATATTATGGGGAATCTGTAATAATCAATATTGTTTTTCTTTCAGTACTGGCAACAAAAATGACTTGGACAGCTGCAACCCACCATGCTTCTTTTAATGCATTTCATTGGTGACATCAAAATTGATGGAACTGCAGTTAAGAGCTGAATATAGTATAACATCTGAGGTAGTAACATTCACTCTGTTAAGCTCACTTGGAAAGAAAGCCAATTAAAAAAATTCAAAATTTTTTGCAGAACTTTTCATGGTATCCAGAACAAGCATGGTCTTGAGAGACATATCTATTGGGTGTTGGTAGAACCAACCACACTACTCACGGGGAGAGAAGGATGGTCCACGCTGAAGTTACACACCACCCAGGAGGGGCCCTCGTCGTCTCCTGTGTCCACCTGGCGGATACTGGAGACAAAGAGGGAGTCTCGCTGCATGGTCGGCCACATGCGCTTGTGTGTCTGGTACACCACCACTGTGTTTTCTGAGATCTTCTCTACCAGTTTTACTATTTCTACAGTAGCTGGACAAGAAATAGAAACACAACATTCATGGTCAAAACAAGAATTTCTTTCACTGTCATCAGCTAAGACTAGGAAGGCTTTACTTTTCAAAACACTTCACTATGCTATGTGTATATTTCATACAATAGCTATGGTTTAATGGGATTAAAGTGACTGAAGGTACCACAAACTTATGATTTTTGCACAAAGGGAGGATCAATCATAAATAGTGTACATACTTTCCCACTCCATCCGGATATCCACATCCCAGAAGTAGTGACAGATCTCGTGTGCTGTCACACCCTTCACCACGTTCTGCGCCTTCAGGGGATCCACAACAATCCCATCTTCCTCCACCTCTCTCCTGTACACCTGGACATCAGGGAACAAGGTAGTTTGGCATGAGATGCAGCAGACTATACCTCATGTTATATAGTCACAACCTTCACCAATAAGTGGTTTTAGTTTTAAAGAGTATTATGTATTTTAATTGTATCAAAACTAGAAATCTGGTAGAACCTCTTTCATCCGATTACTGTAACAGTTGGTTCTGTCTGCCTGAAATCCTTGTCCTCAATTAGTGACTGACAATTAATATGTGTGTATATCTCAGAGCTCCTCCACACATGACAGGAGACATAGTGTAGTCTTCCTTCACCATGAAATTGACTGCCTCCTACCTTCATCTCTCCCTCCTCCAGAAGCAGCTGCCAGTCACTCTCCCCGTCTTTACTCTGGAAGGCCAGTCTGTGGTGCTCACTCACTTTCTTCTCAAGCTGTATGGAAGAAGCCATACATGATGCATGAAACAACAGCCACCCTCAAAACAACATGTTGTACATAGAGCATACAACACGGTGTATTCCGTATTGCCCGAGGTATCGGCCCGACGCGCGGGAGGGCCGAGACCGAGGGCGATGCGGAATACACCGTGTTGTATGCTATTTATATCATACCCACCTTAGAAAACACGTCTTTCAAGGCGAAATGAGCGAAAATTTGGTGTCGCTGGCCCAAAAAACTGCAGCAACATCAATTCCAACGTCCGAATCCTGTATTCGAATGTTCGAAAGCGGCGTACACGGTTGGGGCGAAACGCGTTCGAATGTTCTAATTTTTGTAGCGGCGCAAGCGAAGCGCGTTTGAATGTTCTATGGATGCCCGTTTTATACATCCGGTCGTACGGGAGAATACAACACGGCCGGGAGCACTGTTACGCCGCCCGGGTATGATATAAATGAACAATCAACATTGTCCTACCCTGAATCAGTTTTCATCTGTTTCCACTACAGGCTGCAACTGCTGAGCAACCACCAGGCAACCAAACATTTGACAGGTTGCTCAACAAATTTCACAGATAAGAAGGAATCTCTTAAAGTTTTGTATGTCTTGTTGTCTTTTAAATCATACTTCTATATCCCGTATCATATTCCAATTACAATCATGTATAAACCAAGGATCACACACATCCAATTTTGGTTGCTCAGCGATTGTTGTCAAGTAGAAAGTGGGCCATAATGACAAAAACTGAAGACACCTAAACATACTACCGATTTCATCAAGAGTATATGACTATCAGATAATCCCTACATTAGTTTTTGACATTTCATTTCTATGTCCCTTGCACAAGGAGTGCTGACTTACCTCAGCCAGGTACGGAGCCAGAGCGCCGGCATCTGTCATGGCTGAAACACTGTCTGTGATCTGGTTGGACTAAACAAAAACAACAAACTCTTCAAACATGTTCTCATATCATAACAATAGATAAAGTGAAATCCGATAATAGTTATCAATACCGTTCTACATAAAATGGTATCAACTGAACTTTCAACAAGTGGTGAATAAAGCTAACACAGTATAATAAGCTAATAAGTCTGTATGTGCCTTTCTGCTGTCGGGTTAGAGAGAATACAGTAGGCAGGACAATACACTGTTTCAAGGCCCATTATGTAGTAATTAGGTGCCGTACATGAACAGTACCCAGCTTCCAAACACATTCATACGGCACAACACAGTTGCACTTTCACTCCCTGAAGGGGGCTATGTAATTGGGTAGGGTTGATTCAACTTACTTTGTGATGAAATGGCCAGAAATTTGACTTTTTGGATCGTCCTGATGTCACATAATGGCCCTTGAAGTTAAAGGCCAATGAAATCAGGATTAAACAAGGCTTGGTACATAAAAATTAACTGGAAATAGAGAAAGGGAAAATAAATGAAGAAAAATGTAGAAAAAGCGCTTACAAGTACCATTTCCTCTAGTTTGTCATTTCTGTCGAGGGCAGACTCGACAGCGTCGTAGAACTCTTCCTCGTTTATGGCACTGTGGGGCCCTTCCTACAACCACAAGGGAACGTCACAACAATTACAACCACAACTACTTTCAACTACATGTACATGTACTAGGAAAATACAAAAGGGAAAATGCAGTACACTCTCAACTAGTAATCAAAGCTGCTGTAAAATGTCTGATTGACAGGATTTCCTGACCTGGTAGTCAGGCCCACCGATAGCTGCTTTCTTCTTAAGTTCCTCCATACACCTCTTATAGGCATCCTCAGCTCGTCTTCTCCGCTCTTGTTCCTGGAAGGAAAACAGAGAGTACATATCTTCATATACAGTCTGTATGTAAGTTTAGACACCAATTTTATGTTGCAACCATTGTAACATTTCCACAGTCTCTTGTACAATGGAAAAAAAGATCCGCTGACTGTAGGAAGAAATCATCTTTATGTAAAGAACAAACAAGGCATGCCCATATACAATGTATGACAATGCCAATAATACTTGACTAAGACTTTCCCAAGGATATACTACCAATTACTTTTTGGCTTTATACATCCTAACATTCTCTAAGCATCACAGACTATTGTAATTACAAATCTACGACTATAAGTCCCACTTGCACTTACAATGACTTCCATGAAGAATGTAGAATTGTTAAGAGAGTGCAACATCTGTGCTTGAATCCCACAGAATCAACATAACCAAATCTACCATCGTTCTGAGAATCAACAGTAAATGCTTTATGATGAAGGTTGAAAATCTAATCTAGCGACTGGGATTTGACTATGTGAAGCATCGGCTGCCATTGCTAACAAGACTGAGCTGCCTCCATGTACAGCTGTGCTATGAATGTTTTATAGAGAAAGCAATCAAGCGCCCTTCAAACCTCAGCTGACATGCGTGCCCTGGGATGGGGAAGGAAACAAATCTTATAAATGTCAGGAGTGCCAGAACTACTGTACCTTCCAGATAAAGCTGCAGGCAAATAGCATCTGTCAAATAATGCTGATATAAATTATTCATATGCATGGCTCATGACATTCTTTTTTTTCTTAAAACAATCTGGGCCCCGAAGATAGCATCTTATGCTAGCATATGACTAATGAATACATGGCTTTGTATGTGGCCAGCTATAATTGAGTGACCCTACAGTAACCTTTGCTACTTCTCACCAAGAGCTTGAGATAGTATCGTTTCTGTTCGATTTGCCATGACATTGATGCAGTTGATGTGAAACCATATATTAAGAACTACACAAAAATAATGGCTTATCTGTCCCTGGTGCATCATTTCCCGCCTGCTTACTGAGCTGTACTGAATTTAGAGTCCTATAGAGGCACATGAACCTTACAGCCATGGTTAGCACAAGGTATCTCTTTATAAATATAAGTCAATGCCTGAATGTCTAACTTTCTCAAAGAGAAAACCAGAAGAAAAAAGTCAATCCTGAATCTTTTCTGGTTCGGGCAGTTTTTGATACAACTCTGTCCAAAGAGCAAATACAAAATCTACATAACCGAAGGCATGTACATGTAACATCTAGACAGCTGCAGACATACCGACACATACCGTTACACCCTCTGTTACTGGTCTTATGCACAAAGGGCAACCATACAATCACACAATCTTCTCCCTCCAAGAAATATACATAGTATTTTCAAACAGACTGTAATCATCCATAACTTTGGGCGGGAATGTAAAAACAACCATTTTTCTTTGCATGTGCATTTCCAAGAAATTCAGTTCCCTCCCAGGACATGACTACCTCCTGTGAGATTACCTCCTTGTGTTGGAGGATGTGAACAGAGTGATTGCTGAGTGCACCCACCTTCTCCAGTCTCCTGTGCCATGTGTCTTCCCGCTGCCTCATCAGGTCGATGCAGTAAGACAGTGTGGCAATTATCCCGGCGGTGGTTGCCTTAAACGTAATCGCCTCCCCCTTGAAGTCCAGCCCGTTCATCCCCGGAGGCAGCCTGATGTGGGGAGCTGGAATGAGAGAGGTTCCACCAGATTATCTTCACTCGCCTCAGTTCCAGCTGGCTCGTGTGTACCGTGATAAAGACGTATTGCTGCTCCTAAATTAAATGTTATCAAATCTTCCCGTGTCCACTTGGAAAGGCAATCATATATGGTTACACTTTAGAAATGACGCACGGCTGTCGCAACTTAAATGGGACTGAGATGCACCTTCGGCCTGCTTTTTACAAAATTACAGCACAGAACCTACAGTTAAATCTACAGTTGGGCCTGGATTGGGAATGAAAGACGTCCATACACGTCAGAGGTGCTATTCCCACAGGGGTGGAAAAATTACTTTTCTGATGTTCCTCTCCATGGAATGAAATAGCTCGAGCAAGAAGCTGTCTCTAATAGAACCGGAAAATGTTGGCTGCTTGCACAGTCTTGTACCTCAAACTTGCATTGTCCTGATAGAGCACTAGCAGATCCAATTTTGTACGCCTATGCATTCAGTGTGAATGATGACGCAAATGCATATTGCTTTTTTAATCTACCCCGGTAGCGTCCCGGCTGCAACTTAACAAATGACTTGCCAGGATGGAAAGTTACTTGCCCACAACAAACCCTTCCTCGCTCCTTGGTAATCTCAGCCCTTATTCTTAAGACAGTGTGCAGTGATGGATAACGAGCAAGCAGGCATCGCTGTGATTACCTCTGGCAATTGAAATGGCTCATTTAGAGTCAGTGATAAACTACGGGGCATGAACAAAAACAGCCTCCTCAAGGCCAAAGGGTGAAGACTACATAAAGCAATAATAACACCAGGAGCTTCCAAGAAAATATACAGGCAGCTTTTTCAAAAATCCTATTTCACTGAAGATTTCTTCCTCAGGCCATGTCTCGAATAAATTCTGTCTGCTCATATCATCACTTTTGTGAACCAAATTATGATCAGATACGGTAAAGAACTAAATCAGTACCCAATCTTGTTATTGTGGATATATGCCTTTTTAGACTATAAAATTCTCAATAAAACATAATATGTAACATTATAAACACAAGTACATGACCAACTAGAGGATCCAATGCAACAACAACTACTCCTCTTTGCTCCTACACTAGGGATGTAATATTAAATTTCAGTGTTTTGTCCAGCATAAGGTCACAATTCAACACAGCAGAGAAACTGTAAATCAGGATTACTCTTTAAGTACCACATTTTTGAACAGCACTCCTGAAATAATCCCACAAACTAACCTGTCCATGCCAGCAGCCTTCACCGCCACACAGTCACAGCCGTTTGATCAGACTAACAGAAATGCGAGCCCTTTGGAGGGACACGTATTCATCTTATTGTAATCACACTGTCTGTTTGGGAGCGCGAGCGTGTACGAGGGCCTACAGGTATCTCATTCATCTGCAACCACGTAACATTACAACATCCATCACCAGTGAGGAGGAAATGTTTGTGGAAAGGTTACCATATTCATGCAGGAACCTTTCCAGGGAAGAACGGCGCTGTTCATGCAAATGCCTTTCTAACCTTGACAACTCAACCTGACAAGCTTTTCTGGGAAACGGGGCATGAAATCATTTTGTCAAAACTTGACTGTTTGTCTAATCTAAACACGCTAGTAATTCTGCTGACATTTAAGTCTTGATTAATACAGAGTTTACCAACTTTGTCCATATGAATTTGATTATCGGCATAATAAGATAGATATGATTTAATTACACCAAACCTCAGTGCTTCTCTATTTAATCTTCCTGATGGCATTAATCTTGTTGGAGTCTTGGTTGTTCAGTGTAGGGATACGGGAGGATTAGCCTGACCTGACTGGGGGAATATTCAGACTGACACAGGTAAGACCCCAGCCTTTTGCAATTAACCTTCCCTAATAAATGCCAAGCCTCATCTGTAACACCTGTGCACATATGCATGTGGAATTGATAAAAACCCCATAGGCGATCTGAATATGCTGTGGGATGTACTAGAATCTGTACCTAAATACTTCACATGACTCCAGCTGCTAAATGCCCTCTGTAAATTAGTAATCTTGGCAGTGTGAATAAATAAAGTTAAGAATTTCAGTACCTTTTGCCTATTCTGAACTTTAAAAAATACTAGTGATATACACGTATTTAGTCAAATAAGTTCTAAATTAATTCAAAGCAAAATAAACCAACTGACGTGAGATGGGATTAAAAGAAAAAGAATAAAGATTTCTTGCAATTTTGTTTCAATAAAAGGACAAATTTCTTTTGGGAATCAAGGCATAATTCTACACATATCAGATATATTCATCAGGGTCTACACAGTCAGCTACACAATATCTCCAAACCTTCATAAGTCAAACATACACTTTACATAGAGTTTTCAGAAGGATTTAAATTTCTATTCATGAAAATTGATATAGCAGTATGTATTTTTTAATGTGAACTTCCAGAGACTGTATCATTATCTGACTGTATAGATCCTGTATAGGACTTCAGATTACCAATTTTCTGATTAACATGCATGATCATTATTGATTACCTTTGTTGCCATTGTGGTGATTGTCATGTTTGAGATGATTAGGGATCTCTACTGAGTTACGAGGGGTACCATAGTCATCCTCATTCTCATCATCAGCCTCATCCTCCACCACTGAAACACACAAAGTTGCAGAGCCTGAATGAGTTGCTAGGTGGCACCGATGCAACATGTGGGAGCCACTCCCCACATGAAAAGAAAAAGCTAGACTGAAAGTTGACTCAAGACGTGTTAAGAATACTAACATGTGTCGTTGTCCTCAGGCTCTACTTGAGCGGCACAGGCATCGAAGTATCCCTGCAGGGCGTCCACCTGGCGGCACAAGATGTCCCGGAATGTCTCCATCTCAGCCAGCTTCATCTTCAGGTTCCGCCCTTTCTGTAGGGCCAGAGGCGGGAGAACTCAGTACATCATATTTACTGCATGCTAACAGATACTCAAACTGTTTTAAACACTTGCTCTAAGACGCTGTAACTTTTCCAAAAATTCAACTCTACACAAAGGCCCCCAAAAATGCTATCACGTATTTCTTACATTTCCACGATGATAAAACACTTTACATTATCAATCTATATCAATTGAACTGATATGCCAGAAAATTGTCATGGTTGCAGTACTTTGATGATCTGCTAGGTGACTCTTCCAGGCAACACGATACACAACAACAGCATAACTCATACATGTCTATGAAAACTGTTTTTTTGAACAACAAACATCAAGAATATTCAATGTAAAGTCTTATGCAATGCCCTATCCACTCCTACAAGGTTACAGAAATCTGCATGAAAACAAAAAGCGACCTTGAATGAGCTGCTGGAGGCCGTGGAGAGACTTGCTGATGAGACAGAGAACAGGGAGCCATGGCGACGCAGACCGCTGTCTGGACCATAGCCAGCTGCATTCTGGGGGAATATACAGTATAAATCATCAGTGAATGGTCTGGCTATGAAAAATTAACAAAGTACATCAGATATGAAGACAATGTGACATTGTCCCCTTATTAACTTAACAAGCCTGTAATGTACTAAATTGTAAGTTCTTTGCAACTTAAAAAATTACATAATGATTTTTCAATCTCCACAAAGAAAACTGTTCTTACAGAAGAGAACTAATGAATTATGGCCAGAGGTATTAAGTTTAATTCTCCTGCTATCAAAATATCAACAAGATAATGATTTATGTTTTTTCTATATTTCTATTCAAAGGACAAGCTCACATTTTCATCTACTACATAGCATTATCAAGCTCACTTTTTTAAAAAGATTTTAAGGATACTTCTGTTCAGAAAAGGGATTAAATCCTAGCCTCCTTTAAAGCCCTTAGCAGGCTCTACAAGTCAGGCTTTTTGGTTAATACATAGAAGGTGGCACACAAGAACTGAGTACAATTAGAACTTATACACCATTAGATAAAAAGTATATGATAAGCCCCCCAAAGAAACTAGGAGGCTAATGAAATTCATACATATATATTTCATAGGTTTTTAACATCAGCTGAAGATAGAAACCTACATGCAAATCTCTGTTGAAATAAGTTGTTGAGGGTAATTTAGTGATTTACCTTCTGTGCCTCCAGTGCTGCGACCCACTGCTCCCGGTGGTCGGTGTTGTCCGACCGCAGGTACCATGTTGTCTCATTCACCGTCACGTCAAATCTGTTCTCATCAAACTCATGGGGCTGGAAACAAACATGACATATTGGTATGGTCTGTACAAGTACTGTCATTCAACTAACTTCCAGTCAGAAACATTCTGTTATCAGACTTGGACGCCCTGAGTCACCTGAACGATGACTTCTTGTAATAACTACATTTTCTCCATCAGAAATGGGGTATAAATTCATTATGGGCTATGAGGGTGTAAATCTGTCAACTAGAGATGCTTTCCATCTTTTTGGGCTGGTGTCTCATGGGGCAGTTTATCTGATGAGATTCCACAAATCATCTGGACAAATTGTTGCCATTCCATGCTGGACCTCCCCCTGCTCTTGTTAGTACAAACATAGTTATTATAGCCAAATACACAGAAGTTTTGTTTTTTAGCATGTCTGTTTGTCTGCTTGTGTATCTGTAGTTATCTGACTACAGTAGAGTCACGGGAAGCCAGGGGGAAAGGTGTAAAGCAGACTGACAGGAAGGTCGTACTGGAGGTCAAAATTGTCTCCCTGCAAGCTGGGAGGAAGTGAATGGTACGACAGAGGAACTCGGGAACTCAAGGATTGTGTGTGCACAACAGTGGAATAGAATCAGCGACAAATTCACAATAATGAATAAAAAAACATGAACTTCACAACTCTAAATAATATTCTTCGATTTCTTGTTCTACCTCTGAACATTACATAAAATCACCTATTGTGAAAGCAGCCTTCCTAGGGCATATCATTTCTAAGAACCTTTCTTCAGCATACCTGGCAAGATATCAGTGTTACCCCAACTCTCTTTCAATCCAATTACTTCTTTTACACAGAAAGTTGTTACTCTATGTACAAATCACGTCATACAATAAGGTACAATTTACTACAAAACATAGTACAGTCCATTTAAAAATGGGTAGTTCAGCTGAACAAATAAACATTTCCATGTAGGGCTGGAACTAATTGATTCAACAGGTTTGACTTCAGCAGGCATACTAGATAGGAAACAAGTGTCCTAAAATTAAAAACAGGCTCTCTGGGGAGTGGGAACATTCTAATCTACATTTATATGCATTATGTACTATCTAATACCTAAAATACATG
Source organism: Branchiostoma floridae x Branchiostoma japonicum (assembly GCA_013266295.2). NCBI lineage: Eukaryota > Metazoa > Chordata > Leptocardii > Amphioxiformes > Branchiostomatidae > Branchiostoma > Branchiostoma floridae x Branchiostoma japonicum. Next base: position 16,604,175 of record CM023823.1, on the reverse strand, counting down.
AGACGTTGCCTGTGATGGGTGAATAGTGTGAAAATATTGTATTTTTGTCTGTCGTAAATAGTGATTGCAAGCTACCGGTAGTGATTTTTCATGTAATATCTAGTAAGTAACATTTGTAAGTGATAGCCTGTATTTCTTCTAAGTCCCCTCCTCAAAATCAGTCTTGGCACAAAATAGATTTCATATCAGATCACTCAAAGTAAAACCATCTGAAGAAAGGAGCAAAGAAAGCATCCCCAAATGTTCCTCTAATCCCCAACAGGTTCTGTAGTGAAGAAAAATCATTAACTGTTGATGACCCACATGATAGCATATCATCTCTGCATGGATGAGTCTCACTTAAGGTGCCCATGTATGGCCATGTATTTCTGTATTCTTGACGTCAGAGAGTGAAGTACCATAGTCACTGCCAGACATCATCCATTTTAACCATGCAAGCACAATGTGTTTCTACCCTGCTTAATAACTCTGTCTAGACTTGGAGGCTCCAATCATTCAAGTACAGCTTTTGTATACTAAAATGTTATTTGTTGTGTATCCATATTATCTTTTTAGTGAACAAATTTATAAATAAATCAGTTTCAATAATCCACCTGTCAACTTTAAAAACTGCATGTTATCTCACCAAAGCTTTTAAAAGAGTACACCTTTGAGTGAATTGCCACTTTGTACTGTAGCAAAGAAGTAAATATGCATAATACACAGTGCACATTTATCTTCATGCACAGGGTGAATTACCAAGTGGCAGCTGTTATAGTATAAGGCATGTTCTATACTGCAGAGTTTATCATAGGTGACAGGAATAAGGGATGGGCAAGAAGACATCATATTTCCTGTGTATTCTGGTATGAAACTCAATATGGGATAAGACTGGGGGCTTAATCATAATCTCTGGCCTATACATGCTTTGAAATCAAGAGTCTTGAAAACAGCAGCAATTCTAGACTTACTAAACTAATTTTAGAAATACTAAATCATGGATACTGATATTTTACTGTAGTGGCTGAAGATCTGTAGGCATAGCTCTAATGCAGGCCTGTACTATGCGATGTGGTGAAAACAAGTGTCAGGCTGTACAACCTTTAGCAGCGTGTGGCTGTATATAACTGACACAACAAGGTTATCTGTAAGGTGACACTCACAAGACACCCACACCATGGGCTGAACAAGCACAACTTGTTGACTAGTGGGAACAAGAAGGGCAATGTACACGCATACTGATAGATGTCTTTTATGCTAAGGTATCACTTGGTAAATACATGTAGTTTGGCTCTTTTCTTGTCCTTTGGAAAGTGCATGTCCCTTTTTTTGTAGGTCCTTGTGAAGCTTATCTCATTGAAGTCAAGATAAAAGCCATGCTGAAAATTCAGACTATAGATGTATGCAACTACAGTCAAACCTGCTCAAGCCGGCTCACAACATGACTGAGAGTTAATGGTCTCTGATTCGAGGTGTTTCAATGTCAAATACTGCAGGTATCTTTAACGTTAGATTCCAGGGGCCTTAACTTCACAGTTTCTGGCAAATGAAGCAATGTTTCAGATTCGATTCATCAGATTCAATTACGTACTGTACTGTAATTTTCTGAGTATGCACGGCGGTATCAACATTTTCGAGCGCTTTGACAGGCTACCGACGGGATACCGGCTGTAAGCCCTTATGAGTGTATTCACGGTTTAATCGATTTCTATCTACGGTGTACAGTGCAGTACATCAACACCACAGATGATACAAACTGTAGAACAGTAACTTTATTAATCGTTTTAAAACACATCCGAGCACTTACCAAAAAACTTATAATTTTGTCGAGAACAATTACAGCGCGCTGAAAATTCCCACCCATATTACGTAGTAGACTCTGTAATTGATTGACCCAAAATGACCCAGCGGCGGCCATCTTTGTCATTAGGCCACACCAATTTTATTAGTTGCTTCTCGGATTTTTTCAGAAAAAATATGAAGCGACAGGGCGAAAAAAAAATAAAAATAAAAACAGGCCTGGGCATCCTTTTATAGCCCCAAATGCTAGAATAGGTGCCATGAAGTCAACACAAAAGACTGGGTTAAAATTTTTACAATTTAAACAATGAATTTTTAACTTTTAATCAAACCACTGCATTGGTAGATGTAACAACTAGGAAGAAAAGGACTTTCTTCAACTGTTGGAGGTAAAATATGAGCATTTTTGAGTTGATTTAGAACCAGAATTTTTTTTTTTTTTTTTGCAAATCAGAAAAAAATGAAGCGGCGAATCCGAGAAGCAACAAATTAAATTGGTTTGGCCTTAGACAAAAATATCGCCCGGCAGGAGAAACCCAAGACAAACTGGTCGGTTTGAAAATTGACGTTGCCACTGTTTGAAAAAGTTAAAGAATTATGACCCCGTCAACCGGCCGCCATGGGAAGGGATCGGGTCATGGGCGGACCCAATTCGTGGTGGCCGCGGCCGCGTTGGCCAGGTGACCGCCCTGGGCAGGTTGCTTAATGCTTGTGTCAATGGGGAAAATTTTCGGGACCAAGAAAAAGCGGCCGCAATGGCCAGGTGACCCGGGCTTGAAGAGGTGGCCGCCTAGGCAGGTTTGACTGTACATGTTTCAGTTGAATGTTATATGCTGTCAAAATCGGAGTGCAGTAAGTAAATTGCTAGTGCAACAAGCATACAGATTCTCAGATCAGCACCAAGCCATAGAATCAACTGTTAGCTGTAATTTGCCAACAGAACATTAGTCCATTTATGCAGGAAGGAAGGTCTATGTTAGTATGTACAAGTCATTGACTGTCATTCTCAAGCACCCTCCTCATCAAATGGATAGTACTTTTGTCTTGTCGTTATCGAATAAAGTACGTATATACTTTCTTGAAAAAAAAAAGATTTCACATGTCCATTGCAATATGATTGAATATAGGCAAAAGGATTAATTTAAAAAAAATCTTTCTCTTTCAGTCTTTGGTTGAAAATGCTTTCTTGAAAATGATTTTAGTTAATTGGTTCTTCCAAATCAACGTTTAAGTTTTTACTTTACATACATGTTGATGGAAACAGAAACCGTATTACTTGTACAATTCACATCCTCGAAGATACCTTATAAGGCTTGGAGGAAAGGAGACAGAACTAACATCCCTTTGTCACTTGTTACGCCCACAGACCAAATGGCTGATCCCTGGCCTTGGGTGACTTCACAAATGATAGCCGTGGCGACTCTTGATTCCGGGCCTAAATTATAGCCCTCAGCAAGAGTCGTGGAAAGGTCCATAGGCAGAACCGAACATTTCGCATCGGCTGCGCGATGCTCCGTTTTCGTCCCGGTTTTCGGATGTCCCGAGCTTCCCTGAAGTCTTACCTAACGTACGGCAGGGTTGGCGCTGTTCAGATCGCCCAAAATACTCCACAAGGAGACCGATTCTGCCGTTTACGTGCAAAAATACAATCGGCGCCATCTTTAAAATCTACTCGGGAATGTTCGGTGCCGCCGTCGGGGACGTTCGGTTGTACCGAAGCACAAGCGACCATTACCGAAAGCGCTCCGGTCATAACCGGAAAGGCTACCGAACGTCCCCGACGGCGGCACCGAACATTCCCGAGTAGATTTTAAAGATGGCGCCGATTGTATTTTTGCACGTAAACGGCAGAATCGGTCTCCTTGTGGAGTATTTTGGGCGATCTGTACAGCGCCAACCCTGCCGTACGTTAGGTAAGACTTCAGGGAAGCTCGGGACATCCGAAAACCGGGACGAAAACGGAGCATCGCGCAGCCGATGCGAAATGTTCGGTTCTGCCTATGGACCTTTCCACGACTCTTGCTGAGGGCTATAATATAGGCCCGGAATCAAGAGTCGCCACGGCTACACAAATGACTGCTTATGAGGGTATGAGTGACTCACACAGGATGCACAGACACGTTTTCGTCAGATCACATGCACAGGGTATAGCTGATGAGGACATGGTTACAATTATTACAATGCAACCTGCTAATTTACCTGAATAAAAAGTCCGTTATTTGACTATTATGTAAATGGTATTTGAAGTGGTCTGATAACGGTACGCGGTATCAACAACATTTTCACGCCATGCATTCACGCACACACGTAAGCCTGGTGTTATTTACAACAGAATGCACGGCCAGTTTGGTAGAATTTGGTGTACAGCGACAAACACTAAACATAATCTTGACTCTCGTACGGCAGCAGCATATTTGTGTGGAGGTGTAAACGGGATTTTGTCGCCATTGGAAGAGATTGAAAAGCGATCGTAAGCGCAAAACCGTCCTTGCATCGCCATGCTTACAAAACATGTAACTCGTGGCACGCAGCCGGAAAATTACCTGTATCAAGGCCTTGGCCAGGCTTATGGATCCTCTGCATCCGTATTCTGTTTCATTCTCCGACTTGTAGTAGCTTAGAGTTCCATCTTTGAGCACCAGGTATCTATCTTGCCACCCATGAATGTAATTTGTCCACTTCGAAAGAGTCTCGCAAATCTCCGTTGGTGTGTTCGCCAAGTCCTCGTCGTACGAAGAATTCTCCTCTTCGTCGGTCGCATTTAAGCTGTGGTCAGACATTGTCCTCCAAAATGTTCTCCAGACTTTTATAAACTGCTTGGAAGAGCTTAGAGTCCGTAATGTTTGAACTAGAGCGAGCCAGGCGTCAAAACATGTCAGCGAAAAACGCCTACAAACACAAACTTCTCTTCTCGTCGGCCATGTTGGCTGTGACGTCACCACATTCACCGATCGATCAAAAAATTTCACGTGGACGTCACAAATATCCGCCCGAGGCAGAGGATGATCCAAAAATCGATAAAGAGCCATCTTTAGTGTTCATCAATAATTCTTGGAAAATTCAATCATATTTGATGCGAGTTCCTTGTGTCACGTGACTAATGGTTTGAAAATATGGCGGAATGTCGATCCGCATTCATTGAGCATCATCCCGGATTTTACAGAAGCTGATCGACTATTCGTACGTCTTGCTTACTGCTGTCAGGTGATATACTGAATGCCAATACTCATTTCACTCGATAGGTTGTAAAATACTGTATGTGAGCCCTGCAGACTCTTGTCAAAGCCTTGACAATGGAATCCTGTTGGCTGGAGGGGGAGGGGCAGGATCATGAGGAGGAGGAGGAGGAAATGGAAGAGGATTGGCTGGCTCCTGTGGATGGCAGGGAGGCTCAAGATCAACATCACACACAAGCAATGGCCAGTTCAACTGGTAAGCACATCTGAATGGAATATACGTATATGCGGCCAATAATAGTAATTTGATTTGTATGTTAGAATAGTTAGGTACTAAATAGGAGATTTTATTTTGCCCTGTGCTCTTTCAAGAAAGCAGAGATTTTATGTCCATGGTAGCAATCCCCATTAATGTGTCTGTACAGCCCTTTTCCACATGAGTAGAAATAAGTATTATTTCATAGATTCTCTCTGGTGGTGCATTGTTGTGTCAGACTTGTTGCTTTATTAAAATAGTTTATATTTGTGCCCATCTTTCCAGTAGAATCATTTTCAAGTCCTGGTCCTCCAGTTGCAAGTGACCCAGCAAGCAGTGCTCGTAGTTCCTCTGCAGAGGGGACAGGCATCATGACTCGCATGGAACTGAACACCTTCAAGGCAGGCATGGAAGGGCTGGACAAAGAGAAGATCAATAAAATCATCATGGAAGCATCAAAAGTATTTTTATAGATTAACTTTATACTTGTAATACTAATAGCCAGCAGGGTTAGGTTCTTATGTCATTGAGTGATACATTGTAACTGACAAAGGTTTTTGTAGCAAGGTATATTATATATAATTATGTTCCATTCTTCTGTATTATCTAGGTCATGGCATCATTTAGAAAACGCCAAAATAAATGAAAAAGCTCTCAAATTATACATGGACTTGCAACTTTATACAATCTTATTTTATGTTGGTCAGTGTGTATAGCTCTTGAAGATATTTGTTAATTTGATATACTGTAGTAACTTCAGTTAGATCAAGTATGGCTGTTGTCTTCAAAGTTCTTCCTACCTTGGTTTAGGGTTCTAGGTTCTATGAGAATGAGATGCGTAAGGAGAAGCAGATGGCCCAGAGGATTTCTGCCATGATGGACAGGTTGGCTTCCATCAAACCTCAGCAGCAGAAGGAAGCTGAGCTACAGGTGAGTTACCGTCAGTGTGTTTGTCAAAAAGTACCACAGATTTTTATCAGTTGATTCTTGAAGTACAGCGTAACATTTGTTTTCTGTTCAAATTGTTTAGAAAAAATACCAAAGGTTTGTGTCAGCTACAGCCAAATGCTTTTCATGGAAAGCAGCACTTTTGTAATGTGTTACTTAACTTTTATTTGTAATAAGAAATGCATAAGGTACTACATATTATAATACGATTGTACAAAGATCTGCTGTTTTATTTATTGCATTGTAAAATATTAATAAGAGTTGTTTCATTCCTTTAAACTCAATTGAAGATGCCACACTAGTATAACTGGCACTAAACCATACTTCTGTAGTCTGTGGCTACTTCAATTATAATGGTATAATCTCACCTCAAAATGAAAATGGAGGTTTAGAAAATAAACGTTTGCTTTATGCAGGTGGACAAGATGGTGGAAGACCTTGTTGAAGGAAGAGACCTGTCTCGCACTATAGTGCACCTTGACATGGATGCCTTCTATGCTGCTGTAGAGATGAGGGACAACCCTGCCCTAAGGGACAAACCTATGGCTGTGGGAGGCATTGGGATGCTGGTACCTTTCATTATGAACCCTCTACTGTATTCACTACTGATCATATATGCACTGATCATATCTGCATCTGGCTTTGCAACTTTTAAGTACTCATTTGTATAATCAGCTTTTTCCAATGACTCCTCATGATCAGCATCAACAACAAATTTGCATATGTTGTTTTTGATATGTGATGATAAAAAGTAACATATTGAAATGCACACTATGGTATTATCTGTTTTTTTATATTCTTTTCCCTCTATAGTCCACCTCCAACTACCTGGCCAGGAAGTACGGTGTTCGGGCAGCCATGCCAGGCTTTATAGGGAAGAAGCTCTGTCCTGACCTGGTAATCGTGCCGACCAACTTTGACAAGTACCGCACGGTCAGCAGCCAGGTCAGGGGCATTCTCGGGCAGTACGACCCCAACTTTGCCCCCATGAGTCTGGATGAGGCTTACATGGACCTCACTGATTATCTAGAGCTGAGGAAGTCATTACCTGAAGAAAAGAGAACATATCATGCCCACACAGAGGAGTGCTTATCCAAGAGGAATGCTGCAGTGGAAAATCAAAAGAAAGAGGACATGTTGGGAGTGACATATTCTAATGTGAAAGGGCCTGAACTTTCAGTAAGTTCTACTGCAAATGATGATAATGAAGATGGTAGTTTGGAAAAAAGCAAAGTGACACAATGTCATGATGGTGATGTCTCTTCCCAATGTTGTGGAACAGAGGAAATGCCAGAAATATGCAAACAGTCTGCTGAAGATGTCACAGGAAAGGAAGAACCTGTCAGTGTATTAGAAGACCGTGACCGTGACTGTGAGACTATGGGGTGTGAAAAGGTGGTGTTTGGCTGTGATGCAGAGGAAGTTGTGAGAGAAATCCGCTTCAGGATACAACAGAGGACACGACTTACAGCCAGTGCAGGTAAATTTAGTAGTCCTTAATATAACTAACACACATTTATGTAGCATTTTTTTAAACCAACAGTAGGGCAAATGGCATCGTTCCTAACTTTCTGAATAGATTCATAGTTACTTTATCAGTAGACACAACCTTCTTCATCTTCATGTATAAAGTTAAGCCAGCCAAGAGTTGACCATTGCAGGATTGAATTTTCCAAAGACTTGAACATTGTGTAATTGAATATCCAGGTATAGCTCCCAACATGATGTTGGCCAAGGTGTGCTCAGACCAGAACAAGCCCAACGGTCAGTTCTGTATTCCCTCTGATCGTGACGCTATCGTGGGCTTCATCAAGGATCTCCCAGTACGCAAGGTGAGTGGGCTAAATGTATATTCAGTTCTTGTTAGGTCAATTAGTCAACAAGTATATATACATGTAGATAGTCTGTTTTGATGCAATATCCATTGTTTAATTGTATCCATTGAGTAATATACTTAACTTTACAATTATTCATGTATTGCTCTTTGTGTATGTAGGTGTGTGGGATAGGTAAGGTGATGGCCCAGCAGCTAAATGTCCTGGGTATCACCACCTGTACTCACCTGTATGAACAGAGGGCTATCCTGTCCCTGCTCTTCTCACCTGTCAGTTCCACCCACCTGCTGAGGGTAGCACTGGGGCTGGGAGCCACCAGGATAGAAAGGTACGACCTCTCAGCCTGAAGTCTGCCAATATCCAGTGTACTTCTGCACTGGTAGGAAACATTTCTGCAGCACTGTTACTACCGGTATAAAGTCTTGAAGGTAGAACTGAGCTTTAGTAGAACAAACAGGTAGCTCTAGCATATACATAGAACATTGACTAGTGGTAATGTTACTCCTGCTGTTGTTCCCTCTAATGAAAGTTTTTTTTTCATCACAGGGAATCTGAGAGGAAGAGTATGAGTGTGGAGAGGTAAGAAATCCCTATATGGTATTGATGCACAGTGACACTTAATTAGTTCAGAAATTATCAAGTGCCAAAATTAAACTTAAACTGTGAAAAAAGTCACAGTCTAGCTTGACAGCTGTTAAAAACATCTTTGTTTAAAACTTTTATATCCACATTATTGCCTGATCTGTTTCTTATGTTTCCAATATTGTCCATGTTATTTGTTAGGACCTTCAGTGAGCTGAGCAAGCCATCAGACTTGTACAGGAAGTGCTGGGAACTGTGTGAGGCTCTGGCCAAGGATCTGCAGGATGAGGGGTTAAAGGTGACAATAATGTGACTAGCTGTTATAAAGACAATTGAATAAAGGTTGTAGTGGTAATAGAAGAATGAATAAAGTAAACACAATTGACAAGATGAAGATTCATCTGGATTGTCATTCCCTGCACTTTTTTTGGGAAGAACATACGACACAGGATAAACATGGGTATAGCTTTGCTTTCTAAAGAATTATGTAAAGAATGACATTTGAATCTATCTCTTTTCCCCCAGGGCCGTACAGTCACCATCAAGCTAAAAACTGTAAACTTCGAGGTAAAGCAGAGAGGACAGACTGTGCCTAGAGCTGTTTCCTCTATGAATGACATTTATTATGTAGCAGAGGAACTTCTTAAGCTGGAGATACAGCAATGTCAACCACAACCACTCAGGCTTAGGCTTATGGGTATGTATCTGACAAGTTAATTCAAGTTGATTTTGTCTTTTGTTGCTGACAGTGACACTGCCAATTTAGATAAAATGATTACCGGTAAGTGCAGAAAAGTCTCTTTAATTGTACGGTGCACTCAAATATGTTGCATAACTTTTATTTTCGTGAGAGAGTGCAGAGTGATGTTCTGTTGCTTGGCCATTAGCTATAAACTTCAGTATCTTTGACCCATCCAGGAGACCATGTGATTTCCTTTAGTTTTTCTCAACTGAATGCTCCTATCTCCTTATGTAGGTGTGAGATTGTCCAACTTCCTGAAGGGCAATCAGCAAGACCAGAAGCAGGGAAGCATTACATCCTTCCTCAAGCCCAAGCAGGATGTACGTGTCAACAGCTCAGATTTACAAGGACAAAAACAAGTCACAGGAACAGGTGGAGGTACAGCTGTACCTCACGATCCACCTCTGCCCTGTCTTGCTGGAGGCAATTATGAGGAAAAGACCAAGCAAATCGATGAACATCTCCCCGAACCACATGATCTTCCAAAATATTCTGAAGAAGACTCAAACAGAAGCCTTGAACAACTCTTTCCGGCTACAGGAATCTTCTGTAACACTGCAGAGCAAGACTGTTCTGAAAACAAAGATTACCTAGCAGGAAGGAGTTGTACTGCAGTAGCATATACATGCCCAGTGTGCAATGAACCCCAACAAGACAATTTAAGACTTTTTAATGAACATGTAGATATGTGTCTGGTCAAGAGAGGAAGTAGTAAGGAGTCTGGAGAGGGAGAGTCAGCTGGGAGGGAAAACATGATGGCAGGAAATAAACAAGAAATCGAAGTACAGAATCTTGAAACTACAAATGCACAAATGACAGGTATGTCATTTTCTAATGTTTACAAAGCTATTGTTTCCAACTTACCATTTGGGTTTTGAATGAACATTCACATATAGGAATACACAGAGAACAAATATTGACAAGTAGCAGTGTAGGAATTATTGGGAAGTAGCATATTCATAAATAGGAAGGAAGGTTGGTTAAGCATGTACAAACTGAGGGCAAGTAGTGCCTGTCATATGTTGATAATTCCTTGCCAAATCTGCACACCGGGTAGTAGTAGTTCACACAACTAAGAAATAATCTCTGGTTACCTTGTGTAAGTTGTTTCTTTCTTTCTTTCCACATAGATACAGGTGTGGGGAGTGTGGAATGTCCAGTCTGTGGGCAGCTCCAGTCAGGGGAACTCCTGACCTTCAACCAACATGTGGACATGTGTCTCAGTCGGGGGACAATCAAGGACATCATCAAGGAGCAAGGTTCACCTAGTAGTTATTCATCCTCCAGTTTTCATGTGCACACAATGATCTTTGGTATTTGGATGGATTACTTTGTAATAGTCCACAGATATTGGGTTATGTACTTTAATAACTAACTAACACTTAGCATTCAGACATGGCATATTTGACAAGATGCATAGTTTGATAAGAGTACATTGTGGTGTCCAGTCAGTTGCAGAAAATTGACTACATAGGTTATCATTTTTCATTGATTTTCCTCACAGGTTGCTCCAATGTTGAAGCCCAGAAGCCATCGTGCAGTACTATCTCTGTGAACAAGGCACCCAAAAGGTTTGTAGTCCTGGGCAGTTTGATTGTATTGGATAATACATCTACATTTACATACAGTGGTGACTCCCACTATAGTAGATGTTGGTACATTGTTTTAACTTGTCTTCCTAAGTCCACATCTAAACCCGCCTTCCTTCTACCCTCCCAGGTCTGCCACACTGACAGGATCTTCAGCTAAACGGAGAAAACAGGACAAGCCGCCAACAAAAACAGCCACTCTGGACAGATTCTTTCTTTGAAACTGAAATACACAAGAGCTACATAGATTGTACCTTTTGAGGCCTGAAACCATTTGAATATACAATATTGTTTTGCTCTCTGACAAAACAGTCAGCAGGTGGAGTTAAATGTTTCAAGTTAATTGTACAAAAGAAATTAAATGATAATTTTGTAGTGCTTTTTGTTATTACCATTGTACATTGGTAATATTACTGACATGGTACATCTAATGTGCTAAATTTGCTAGAAATTTATATTAATCTGTTGCTGTTCTTTGAAGCAGGTGTATTATTTATGCAGTTTAATAGCTATATTACAGTTATATGCAGTAGCTACTGGTAGCCAATCCTTTGCTACATCATGTATGTATGTATGTATGTATGTACATATATTGAGTAAAAACTATGCAATTCCATGTGGATACTAAATCATTTATCATGCAAAAGTCCACAACAAAATCATATGAAGGTGATATTTCTTTTTATTGTATGACTATGACAATAAAATATTCATACTCAGATGAAATGTAGTACCAGTTGCACTCTATTGCCATATTTTTCTCTGTTGGAAGTTGGAACATTTTTTATGTAGGCCTGATTCCTGAGGAGGTTTACAAGGGTCATACTTGTTGATAACATGGACGCTTCAAAAAGGTTTACGATTCCATCCCATATTTAAGACTCTGCTGATGTGGAGTTAGGAGTTTCTTTCACTTGAACTTCATTACATCCTAGGTGGACAGATCTCATTATTTTACAAGAGTTCATACTGCACAATGCAGCATGGGAAGTTTGTTCCTCTGTACTTCATCTCATAATCCATTGCAGCTGCTCAGTCTCTTCTGTATTTCTTGTTGCGCTGCACATCATGGAATGTCACACCACCCAGGGATTTGGTCTTGACTTCCGCATCATGAAATCGATTCTACGTGCCATCTCCTTGTTGTAGATCTCTCGCATATTCTCGTAGTTGACTCGTTTCCTGTACTGCCATGGCTTCTCGTAGTAACGTCTTCTTCGAACGTCTTCAATGAAGCCCTCTCTTGTCAAGACACTGAAAAACAAATTATATGACATTCTAAAAACCACATTTAGTTGTAAGGTCCCATCATGAATAGGTAAGAATTACATAAGCTAAAGCTACTAATGTCGTGTATAAAAAAACACAACCTTCGTTGCATGGCTGCTAGTCTCTTGTGATTTCTTCACTCTGTGAGCCTTATATAATTTAATTCCCTATTAATAAAGCTAACATGACGTTGGTGGGGAGGGGGGCACATAGAAGGTTTGAGGTCACACAACACTTTTATAACTCCATGCACAACATAAGCGTATTTTCTTTAGATAGGCAAAGAAATCAAAAAGGTGTGACCTCATCAGCGTCCCTAGATAAGGTAGAACATGCGGAGATGACCTACTTGTTCAGAGCTCTGTAAGCGGCGTCGACGTTGCCGTTTTTGACGAAGACTGTCCGTCCGATGAACTGGTACCACTTGATCATGACGGCGCTTAGACTGAGCACAGTTTCAAATTCGGCACGAAGTCTCAGGTCGTGTAAATTGTAATAAAACCTTCCAATCAATGTAAAATAAGCATTTTCTGCAACAGATTTTAAAGGATTTTTAGTAGTTATATTTACTTACTTAGTGTAACATTATGCATAAGTAGCATAAGTTGTTCAGGTTATTTAGTTACACATTCGTCTGCTGATTCATGGTGTCAAAGGTCGAGAATGCGTGATAGCGGAAGTGGGCTTTGTTTTCTTGGATGGACGAAATTTGAAATCAGAGAAGCGCTTGCGACATGAAAGGTCCTCCTGGAGAGGTGAAGAAGTGGTAAGTAGTGAGAAGAATGAAACAGAGGCACTTAAGGAGGCTGCAGAGGCTGTTTAAATGCGTCTTCAGACTAGATTTGTACCTCGAACCAAGGACTCTTGAGCTTGAACCTTGCTCCGTCTAACCTCCTTGCTTGAACATAAATCATAAATTTTATTGTAGCTGTCACTGGCAGGCAAACTCAAGCGATCAATCTCATATTCACCAAAAGTGTTATCTTGCCAAATTTTCTGATATGATTTTCTCTTTCTAGTTGCAGAATTATACCCCCCCCCCTTTTCTTGCAGGATCCTTCCCCACCATCTTTCATTCTTTGACTATAACGTTAACGTTAATGATCGTGTTGAATAGTATATTTAAACATTGATGTGAACATACTGACACTATGTACTACTGTATATTTGTCACATGCTACATTCTGATCTGATGATGATGCTGTGATACTAGTGATAGCAATAATTCGTAACTCCAAGCAGATGTTGTACAGGAGCACTTTGCCTTGTAGACCTTTAATATAGGTCATGAGCCACGGCAAGTACTTTTATAAAAGCACTAGTTAACCAAGTTATCCTTACCTGTTTTCTCCCCATAGCTCCTGTCAGTGTTGGAGATGATGTGACATGATGCAGCCTGGGCGCCGGGGAGCCCTGGAGGGAACCAATGTGTTATACTGGCCGTATGATGGGGGTTATAATCCTTCCACTGACAGGGAGAAAACTCAGCATGAGATACAGGTTAGAGAGTCTAGATCTTGTGACAGCTCATTGTCATGTGGTCACCTTCAGTTCGTGTCTCTCCTGCTATAAAACCAACGAGCTCTGAAGAGTCCTTTAAACATCCAGGAATATCTCAACAAAAATGTTTTGCATGATTTGAGCATTCTATGAGGCTCTCGCTATAGAGTAACGTTACATGTACTTCAGATGTCACATGGACCAGTGAAGTCATGAGGACCACTTGAGGGTCCTTTTGGGGGTACCACAACAATTGCTTTAAAGTAAAATGAGATTTTTAGAAATTTTTTAGACTTGGATGTCTGTAGGAAGGGGCAGCTAGAATATAATTTTGTTGATAGCATTAGTAATTTATTGTTAAAGCTATGCTAGTTTGATGTTTTCTTATTGATTTTCTTTATAAAAATAGATTGCTCAGAGGCAAAGTAATAACTAGTAGTATACATCTGTAGGCAGCTTACATGTACCAGCTGTGACACGGTATATGTAGGGCAGGGCAGATAATACTGTAGCATTACGTATACTCCTGACTGTATTCCTGTATGATGTGGTGTGCTATTTGGCTCCTCAACAAACTGCATGTAAGTTACATTGTTGAACTTCCATTACCATCTTAATAATATTATTTGTTACTGTAACTTTTGGTACTTATGTTGTCATTAATCATTTAAGTAAGCATAGCTCACAGGGCTTGCAACACTTGTACCGTTCTCATTTCCTCCCACAGGAATACACAGTGTGGGCCAATGCCTACCTGGCTGAGAGAGGAGACCTTCCTCCTGTGGGGGACCTTGTAACAGCCCTGTCTGATGGAATTACTCTCATCAAGTTGGTAGAGGTCATGGGTATGTCTACCATTGTTTCCTCACCAGTACACTATGTAACATTTTAGTTATAATAGAACACAGTCATGAAATTCTATTCAAAAACAAAATGTCTTCAATATCCATAGTGTGTATATCAATCTAAATGCCTCTGTAGTAGTTTTTTGTGCTATAACGTTATGCTGTTTCCTGATTATATGTCAGTTCTACATGGTTTCATGTTTGCTGGCTATTGTAATATACACGTGCATGGTTTATAGTAGACATTATTGCTTTATTTCCATAGATGCCTTTTATTTTAAAACTGGACAGTTGATGGATCTGTTAGTGTTACAAAACATTGAAATTGACCTTCAATTGTTCAGTTTTGAATACAAACAATACAAATGAAACATAATTGTAATGTTTCCACTGAACAATTGTTATCTCATCAGTGATGTCTATCAAAACTAAAGCTGCTATCCTTTCACAGCGGAGCAACAAATCCCCTACCCTCACCCCAACCCAACCAGCTGGATCCAGCGGGTGGAGAACACAACTGTCTGTCTGAGCTTCTGTGGGCAGGGAGGAGTCGTATTGGAAGGGGTAACTTCGTCAGGTAGGGATGTCTGGGGATCGGTGTCGCAAACTGTTGAAGAATGACATGTTAAGTGGTCACAGCAAAACCTTGTCAGCAATAACAAGGGTGAAGGGAGATGTACATGTACTTCAGATACAGAAGGAAAAGGTATTGAAATATGCATCGAAAATAAATACAGTATTTTTCAAACAGTATTTTCTTTGGCTAGTTCAAGGACACACTTTACGACTTGTTGTGTATCCATACAAGGGAATAACGTTGAAGAGACAAACATGTTCGTTTATTTTATATTTTGACATCTAGAAATTGCAAGAATTGACATTCTAAATGGCAAGTTTCAATGATATCAATTACTGACACAGGATGTTGCAATCTGTTTACTATGTGTTCATTTGTTCCTTGCAGATATTGTGGATGGTAAAGCAAAAGCCATTCTTGCTCTCTGTCATGCCCTGAGGATAAGATGTGAAGGTATGATCATGACTGCTGAATAGAGACATGCAGCAGCAGACTCAGAATGACTTAAATAATATGCACCAGATAATCTATATTGCACTTTCAGTTGTGTTATATATAAGTCAGCCCTGCATGTAGGATTAATGCACATTGAAAATCAGCAAAAAGGCATATTTTCTCAAGGCAATGTACATGTCCTCACTAGAGTAAGAGCAGTGTTTGGGCACCAATAAGTTGTTACCTGGTACATTTGTACTAACATCATTTCCACATTACCTCTCACACAAGGTGTTGGGAAATACGCTGTCCGTGCAGTTCCATTAACATCTAGATACAAACCTTATCATCCTGGTGCAAGGCATGATGGGATAGATAGCAGTGGACACACACAGGTTCCCCTGGTGACCTGGGAACAAGAAGACATGGCCATATTTGCATGGGTGAAGTGCATGTTGGGACACATGGTGATGGATTATTCTGTGTAAGTGTGCACCTTTTCTTGGATGCGTATTCTGTGCTCTGACTTTTAATACATCAGAATCACTAACAGCCTTCATGTCTATAATATGCACCCTCCTTGTACGCGGATTGTTTTCCAACAGAAATACTTTAATATAGATTACTCTGCTAACGTAAGCTTGATTCCTGGGATGTCATTTTCTGCATCACTGAGCTTATCACCTTGAAGTTCAGTGTGTAACACCTAGTGTTCCTTGGTCTTTTTTGCAGTTGCTACTGTAACCTTAGATTTCCAGTTAAAATTTTGTTTATTGGTAATTTGAATGACTGTTGATATTATTGCAATGTCATTTCCTGTAGTAAATGCTACATTTCAACAAGTACAATGTATATGCGTTGACAGGGAAGGAGAATACAATGTATGTGATTAACATGAACTCTCCAGATATCCCACAGACTGTAGACAGTTTTAACTCTCCTGTGTTGCTCAGTTTCCAGGATGGGAGTTTGCTCTGCAGACTTGTCAACAAGATTTGTGAAGGAGAGATGGATCCAAAGGTACAGGCTTATGTTCAGGACGTAGAGTAGAAACATGCCCTATCTGATTTTCATATTTCTATTTTTCTGCTGTTGTGGGAAAGCTTTCATAATTTCCCCTTATAGGTTTGGATGGACAAGTCCTATGCAGACAGGATCTATGCTGCCATGGAGACAGTAGAGAGAAAGTTTGGTTTGCCATGCTTCTTAGATGTCCAGGCAGTAACCAGAGGATGTGGACATGAGTCCCTGAGGAACTATCTGTCCCAACTTAAGAGGATAGGGGACATGCATTTTCAGGTGACTTCTGTCATTTTTAGAAATCTTGATTTTGAAAAAATGTAGGTGTAGCAAGATGTCTTAACTCAAGGTCCTTCACTTTGTGACTAAAAATTCCTGAAATTTCCTTCAAGTTGCTTGTACAGTGTAATCATACTTTCAATGACCCATGAATTTCCAAAGTCAAATATAACTCTTGTGTCCTTTACAGCAAAAGAAGTGGAGAGAAGAGAAGGAGGCAGAAGCCCGGAGGGAGCGAGAGAGATGGGAACGGATACACCTGAAGAGGAAGGAGGCTCAGGAGCACAGGAGGAAACTGGAGGACATGTTTGACAGGCACAAGCAACAGCTGGAGGAGCTAGACACAGCTGTGAAGAAAAAGGAGATGGAGCTAGCCAGGCAGATGAATGTCTCCTATAATGAGTACAAGAGATTGAAAAGTCCCAGGCCAAAACCTGAAGAGGTAGTAATAGGGAAGAGTAAGGAATCAGGAATTCTCAGAACAAACACAACAGAACAAAGAGGGCAAGCTCCAAGAACAGACAGCAATGCTCCAAAGAAAGCCGCCTTCAATACTGTAACCTGGCCGACACCCAAATCAGCAGTTCACAATGTCACAGACACTCCAAAGGTACTTTGCGTAGAAGAGTCAGATAAAGAGTCAGAGGACAAAGATCAGAGTGAGGTCACAAGTTCAGCTTCAGGTGATGACATAGGGAAAAGTGATGTCACCGACTCCATGTGGAATGAAACCCTGAAGAGTTTGTCTAAACTTGCCCTTAGAAGAGAAAAGAAGTCTGTGCTGGCAACCAAACCCTCTGACTTACCTGACTCCGACGAACAAGAACAATACAGAAGTGAAGGTCAGGATGATGGCAGGAAAAATGTCGTCATACGACCTTCAATACAAATAGGAAAAGAAGCAGTCAGCCGCCTGTCCACAGACAGGGAAAGTGGGAATGAAAGACCCATCAGCAGCTCTTTTGCATCAAACTTACCAGATGATAACACAAGTGTGAAGGGTAGTGGACTATCAGGCTCGGCAAATAACCTACCTACCGGCTACTTCAAAAATGCAGCTAGGAGAGCTCTCTTCTTTGCCTCCTTGTCTCCAGAGCCTGCTGATCAACTCAGTGATGGCTAGAACTTTCTTCTTGTGGAAAGTAGTTTTAAATGTAGATTTGTGGTGTGCCAAAATATGCTGTACATGTATATTAGACAGTATACACGATCTTTTAGCTTGTGTGCAAATTTTGATAAATGCAAAATTCAAAATCTAGAAAGTAGCCTTAATTAAGGCTTTCATTTATCATAATGTAGATGAGTACATTAATCATGATTTTCTATATGCAGAATTTTATATTGTTACAAGTTGGATATATTGTCTATTCACTGTGTATTTGCTACATTAAGCAAGTGCCATATTTTATTGAGGTTCTACTTTTTTTAGTCATTTTGAAAAGGTAGAATTTTATGGTATTAGATGTATATAAGTCCATCAATGTTGTGTAATACAGTATTTATTAGTAGTGATACTCTTTCTAGTCTTTCAACAAGTCACGTAAAGGAAAAGGAATGTTTTGGCAGCTTCAATTTGTGGAACTACATGTAGTTTAAAATTTTACAGGTAAGAATGTCCATAATCTGTTAGTTACAACAGTAGACTATACAAGTAAGGTGCTCAATGTCCAAAAAAATGTGATTTACTTGATATTACTCTTCATTCCTGTTTATTTCCATAGTTATGAACTATAGATTGAACTGAACAATTATAACTTTTTGTTTCATAGCAAGGCTGAAAGATCTTTTATGGTGTCATAGCTCATCTCTAATTCACTGCTGAAAAAAGGCATAGTGGAACAATGGGAGGACAAAGATGATGGTCATGATCAGCTTTTATTTCTGTAGCCTACTTTGGTACAAATATTTTGATAAAATCTGAGTCATAGACCTTTCTGTGTTTAACAAAACTGATTGTCTAAAAACTACTCTTCAATAATGAACAAAATATTGAAAGAAATGATTGCAGGCATATTTTCAAAAGCTATTGCATTTACAAGAATACTGTTTTGAGAATAATAAATAGTAATTCTAAATTTCTTGACCAGGCTTCATGCTTTGTTAAGCATGGATGATATCACACTTTTTGTTCGGGCTCATCCTAAGAAATTGTTTGATCAAAGCACTAGACTTCTCCAGAAGTGTTGGCATTCTCCTGATGCACATTACTCATTAGTAAAGTTAGTCAAGGAACAAAGCATCAACAGTAAAACAAGGTTAAAATACTACTAGTAACAATGAAGTTGTAGAATAAGGGATGCCTGCAACTATTGTTGCATTATTCAGAAGTATGAACAAACATTTATATTGTAACATAGAACAACAACTAACAGTAAAGCTACATCTTAAATCTACTCTAAAATATATAAAAGCATGCAATCTTTGAAACTGAAATGCCAACATTAACATTATAGGCCTCGTGAGAACCTGTTTTCCTTTAGGATCTTACAAACCATCCCACCCACAGAAGATACATGTACTCCTTGCATTACTCTACAGGCAAGTAACTGTAGGTCTCAGCATCCTTCGTTCCTTTGCTTTGCATTCCTCCGTATCTAGCAGCGGGAAAGTACCTGTTACTGTCACCAAGTGGTACAAGTGGCTGTGCTGGATGACCTTGCACCTTCCTTGTTTCCTGTGGGGCCAGGCTCATCTGTACTGTGGCACGGTAAGCTGTCGGCATTGGCTGCATTGAGTCCACATCAAACCATGACCCATTATTCCCACGACTTCCTTGGCGATAGGACGACATACCGCTCTGGTTGGTGAATGGCTGCAACTGCTGATTGGAGGCATGCCAAGAGGGAGAGTAAGGCCTGACTGGAGGGATGTTTGCTACAGAGGTGTGCCTACTCCTTCCTGCTGGCATGTGACTCTCGGGTGGTGGTCCTGTGCGCCGGGTCTTCTTTGAAGCTCTGCTGTCAAGTAGCTGTTGCTCATGGGTCTTTCGACTACAGCATGCTGCACAGCGGCAGGTGGAGTTGTACCTTGTAGTACTCTGACTTGCTGCTGGGGGTGGCTTGTTGACTGGAGGGTCCCAGCGACTTGGCTGCTTCTGTTGTGGGAAAGCAGCCTGAGTGTACCTTGTTATAAGAGATTGGGTGGTGGCTGTTGTACTCGATGTGCAGGCAGAACAAGGACAGGTGGTTGGCGTCCTGATTTCGAACCCTGCTTTGGAACTTCCATGTACCATAGCCTGTCTTTGGTATGTACGCACAGAACTAGTAGGGTTAGAGATTGAAGGTGACTCTTGATATCGGTCTTCCCTGGATGCAGTTGCTGAGAAATAGTCTTGTAGCTTCTTGTTGACATCATTGACAAAGTCATTTGCAGATGAGCTGTTGCCTGACATCTTGATGGATCCGGATGTACTGGGGAGACTTGAATGAGCATGCTTAAACATCACATCCAGGGCATCACTGATGTAGTCTCCCTCCAGCTCTGTTGCCTTTGTTTCAAATCTGTCTTCCCTGAGCTTCTTTGGAGATGGCTGTGGGGACTCTGGCAGGTTCCTGTCTGCTTGGGTAGTTGGCTGAGGTGACAGGCATCTAGGTGGTGTAGGGAGGTAGTCATCACTGTCACTGTCATTGAAGTACCAGGTGGAGGGGAAGGCAGGCTTCCTGCTGAACTGTGGGAAGGGGTCAGTGTCGGGGCTGTTAGGTGTTCCACCATCAGTCTCTTTGTTTGGGCCATCTCCTACTCCTTCTCCAGTCTGCTTGTCCTCAACTTGGGATGTTGGAAGGCTGGTTGTCTTGCCTGCAGATTGGATGTAAGCCAGACTGTTCCCTGTTGCGGTATTGGTAGAAGACTCTGGAGAACAGACGTCAGATGCCAGGACTACAGGGCTACTGTCAGCAGGACTGCAGGCTGAAGTCAGAAGCCTGAGCAGTGAGCTGTTCTCCAAAGGACTGCTATCTGAACCAGACCTGAAACACAGAATCAGCAACAAGATGAGTTCTTACTCCTCATCATAATGTCACATACTGTTATCTTGAAAGGTTCACCTTCTTCCTTCCAATACAACAATATACAAGTTACAGGAGGACTGCTAGATGGCATTTAGCTCTACAACATGGTAGATTGAGGAGATTTACCACCACAGGCATGATGGCATGGGAATAAATATTTTCACAACAATTTTATCATCTATATCACAAAGTTGTCAAGATCGGCAACACTGTGTCAACATACCTTGGGCTCTTCCTTGTAGTGGACTGAGTCTTCCTGCTGGACCGCTTCCTTTTTGGTAGCTCAGTCTTCTCCATGAGGTATGGGTCTTCCTCTACAAGAACAATTTTCACAGTTAGAGCAGGTACAAATCATTTTGTTGAAAAGTAGCCAAGTCTTACATTGTTTGTGACCACTTAATCAAGATTAATCAAACCATAAAGTCTTTTTGGCGGGACTAAGCACTACAACTTTCTAGTATACAGATCTAATACCATCAGCTCAGGGTTGCCTTTTTCAAAGGAAACAATCCGTTGTGTTCTTCGCAGGTAGAATATCTTTGTGGCAAGAAAACATTGAGCATCTTTGTGGCTAAATATGACTTCTTGAAACAATAACACTCTTACCTTCCCAGTACCCAGTCTTGACCTCCTCCCCCACCATCCTCCTGGCCAGAGGGACCAGACCGTCAAACATCCCATGGTTCTGTCCATACCACTCCAGCACTGCCACACTGTCTTCTAGACTCACCACCAGGCCTTCAAAATCTTCCCCTGACAGGCCTACAGTTGGTTTAATTTAACAGTAAGAAAAGTCAGATTAGCATCATAACAAGTATTCAATTGAAACACAATATGTAGTATACTGGTGTCACTTCAACAGATAAATGCTTCACGAATCAACATTGTTTAGAACAAGCACATGCTTTACTTGGGACAACTCTGGTGAATCTCTGAAATTTTGAGCTTAGTTTTTATGTACAAAAATGTACAATGAACATCACATTACGCTGCTCTTCTTTCAACATTGCAGAGTGTACAGTTTCTATAAGCAGTTATGCAGAAAAAACACACACCCTTCTTGGCAATAGGTAGATGTTCCACCCATATCCCAGCCAGCTGTCGGAGGATCTCCCCTGGGTCGCTGCCCCACCCCAGGGAGTCGGCATCACACAGCCCCAGGGCCCAGCAGTTGCGGGCCAGATAGTCAGTGAAGCCTGCTAACATGAGACTGTTCTCTAGCAGGGTGGGCAGGGGACCTGAGTATGTCCTACCCTGTAGGGGATGGAGGAGTTTAAGAAATGAAGACATGCTGATTTTTACAGCTCATACTAGTATAGTATACAGTAGATATGTTCTTGACAATGTTAAATTCCAGCACATATTTTGACTTGATTTTACCTTATCACATCATTGTCTACATAAATACGGCTAAAATAAATACAGTTCTTTCAGTAATGAAAAATGACTGTTGCATAGATCTATTACTAAACTTTTTAAATTGCAATAGAAACACTTTGCACATTACATCAAATTTTGATCAAATGAAGATTGAAACTGTAATATTTGAAGACACATAATCAGTCAGATTCTTACCCTTGTGTGTGCAATTTTGCCCTGGCAACATTTGGGACACTCCCATGTCTGTGATGTCCTGCCTTCCTTGGAACCCCTCTCCCCTAACACAGCCACACAGCGTGGATGGAGGATCTCCCCACACGTACTACACTCACTCAGGGCAGACACTGTGCCAGTCTGAGTACAGATCAGACATCGGGCAGCAGGGGACAGAAGAGGCTGCAAAACACAATCAAACATGTTTATGGAACTTCCAAGATAAGTGTGCTGATTGTATCTTACATGAATAGCAGGTTGGATACATTAGATCTCAAGTAGACTACATGTATATATTTCTGTAAAAAGCAAGACTATAAAAAAATACATGCATTTGAGACAAAACTGCTAGTTGATTACAATGAAGTCCATTTCTTTTTCAAAATGGTTCCAAACTTACATCCAAACATTTTCTCTTCTTGCAGATGCGTTTCCTCTGACAGTCGTAGCAGCTACCACAGTTCTCCATCAAGCAACCCTCACACTTGTTGCATCTACGACGCCTGATGTTCTTCTTGCGTACAGGACAGGCATAGGATGGAGAGGCAGGCTTCAGCAAATACTGTGAAGGTGGACAAAAAAAAACATGGGTTACCCATTACTGGCATCTTACAAACCACATGTCAGCTGAGAAGCTAGACGAAGGTAACAAACATGCCAGACTTCTTTTCTTATGCAAAATTCCAAACCTCTATTCAGAGTTACAGAACCATTGTTTTTCTCACACTGGCAGTTAGGTACCAGTATGTTCTAGTCTGAATACACATTGTCAACTATGCTCTAGTCTGCAGTTTATCTATTTAACATAATGTTACATGTATAAAGATGCTTCAGGTCAACTTGTTTAGAACTGTATGATGACAACTGCCAAGTGTCTCAATTTTGATTCCTTACTTCTTGCTATGCCTTGTTGGCATAACAGATAGATAAAACAAGGACAACAACAACAACATAGATTAGAAAAAACAACAAGTCTACTGTAGTACTGGCATATAAAAGATAAAGATAAATAAATGAATAAATAAGCAAATATGGAAGCCAAACCACAATATGTACATTATGCTTATAAGATGCTGTGAAAAAAAGTGTAAGGGAAAAGTTGTGTTGAATATTTATCCAAGTGGTGAAAAAAAAGTTGTATGGTGTAACCAAAAAGCTACAGTAGCTCCCCTTGCTGTGAAATAGCAAGGCACGGGCTGCTTTTTCAAATGCAAAAAGCCAAAGTTGTGAATTGCCAGATTATTCATATTTCATGTCGCGCTTTCGCCCTGAAAGGGTTCCGACTTTACATACGTCACATAATGAGTACAGGAATGACAATAACAAGTGTGAAAATATCTCAGGTCTTCCTCAGACATGTTGAGTGAATAATTGCTCTGCTCGAAGTGGACATCTCCGATTCGTTTTGGATGAAAAGTGACACCAAATATCCACCATGTGGAGTCGATTAAGACCATAAATCATGTGAAAAGGAATCCTGGAAAGCGCGCGCGCGCGTCCTGTGTTTTTTCTGGATTGTAGTTTACGTTATATAAAGTATAATGTGATGGCGCTATCAAATTTTGGTACGCATAGTACGACCAGACATTTGAAAAGTGCATCGAGGCCATGAAATACAGATTATCGACACAAGTTAGTAACTGAGCCGTTTGGAGGGAAACATGCCTTGACTTGCGTGCTCCGCCCACGACCCAACCGTGTAACGGTTTCCTGAAAGAGTAGTCAAGTCAAGAAGATGTTTGTTGTATATTTCACACCTCAGACTACAGAAGGCAACGAAAATGGCCTACCGAATTGTTGAGTCTAGAGCAAATCTTGTGCTGATGTTTACATACCATGATTTTCCAGCACTGAGCGGGAATGAGATGTCCTTGGGGGAAGTTGAAAATCGGAAACGTCACGCTGGCAACCGCCTCCTCTGCCGCCTTCTCCACGCCGTCCATCGCATCACTGTACGTCTTCTCCAGATCTTTGTAAAGCCTCGTCACAATGTCTACTGCAACCGCTGCCATCCTGAATCAGTACTGATCGAATTCTGAGAGAAATGGTGGCTGGAAAGGCAATGTCTTGAGACTGACAACTGACGCGGTGACTCGTCCTCCTTCCAAACGCTGCTGTCCCGCAAACTGAAGTTCCCGCTGAAGATGACCCTGGGTGACCTTTTCTTGGAAACTCCCGACCAATCAGCGCATTCGACCGTAAAATGTAGTTTCCGACTGTCGTAAACAGTTGCAAAGAATGTGAAAACTTTTACTGCCTTTTTGCACCGATCACTGACGTTACCAAAGTTACGGAGGAAACCATTCATCTGATATTTACCAGCGGCCCCTCTGGTTTCCTCCACTTTGCAGAAGATCTTTAAAATTCTGGTCTGCTTCCATTAGACCAAGGAGCTTCTACCAAGTAGGTCCTTGCTTAGACCAACCTGACAGTAACTAATTAGATAGCAGTGTGAACTGTGGTTTATAAAACTGGTATCGCCAGGATAGGTATACTTTAGGTTTTGTATAAAAGATCAAGACACAACTGGCTTAGGTAGGATGAAAAAAAAAAGTATTTTCAGTCCTGCATGCAAATATTATTTATGTTCTCTGCATGCAGCTCTAAACTGTTGTCAGACGCTCATAGCATTTATTGAATTTCCATAAAATATTACATTTCAAGTAAAGGTGGAGTTCTACTTCTAGCAGGTCTAGAGTTCATTGAGCTAGCATGTTACAGGCATATTAAGTAAACAACAAGAACACCTCAAACCTGTTCAAAGTAAACTTTCACACTTTATTCTGATTACTATGGCATGGCAGTCATTCATGTATACACAATATGTACAAAAGGTGCAAATTTAAAACTCTGCACTGAAACTAAAAATAAAGATGGGTGTCAATTATCATACATATTAGAAATAAATCTAGGAGATAATGACATATGCCCTGTCACAAGATAACAATAACTTTCAAGTACATGTATAAGAACTCGTCTTCTATGCATGGAGTTCTTCAGGATAACAAGTTGTGATAAACAGGGTGAAGGGAGAATATATGAAGGGGATTCTGTCCTTCATTCTAGTGTAGAGAATTTTTGTCTGGACAATATTTTGGAGCATTACATGTGCCTCCTAGGATTATCTTGGACAACAAATGCTTTATATGGCATGTTGAAACAAGTTTTTATTTTCCATATGTGCAAACTAAACACCATATACTTTTACCTCTAGAGATGTCAAATACAAAAGAGATTGTCCACTGACCAAGGAGATGCAATTGCAAAAGACAAGCACCCTTTTTTTGGCTTGAATAGTTCACACCATCTACACATTCATCTGTAGTTTGGAGCAAGCAGAATATCAGCTTCAGCTTTCATATCAACACTGAACTAGGAGCAAAGCAGAGCAGACCCAGTCAATTCATTTGACACAAAACTAACAACAACAGTATTGACAGTATTGCTTCAAAAGGTGAGCACGGAATTAAGGACAGTACAGATCACAATTTTACCTGGACATAAAAAAAGGCCACAAAAGCCATTCATGTGCAAACAGACTATTGGGTACAAAAATGATGAAATCTTCATATCATAAAAATGCAATAATCATTTCTTATTCTTAATGACCTACTTTTCCTTAACTCCATATTTCACAAGGATCAAACATGCTAAGTAAATATATCATACCTCATATTGTCGTCCAAAGTTTCCAAGAAATCTAACATTAACATTAGTTTATTACATACAAAGATAGAACAACCACATCAAAACAATAGTCAATTTCAAGACACCTAACTGTACAAGCACATATGCATGAACACAGTTCACAAGAACCCAGAAGCTTGCTCCCATATGGACAAGCATATTGTCTGTACTAATCAGGTTAAATTGCTTTCCTTTTAAACTTCTAACAGTCGTTGGGAACTTGCAATGATACACACACACAATTCCTCATGATTGGCTTTAAAACTCCAGTCTTGAACATCTATAGCACTGTTAACTCACTTAATCCAATAAAATTTATGAACATGTGACAGTATACATATACAGTTCATACACCATACTTTCGCACAATAGCCTTATCCTCTAGTTTCCATGTCTTTGGGCTAACTTTCCAAGATTTTGGTAAAAAATGAAACATTATGTCCATAGAATAATCCCTTTGTTTTAGGTTGAAAGGTGTTGAATTGTCCATCTTTTTAGTACTACGAGAAAACATCAAAGTTAATATTACAAAGCTACGATTTAGATAAAGCTATGCAATTATGTCTTAAGTTATTTTGATGGTCAGTAACTTTGTTTAATCTTTTAATAAACCACCAGAATACAAGAATATGTGTTTGTTTCCACTGCATCAGTTTTATTTAGTCATTTATTATATTACAAACCTTAAACATGCACAATTTCCTTTGCAGATGCAGTACTTTTACAAAGTTCTGAAAGAGCATGGCAAATATCTCAAACCTCTGTGGGGACTATCCATTTGATAAAAAATACAGCTCTATATCTACTGTATATGTTGGTACTTTTTCATGCTGCTAGCAGTATAATCCTTGCATACCTATGTCAATGTTTACCAGAATAATACTCTAATTACATACGTTGGTACTGAGCAGTTCTAAATTAGTCTACCCCCTCGAAACCTTCTGTGTTCTCTATTGCAATCTTCAATTTGTCCCACAGCTCCTGAAAGCTCCGGTAAGGTGGCAAGTCCACACGGTTGAAGCTGTTGGAAAGCAAAATAAGGCAATGGACAAAATGAGAACTGTTGCAAAGGAAAAAAAAAATTGTCTTTAAAATATGCTGATTTTGTACTTTTCCCTGCTGTGGATTCATCTTTGCACCGACTTTGCATTGGTCATCACAAGTCATCAGGGATGTGTTTTAGTATCAAACTATACTCACAGGTCCCAAAAACTGCAAACATTTAAGTACTGCAAGTATTTCAAGATTTACAGTAGAAGGACCAATCTACTGGGTCCTGATACCAGTACTCTAAATATTGTAAAAAATACACCATTTCGACTGCTGTATACGTACAACATAGCACTGGGTGTGCACCTACCATGTATGTGCTCTGGGCAGCTGGTCTGGATTTCCCCATTTCTCTATGGTGAACTTCTGAGGACCGTTACTCCCTGCATGGAACAGATGTACAAGAACATCGAAATAAGATCCACTACAGGTGAGCACACATCCAACACAAGTTAGATCACTTGAATTCACTGCATAATCTGTGATGCTTAAAATAATATAAAAGTGTATTCTGCGACCATGTGAAAGTACTTCACATGTTGTTAGGTGATATTAGGTCTGAACACAATCACCTCTGATATTCCTTACTTTAGTTAACATGATGGACTGATATCTTACCCCAGAGCTCTGCAAAGCCGTTCATAGGAACCCTGGATGTTCCCGTCACAAACTGGAGCAGACGGACACGGGTCTCCGGATCCATCAGGATCACAGCCTGGGGAACACATGGGGGGGGGGGGGGATCGGTCACTTCTATTCATAAGTCATTTTGAAAATTCGTATACACATGTACAAATGTACTGTTGCAGAAGGCTGCTTTATCTTCTATACGTACACCAGAGATCAAAACCAGACTACCACTTGATCTACGAACCCACTATTAATAATTTCTGAGATACATGTACATGTACATGTGTGAATGATTTAACAGGATACACTGCATGGACTAGAAGTATTTTGGACTGCAAAATTTCTACAAGACATATTTTCAGTGAATATGAAAGATTGCTACCTTCCAGAACCACTGAATGATGGGGTGCTTGTCACTATAGTCTCCTCGGTAGGCTGTGTGCTTCCTCCAGTCATTCACATCAATGTCTCCCAGTCCACACATTAACAGCTGGAAACAGGAAGGCAAAACTCATCACATAAGAAATAATACCTGACATAATTCTTTTCTCTTGTTGAATCCAGCAGTAGCTTGAATTAATTCTTGAATTGCCAACTGTTGTTATGAAACTAGAAGTAAACTTCAAGCCTAACATTTCTTAATACATGTATTGTACCTAACACATTTTTTTTTCATGAATGCCATCATTGACTTGACTTAATAGTTGAAGGCATGAAACCAAATAGGAAAGCAAATGCATATGCTGACATCATCTATTGCATCTTATCTACATGTATCTACATCAACATGCATATGTAGATGTGCAAAAGCAGAACACAAGTTTAAGCATCAGGCATCACATCAGACAAAGTCTTACCTCCACTTCTCTTTCATCAAAAATACTCAGCAGTTCTTGTTGCACTAACTCATTAAAACCCTGTAACAAAAAGAAAAGCAATGGTGAGATGAAGTTAGTAAGTTCTGGGGCTGTCAATCTCTTGCCAACTACCAGTGTATGCCATCCCTTCAATACTCTTATAGTTAAGTTGGCAGCAATTGAAGGAAAGAGAATTAGCTAGTACAATCGAAAATAGAAAGAATACAACTCACAAAGGATAGATAACTTGCCAAGGATAAGAAATATCTGATGTAATATCATAAGTACATTGCTACTTAGGCAGATCTAAAGAATATGTTTCATACAGCCAACTTACGTCCATTAAAGCCTTCATTTGTTCCTGGACCCTAGAACTGAACCTCCACTTGATAACAAGGCTAGGGGAAAACAACATGACTATGAGCAAATCATAAAGTGACTCTACCATGTATCTTAAAGGCAATAAAAAGTGCTTCTTTACAATTGAAACATTTGATTTGTACTTGACTTCTGATTTATCAAATTACCATTGCCAATCCTACCCTTACGGCACCAGTATTCTATCAACTTCACTCTGCCTTTGATACAATGACTTGAAGTTTTCAAAGCATAAGATAAAATTTTCACTCACTCAATGTACTCCTTCTTGTTGCTGTTGGTGACCACAATGTCTGCACCATTAGCTTTGAGGTCCTTTGTAACAGTCTATGGGACATAACATTCAAACATTGAAAATCAGATAAAACAACACCTGTTAGAAAAACACTTTGACACAGTTTCTGTTAATTCTTACGATGGGTCAAATTTTACGAACCATAGCCAAGAGGAGGAAAACCCTTAATAAGTTACTGACAACTTGAGTCAAAATTTTTGATGTACAAATGTATTTGTGATTTTATCCCACAATATATAGTAAACTACAATGTAATTAACAGTACCTAATATAGGCTGGAGGAGATTTTTTATTGATCACAACAAAAGATGACACCCAAAAAAACTCACCTGTCCAAATTGGTCCTCTTCCACGCAGAACCTGAGGTCAAGGTCCTCTGGGTCATTCTCTGTGATCCACACCAAGGAGTTGTAATATTCACTGTCCTGGGGAAGAAGTTTTAAACAGAGTGTAGCATTCTATTCTGCAACAAATATGCACATAAGATCATTCAGGCAGACAGATGGATACAAGAATCTTGGAAAATGAACAAAATCTTGCATACTAGACTAGGAGAATAATACCGGTAGTACATACCACAGACTCCATGTCCTTCAGCGTGATGGGTTTCTTCAGCATCATCTTGTAGAAAGGACGGATGAAGAACGCTGCAAGAAATGATATATACAATTTTATCAGTCTTCAATATTTACCTTCTTCTCACATTCCTTTCAATATCTAGAACAAATCATAATACTAGTCATAAGATTTACCTTCTTCTCACATTCCTTTCAATATCTAGAACAAATCATAATACTAGTCATAAGATTTACACTTAATTCCTTTATGTGGCAATCCCTTCCAACAAAAGAATTTACTTAATGGCCATAGTCATAAGATTCTTCATATTTTCCATGTGGTCTTATAGTCTTTATTTTCCATCCGGTCATTTAGTCTGTCACTTCCTCAAAGTACTTTGACAAGAAAGCAGACAAAATGCAGCTGCTACACTTAATTTGTTAGCAGGAGATTACATATGTCACAGCTGTTAAGTGATATCTTCTTACCATCTAAGAGTTTGCCATGGTACACTGCCATACCAGCCACCCTGCCAATGAACTTGAAGTACGACAAATGGTCCTCGTTGCAGAGCCCAGAGTTGGGGTTGATCTGAAGTGTATAGTTGTCACTGGAAGGGAGGGAGAAAATGTTGTAAGCAACATCCATAATTGTGTCATCAAAGCTATTCCTTTATGTGGCAATCCCTTCCAACAAAAGAATTTACTTAATGGCCAAATTACTTTGTATTCAATATGGCTTCCCAGTAAACTATGTAAGATATACATTCATAAAACAAGACAAGAAAGTTTTTTTATAGCAGTGTTTCCTATTCCAAGATTGCATATTCATTATTTGACATAGTCTTCCAATGATGAGCAAAATGTCACAACTTACCACTTTCCACAAATCATATAAAATTATAAAAAAAGTCCAACTTACTTTGCAGAGTACTCAAACAAGCCATAGTATGGGTTGAACATCTCGTGTGAAAGGAGGTAGAACCATTCCCTGAAATACAACAGCAGCAAGTTTATTTGACTACATGTACTTGCCTTTCTTTAAAGGGTCTCTACATAAGTGATATTATGTTTATCATCATTCCATGCACTTCATAAATATGAGGTTCTATAAAAAAAGACTGGCAGCTAACATACTGTTACTGTATAGTCAAAACAGCAGGCAAGCAATCTTAACAGATAAAAAAAATGCAAACTCATGAGAAATTTTTTACACAAACCTTGCCACTCCACCGTAGTCCAAACCCTTTTCGCCCTCAAAGTCAATCCACAGCTTGGCCTTCAAGTTGTCTGCTTTCTTACAGGCCATGATGGTTCGATAAGAGTCCTCCAAAATACTGTTTCTGTGAAGCTTCATCTCAAACTTCTGATTCTGGGGCATGTTGGCCTGTTGTAAACAAAATTAGCTTAATGTCTTAACTAAACACAGCAGTTTCTCATTAGACAAAAATTGATACAAAAATTACCTTCTTTACTTCGTTAACCTTCAGTTTCCTGAATTACAACATATCAGTTGCTAAAAATAATGGAAGTAGAATATAAAATAACTTACTGGTCTTCTCAGTTTGGATCTGAAGTATTCATACTTCCTCTTGTAATCTCTGGAATATGGCACAGCCTAAACAGGAGAAAAACACAGTGGTGACAGTTACATAAATGGACAAATTGTCTTCTTCTACCTTCTACTCCAGTAAGTCTTCAGAAATCTGGTTGTTTAATGTAGTTCAGAGAGGACTAAATACAGATTTAACAGTAACAATGCCAAAGTATATATTTCAAATTAGATTATGAGAACAACAGCACATAACAGTACAGAATTCAAACGTAGGAAGATTGTTTACCCGTCTAATATTAATACACTCCTCTTCATCCCACAAGTCCAGGATCTTTAAAAAGCTATCAAAATCATCCATCCTGTGGCCTTGTCAACGCATTAATAACAACCTAATCCTGCTGATAAGACTTTCATTTCATGAAGCAATCATAGAACAAGCTGGTTTTGATTCTGCAGACAATTGGAAACACTTGTCTTTTCATTGACCTAACAAGGAATTGTCTGCACCTTGAATGAGTGGTGCAAAATCTATACAGGACATGTGATGTTTTTACCTTACCAACTTTTAATCCTTTAGACTGCAAGTTTGAGTGACATTTTGGCTGACATTTGAATCAAACTTGCTCTGACTGGTCATAGACAAGACTAAATATACATGTAGTAGCGTGGTGGCAAAGCCCATTTGAATGAATCCCCCTTTAGCAGTTGAACAGACATCATTGTACAGATCTAGCTATGATCAACTTGTTGACGAGTTCATCATTCATCAAACATATCCAAAGAAGACTAACCGGTCCAGCCAGTGCAGCATTCTGGAAGGCTCTGCTCAGTCGAGGGTCTTCCCATGTGGTGTTTTTGGTGTCTAACAAGTAAAATAAGTGTAAAACATTAATTAAGCTATATCTATGAAAAGGGAGGCACAATTATGGGTCGACAGATGTGCAACTGAAAATTTGAGGTGGGCAATGATCTGATTGTGTTTAACTAAAGTACAAACTTCATTATGGAATGTACCAACACAGATGAGCTTTCATGCTGAGACACAATTATGTCTACAACCTTCTTAATCATACAATTAAATCATGCAAGTTCTGTAAATATGTTTACATAATTTTTTTCACGGGACAAGCTTTAATAAATGCTGATTATTAGCTAGTTGGGAAACAAAACATAAACCTTGTTCATAAGGGGCCTCTTGACATACATATGAGGTATAGACTCATGATATATATGATATATTATGATTATAGCTTAACTTACTGTGATCAATGAAGAAGGTTCTCCCGTCAGTGTGTACTCTCTCCTCCCAACCAGACTGGAAAACAACATTTATTATAGAGTGACATTCAATAGAAGTTCAAGTAATTCCTGCACTAAGGAAACATTGGCTGCAAAAATACACCATAAAGTCAGTCAGTTCAGTGTCTAATTAGTGAAGGATTGGATATAACTGACCAGCCCTTCATCGGGAGGGCCAGTGTGTACAGCATACAACACAGTAAAATAAAGAATACTGGTTGGGACTGTGCATTAGTATCATCTACTTCATCTACTGTATGTTGGCATGATCCACTGTATGTGTCAAAGACAAAGCTTAAAATGTGATGCATCCTTTTGGATATGTTCTACTAGGTACAAACAAGTTACCCACCAGTGTTTTCAATCTTTTGACAAAAAGTAAAACTATATGTATCACATCAATTCAAACAGTAATCCAACAGCACTGTGTTGATTTGAACATGAGTTGTTTTAGGAATGATTAGAAAGTCTCATAGTGGACTGACCGGGAGTGTACCCAGGTGGGAGAGGTCGGGGTTGGATCCTGCACGTTGTCGGACTTGTGGCGTGTCCAGAGTGCCGGCTGCCGGCGAGGTCACCGTCGCTGCACGAGGCATCATGGAGCGATGAGGCTGGGGCGACGCAGCAGCCGCTTGTCTGGGGTCATGCTACAACAGAACGTAAACAGATATTTGGTGTTTTCATCCAGCCTGTAAATAGGTGTGGCAAGTTCTAAACATGAATAGTGCATTATGGATGTACCCTCACATATCCTACGTTTGCCATATGCATATAAAAGTAAGAAACAGAATTCTAGTGAATTGTAGATACCTTTGCTTGAATGGAAGCCAGGGTGGATTCACCAATTTATCATCCACATTCCATGAGACAATTCCAAAACAGAGTTGAAAACTGATGAATTATTGAGGATTACATTATTTTTAGGATACCAGTGCTTACATGACACCACAAGGAGCCAAAGTGGGATTCAGAAATGTCTGTAGCCAATTTGAGTGTGGATTTAAATATCTCTTTACCCTACACCAGGGTACTAAGAGTGTTTAGCATCCTGATGTGGCTGAAGTGTTGTCTCTAGTCCTCAAATAGAGCAGATAAGGCAGGGAGCCTATTTACATTCTTATTTGGGAAGTAAACAAATTTAATCCACCTCTATAAATAAATCTTGAGTGGAATGCATGTATGACATTGTGCTTGAAGGGGTCTCAACGTCATAGAAACTACAATTCACACAGGTCATTCTTGAGTGTCCACAACATTTCTACAGTTTCTATTTCAGAACAATGGATCTTACTGCTTTAAGACAAGATATATCTTTTTATCAAGGAAAGCCAGCTTGCAGCTTTGCTGGACATTGGAATGTAAGGAACAGCTCTAAAACATTTTCCACCCTCAGATATCAGTGAGACATCCTCTCACCAGCTAAATGACAAGATCACATACCCATGAAGTTGTTCTGGTGTTGTGGTCGATGTAGAAGGGACGTCCCCCCTCCGTGTACCTCATCTCCCAGCCGGGGGGGAGGGCCTCTCTCTCCGCATCCAGGTTGGACTGGCCATGGGGCTGGGACTGAAACAGACAAACAGAAGAACTTCATCAACACTACATCTCTTATACCTAAAGGAAATAATTGCTGATCTACAAAGTACATCTGGAAAAAGAAGATGATGCTTAAAATAATTAGGATTGTTTTCCAGCAAACTATGGACAGTAAAATCATGCACTAGAGTAGATTAGGCACTTTCATTCGTTACTTAATGCATTCAGGACTGTTAGTAGTGAACAAAACATGAGATACAGGTATAACATTAAATGATATTTTCAGTTACAGTTAATAGAATGGTTGATTAAACAGGATGACACTATACTATATTAGTTAGTTAGTACACACATGTATGTTTATCTATTCTTTGTCCATATAGCATTGTTTATACAGATGAAAAGTACCCAGTAGCATTAGCATGACCCAACATTTTCTCACTTCAGCACAATCAAATCATTCATGGATATTGAAAATTGCTTCAGGGGAAGACTTTTTATTCCTCTCCCAAAATTACAGGATTAAAACATGCAACTTCAAGCTGCTGCTGTCAATCATGTTGATATCTTAGCAGCTGCTGCTGTTATTGTGTCTCATTAGTGACTCCTGATTAAAATTCTTGCTCAAAACATCATTGATTATTTTAATGCCTATTATTACCTTCAGTATGTCATCATTTCTTTGGGGCTAGACTATTCTTAGGAGTAAACCAGAACTAGTGTAGCATGGATACCAGGCTAACACTACCCTACTGCTAAAGAACATAATCACAGGCATGGACCATATAGAGTAGCAAGTTATCAACAACACACACTAACACAATTATTCTGTGGCTTGTCCTTGGGCACCATGAAAATCAGACAGAAAGACAGAATTTTCACGGGTTATTTAAGGATTTAAATCCAATCTGATACAGATTGAGGCCTGACATCAGATGGCAGTTTGAATAGGTATTTCTTTTCTGATTTATATAAGTCGTGTAAATAACTTACAACCTTCTTTATGGTCCATCCCTTAGTCTAGCCTGACACTAGAGGCAAGAAAGGAAAAGGAGACCACACTTACGTCTGACCTCATACTCATTCGATGGATCTACCAAGAAAAGGGGTTGGAAAAGAAAAACAAAACAAAGAAATTAAAATCTGGAGATAAGAAGGGCATCACATAACTGCAAGAACTGCAGTAAGAAATAATTGTTTTATTGCATGTTTTTGATGCTATTCAAGTTTTTCATCAGGCTCCATTCAATCCAAGTTTCACCTACTGGTTAAGCATGTCTACATATTACTAGTATTAGTATAAATACTGTGGTGTCTGTTTTATGTCATGTAATTGGAAGTAACTAGCAGATAGAATGACTTTCATGGTATTCCCTACACAAAACTTTATTAAGTACATGTACTATGAAATATGAACCTAATGGAAGCCTTGTTGGTATTGACAGTACATGTACATTTTGTACTATAATATGGCCCTTAGTACAAAATGTGTATTGACTTTCTTCATCCGAAAGACAGCTAAGCAGATATTAGAGTAAAAGAAAGATTATGTACATTACGGCTACAAGGTGGGGTTGTACTGAAAAGTATAAAGGCCTAACTATCCTGGAAGTTAGGAATCCTAACCACAGGATGGGCTGCGAATACCTTTAATTTTTCATAAAACAAGTGGTATTTACTATATATATAATTTAGGAAAATGTCTGGTGCTTAGTGTTCTAATTGCTATCAGCTGACTTCAGCAACATGTAAACTACAATACCAGGTAAATGATTGCACCTTTCCAGTGTGGGTAATATGTCAAAGTTTAAGACCACTGGAAATTCTTCATGTATTGCCTTCAATTTGTCATGATGTATCACACTGCACATGTGCACTTCACACCTTGAACTAGCTTATTCTCCACTTTTCCAAGCCTATTTGCAGACTTAAAACAATCCTCAGTCCAATGTCTCTTAGTTATATCTTATCTCAAAGGAAGAAACAAAAAGTGATATCTCTACATAATAACAGCCACAAAGGAAAATCCAAACTAATTCCACCGATGAATCTTGTGAAGACTAGCCCAAAAACATTTCACCTGCAACAATGGGCATTACACCTGCAACAATGCTTACACTTTGGATTGCTGGAAGGAAAAGTGTCATTTTTTAAAAATTTACCTGCAGTTGGAAGTCCAGCCAACATGGGAGTTATAAAAGTTTTACCCATAAGAGATGAGTTGTATCAATTGGTAATTCACACCATGCCATGCTAGAGCACTAAAGTAGGGAGGAGGTCCTACCACTGGTAGGATGTGAGACAAGCTTAGAGAATGCTTTTTGCTGCACAGCTTTTCAAGAAGGGCAAACCAAAAAAACACGCCTTCAGGAAATTCATTCCTTCTACTGAGGGAAGTCAACATACCTTTGGTGGGGGCGGGCCTTGTCGAGGTTGGGACGCAATCTAAAATCATAACATTCAGTCACTTTTACTGATACAAACATAGCAAAGTCCTAGAACAGTCATTTTTACAGATGTGAGGACAATGCTTTCTTTGGTGATAGTGCTTTTCACTGTGTTGATTCACTTTATCTGAATTGGAGGCATGTGGACAAAGCAATGAGGTCTTTTAATTTTGTCGTTTCCAACCTGCTATATAGGAGGAATCTTTGACCTGTAACCAAGCTTTTCAGTTTAAGGTATTTCGGCAGATATCCCAGCTGTATATTACTCAATGTACAGTTAATTGCATGTACAGAGTCTGTGCATCAATATCAGTGAATGCACGGCTTAAAGCTCTTCATTAAAATACTATATCAGCAGTGGAAATTATGTAAAAACGATTTTCTTCAGTATGACAAATGAATCAAGTTACAAATACTGAAGTTGACAAAAGACAGTGTGATATCATTTTATGAAATTTTCCATCAGTCGGTGCCTTACTGACATTTTGAATGTTGAACATTGAAAGGGAACATGCCAACTACTGTGCCACGGAACTTTATCTATCAGACAGCAAAGGGTGTCTCAAGATGCTGAAGCAATGGGACACCGTCCTGCTCCCAAACTACCAAACACCATGCACCATCTAAGCACCTACAAGCCTGTTCTGAGCACTACTGTAGCCAGTGCTGCTGAGGACGGTGCAGTTTAGGATGTCGGCAAAACGTACTGCACCTGCGAAACTCGAAATGTATTGTGCATAGTACTTCAGCAGAACGTCTCGTTTAAGGTAGTGTTCGGGTATCTAAGGATGATATCCCATCTATAGTTTTCTAATGTTGTATCGGAAAAGATATCTGCAATGGGCAAAATTCTGATGCAACATTGACCAAACATCCAACGAAAACCGGGTGAAAAATCCGGGTTTCGCACTGGCGCAGTAAGTTCTGCCGACGTGCTGGTTTAGGTTGAAGTGAAATGTAATGGATGTGCAGCTTTACACTTAACTAGCTACATGTAGTACTAGCTGTGTATTATTCATGGCTACATGATCATCGTCCTGACCAGGATTCAAACTGCCACGTTCTAAATCCATCATCATATTTAGCTTTCTTTGCCAGACTACCAGGTCGGTCGAGAGACTAGGTAGGTAGATAGGTAGGCCAGACTACATGAATAAACTGTTTCCCTTCAATTTGAGCTAAGAATAGGGACCGATATTGGTCGATTTCGCGCGCTGCTGCGCGCGCGCGCACGGAGCCACGCCGGAGCGGCGCAGCGCGCGGACGCGCATAGTGCCCCCCACAAGCGGCGGAGCGCGCACTTTGCTTGGTAGGCAGGGGAGCGTGTTGGTACGCGAACAGTGCCAAATCGGCCCTTTGCTGTGCGTGCGCGCATAGTGCCCCGTAGTAGCGGCGGTGCGCGCACTTTGCCTGATTGACCAGGCGACCGGACTGTTGCGCGAACAGTGCCAAATCGGCCCTTTGCTGAGCGCGCGCAATTTCTGCCACTTACGGTCGGCGTTGTGCGCACGTATTGTCTGGCGTACTCGTGCGCGAACAGTGCCAAAACTGACCATTGCTGCGCCTGCGCGATTTTAGCCACTTACGGTCGGCCTTTTGCGCACGCTTTGTCTGTTGTCTGGCGTACATGTATGCACCTTACAACGTATTCCATTTATATTTTCTATGGTTGAATATTAAAGAAATTGGCTATCAGCCTTCCAAACATTACAAAGAAATCCTTCGCGCGGCGTGCTTACGCCGTATTTACGGCGTGAGATACAGAACACGGGAGTGTACGATTTGATCAAGGAGGTTAAAAATCAATTTAGGTATGCTGCTCGGGGTCAACCAAGAAGGTTTTTAAGAATTAATTCTATTTTTTTTAAATCCCCGTCGGTCAACAATTTTGGCAACGGATGCCGATGAACCGGTCTGGTAGCCGTTGGATTTGATTGACATGAGCGGCTCCTTTGACAAGCATTACACACAAAAAAAGCCGGCGTGGCGTGGTGTGACGTTAACTTTGTTTACTCTTTTCTTACCGCCATGTTTATAGCACTGCCTGTTCTGTGTTTGGCAGCTTGGATTTGCCATTAATTTTCCTAGGATATGCATGCACAATATTCGTGGAACCGGTATCTTTTACGGAAAAGCGTCCGGAAAGTTTTATCAATTTTTTTAGCCCACCTAAAAATGTGAGTTACGATCGGACAAAAAGTATAAGCTCCACCCAAATCAAACCAAGGAGGACCTCATTGATCAAACTAACCCCGGATATAAAGGTTTTCGTTTCGAAGTCTCAGGTCCAATCGGATTTGATTTTTTTTAGGTTCGAGAACAAAATCCTTCATCGGCTCATTCACATCAACCTCCTTGTTTATATTCAACACAATAAAGGGGATGTTGCATTTGCATCATGGCGACAATGCCCCCGCGTGTTTGACCGTGCATAACAATAATGAATAAATTACGGGTTTTCTAATAGTGTTGCACTTTAGTAGACCATCTAGGTAGACCATAACAACAACAGACATCTGTGGTTAGAATTTAGAAGACTTGTGCAATTTTATACACGATCTTACTCGTGCGATTTTATACACGATCTTATTGGTTCACATGATCATTTTTTTCAACCGAAATTCGAAAAAAAATAAAAATCGTGTAGTTCTTCTTTGCTCAGCAAACACTTGCAAGCAGGCAAGTCAGGCTGTCATTCTCAAATATGTTAACAGTGTCAAGACTGCAATACACATCTGTGTCTGGCACTGTCTGACCCGATCTAACTCGTCGACCCCACGGTTCATTGTTAACGTTTCTAACTTACCCAAGAGTTGAATAAGATAGCATTTAAAGAGAACTAATTTTTGTGCAAAAATTCCAGCAAGTGTTATTCGAAGTTTCCAATGTTTAAATATGGTTCTCTTTCATAAATCTCTTTGAATGTTTTGTATGTCCTTAGTTTGTTGCCTTGGTTTTCTCTTCGTCCTTTGGTTTGTAATTCTGAGTTGAACTTTTGTATGAAGATATCTTTCAATCTTTGTTTTAGTTCATTTAGATGACGAGGCGAGTTCAAGTGACCACTTATGTATAGGTAGGCAAAGCCGGACTCCTCTAACATTTTCCTTACATTAGATAACCAGCAGCAGGGTGTTTTACAGCGATCTAGTTCTTGTTGTACCATATAGGCTTCATGTTGAAGACTACTTGTGTGTACATGTACTTCGTAAACTAATCTCAGATAGTAACGGTACATTCTGCATTGAGCTTCTATCAGCAAAGGAAAACGTCCCAGTTCCGCTCTACACGCGAAGTTATAAATTACTGGCGTTCCTCCGAACCCCTAGAACGTATTTACAGAATTTCAAATGTACAGCTTCTATTAAAGATTTATTTTGTCATTCATATTGTTACTGTACCAGACTACAGATCCATACAATAATATCGGTACAATACATGTGTCAAACAGTTTACAATGAAAAGATACAGAAGTTTCTCCGAGAGTATTGAGGACATTTGTAACGCTTGTATATTCCATTCTGTTTTTACAAGTACGCAGATATCGATCGTCAAAGGGAAGCTACTAGTATTTCTATCGTTTGGTCTTGTCAAGGAGTTCTCGTTAAAACCTCCTTGGTCTCACCAGGATTATAAAATAGTTTTAGCCAAGTTCTGTTTGTTCTGGTTTATGTTCGTTTGACCGTAATTTACTTTTTGCTAACACATGATGCTTTTTTTGTTACTATTAATTGTTAACTCGTTCTAACGTTTGAATAACCCAAGTATATGTTAAAAATTCAACAAAGTTTCAATCCCCAAGTTCATGAACGAACGATTGTTATTTTTGTAATACTCTTCAGTAAACGTCTATAGAAAGAAAGGTAAGTCATCGTCATTGGACTGCACCAGACAACGGATGAAATCTACTTGGGACCTGTGGTAGGTTTGTAATCTATAGAAAAGGTAAACTGCGGTTTCTGTATGAAACTAAAAGATGTTTTCAATGACCAAGCAAATCTAAAACCTTGAAATGACGAACCTTTTTGAATTTTGACAGTACATTAGTATGGAACGAACATACTAGTACTTAAGAGTAAGAGTTAAGAGTAAGACTTATACCGGCATTCTATGATCATTTTGCAGGCCCGTTTCTGGACGCGCTCTAGGGCGGCAGACTGGTGCTGGGTAAGCGCTGCACTCCAGCAAGGGGCAGCATATTCGAGTATCGGTCTGATATATCCACAGTAAATAGTGATGAGTTTTTGACCAAATATGTCAATATCAAGACTATGTTAGTGGGATCAAGATGGTATGTTAGTAGGAACAAGGGGGTATGTGAGAACAAGGCTGTATGGATACCATATATAACGTAACGATAAAAAACTTTTATGATAAAAACTCTTGAAGAACATGTCGGCAATCAGTATTCTTCCTCGTGCAGTGTTATACGCACCTGTATGTACAAAAGAAAACATACGAAAAGTTAATAATCTGTCAAAAGTATATCTTATTCTATTTAAAATGGGGGATTTTGGAACCTTGACTGAGTGCTGTCGTCGTATCCATGGCGTAAAATAAAACACCCTTTGTTTCCTCAGCGTTGTTATCGTTTCCACTTGAAGGCATAAAAACGTTACATCTATATTCCAGGTGTAGACATAGCTAGCACGTTTCAAAGTTTCAACGCGAAGACTGATAAAAGAAAGTTCGATCGGTTCAAACCCATTTAAATTGTCGTAGAAAATGATAGTTTCCTGTAAATTTTTCCGCATCTGAAAGTGGCTGCAACGTTAGAAAAAAATGTGTCGGATGGTTTGTACAAACCCTTCACTAGTCCTCGGATATCCGGATAGAAACTGTAGACAAAAGATTTCTTTTGGAGATCAACTTCCCTGTCAACAAGTTGAGAGGAGACAACATTCGCCTTGTTGACAGGGAAGCCCTGGTCAAACACTACGCAAAGTATGCAAGGGAGTATGGGATGTAAAGTAGAGGCCCATTGTAGGCATGGCAAGTTACTGAAAATGGATTACTCCGTAGTCGTATATCCTATACCTGAAAACAACCTGCTCTTGCCAAATAATTGTTTACGCCAAATATGCAGCTGATTATTTGTTTCCAAGGAAGTCAGACTAGGATTTCCATGAGTCTGTGACTACAGATACAAGCGAACTTTTCTTTTAAAACCAGTGTTTATCCCCCCCAGTAAAAAGCCAGTAGATCCAGTGGATTTTTGTTACGTTACAACGTTAGGTTTTGATCGATTTCAAATAAAACACTGTTAAGTTAAGTCTGAATCTTGTTAGTTTGATAATTTTGATTACTTACCATATGTTAGAAATAATCCAAAGAACATGAACATGTTAGTGAAAACCTGCTAGCTTGATGTTTCAGTCCTGGTTTGATTTGTAATAAACAGTTAAAAGTTGCGATTCACTGTTAGTATCAATAACTGTTGGGAAAAATTTAATAAGTAAATGAACGTGTTAGTTAAAAGGAAATCGATATAAAAGTACAACAATTCCACACAACAAAACGCCCGAAAATCGAACGTCATAAAATGTAACGTAACAAATTGAACACAATAGTTCCACTAGGGTCCAGATTGGCGTATCTCCTGACTTTCGGGGGAAATTGTATCTGAAAAAGAAGAAAAGAACTAAAAATTATTGCATTGAATATGTTGTCTGCTCTCATCTCGGTCAGAACGCGGTGCAAATTTAACATGTTCGGATGTTTGACGAGTGGTTTGACATGTCTTGGAACGTTAGATAATTAATACATGTAAAAACGTTAGATAATTAACGGGGGCTAAACGTCTTCGGCCCGGGGCCGACATTCCAATCAACAGTTCGATCCTCCTCAAGTTGAAATGACCCTAAACCTAAAAAAAGGAGAAATGATCTAACCGGGTTCTTGGTTTCATTCATTACTGGTCAAAAACCGTACTGGCCGACGGCTCTATTTGTCGACATTTCGTAAATGGTCGGGTACACACTTCAAATATTGCGAACTGAAAACAAGAAGCCATAGGCGACAATTCTCCGTGAAATTTTATAATTTGCAGATTGGGAGGTGGTATTGGCACTGGCATGCCTGCAGACGACGTATAAAATTACATGCCGATTGAACAAAGGGGACCGTGGGTTTTAGCTGCGAACACGGAAAAACGGGTACCGCTCAAGTCAACTGCTTAACGAAACAACATGATCACAACAGCAACGTTGCACACGGAAAACACCGCCCTACATAACCGCTACGGTAAAAACAAAGACACGTGCATCAACACGGACATAACGGCACACCACATGCCAAAATTCATAGAAATACAACGTACACAAACATGACTTTTACGTGCGAACACATTTCACAATTCCGCCCCATCCATAAACCATTACGGTCCGCATCTGGTCGGCATTAAAAACCGCACCGCACATCTGCATTAAGGATGCTCCCCCCGCGCTATTCAAAACAACGGGTTTTTCGCGGCCGGTCCCATGTGCCCCTAAATGTAGGGGTGCTTTTCGAATATTATCTTGACCGCGAAAACACCTACGGTAAATATTGATATACGTGCATCACCACTGGCATGCCTGCAGACGACGTATAAAATTAAATGCCGATTGAACAAGGGGAACCGTGAGTTTTAGCTGCGAACACGAAAAACCGGCTGACCCGAATACTCCTGCAGGAGGTATGCCTCCTTCACGGAGTAATAAGTTATAAAATAGTGGCACAGTTTTTCGGCATAAAAGTTTTCTGTTTTAAGTTGGAAGGAAATAGATCTTCATGTATCAAAGGTTTGGCAATTTTTCCACCACTAAACCAAATAGTTGTAAATAAGACGATGATGTGTAGAGAAATCTGTTTTGTGCACATATGTAGTGCATACGAGAGTACGTATAAAAACGTATGTATATGTAACGTTATATGTATGAAGAGTGCGTGTTTGTTTGCTTGGTAACAAGCATGACTTTTGACATCAATTGTCGGTATGTTAATTATGACGTCACCTAAGATAATTAGCCCAGCATGACCTTTGACCTCAATTGTCGGTATGTTAATTAGTGACGTCACGATAATTAGCCCGCTTGGCTCCAAGTTTGGCCGTACGCGTGTGACAGCAGCTCCGGTATGGCTCCACAAAGACAGGCTACAAGGTAACTGATTACGCTTATGTCTCATAGTTTGATAATTCGATCTACTCGTTATTATGAGCATACAGTGTGCTTGAGGCTTGGGAATGGTGTACATGTACGTACAAATTCATTATTGTATCTAAATTGATCAGTTTAC
Source organism: Branchiostoma floridae x Branchiostoma japonicum (assembly GCA_013266295.2). Taxonomy (NCBI): domain Eukaryota; kingdom Metazoa; phylum Chordata; class Leptocardii; order Amphioxiformes; family Branchiostomatidae; genus Branchiostoma; species Branchiostoma floridae x Branchiostoma japonicum. Next base: position 16,560,177 of record CM023823.1, on the reverse strand, counting down.
ATAAAGCGTCCATGCGCTCGATACCACTGTGAGCCATGTACACAAATTATAACCTCTACTCTGTTTCCTCTTCTAGTATACTATGCTTAAGCTTTCTGCCTTTAAAAGTTTTATGACCTTGCTAAAATATTTGAAGCTCCTTTCTAAAAGAATTGATTATAATAAAAAGGCTACGTTGTTGGTAGAATTTATCGCACGCCAGGAATCACGAAATTATACGCTGCATGATACAGGAACTCTTTACCATTTTCCGCCTTCAGTTACTTGCAAATGAGTAATATTTTACCCCCGAGCTTGTCATCTTTCACGTTTCTCTACTATTCTACGATCTCAAAATGTTCAGTTATTTATTAGACTTGGAATATGACAAGTTTATTCGCATGGTGGCGGCCATAATGATTAACTATTTTCCTGTGCGCACGCCGCCTTCTAACTGGCAGAAATTACGCGCGCGCAGCAATGGTCAGTTTTGGCACTGTTCGCGCACGAGTACGCCAGACAATACGTGCGCACAACGCCGACCGTAAGTGGCAGAAATTGCGCACGCTCAGCAAAGGGCCGGTTTGGCACTGTTCGCGCAACAGTCCGGTCGCCTGGTCAATCAGGCAAAGTGCGCGCACCGCCGCTACTACGGGGCACTATGCGCGCACGCACAGCAAAGGGCCGATTTGGCACTGTTCGCGTACCAACACGCTCCCCTGCCTACCAAGCAAAGTGCGCGCTCCGCCGCTTGTGGGGGGCACTATGCGCGTCCGCGCGCTGCGCCGCTCCGGCGTGGCTCCGTGCGCGCGTGCGCAGCGGCGCGCGAAATCGACCAATATCGGGACCCCCGTTCCTACCGTTCAACAAAAATAATGTAATCAAACAAATAAATACTACAGAAACTGACAGTGACTGGTATGAACATTTCTTTACACTGACATATCATGAATCATTGACACAATATAGTTAAAAGTGCTTAGTAACACTTCCTAATATTATTCTAAGTGTATTCAGTGTATTCAGCAAAAACCTCATGCTGAGATCATATAGAAATGGAGGCTTTTGAAGCAGGTGGTGATGTCAGCAACCTGTTCTGACTGGCAATAGTCACGGCTACTTCTGATGCTTTGATACAAATCTTGGAAGACTCAGAAAGCAATCACTACAAAAAATAATTTCTAGTTCATCTTTCACAACACTGCAAAATGTCTCCAACAGAGAGGATGAATAGTCCCCAACTTGTGCTTGAAGCCTGGTTATTGAAAGAAAAGTGTCTCTGCGTACCTGTGCAGGTAGCTCCACCAGCGCTGCTGCTGTAGCGGCTGCACCTGCCCCGCCAGGTGTGGACATGTCCTCGCTGATCTGTCGTCTCTGGCGGAAGATCTGCGCTGCCTGTCGGTTGTTGCTTTCCTGTGCAGTTGAGGCTGCGGAGGCTGCGGCGGCTGCAGCCTGCGGAGTCAGCCCACCTGCTGGTGCTTGGCTACTGATCACAGAAACAAAAGACAGTTAAAAAAACAGCTAGTGGCTCGAAATGTCAAGTTTTCCATTTGCAACAGTCAGCATGAGAAATTTTTTCGAAACTTTTCCCTAATTAAATTTTTCAAAGTTAAATTACAGTGTTTTTTTTCTATCCAAATGCATAAAGAGCTTTTGTTACAACTTGAACCAATTATTTTTTACATAATTAACACCATATTGTTTTGCATTTGCACCAAGTATGATGTCATTCTTTCCTTACATTGACGGGCGATGCCAGGTTGTTTGTCTGGTGTTATGGTCCATGTAGTACGTCCGGCCGTTTGCGTCCTGTCTCTCCTCCCAGCCTGGAGGCATGGCAGGTTGGGGTGGAGAGGATGCTTGCACCTGGGGTTGTCTGGGTTCTGTCTCCATGTCCACAATCTCCCAACCAGGCTACAGTCAGGACACAAGTCAGCATAAGTCTCATGTGTGTTTGGAGCCAGTATACATGTGCACGAGTTATCTTTGCAATTCAATTTCAAGTTACAAATTGTGCAAAAACTTGAAATAAGTGCTCTAAGGAGAATGATTGTCTATGAATAATTTTATCAGGTTGGTAAGTGCATGTACAGCAAAGTTCTTTATTCATGTTTCAGTGACCATCTGACCATCAGCGAGAGATACTGAGTAAAGAATACTAAGTATTGCGCGAGGAAGGTGACCAATGGTCACCTAAACGCAGGGCTCGAAATACTTTTTTCAGCCAGGTGGCGCATGTTGCCACCTGAGTCAAAAGCCAGGTGGCGCCATCAGCATTCAAGTGGCAACACTTCCAAGTTATCATTTTCTTCAAATCTGCTACTTATATCTATTACGTTTTCTTCTAGTTATTAAATAACTACTTAAGTTTTATGTTATAAAATAAAGTAATGTAAAGAACACAAAAGCTCTCAAACAACAACGTTTTAATAAAGAATCAATGCCACATTTACATGTTTTCAATGTCTTGAAATGTTAACTACAGCATCTGTATACTTGGGCTTTGTATGCCTAACTTAAAAAAAAGGATATGAAAACAAGTTATGACTGTTGGTTATTTTTTTGGACCTGGCAGCTTAACTGGGGCAGGGGGGGGTATTAAGCTGAGGGGGGTATATTAGAACAGATTGTAGTATTTTGAGCTCTCAATCACTGTGTCTGTGTATCAAAATCACAAGAATATATATACAGTCAAACCTGTACTAGCGGTCACCTTTGTATAGAGGTCACCTGGCCATTGCGGTCACATTTTGTCGGTCCCTTGAATTTTTCCCATTTACCTAAGCATTAAGGATTGTGCTATAGCGGTCACCTGTCCAACGCAGCCAGCGGTCACCCCATTCCGGTCCCGCCGGCATATCAACACTGCTGATTGCGGTCGCGGCCGACCGCTGTGGGCTGGCCGTAAGGGCTGGCCGTAACCCGCTCAGCACCACGGCCGTAACGCCACCCTTCCGGACGTTATATTGAACCTTGTGGTAATTTTCACCGCTGCATTATTAAAATGTGAATTGAGTTTAGAATCCATATGTATTTGAAATAAAGAAACCTTCATTTTGACACGAAGTGTCTACGATCACCTTTTGCGTTTCCGACTTTTCCCAAAACGCCTGGCCGTGCGTGGCGCTTTTATGCATTCGGTGGAATCGGCGAAGATTACAGCAATTTTCTCTACAAAAAAACCAAAAAATATCCATATTTGGTTTTACAATTCCTTAAAACGCATAAATATGTGCCCAATTTCCGTTTTTTGTGGGGATAATTCAAGAAATTTGGGCTGAGAAAATGAGTTTTCGTCTTGTCAAAATGGCGCTGGCATAGTGGAAAGAAAGGTCAATTGGGGTCATCGGAAGACTCCACTGTTACGGAGGTAAATATATTAAAATGATGTAAATTTTCTTTTATTTTATAGCATCAAAAAGCGTAAATACGCTATTAAAACCGTCATAATACATTACTATTAACGTTTAAGATGTAAATCTAAGACTACAATGGGTTTTTCATAAAAGATATAAGCCTAAAAGGAGCAAATTTTCTGCTGACTACCACATTGGCATAATGGCAGAGACAGACAACCGACGCGGGAAAACCCAAGCCGCTGTAAACAAAGGAAAGTTTTCGCTACATTTTCATGTTCAAAAACGACCATAAACGAACAATCAGTGACATCTGAAGAGCAATTATTTTGTTTTTAACTAAATGAACGACATCTAGATACAAAAGAATCTGTTTGCATGATTGGATTTTGTATATTTTAGTGGGAATGGTTTTATACCAACCATGAACGTCCTTGATACCAACTGAGCTCGCCGACTCGCAGTGATTGGCGGATAGTTAATTGAATTTTCCGCGGCAGCGAGTACACGCGATCCAGGCGCAACATCACAGGGCTGCCGCCGTGGGAATGCCACGCCTCTACATGGCGGCACACTTATGCGGGTGGTTTTACGTGCGCCATGTTCTTCGTTTGCGCAAGGATAATGTTACATGTAGCAGCTGGGGAAGAGCGGTGTCGCAGCAGTGACGTCCCTACCGTAAATTATAGGTGGCGCGCTGCGCCACCTGAGTTTAGGAATAAGTCGCGCCAAGCAAAATCAGGTGGCGCCGCGCCAGTGCGCCACCGGGTATTTCGAGCTCTGGAAAATGAGTTTTCGTCTTGTCAAAATGGCGCTGGCATAGTGGAAAGAAAGGTCAATTGGGGTCATCGGAAGACTCCACTGTTACGGAGGTAAATATATTAAAATGATGTAAATTTTCTTTTATTTTATAGCATCAAAAAGCGTAAATACGCTATTAAAACCGTCATAATACATTACTATTAACGTTTAAGATGTAAATCTAAGACTACAATGGGTTTTTTCATAAAAGATATAAGCCTAAAAGGAGCAAATTTTCTGCTGACTACCACATTGGCATAATGGCAGAGACAGACAACCGACGCGGGAAAACCCAAGCCGCTGTAAACAAAGGAAAGTTTTCGCTACATTTTCATGTTCAAAAACGACCATAAACGAACAATCAGTGACATCTGAAGAGCAATTATTTTGTTTTTAACTAAATGAACGACATCTAGATACAAAAGAATCTGTTTGCATGATTGGATTTTGTATATTTTAGTGGGAATGGTTTTATACCAACCATGAACGTCCTTGATACCAACTGAGCTCGCCGACTCGCAGTGATTGGCGGATAGTTAATTGAATTTTCCGCGGCAGCGAGTACACGCGATCCAGGCGCAACATCACAGGGCTGCCGCCGTGGGAATGCCACGCCTCTACATGGCGGCACACTTATGCGGGTGGTTTTACGTGCGCCATGTTCTTCGTTTGCGCAAGGATAATGTTACATGTAGCAGCTGGGGAAGAGCGGTGTCGCAGCAGTGACGTCCCTACCGTAAATTATAGGTGGCGCGCTGCGCCACCTGAGTTTAGGAATAAGTCGCGCCAAGCAAAATCAGGTGGCGCCGCGCCAGTGCGCCACCGGGTATTTCGAGCTCTGTAAACGTCAGCTTGTAAAATTCTTGGTTGTGAATAAAGAATTTCATTACACAGAATGATTATTTGTTTGAACATTTATAGACATTTGTACCTCATCCCTGTCCTCTTGCTGTTCTGTGTTGGGCTGCTGCTGTCCCTCTGCCCATCCTACCTGTGGAACATACGCCAACTTCAGCCGCAGATGGCCACTCACTCGGGACTTTGTACTGAGAAAGATAGACACAACATGGCTGTAATAACAGATTCAACGCTTTCATAATAACATTCTTCATTCCTCTTCCCCAAAAATTAGTATCTACAATGAGAAAAGAGAAATCACACATTTATCACACATACAGGTCACTTCATTGATTCTCCACCTAGCTAGCTAGTCACCCAAAGCTAAAGTGCCCACAAAAGACCTGGAAAGTGTGCTTCCACCAGCATTTTATAACACACATCAGTTTCTCTATCAATATCATTAAAGAAGGTTGCTAAATTTAAAGACAAGGAGGTACATGTGGTTCATGGTTATTTCCTGCATAAAAGACCACTAATTCAACAAATTTTAGAACAAGTTTTTCTTGCCTTGTTTGATATCGCAATAAGAGAATACCCGTAGCTGTAAATAAAAACTTTAACTTTCTTTTAAAGATCACCTTTCTTCAAAACTTAACTTAGTCGAATAATGTTGTCAGAACATGATAGAGAAGTTGATCTGTGGGTCCAAATCAAAACTTAACTCACTTGTTCTTCCCTCTATATATTGGGATGGGGTAAAAATCAGGATGAGGAAAAAAAGAGGTAAGATTTTAGAATGGCACAAATGTAATCATTTTTCAATCATCTTTCCCTGAGTCTGTAAAAAAACTTCAGGTGACTCTGTAGGTGTCATTTATTGTATAATAACAGATAAAATTTGCAAGTGAAGTAATCACAGGTCCTGAAAAAGGACAATAGAGTTTAGGCCACAGCAAGTAAATTTTATGGATGACATCCTCCACAGACTCCAAATCTAATGCGAGAGGGCGAAAAAAAAACAAGGCGGGCCAAAAAAAACAAGATTCCTACATTTTCAAATTTTGACGTCATAAACCTTGTCAAACAAGAATTGAGGGGACAAAACATGATATCACAACCAACAGGTCTTTTATTCCTGTATTCAACAGGCCCATGTAGATGTGTATACATTTCCAAACTAGAAAAATTGGAGAAAAGAGCTTGTCGTACCATCATGGGAGCTACTACATTGGACATTCATATGCAATGGAGCACCATAGACTGTCAACACTTGCCATCAAACGCAAGCAATTGTGCCTCAAGTTTGCTTCATCCCTGATGGTGTGTGAACCGATAGACATTTACTACATATTTGCCCATTTTCAGCATGTTGACCACCGTCAGAAGGCAAAAAAAATCTTGTTTTTTTTTCTGAAATCAGGCAAAAATCAATGCGCGCGCTGATGTCATCCATAAAAATTACTTGCTGTGGCCTTATGAACTTTACAAGAAAAGTTAAATTAGATTTTATACATACAATGGGCTATAACAGCATAAAGTCTGTCATCACTTTAGAGCAGCATACGGTATTACCCAAACACGTATCTGAAGGTAACTATGCACAGTTAACATACCTTCTTTGTCGGAGAAGATAATCCTTGTGGGAAAATGGTCTCTCTCTGTCAGGATGTTCTGTCTGTAAAGTTACACCAAAACACATCATCAGTCCTGGTATCACACACTGGGAGTGACAAGTACTGACATATACATGAATACTATAGAGGTATGTACACTTTATCTAGACTTCATATTCATGAAGAAATGATGTGCAAAGAAAGGAGGAAAGAAAAGGAAAAGAGGGGAAGGAAAGGGACTGTGGAACCCAGAATAGGAGATATAAAGATGCAAAATTGTTGGCTCAATCTGGTAATAGCATGCAAATCTTCAAAACCAAAATACGCCCCGAACATTGTTACTTACAGGGATGTGGTTATTGAGTGGCAGGTCCACCAGTCCGAGGAAATCATCTCTTGTCTGAAACATCACCAGCAAACGAATTTGAGCAATATACCAACAGGATGTGTATCAATACTTTGTTTACACTACTTTATTGACTTTATTCTTAAAAATCTTGGATCCTTGTCAGAAACCTATTTACAATTTGGTTTATGTTTTATAGTCTTCAACTAGTTGGAAAGAAATAAATCAATGTAAAGTGAATATACAGCACACAAGCAAAACTGGATTATACAACATTCTGCAGATCACTTACCACTCTGTTCTCGTCAAACACTTCAAACAGCAGTCGACACCTTGGATCAACCTGTACAATGATAAAGGAGTCACAATGTAAACTACACTCTAATACCAGTCATTTGGCACATAATGATCTTATTGTTTACTTGAAAATCTTCATATCTATCAAGTTGGCCTCAACCAAATTGTTGATTTCTGAAATGTTGTAAAAATGAAGAAGATAAATGAAACCTTGACAAGATAAAATAAATGAGCAATTTTTCCCCACAATTTTTGGTACAAATTTAGCACTACCGGTATTGATATCAAATACCTTACCAATATATAAACCTGATAGGAAACATACTGTATCTCCTCAGATACATACTAGGCAAACAATATCCGAAATGAAATGAGATGAAATTCAATTTCTTTGTTTACATCAGAAACCCAAGGCTGGAGGCATACATGGCTTTAATTGACATAATTAGATTGACCAAATGTAATTCTAATATTGTCTCTTACTTTTTCTTTATAGCAGCACTGTCCATACTTTCCAATTACACAAGATGTTACTACAAACCTAACAGCATTTTTACATATTCTCTAGCTGGTTCATTAAGGTATTCATTATTATTTTCTTGTTTTTTGGATACATTGTTTTAAACGCTAGTAGTTATGTTAGATCTAAAATCACTGCTTCCTTTGAACTCAGAATAGGACAGAAAATCTATGAGCTTAAGAGCTTTGCTACTGAGAACAGTGTTCTAAATAGATCAGCATCTAAACCCTGAAGTCCATGGGATTACCTTAATATGGTATCATGTGGGTGTAGACAATCACACACCAGAAAAAATACGAAACAGTGCACAACATAGATATGTACAGTACATGCAAATTATATCTGTGTCAGATCATCTGTGTCCATTTGTTTAATGTAAAGGCAAACCCTTTCAAAACAAAAACACAAGTGTTCCACTACTACTTAATGCATACCCTGCCGGGTGCTATAATGGAAGACAGTGCCTTACCACAACTTGCTGAATATTTCCACTCATGTGAAATTGCCTGCGGGCATCATTTCCTTTTAAGGGCAATCTTTGGATGTTTCAAAATTAAGGCTACAATTTGTTCGCCACACTGAGCATGTTGTGTAGGGAACAACACTTCCTGTACGCTGCATACAGCACTTGACAGCCACTCCTTCCCCTTATTTGCCTAACATGGGGCAGCATGTATAAAGGTGACGCTTTGTCCCTGGGGCTAAGGTGGATTTTGGACATAGCTAAAATAACCCTGGCATTAATATCAGCCCTCTGCAGTACCAGATTACTTCCTGTAGTGGAGGATACATGCGTAATACTCTTCATGAAATGAGAAGACTTTCAGACTAAGTGGTTACTAAAACAATTTACCCTAGCTGAGGAAGGAACTGCCTTTTGGACAACTTAATAGTGTCTGAATTGTGCAAAGACGTCCAGACAATGATCTATCAAATTTGTATCTTCAGTAGGTCAGTAATATATTTAGTAGATATTCTTATATTCTATAAATTGTACAGTAACTATGTTGCCCAACCTTTTGCAAAACCTCTTAACTACAACAGATGGTACTTGTCAGTAGCATTATGTCTATACATCAAGACTTAGAATGTACTATGGACCTCTTCATTCTACTAATTGATACATTCATCACTAAAAGACAAGATGGAAATTTTGACCTCTGAGTCTGAGCTCTCTAGTAAAGTGGAATATATTAGCTGTTGTTGATCACCAAATATACAAAATTATTGGCATTGGAGTGCTATTGATTATAGAGGTTTAAATTATACATTATAATCTTATACATTACAATCTTAGTGTGGACTTCTATAAGCATCTTTAAAAAGACAGTTTTCTTCCATCTTGAGAAGACTGTAATGCTTTGGACATTCCAATAATGCATAAACATAACAAATGGTACAGTCCGACATAACAACAAACAAGGCACTAATCCTGTTTGCCTAGAGTTGGAGACTGGCCAAAAGTGATGTAATGGTAGGGTCATGGAAGTATACAGACATGACTATCCAAATTGCTTTACAAACAACAGAGACAAACTGCAAGGGTTCAATTTCTGTAAAACTCTGTAAAACTAGGGGTACAGGAATTTTCTTCCCAAGAAATATGTATGGGTGATATGCAAATGACTTGGACAAATGTGTGATACAGCTACCAGCCCACCCTAAATGGTCTGTTGGAGGATGCCCCATGGCTGCTTTTAATCAGACTCACCTCATGCAGAAAGCTGATCAAAAGATAAGCCAAGGGTTTGCATAAAAAGGTATTTTCATTGCTTCACATTCATCAATTATACATAAATGAAACAGGTATAGTCATCTTTACAAAATATTCCTATTTTATTCTTTCAAATGCATATTCGTTCATCTGAGGTCTACTTGTTCCAGCAATAAGCTAGTAAGTTTTCCCCCTAGTTAAGCTGCTACAATACATACAAACAACACACACATACAGACTGGCCACATCTTTGTACAGACCAGATCACAAGCCATCTATGTTAGAGAAAGGCTACGTACGCTTACCCTGAAGTAAAAGTCCTCGTTCCATTTTGGATTTAAGGTCTGTTGGAGGTAAACAATAACAAAATCAATGAAATCATAAGCTTCCATGGAATACACAAAACATTTTGATTCAACTCTAGGTATGAAATAGATCTCATGAATTTCAGTTGTGACATGAACATTGCTCTATCCAAAAGTAGATGTACACAACAACAAAAACAGCGACAAACAGTCTGTATTCAAAACACCTATTATCATGATCATGCAACACATAGCATCACCTCAGCAACATGAATATCCCAACGTGCTCAGACAATACAGTCCAAACAAACTCAATCTCATGCATATTTTGCCATGCAGGAAATTTGGGGCAAAAAATGACAAGTTGGCAAAGCAGCCGTAACTTTGCCTGCGTACCTTCTTGATGGTTCTAGTCTGAACCATAACCACCTCCCCGTCCACCGGATCATTGCCTTGGTATACATGAACTCGTACATACGGATCACTGCACCAGACGGAAAGTAAACAATATTGTCAACAATGCATTGGAAATTCTTTGGAAGCTTTTGAGTATCTTGATAAACATTCACTTTTTGTCAACATTGCTTTAAATACTATGATCACCATACATGTAATTAGATTATTGTTGCAATGCATATAACCAATACAATAACATAGAGAACAACTTTACTGCTACATGTACATGAACATTTTGTTTCAACCATGATGACGATATTGCAGCTACAATGTATTTCCTTCTTAAAAACATCGGTATGTGTCAGAAGGCCAAGGGTCAGGTGTTCAGTATGTTCTGTATAGATATCTAAAGAATTTAAGAACTGCAATTTAAGAACCAGTTTTACAAGAACATATCATTCACTGGGAGCAGACGACGTTTTAAACACGAGGTTTCTGCGCCTGTACCTGGACATCATATGTGATTATCCTCTCCTCTTTTGTATGCATGGGGTACCAAGGTCCTGAAAATAATATGTGGTCCACGCCCCTCCTCCAGACCCCCTCCCCATAATGAAATACCTCAACAGCCAGTAACTTTTGGCCATCTCAGCGCCAATGAAACACTGCAGTGGGTTTCTTTGTGATACGCTAAGGTACTATGTAGGCTGTATTATTTTCGATGCTCCAGTAGGAACGTAAAGGCAGACATTGTCACCTGGCACCGAAGATATCTTTCTTGGCGAGGTTGAGCCCGGCGATCACTTTGACGCGAAGTACCTTCACTGGCTGGTTCCCGATCTGGAATAATACAAGACAATAACGAGTAAGATCACAAAAACATCTCACTAGGACATTCCCAGGACATCGAGAAACTCGCAGTACTCACCGTGGATTCAGGTAAGCCATATATAGGCTGGTTTATCACAGGTGGAGTCGCCATGTACAACTCCTTGTTGTTTCCTAATAATTTGGGAGGGAATATCGTTTTCAACTTCGAACTACCCTTAACCGCACGAAAACGTGTACAAAATTTAGACAGCCAGCACTGAGCAAAACGATGTAGAAATCGTTACAACAAAAGGATCAACGAATGTTATACAGACTGCTTATATACCGAAAAGAAGAAACGGGTGGAAATGTTTCAATTATAGGACTGTTGTTCAATTTTATCCTACATATCGGCTTTTATGTTTTGAGGCGGTGGTGACCTGCTGCGACCCGAGAAAGCCTTGGCGCTTGCGCGAGGAATGAAGGCGGAAGAAATTTGCATAATCACCGCACGTGATTCTGACTTCACCTGAGGGCCAGATACCGAAAAGACGTGCAAGCGAGATTGCGAAACTTTAAAATTTCGCAACTAGGCGCGTGTGTGTGTGTCATTACGTGGTGGAAATTTCCGTTCACATCGACATTGTCGAACCTCCCGGGAAGGCTTATATTATAAAACTGGTAATGTGTTTCACAAATATAATATAAAACATAAAATAGACAAGCCAGTACGGTACTAAGCTGAAATCAACATTTATAGCGCAAGCTTCCCGGCCTATTTTTGTGAAAATTCCATTCGCCGTGCCGGAAACATTTTGTGACCTACCGTATGATTGTATGGCATGTGATGGAAAATTACCGTTCACTTGACAAGCTGGAGACATTTCCTGTGTCTATATAGTGAAACACAAAACTCCCGCTGTCCACTACCTTGCAGGAACCCCGCTTTCGACTGGTGAGAATCCTAGTTGTCTCAAGAGTGTCATAAAAATTACCTTGGCTTAGACGTGTGAAGTGGGTAATAGTTTTTGTTGATAAAAGAATAGAAGTAGATTTGTCCATCTCGAAAGTCTCCTCTGGGATGATCCCATAAAGTTGCCATCTACTAGTACTGTAGTCAATTCAGAAAATGAAACTGTCTTATTATTTCTTGGTTAAGTTATCCAGAGCTATTGTATAGGACCAACTACGAAGTTGATTCAACATTTGGTATTTATCTTTCTTTCGTCGTTAGTACACAACAAAACAATAATGATATTTGATCAAAATTAAACCAATAAGGATGTCCTATTTTTAACCTCCTTCACTAGTAAATGATAACCAATATCAATGATGACAGACAGAAAAATGCGACATGCAAACTGAATGAATACAATGCAAGATTTATTATCATGATTGCGTGACGATGTCCTGTATGCTTACAGCACCAAGCCCGTGTGGTCTTGATGTATGTTAATTTAAAATTAAAATTAAAATTTTACATAATGTACAATCATGCCAACTAATTTCCATGTAATGTAGTTGATGACGACGTATCCGTAATCGGCCATCGCTGTGAAAACAGTCGATCCAGCCATATCCAACTGGACTACAACACGTATCTTTATCATGTGATTACTACGTGTATGTATTATATATGTATATGTGTGAATACCAGGAAGACTAGCGGTGGACCCGGTTTGGGCCCACCGCTAATGGTAATTCGAATAAAGTTTCAAAGTTTCTTTTTTCAAAGTCTATTCATTATGTTGCTGTAGTTGAATGGGGTACTTAGGGGTCGTCATCAACATGTCGACAGTGACGAACGTCAACTTGAGTGATGAGCTATGTACAGGCAAATACAGTCGGTCTCACTGGATACACGTCCCTCTGTCTGGTTAGTATGAAGGTGTCCGGAACGGATCTGTAGAGAGGGACAGGTGAAAATGATAAGCATCCGCTAATTGACGAACCGTACTAGTAATCTCTAAGCAAATATAAGGATTCGGCTTTTTAGTAGTGGAACATTTTTCTACTATTTCGATTTTTGGCGAAGGCGAAGAGTAAAAAGATGCACCACAAACAAGACTTACAAGAGCACGCGTAAAACACTGAAACTGAGCGGAGTCCCTAACGTTACATCTGCTTGGAGTTACCGTGACAGATGGTCAGAAAAGGGGTCGGGAACGGGAGCGTAAGGGCTTCGAGGGAATTGTGACGTCACCACTAACGAGGTGACATCAATTCCCGTGAGCTACTCCCCATACCCATTTACAAGTTCGCTATAATATTATAACATACCTCTGGACGTATGAGTTATCGAGTGTAAAACATGTAACGTTACAACTTAACGTTATAGCAAGGAGGTTCAATCAAGAACCTCCTTGGTTATAGCAAGGAGGTAACCTCCTAGGTTATAGCTTACACTTCATCTGGAGAAAGTGTGCGTGATGGTCCACCCCACAGTCCAACGCCTTCAGAAGTTTGAACCAGAAGAATCTCCTCATGATCGGACTGGTGCAGTCCAGCGGGTGGTAGCTCTGAAACCTGTCGGGGATCTCGCACGGATGTAGCTTCAGGGGGATACAGCGGGTGTTGCTGCCTATAGGGGAGATTACAGACACATTCTGGATGCCTTGGATGGTGTGTTGTATACCTCCAATCTATACCACATAAAGCCCCCCTCAAAAATTTGGTGTCATGCCGCTTCTATTCTCTGACGGCACACATGCCGAGTGATGAAGTTCAAAACGCACGAGCTCGAGCATGCATGAGAGAGTGATTTCTATATTCTAATCCATACTGGAGTCTTGGGTCATCTGCGGGACGAGAGAGAGCACGGGGGTGACAAAATAAAAGTGCACGGAGCAAAACCGAAGACGACACAAAATAACTGAAATTTGCAATACCTGGGCTGGCGGCCTGTGCCATGTTGGCCTCGAACTGGTTCCACTCCTCTTCCAGATAGTCCTCTGTGAAGACCAGGATGGACTTTCGACTTGTGTGTGCAGCGGTGGTGAGGGCGTCAGCGATTACCTCACCAGGGAGGGAATTCCTCTCGAACACGTACACCTGCACGAAAACGTAACAGGAAGTAGAACATACATCTCCGTACTACTTTCGCCGCACACTTTTCCATGACACCAGTTCTTTGACGCCTACGTTACAACTTACAGATTGCAGAGCGAATGCCCAGGGTTGACATCATGTCATACTAGTAATTGGCATGCTGGAAAACGTACGCATGGAAACCAGAACGGGTACCTTCAACGAAAGTGGTGGGTTCTCCAAGGCAGGTAGTAACACCTCTATAATCCACGGTAGTTGTCTGACATGGCAGGAGATGAACAGGTCGTACTCGTACTGGCTGCTTTCCTCGGGCTTGCTTTCAGAGCCACCTATAGAAGAAAAGCCAACCATTTATATTACACGTCTGCCTAAACATATAAGATACGTTCACATTGTGACTACATCTGTTGGGAGCAGCTCTCTTATCAAGTGGAGTCGATATCTTCCCTACTGTCCATCTCGATGAAAGTGTCCTTTAGTTATTCCCCTACCTATGTGCCACCATTCCTGTCCATCTGTGACAGAGTTTTATGTAACAATTCCAATGGCCTCCCTTGCCTGCATGTGACTTTTCAAACACGTTATTTATTGATTGGTACATGGTGTTCTGATGCCTATGCAATGATGGTTGCAAGCCGTGTGGACCTTGCGTGAAAAGAATTTCATAGGCGCTACAGACTAGACATCATGCACAGCTTTATCGGTTTGAAATGTTGATCAAGTCATACATACCAGTAGCTGTTTCCTGCTCTGCCATACTGAATTCAGGACGACCTGCCTACAGCATCAGTAGCGAATGTCTTATGTTCTGCAAGTTGTGTTCTGCAAGGACAGTCTTTGGTTTCTGGGGACCTGGCATCTTCGAGCCATGTACAAGTCAATACATCTTCAAGCTTAAGCATAAAAGTACAGTCCGGTGACGATTGCGCTTTTCCAAATAAAGCCGATTACAAATGAAACTGTATGATCAAAATGGGGAACTAACGGTAATGTGAACTTCCGCCTACGCAGAGGTCACACAGGTCACTGTCGATGTCATCCGAGTCCCCAGGGGTTGCACTTTTCATAAAATCCGCATGGAGCGTAGGTCAACATCCTCTTTCTTTCTATTCAACCATTTGATACTAATAAAACCATTTCAATTTTGCATGTCCTTCATACAACTCATCATGTATCTACACACACACATCCACTCGCACACTTGCCCTCATCATACAAATCGTCTTACAGGTAAGAAGTAAACTCCTTGGTTGAATTTAAAGCTCCTATGGTCAACTGTAAACTGCGTTTTCAAAGTGGGGATCGATCTGAGGATGATACCAAGTCTTCTCTCCTTTGTACTATGTTGATGTTACTAGATTAAAGTTCAAACCTTCTTAGGACAGACAAGAAAATAGATCTAGACTTCCAAATGTGATCGTAATCGTTTTATTACAATAAAAATACTGCAGTAATAGGCACCACCGCACATCACTTGTCATCAGGAGGCAGCGGATAGGCGGCGCACTCCGCCAACCCACACATGTTCTTGTTGCGCTCGATCCAGAAGTAGCCGTCCATGCCCCACTTGGGTCCCCAGGAATTCTTCACGATCCAATAGGGAACACCTGTAATGAAATATGTTTCCACACATTATAAATGGACTTTTCAAACTGCTAGCAGCCCAATGTTGAAAGCAGGTCCCTCGGCGCACGTTCAATGAGAGCCGTTCATAAACTAACGTCCGCATTTACCTAACAAAACAACAACAACAACAACAACAACAACAACAAATAAACAAAAACACAAGAATAGTTTATGCAGGTCGCATCTTTGACTCACCTGACTCATCTTCGCCGTACCCCACGACCAGTACAGCGTGGTTAACGTGCTGCTGGTCGTGGTGACACACTTTGCTGGAGTACACGCCCTTCTTGTAATGCTGGAAGCCAGCGACAACTTGGTATGCGATGCTGACAGGATTCAGCGTGCCGACTGCCTGTATACGAAAAGGAACAAAATACGTCTTCATGCGTCTTGCAAAAAACATAGTACATTTGATGAATGATTCAGGTGAGTGTTACAAAAATTGATCGTCAACTGAGAGGTCACCTGAAGGATTGCGTCCTCGTCTCCCTGGGTGATGTTGACGACATCTCTGACGTAAGCGATCGTCTTGCTACTGTTGAACATACATTTGCCATCCTTGCCTGTGTAAGGGTAATCCTTTTCGGGTTCAATACCCTGGGTCCACCTGAAAGGGACCATGATATAGAATATTAATGTCAACTCCTCTCTTGTGTATAAAGCAAATCGTACTTCGAATGTGCATGCAGTTACCCGGAAAGAAACAAAGATTACACGACCTTTTCGACCAACTTATTATTGTTATTCCCACATACGACCCGACATGTTTTTTTGTCACATTTAGCTGCCCTGTTTATATGTATGGCAGACGAGGGTCTTATATGAGCGCCCTGGGTTGTACGTAGCCGCCAGCCGTGATATTTTGTGTCAAGGGATCTCACAAGTACTAGTCACTTCAGCACTCACTTGACGTACTCCCAAGCTTGTGAAGGAAGGCCGCCCTCGCAGCCGTGGTTGTTGAAGCCCTGTGCACAGCCGATAAGTTGCTGCTCAGAGAGATTCATGGGGGCACCGAACGTGATGGCAGTTACCGACTCTAGACAACCTAAGCAAAATATCAGAGCAAGGCTAATCACTAAAGAACTAGCATGGGGTTTGAACTTTCACGTTGAGTGGTTATGGTGCAAGATAGGGAAATCTTCCCTGCTGAAACTAAAGTTTTGTAAGAAATAAAATTCTGCACATCTTGCGTTCCAATTCTACCAATAGATAATGTAAACTCCACATTACACTGTCACTAATACGAAGATATGTTTGTGTTAATCAAACGTCAAAGTCAAGGGTTTACTATCACTCGTAGAGCGTCCTTCCCCTATAGGTCATTCAGTGCGTATTCTATTTATAAATTTCCACCCACCTGTTGCAGAAAACGACCAGCAGGACCCGCAGTGGCCCTGGTCCTTCACTCCGGACACCACACCGGGTTTGTCCCGCCAGTCCTTCTTCGCTGGGACGGGCCCGTCCCGGGACTGGACCCGCGGCTTCTTCTGTCCTGTGGCTGAGCAGTTCTGAGGTGTCGTCATCAGGTACGTATCCCAAAATTCCTTATGTGATACAGAATACGTCAGCTTCCGTCAATTTATAAATGACATATATGCACGAATTCCGTGACAGCAACACTGTTAGAGCATAGTCTGGCGGATGCACATATATAAAAAATACTTTATATATGATTTCATAGAAGGTCGAGCTGATTGACCTTGCGATTTCTCTGAAAATGGGCAAAAAGAAGCTTATTTGCATAATTTATAAGCGCCTTATGTCATGAGACAAGAATGAAATAAAAAAATTGTAAGGGTTGATGATGGAAAAAGTAATATGTTTGTGACACGTTGCAATACAGGTATGCTATATCAATAGAGTTGGTAACACGCACTGTAAATACGTCTGACTTGTTTATAGTCCGTATGTAAATGTCAGAGTTCAAAAGCCGTCGAACTTTAAATTACGTCTCGTGATATCTGTTTTCTTGGATGACTCATAACACTTACTATAGAAAAATGCAATACCGTTTGTGGCTTTTGGTTCAGCAAGTCTGAACGAAAAAAACAAACAAAAAACGATGCAGTTTTTAGTGGCTGACGTAGATCCATTCTAATCTAACAATCAACGCCAAAGGACATGGTCTAGAGGAACACTTCCGGGACCTTTTTCGTTGACGAGAGTACTAAACATCTCCATAAAATGGAAACCTTATGCACATAACCTTACTACTTTATGGATACCGTAGACACCCAATAAAGAAAATCAAGACAGTGAACACTAAACCTCGAACGTCAGGTCGGCAAACTTGTTGAGCTCGAGTTCGTAAGAGTGGCTGCCTGCATTGTGAGCGGCCACTTCCTCGGCATTCTGTAGGAAGATTGCAAACCTGCGCTCGAACTCCTTCTCGTCATGGTATGTCTTCCCGTTCTTCTTCACCCACAGGTGAAAATCTTCTCGACTTGCCACTGGTACGGACGTGGATAGGCCGAAGATGGCGCTAAGACCGACCAAAGCGAGTAAGAACAGGCGTGTCATTCTGCTTGTCCGAGTAGTTAGAATGGGACGAACCAAGTGGATAGGAGGGGTGTGTCGTGTGGAAATGATATTGCATCCGGGGACGTTTAGACTTATTAAGTTAGAACAAGAAGGTTATAACCTCCTTGGTTAGAATAAAGAAAATTTTCAAAATTTACAACGAGGCGGAGCGGGGAGCTTGAGAGAAAAAGAAAAACAGTCTAGAGTTCCGCGACCTCATACGCGCCAAAGTATGTTATAACATTTCACGACTGTCGTGTAGTAAGGGTTTCTCATCTGCATAAATCATATGAGTTGATGATCTTCTTCTCATAAATAACAAAGGTTGGAGCATAGGTTGCCGCTGAAATGTGTAACGTTACAGTCGAACTTGTCCTTCGTTTTGTCAACAACCACCCACATACCAGATATCATACGGATCCATCCATCAAACGAACGAACAAACAAACAAACAAACAAACAAACCCACAAACGGCACCGAAAACAATCTCATTGACGAAGGCTCTAAACCAGTCATTACAGAAAGTGGGGGATCTATGTCATGTATCTTACTGTTAGAATATGTGTGTACCTGAAGTAGCTCGTGTATGTTCATACATTCTTTTGTTACATGTAGAAACGTTTAAGTTTATAAAAGAATAAAGGAGATATTAGACTTGTCGGTAGATTCATAAAACGGGGTTTATCACATTTTCCTCGATAAAGTTGCCATACTATGATAGGCCAGGGCGTCCTGAAGGGTGCCTGAATGGCCTTTTACGCAGAGTGTAAGTCGTTGTAATTCCCACATACAGTAATTCGCAGCTGGACCGCTCAAATTGACGCAGAGCGTAATCGGTGCATTCTACGAATAGGATCGTATAGCGCAATTGGCGCCCGAATCCAGGGCAAAGAGAAGCCAGCCTGCCAAATACAACTGAATTTAAAGCGATACTATGTAAGGTTTTTGCGCTAAACTGTAAATATAAATAATTGAAATTTTCTCATCTAGATTGTCATTTTCAATAACTTTCAACATAGCGTCGCTATTTCGCTTTTCCGGTGACTCAGCGCAGCGCAAGAATAAGTTGCGCCAGGCCCGCTGTAGTTTTAGGAGGTTCCTAAAAAGAATTGGCAACAAACATTGACATGCAACAAACATGGCCGCGATCCATGCTAGCGCCGAGGAGTTGGCAGTTTTCCAACACGTTTTTGCGTCGCAACAACGTTAATCTTTTACTCCCGTCATTTATGAACCCAGGTAGGCTTATAGCGCAAGAAAATGTGTAAAACAACGATGTTTAATATAGTGAAAATCTTACATAATATCGCTCTAACTGTGAGTGTTGACGGTATTCCCCATGCAGCCCCCCTTCAAAGTAAAATTGCCTGGTTTCAAACTTTAATCAATATAGTTGACAATTGTTGAGAAAATATATGATATGACTGCGAAGTGTGCAATATGTTGTTCAGGTTGTATCTGGCATCCCAAAAAGTCTATAGGTACCCAAGTATTCATCTCAAAAAGCCTACTTTAGAATAAAAAGAGCTTGAAACAGAAGTGACTATATCAACTACTAGTAATACGTCAGATTTCAGCCTTGACCTCAACTCTTCCCTCAAGCTGACGTATCAAAATGACCGTGACAGGCTAGGGGGCATTGCCTGGCATGCCCAGCATTATCACCGCATATTGCTGTGGGGAACCGGAGACAAAACTGGACTTTCTCACTGCTGCTGCCTCACTGCTTCGCTGGTTTGTAAATGATCTTTAATTGTAAGAATTGTCAATTTGCCCACGTTTCTGAGCCCCCGATCGAGACATAGTCAGGGATTCCCTGGAAATCAACTTAGGTCAAAGTTGAAAGGACGTAACTTACCTTCTCTCCACCAATCACAGGCCAGATATCGGGATTTCCCGCCCGTTGTAGTTTCAAGGCCTGACACGGCAATTTATGTACATTTTTCATCAGTAGTACTCGACAAACAGCTACAACATGCTTCACGAAGTGCTACTGGCACTCAGTGGATACCCTGGTAACATATTTGTAGAGAAGGACGGTAGTTTGGAGGTTGGTTTGAAGTTGTTGTTTTCATAATCAAGGAAGGGGGAGGGGGGCGTTATTTATAAGCGATTGTGATATCTCAGGTTTATTTACCGGCATATTACTACTACAACTAGAAACAGAAAGA
This sequence comes from Branchiostoma floridae x Branchiostoma japonicum, assembly GCA_013266295.2. Lineage (NCBI taxonomy): Eukaryota > Metazoa > Chordata > Leptocardii > Amphioxiformes > Branchiostomatidae > Branchiostoma > Branchiostoma floridae x Branchiostoma japonicum. The sequence goes on along the minus strand of CM023823.1, from coordinate 16,539,834 downwards.
TTTGACAAGATGTCATTAAACATGCTAAGACGTGTCTAGAGATATATCTATAATGCATAGAGTATAGTAACAGAGAACCACCAGTACCATAACTTTGTTGCCTTCGTCAAGAAGGGTATGTTTTGGGGGCGTTCGTGTGTGTGTGCGTCTGTCAACAGTATAACTCGAGAAGGCTTAAATGGATTGTCTTCATATTTGGTAGGTGGGTAGGTCTTGATGAGACCTAGAAGTGATAGGAAAATGGCCCCCCTGGCGGCTCGTTATGGTACTGCAGCGGAACTTTCGGTTTTGATATATGGTGATCTGGACAAGCTAGGGTCATGATTTTTGGTTGGTAGATAGCTCTTGTGCTCAGGAAGAAGTGACATAAGTTTGGGCCCCCTAGCGGCTTGCTCTGAAACTGCAGGAGCATTTGTATGAAAATGTTTAAAGTAGGATAACTCAATAACCGGTCGACGGATCGTCCTGATATTTGGTGTGTAGGTAGCTTAAGTGATGCTTGACATTATTAGATGACAATTATGCAAATTATGATCTAATTTGCATAATTGTCATCTAATTATGTCAAGCATCACTTAAGCTATGAAAGAATTCTATAATTCAGTTACTTTCCATGATAGGACTATAGTACATTGTGACACGTGGGCTACAGGCTGTCCCAGAGGGAGAAAGTCCCAGAGGGAATAGTTATTAAGCAGTCCATGTCCTGCACAGCTGTTTTCCCTTGCCCAATGCACGATTGCCCAATGCATCGGCCGGGGTAGTTTTCACAATCCAACTTCCACATTTAGGGAAACTAATATATCATTTCTACCTTTTTCTCTTCTCTTAAGATAACATCCTTTGACGAAGGCATGAGATCGTTGACCTCTAGTTGACTATACGTTGTATAACGTATAGTATAAACCTTCTCTCCATCTTCTCTCAACATCTGCTTGGAGATTATAACTGAGGCAGTTTACCTGTTACATCTGTATTTCCAGGTTGTTCCAGATCTACCATTCATCCATCCCAGTGAGCAAGAGATCCTGTCATCACTCTGTAAACTTGGCACTTATTACATGAAGTTCAAAGCCTTCACAACGAAGTATGGGGGTGCACCTATTCATCCTGGCACAGAAGAAGGTACCTTTGGTGAAATTGGATGTGCAAAGTTTAGGTGTGACAGGTCCACAGTGTAATATGCTGCTGCACCACATGCCTGCGAAGCTGGTGTGTTATGCTGAAGGGCGGTTGTACTGTGGCTATACAGATACAGAAATTAAAGTGTAGTGATGAGGATCACGGTATTTGTGGTATAAGAGTTATAGGAGCCCTGTTATATTGTAGCTGCAGCAGAGGCTCCTGTTGCCAGTGTTTTATATATGTTGAAGTCAGAACAGTTGTTTTATGGAAACAGCACATTCTTGTAACGTTATATAAAGCAAGTTTGTGACATATCAGAACAAATGACATTCATTCAATCAATGCAAAATGCCAGCCTGGCTGATGAAGGTTTCATTTTTTTTAAGGTGGTGAATGTTAAACTTTATATGATGTTTGTCCTTTTGATTCCAGCCCACACCTCAGACCTCCATGGACTGTACCTAATAGCATTTTGCAGTGGAGTGGAGAAAGTTCTGGAACCTTACAGACAGGCACTGCTGACCCTGGAGCGGGAGGTAGGGTTGGGTGAACGTTCAGAGTTCTGGACTTGAACACTCATGAACTTTTGTTACAGCCTTGCTATAAAGAATCTTAACATCATCACTTTTTTTGTTAGATCCTGGAGGACCCTCAGCTGACTGTGTTTCATGTCCAAACTGAACTGATGCAGGTGAGTTATCGTCAGTTGTTTTTCTGTTGGCCATGTGCCAGTTGGAAATGCATAAAAATTCAGAGAGATTCACAATAATGAATATAAAACAAGAAATTCACAAAAGCTCTAAATATTTCACAAACTCTTCTCCATAGCATTAAGTAATGGCCTTTTGTCGTTCCTAGTACAAGCTGCTATTCCCGGCCATTGCATCAGTGATCAGACAAGTGGAAAGCCAGCGAGCGCATGGCTGTTACATCCTGGAGATCCTGCACAAGAACTCTTTCTGTGGGATGCCAGAGGTCAGAAATGCTATGGAAATGTAAGTAGCAAACTGTGCTGAGCTGAAACAGGTGTCTGTCACTGACTGTCCTTGCTGTTTCAAGGCTGTTGCTATATACATTCCTATTCACTATTAAGATTCTTCACATATACTTGGAGTGTAAGTAATTTGAAGATCGTTGTTGCAGTTGAGGCTAAACCCATATTATAGCAGTAGTGACTTATGGACTTAGATAGTCAAAAAAGTACAAACTCATGGTGACATGTGAACATAGCTTTGTATGAATCTATGATTGTTTGTGTATTTTCTGCACCCACAAATGTTAACCCCATGTCCACCCTGTAACAATTGTTGACCAGGATGAAACTTTCCCCTCATCAGAATGTTGTACTATTGTCACGGGGTGCTCTACAAGCAACTGTCAGCCTGGCTGCTTCATGGACTCCTGGTGGACCGATACAACGAGTTCTTCATACATCAAGGAAAGGTATGTACTACATCAAATCCTTTCAGTTCCTACCCATTTCTAATTTCTATTCCAAAAACGCTAATGCTTATTGGCTTCTTTTGTCTATCCACAGCTTGCAATGGCTACACATATATTTGCTTTTGCACCAGAAAGTATGCAGCAGCATATTTCCCATTGTCATTGGTAACAAGAAAAGAACACAAGTGTTCTTCATGAAGTGCATAATATTATCTGCTTATTCTTCTTCATTGTGCCTGAGCTCCAGTTGAGTTGTGCCTATATAGCAAAGTTTATACATGTATGTTGTTATTGCAGGTGTTAGCAGATGCAGCCCGAGCAGTTAGTCAGGGTGATGATGATGACCTGGGGATCGGAGGCTTGTCAGGGAAGCAGCTGAGAGAACTCATGGTAGGCATGACGTCTGTCTTCAGGTCATCTCACATGATTGTTGTCATGCATACTTGAATATGGGAACAATATAGGGAGATTTTTTTACTTGAAACAGGGACTCCTTGCTTCAACGCCAGTCAACACCTGTCCTTGATAGTCTTCTAGTTCTCTGAAATTCTCCATCCTTGACTGTCATCTACCCATGAGAGTTATGTAAGATTTGAGAGAAAAAAAGGCAGACAATGTACATTCTGTAACTTTGCAAGTCACAGACTAGCTGGCATTTGCAGTCTGAAGATGATCACCCAACACCATGTCCACTGCTGTGGACTTTTTTTTTGCTTTTCTAATGTGTTTTTACCATATGTTGCTCCCCCTGGCTGATGGGATTGGTATTGCTTCTTGCTGGGTGTCAGGCATCCAGGCAAGTTCTGACCATGAATTACCCCTGAAATGGCCTGAATATATACCATCTTGGGGTAATAGGATCAGGTGTGTGAACAATACTTAGGGTGGAAGGCTGATGTCCACAAAGGATATGGGCAGTGCTAATGGTGGAAAACACTGAAAGGCAACCTTGTATATTTTACTAGTAACCTGCTGTGCCAACAATGTTATTATGATATCCTGTTGTGAAGTTGAGTTGGCCACCTGAGAGGCCATGATGGATCCAATTACAACAGTTGCTGACCTCTGGGAGTATCTGTTTCAAGCAGAGAAAAAAGGATGAATGGTGAAAGGGTTCTCTAATGTTAGGAACTTCCTGTGTCAACACCATTGATGCATTAAGGTCATGGTCTTGAGCCAGTGCTCAGAACTACATCTTATAACATTCGTCAGTTTCTCATCATTTGTATTGTGCCATTCTTGAATCTCAATCCTAACCTGTTGGTTGTTGTATTTGATAATCATTGAGGGTTATCCTCTGTTGGCAACTATTGTCTGTAGTTGCCAGATATCTAATAACTACTGAGGCATTGAAGTGACCAGTCTTCAAAATGGCTTCATACCAATTGGGAAAGGACCAAAGAACCACGAGAACAGGTGTGTTTCTCCCAACAGTGGACTTCCGTTACAGCAGTGTTCCACCCATCTAATAACTACTGAGGCATTGAATTGACCAGTCTTCAAAATGGCTTCATACCAATTGGGAAAGGACCAAAGAAGCACGAGAACAGGTGTGTTTCTCCCAACAGTGGACTTCCGTTACAGCAGTGTTCCACCCACCGATGACAGGTGCGACAAAGGGGATGTCCAGGTATCTGGAGCAAGCAGTGCTCATACTCTTCCCAGTGTGGCAGACAAACCAGAAGAACCTTGTTTGGAGACAGTGCCAGAGCAGTCTGCTGTAGAAATGGATCAGGGAACTTGTACGTCTCCCAGTTCGTCACATCCAGACAATGATGTGAACAGTGAGTGTAATGATGGCACTCACGACAAAAAGACTGTGTCTCCTGCAAGTTCTTCCAGTACAGCACAAACTGTGGCAAGTCCTGTGTTGCCTAGTTCTATTGACAGTGCAAATGCAGATCTTGGTGACACTGATACAGGGCATGGTGAGAACCCGGCATTTTCTGAAGATAGGATGAGCACTGGTTTGTCATCACGGCAATCAGCTTACAGCATGGATGGCCAACACTACATGTACTTCTCAGGATCAGTGTCAGGGACTTCAAGTGTGGAGCCAGAGCTGATCAACTTGCACTTGCGGTCTGAAGAACCAACACCAACTCCAACAAAAACCCTGCACATGGAAGAAATGTCCACATACTCCACTCTACCCAGAAGTGAGGTTTTATCGTCTTCATTTGATGACAAAGCTATCACTGAAGAAAATTTATCCTTAATGTCAAGTAGTGAAGACCACGGAAGTGCAATGGACTCAAGAAGCACTGTTCATCAGTCAAAATCTTTGACACATGATGAAGAAAGACAGGATGAGGAAGAGACTGCATCTACCCCTCACATGCCATCTTATGAAGAAATTGAGCAGAGGGATCAGCTGCACACAGATTTCTTACAGCTTGCCCTGAAACTGAACCAAGAGCAACATCAGAAGCGCGGACAGTTTCGGAAGGCCTTGCTAGCACGGATGGTTGAAATGCGATCATGCCTTCAGAAGAAGATATCGAGTCAACACATTATCACTACAGTCCCATCCACCGTGGACGTGATTTGGAAAGGGTCGTCAGAGAAGATGCAGGTTCCCATCAGCCAATGCACCACAGTGGAGGAGATCATTACTTTCATGGCCTCCTACTTCGCCATCCCTATAGAGGAACGGGTCTTTCTCATGGACAACGACAGAGCATATCTGAACCCACTCATGACAATGGCTGCCCTCTACAACCCCAGTAATTCTAGCAAGGAGTCAGCATATTCCACCCAGTTTACACTTGTAGCACCACACCTAGAGATACTGATGGTTTCAAAGAGTAAGGAAAAGCTCCTGGAAATGGAAAGAAGAGCCCGAGTCAAGCTGGAAAAATGGCTGAAGTTTATCAACTACCACCGTGATGCGTCCACTGTGAGCTTCCATGACATCCCGTGGCCTTCATGGTTGGAGGAAGACTTCATCACAGACAGTGGAACTGATGTAGTGGAGAACATCTCAAGTAGGATCTTGGGTGTACGAAAGATGGACACTTTAAAAGACAAGCAGGCTAAGTATAAAGAGCTGCAGACTCAATGGAATCCTGTGAACTTCATGACAAGGTTTGGAGAGAAAATTCTCACAGAAGACAAGAGGCATGTAGAACTGAGGCTACACAAGATTAAATCAGATCTAGATATTGCATGGAAGATCACATCAGATGGTACTTTTGTCTAAGATGAATTTGGAGTTAGTTTTAGGTGACAGACATTGTTATTCAACCTGTGACCTGATTCTCTGAAGAAATTTGTAATGGTAAGTTGTAAATGCTATGTAGATGCTGTTTGAAGTGTTTTGAAATTCTCAAAGGTAACAAGATTTAGCCTATGCATGACCAAGCCCCTCTAGCATTCTGTCAGTGTCTCATAAGTGATGAAATAGTTTCCAATTGCTAATGAGTCAGATGAGTTGCTTGGTGTTTGAGATGTGCATGTAGTGTAAATATTTCTGAGTAAAAGTTATGCAGTGATTCACAGTGTTCATGGTGATGCACCAAAGTCGATGTAATCAAACTTTAATATTGACCAGTTTTCCAAGCTGTTGAAAATATTTTTTTTGCTGCAACAATTGTTTACAATAAAAGTACACAGACAAGTCTGCCTCATCTTTGTGATGTTATGCTCTTATACTGAGAAATATTGCTCACTTAAAGCAAGGTATTGGACAAGATGGACCATAGTGAGGAAAATTAAAACAGAACTATACCTCACTATACTACACAAAACTATAAGCAACCATCATTAAAGTCAGTCTGAAAATATGATACAATATATAAGTTTTGTTGTTATATCTCTGGTAACTGTGCTGTGGAAAATATACTTCACCTTTTTATTTCCAATTTTTAATACCTGTATTGAGGTGTCAAGTTACTGTAAAACATGTGATTGTCTGGTCCTATGACAGCAAATTGCTGGGGAAGAAGAGGAGAGGAAGACATATGTACAGTTTGCTCTGAGACCAGAGATGCTTCCCTCCTACATCCCTGTCAGACTGGCAGAGAAGATCCTGTTTGTGGGGGAGAGTATACAGATGTTTGAACACGACAAGGACAGGCCGGCCATGAAAAGAACAGGTGAAGATCAGGGTTTGTTCCTCAGACTACAGAATCTGATGACTTAACCAGAAACTCCTGATCAAGTATCCATTGTGTGGACTAATAAATGACATGGTTGGATATGTTGTGAAACAAAATTTCAAAGATAATATTCTTTTTTTATGTCTTCTGATGTATGTTGAAACGTACCGGTATATGCCTATAGAAATATGCAAGGATCAGTAGAACATATTTAAAGTGCAATATTGTCATTTCATATCAAACACCTCATCACAAAAATAGGAAGGAAATGTTCAACTTAAGATTTTTTATGTATTTTTAATCCTCAGGTTCCATTTTGAAAAACAGTGAGGACCAGTTTGCTCAAGAGCTGCATCAGCTGTCCAAGGCCTCTTTATTCAACTTGGCAGTTTTCGAATCTGTAATTGACAGGATTCGAAAAAGTGTGGCTGAGGTAACCTTGCTGATTGCATATCACAATTGTAGAGTGTACACATGACAGAGCAACATTAAAACCAAATGAAATGCTTCAAAGAGTAAAACTTGACATTCACCAAAGGCTTACAGGTGGAGCTGCTGGTAAGAAAACTTGAAATTTGCAGCTAACAGAGTTGACTTTATTTTCATTTTTCTTCCAGCACTTGTGGAAATTAGTCGTTGAGGAAGCAGATCTGTTTGGACACCTGAAGGTATGTGACTAATAATGTGTGCTGTATTTCTTTAGTATTGAGTATATGTATACTTCTAGTCGATTAGAACTCTTTACGCAAAAGGGGAAAACAAATACAGCTTTAATGTTGCGGTTATATGGCATAAATTTTGAGAAAATACAGGAACATTGGAACCATTTCCCCAACTCCCATGTCGTATCTTTGAAATAGTAGTGAGATATCATCTTGAAATGCAAACTTTTGTAGTACATGTGGAGAAACAACTTATGTACACTTGTGTTCTTTCAATTGGTACTTCATCTTGACAGTTGATGAAGGATTTCTACCTCCTGGGGCGAGGGGAGCTGTTCCTGGCTTTCATTGACTGTGCACAGAGCATTCTAAGAGGCCCTCCCACAAATGTTACTGAACATGGTAAACTCTTCCCAAACTGTTCATCTACTGTGGGTTTGACAGTTTCTACTTCATATACGTACTGCTGACACCTTGCATGTAAAAATACATTGTTCAATGTATCCAAAGATCCTTACTTTCTTGTAATTTGGGAGAACTAAAGTTTACATTCTCTGCCTCCTCAGATGTGAATGCAGCATTCCTCCAGGCTGCCAGAGATGTGCTGCTGGATGATGATGAAGTCACACAGTTCCGTCTTTCTGTGCAGACGAAGGGACAAAAAGGACAGAAAAGTATGGGGTTCTGTTCACTCTGTGTTGGCCTTTATTACATAACTTTTTGCACACTACTTGAGCCATTTATGTATCATGTTATGTCAAAGTAAAGACTGTGACAAGAAGACAACCTGATGACCTCATTATGTCCTCATTCTGTGGCTTGCAGGAACTCTTTTGTCTAATGACAACTTACCACTTTGTGTATTTATTGCAGAACCTTCAGGGCCCATACCATCAGGGGAGAGTGGTTGGGGTGTACTGGGTCTCTCCTATTCTGTGCAGTGGCCACTGCATATTCTCTTCACTGAAGCTGTACTAGACAAGTAAGTGGCCTGTGTGCCTTGTTAGGCCTTTTGTCTTGTGTGGTACCCATTCAGTAATTCCTTTGGGATGTACCTCCTGAGCACTGGTAGTTAAAATGTTCTACACAATTATGCCATTTGGGCTAATTGATATCACAAAGAGTAAAAAAAAAAGAGTAAATGCCTGAAATTTTGGTAATACCTTCTTGTCTTCTTCTGGCTAGTGTCAACTGGTAGAGGGTATCTCTGATCGGAATCTAAAAGATAATTTTTCCATCAGGTACAACACCATGTTCAGATTCCTGCTGAGTGTGAAGAGAGTTCAGCTAGAACTGCAGCACTGCTGGGCACTGCAGATGGAAGGGAAACACCTGGCCTCCCAGCTGTCAGATGTGGCCAAGTGGCAGCTCCGGACACACATGGCATTCCTACTGGACAACTTGCAGTATTATCTACAGGTAAATAGGTGTACCCATATCAACCATTGCATCCTGAGTTTACAACACATTTGAAGTATGTCCTGCCAATGTTGTATTATGTTGTTCAATACTCTTTAGTGATGGACAGCTTAGGGTATGGGTCCCAGAGGTGTAAAACATGTACAGAAAAGGTAACAACTACATATAACGTTAGATATCATGCTTGCAAGAAACAAGTGAACAATCTGGTCTTGTTTTAAATCAATTGTTTCCTTTATCATTGTTACAGGTTGTCATACAAAACATCACTGTTTTGAAATAATAGCATCTTTCATACACATTGTCACAAGTCTTGGATTTACACTTTTCCAAGTATGACAGTTCAATGTATGCATTTTTAAACATTTATATCAACGTTACATTTACAAAAATGATCCCTTATGTTGACACAATGTTCTTGGTCCATAACTACTTTGCTATGTTACCCTCCCACAAATACTGCAATACCGTACACATCACACCTGTTGTCACTATACAGTGAAGACTTGTACAAAAAATATTATGATTCAGCAGCATGATCAAGAATGACTTTTTAACACTTTACAAGTAGAAAATAGGTCCAGAATGCTACCATCCACACACAACTTCTTCATTACATTTCTTTCCCTTCAACTTGTTCAAGACATTTTGCTTGTCTAGTACTTGTAGTAATGAGATCCTTAAGATCTCAACTATAGTTTAGTACTGTAAAACTCATTATTCATTCACAATACAGTACTTCCATTTGTGGTACCAAAAGTTACACTAACTTAATACGAACACTGTGTCAAGAGGAGAGGCATGTAGAGGAAGTTATGATTTATCCAGCAGGGATGATGTCTTAGTCTTACGGGCTGCAAGTTGTTCTGTTCACCCCAGGGCCTCATTTGTCTCAATTGTTCGAAGTCAGCAGTAACAAAGACAGCAGTAACATAAGCTGCACAGATGCGTAGAACTTTCTCGGTGTTTACCCTGGTACAATGCTACTGTAACAGTAGTGAAGTCTTCTTCTTGGTAAAGACGTAAACATCATTCAAGATGGCTTGAGCCTGAGTACATAGAGTATCATGAAACTGAATCTCTACTTCTTGGACTTCATGCCATTTATAGCCACTCCTACAAGGATGGCTGCAAGGGTGAAGCCCTGAAATACTACACGTGCTCGCATCATGGTCTGTAGGGGAAAAAAATTTGATTATGAGAAGAAAACATGACTTCTTAAGACAGATGTATTGGTTCTTTGCACAAAAACTTGCAAACCACAACAGATCATGCCAAATGAAGTGAAATGGGCCAAAACATTTTTGTTTTAACTGATGGCCGTGTTGTGTTATACACATGATATTATGAGAATCAGATATACTTGTCTCACATGACTTTGTGAATAACAATACATTTATTGACGATTAGAGAAACTCATATGTTCATATATATTAAGTTCTCACCTGTGACCGTCTCCTATTTCCGCTGCCAAAGGTGCTAATACCGTAGATCAGGGCACCTGCTGTCAGACCACAGCCAATGGGGACAAAGGGGTTCTCCATTGTCTTCCTTTTGAACTTTTCTCCAAATCCCTCTTGTGCAGGGGCACGCCATACCTGTTGGAATGACGACTAGTTGTAAGATTGTCTTTAAACTAAAGTGATCAATTGCTAATTAAACTAATTGGAATGAAAAATCACATCAGCACGTATGGTCGAAGTACATATGGAAAGGCGGATATGGAATATTGAATGTCTAGAGTAAGTTAATGAGTGCAAAAATGTGCTACGAAACTTAGAAGCGTTCTCAGGCCAGGTTTATTATGTGAGGTGGAGAGTTGCATAAGAAGGGCTATAACTTTGCATAACAGACATCGCAGTGCAGGACTTTCATATATCCTTAGTAGTACTGCTTTCATCCCGTCGCAAAATTATGTCGTAATAGTGTTTCCACTGACCTGAAAACCTTCAATGTGTGGTGGTTGCACTGGTAAGCCTGCGTACGGGTTTGGAAGGGAAGAATCGTCGGAAGCATCGCCGGCTGCAGCGTCCTTGCTGTTTCTGTCCGCCATGACTTTGCCGGGTTCGGGAGGGAGGCATGATCTTGTGTTGTTGCGCAGTATTCGCTCAATATTAAGTACAATTCTCCCTTTTACAAATTGATATAGTTTCCAGTAGCTTGGAATAAATTATGGAATGAATTATTGAGTTATTTTATTGGATCTGCGGAAAATATTAGTGTCATATGAGGACTAATACCAACGTTTTTGGTAAGTGGAGTACTGCATTCAGCAGCGTCATTCCTGTAGTTACTTGTAAAGGTCAGAGGTCATGAGCTTATTATCATACCGTTGGCTGTTTGAACAAAGTTTGAAAAGCACCAGCATCCGTCTTGCTCAAAATGGCGCTTTCTGACGGATTTTGAAGGTATTGAATTGGACCAGAAGGCAAGGAACATGGAAACAACCACAGGTGTATCTACTTGGGTTGTTAAGCTTATGTATAATCCCATTTAACTGTCTAATCGCGCCATTCTTTTGGGAGCCGCGACCTGTTTGGGAGCTGTGGCCGACAACTACTTGACTGTCAACACGGAGATAAACTATCAGACCAGTTCACTCAACCACGGAGTTTTGTTATAGAAATTTCCCTCTATAGTTTCCTATACCTCGACAGCATAATGGCATCGAGGGGAGCTCGCGCTCGCACGCCGCGGCGGCATCTCCCTGCGACTCCCGGCAATAAAGCCCAGCGTGCCGACTTACTCCGCAAGCAACAGTCGGCGCCCGACCTGTCTCAACCTGCCGAGTTTCAAACACCTCCCGGAAAAAAGCGACTTTTCCCAGGCCCAGCTACACCGGAGTGTTTCAGCACTGTACTTCCACCAACACCAGGGGAGGATGAGGACAACGAGACCGAGCGGTTACTCGCCGATATCGCAGAAGAAGGCGAGGATAGCTGTTCGGTAACAGTTGCCGTGAGAGTCCGTCCGTTCAGCCAGAGAGAGGTATTGACATGGCAACTAACTACATTTATCCTGTTTTGAAGTACTCTCAATTGTGGAGCGTGAAGTCTAACATTTGTGCGTGTACTATTGTATTTAGCACAATACATTTCAGACAAGTTTGGAACACTATGATGTCCTGGTAGTTTGAGCTAGAAAACTTTATGGTCGCCTCAGGCGACTTGCAAATATAACCGTCAAAATAAATTCAGGGAGGTCACTATGGTCGTGTTTATATGTAACTGTACCATAGAATTAGTTAACTGTAGTTTTATAATGGGGTGTCAGGGAGGGTCAGTACCTCTGTAGGGGGGGCTTGCCATGCCCTGTGGCAGTATACCGTCCACAGGGTAGCTCGTCCTGCTTTGGCTCCCACCTGACACTTAGAAATGTACACCCCAAATTACATTGTGTCATGTGAATGATGGTTTGGAGAAAAACATATGATTATTAACTTAATATCATTATTATGGATGTACCAGTACAGTATAAAATTGCAGGTATAAAATTTATTATGTACATGTAGATAAACTTCTCTTGTTTTTCTTTGCCTCACATCTATCTAGGTAAAAGAACATGCAAAATGTGTGGTGACCATGGATGGGCCAGCTACCTTGGTCACCCCAGAGAACGGAAATGAACACCTGTTTGCTTATGACCATTCATTCTGGTCATTCAAAGAAAGCGACAAGCACTTCGTTGGCCAAGAAAAAGTTTACAGAATGCTTGCCCAGCCCTTGTTAGAGAGAGCACTACAAGGGTACAACACCTGTCTGTTTGCCTATGGACAGACAGGTTCAGGGAAGTCATACACCATGATGGGTTTTGATGGGAACAAAGGAATCATCCCAAGATTCTGTGAAGACCTGTTTTCAAGGCTCTCAGCACACAGCAATGTTGACATGAAGGCGCATGTCGAGATAAGCTTCTTTGAAATCTACAACGAAAAAATCCATGACCTTCTGGTGTCGTCACCCCAAAAAGAGAAACGCAGAGCTCCTCTCAAAGTACGAGAACATCCGCTCTGGGGTCCGTATGTACAGGGACTGTCGCAGTTTGTAGTCAGCTCCTACCGGGACATTGAAAGCTGGTTAGCCATTGGGAACAAGCAGCGAGCAACAGCAGCCACAGGCATGAATGACAAAAGTAGCCGGTCCCACTCTGTCTTTACCATCATCGTTACCCAGACCACCTGTGAAACACTGGAGGGAGAGGTGCACGAACACAGCAGGAACAGTAGAGTCAACCTGATCGACCTGGCCGGCAGTGAGAGATGCTCGGCTGCACAGACCTCCGGAGACAGGTTACGGGAAGGTGCCAACATCAACAAGTCACTGATGACCTTGGGGAAGGTCATCCAAGCTCTTGCTGACCAATCAGTGAACAGGAAGAGGAGGGTGTTCATTCCATACAGAGACTCTGTCTTGACATGGCTGTTGAAGGAAAGCCTAGGTAGGCAAAATTCAGTAATTGTGTAGTTCTTTAGCAATATCTTGTAGATATCTATCTAAAGTAAAGTCAATGTGCAAATTGTAAAATGTTGAAGAGAAAAAAAAGCATAAGTTTGTTTACCAAGACCAAATGCATGACTTGCATCCAATATGAATATCCTTGAAATGTTGCCTTGGGTTGGAAGTAACAACTAAGATAATTAAAGCATGGAGCAATTCAATACTACCTGGTATTGTTCTAAATATTGGCTCTATCCCATGCTACAGGTGGGAACTCTCGCACAGCCATGGTCGCCAACATAAGCCCCTCCAGTACCAACATGGAGGAAACCCTCAGCACACTGCGATACGCCAAGCAGGCTCGCAGCATCGTCAACATCGTAAAGGTCAATGAAGACCCCAAGGCCAGGGTCATTAGAGAGCTGCGGGCCGAGATCGAGAAATTACGGAGGGCTCAGACTGGACAGGTCAGTGTCATTTGCTGGAGCTACAGTACGTGTTCATATGATGTACCCAACAACCACATTCTCTGGCTGTTACCGGCAGAACTCAAATTGGACACAGTGTCCTTCCCATACTGACAGGGAGATTTCAATGTTGTACAGGGAAGATACGACTTTGATTCCTACTCATACACACATTTGGCCATGACAAGGAGGTCAGTTTTTAAAAAGCAGTACCACTTTCAGATTTTTTGCTACATACCAGGGTACATGATGTAGGTTGACAGGCACGATGACAGGCTATAGTTGAAAGGAGCAGTTGTCAGCATGTTTTAGACCCCGTTCACACTCAAAAAAATGATCCGGATTAAAAGTTGATTCGGATCAAAAATTATCAATCCCAATCCACTTGACCGTTCACACTGCTTTTTGCCGATCTGAATTGCATCACCCTCGTAGTGAATTGAGGAGTCACTTGATTAGAGCCCACCATCTTGAACATGGAGCCACTGCAACTCTGACGTAAATTTTGCAAAAGAAAGGAACTAAAAAAGTGTGTACACCATGGAATCTTAGCAGAAATACAGAGGACACTCTTTTTGAACATGTTTGGGTGGCCAGGATTTAGCTCCCGTTGCGTGAAGGCCGATATTTTGCAGGGTGTAACATTTGCTCATTCCACTCACCATTCCACGTGAGCGTAACGTTAGTAACGGAATATATTACATGTTTTCTATTCATACTTCATTGGCAATGTATCTATAGGATCACACAAGGTCCTTGTCTCATGTACACTGCATATTAGAACCCAATAAGTTCTGGTATTTGTGGCACATTGCATCCCACCAGCGAAGCAAGTCAGAAGCCAATTCACTTTGCGTTCACACTCGCAGTTACATCCAATCCGGATCCGCTGCAAGTGTTTTGAACTACCTCCTCGAGGTGGATTATTTTTGATTCGGATCAGAGGAAATTGAAGTGATTTGGAGCGTTCACACTCAAAAAAATGATCCGGATTGATCAATTCTGATCCGAATCGACGATTAATCCGGATTACTTTTTTGAGTGTGAACGTAGTCCTATGCTTGGGTTATGCATAATTTGTATTTGCTTACAATGGGGTTTGATTTGGTTGATTGTTGTGGATGAAATTGCTTGGCTATGTAAGTGGTGTTTGATGTAGTGAAGAGTGGATAGAAAAGAATTATTATTGATTACGTGGCTATTGATATCACATTTAATAGACATGATTTTAGTAGGTGATATCAAGTTGTTCATGTGTTGATATTTATTGTGTAGCTTCAATTTCGTGATTGTAAGAATCTTCAAATTGTTGTCTGGAATAAACAGGAATGAAGTGCTTCAAATTCAAGTACTGTACAAATTTAAAGGAAGGCTCTGTATTTTGTTCTAGGCTGTGGTGAGGGAGGAGACATACCGGGCCAGCCTGGCAGAGATTGCTGCCCTGAAGCAGCTGCTGGCAGAGCAGGAGCAGAAGTTAGAGGAGGTCAACAGGTACAGAGCTGTCAATCACTTCACATCGTCAGATCACATTTGTAGAACTATTTTCTTTTCTGTCAATGTAAACTACTAATCATAAAATTGAATTTAGATATGCTGTAATGGGGAAATTTTATAGCCTGGTTACCAAATGTATTTGTAGCTCCCGGGTCCTACATCCCCTCCGCAAAAAATATGGAGGGGATGTAGGACCCGGGAGCTACAAATACGTTTGGTAACTAGGCTAGAAATTTTACAGTTATCAGATTTTGCAGCTACAGAATACACTGATGAAGAAGAAATATTACATATGTTTTTCTCTGGCCTTCTCTAGATCATGGCAGGACAGACTAGAGCAAGCGGAACAGCAGAAAGCTGAGGAGACCCACATCCTAGAGCGGGTGGGTGTGGCCCTGAAGGTGGACAACAAGCTGCCTCACCTGGTCAACCTGAATGAAGACCCTCAGCTGGCCGAGGTGCTGCTGTACATCCTGAAGGAGGGAGACACCAGGGTGGGGTCCAAGACTGGACATCAGGACTGTGACATCCAGCTGTTAGGTACATGTACTCTCCATACCTGCTGAAAGGTTTCTTTAGCTGTATATCTACATATATTCTATCAAGTGAGCACATAACAAATTTTAGGAAATGACTAGCCATCTAATGCTTGGAAGTTCCTGTGTGTATTTCTGAATTAGGAGTAATTGCCACAGACATGGATGGATTTTGTTACTTTGTTATTTTCTAAGCTGACATAAACTAAACTTTGATCTCTTAACAGGAGGCCTGGTGGGTCCTCAGCACTGTGTCATCACTAACAGACGTGACCAGGTGGTGGTCACGCCCATGAAGGATGCTCCCACCTATGTAAATGGTGAGCAGGTTACCACAGAAACCATGCTTCACCATGGCGACAGGCTCATTGTTGGTGACCATTACTTCAGGTGAGAATGCCAAATAGCTTGATTTTTGTTTCTCTTCTGTTGGAAGTTTACCCCTAGGCCTATTTCCACTTGTAAATTCTAGGCTTGATTTTCAGTCTATTTTTTTTTCACAGACGACAGCACTCTGAGTTTGAAGTTGATTGAAATTTTCTTCATTTGCACACAGATTCAACAACCCAACAGAAGCCAAGTCAGGCAAGAAGAAGTCAGGTGGCCAGTCTATTGACTTTGATTTCGCCAAGAGCGAGCTGATATCTGTGCAGAGAGCAAAGCTGGAGAAGGAGGTGGAGGCAGCAAGGACTCAGGTAACTTGTAGTACTGATCTTTTTATAGACCAAAACTCGATTGATCTCTACTTTCATTCTTGCTTGCAAGTCACATATCTGTTGTATCTGTACAATGTACTGTTGAATATATCATATAGAAAAATAGCTGGTGGCTTTGTTTCCTTAACTACTTCTCCTTCTTCAGGTTAAAAAAGAGGCCATGGCTCAGATTCAAGAAGCCAGGCAGGTGGCTGAAGAAGAGATGGAAGAGCAGAGGAGGGAGTATGAGCAAAGAATGCAACAGCTACAGAAAGAGCTGGAGAAAGAGAGTGTTGAAAAGAAAGAAAAAGAGCAGACGGCTATGGAAGTACAGGACAAAGTGCATCAGCTTGAAGAACAGAAGAAAGCTCTTGGTACATGATGTTCTTTAATGTCTTATAGATACATCTAAACAATTGAAAATGCAAATCTTTTTATTCTCTCCTTGTAGTAAGCTGTTTAACAGCTGTTTCTTTCACAAAATGGTATTCCTTTGCCTGCATATCAGTGTCAGTTGAAATTACTGAATTTGTTGGACATTTACCACTCAAGGAAGATTGTGTGCATGGCACTTTGTCATTCCTATTTCTTCCATATTGCTTGAAACCTAACAGATTTACTTGGCAGATTTTCAAGGAGTTTGTGTCCTGGCTGTGTACTGAAATGGAGAGACACAAGGCTTATTATTGCTGTATAATTGTGTCCAACCTCAGAGATTGAAGTGCTGAGTAACAGGAGGCGGCTGCAGCTGGAGGCCCTCGCAGTCAAACAGTCCATGGAGGAGGCTCGTGTCCGCCAGACCCGCATCATCGCGGAGCTGGAGGCCGAGAAACAGCGTATGGAGGG
Organism: Branchiostoma floridae x Branchiostoma japonicum; assembly: GCA_013266295.2. NCBI lineage: Eukaryota > Metazoa > Chordata > Leptocardii > Amphioxiformes > Branchiostomatidae > Branchiostoma > Branchiostoma floridae x Branchiostoma japonicum. Next base: position 16,522,611 of record CM023823.1, on the reverse strand, counting down.
CAATGTGAGTCGGCTTCAGGAGGCCAGCAGGAGACGCCAGCAGTGTGGGCCAATCAGTGTCAAGTATGGTGAGGATCCCATTTATAGCATTGTGATATACATGCATGCAGATAAACATGAGAGTGGTGTACAGCCATGCAGTGTGCCACAACTTTATGAAAAACAAAATGGCAGACAGGAGAAAACTATTCAGTTTTTAAGTGATTGTGTTTCAGTATAATTGTACTGTGCTGAATGCTAAACTGTCTTGGCATTCATGTGTAGGTGTGTGGCTGAATTATGGATGAAAAAGGCCTACTACCTACACAATGCTCCCTTGTAAGTTAGCCAATGGAAGTTGATCATATGCTTGAAGTTCAACAGAAGTGTTATTTCCCACCCAGGAGAGAAGGACCAGTGGGGGCTGATCCGGCTGTCCATGCTGCTACAGGAGGCCAACAACATCAGTCGTAGCCTGGGCAGGAATGTCACCTTCAGCAGACAGGACATCTTCATTGGTGACAAGCCACAGGTTTGTGTCCTTGTTCACTTAGAGGTAGACTCTTGGTAGAAGTGCTGTTCTTTAGTTAGTATTCAGTCTTGAATTTTCAAGTATAGATCTGTTTTTTTCTCATTGATCTTTGTGATAAGTTTGCCATCAAAAATTGTTTGCTGATCTACTTCACATGTGTGCACCTGTCCAGAATGATTTTGAAGTATCCAGGGTCTAATTGTAATCCAATGCTTCCTCTTGCAGGTTCAAGTTCGAGTGTCGAACCATGCATTGGGCATGGTGACCCACTGGAGCCCTGAGAAGTTCGAGTCCAGGCTGGTCCAGATGAGGGAACTGTACCAGGGGGACGGAGACATCAGTGAAGATGACACCATCTTCTGTGACCCCAGTGACAGCTGGCAGAGGGACACTTCAGTCACTGGTGAGCACACAGTTCAAGTTCATCTTCATGATCCGATTAGATGTGCTGACTGGCATACTGTAGAACCAACGCATTGAACTGAGCTGTCTTTTTTCTTAAATATAAACCTCCAATTTATTCACATCTCCAACCCAGCATTCAGATTTCCAGTATTGAGTTCCCCTTATTTGTTTCCTATGACCTGTAGGTTTTGTCAAGATTGAATTATTATGAATACCCCCTGGTATGGTATTAGCTTGCCCCTTCAGTGCTGATCTCCCACAGAGCGCTTGGTATCAAAACTATTAGACAGACAAAGAAACAAAAAAAAGTGTCACAAACTAGCATCAGTGTCTAACAATTGTTACTTTGCTGTCTGTAGGAATGTCAGACTATAGCAGCAGCTCAGAAGACCAACAGAAGCAGGATGGTACCTACACAGTACGGCCTGCAAAGAGAGGAAACCCAGGGACAACCTCGGTAACTTCTACCTGCCTGGAAATGATCAACAATGCCAGGAAGAAGCTCAAGAGCAACTCCCAGGACAGTATAGTAGACCAGATCCTCTACTGCCTACAGAGCCTGAAGACTGAAGCCACAGTCATTTTCTCCTCCAAAAATGCACAAAAAGCTGAGAAAAATGGTGATAGTGATGTAGACTTTAGCCAGAACATGATGCGGATGTCGTATGCAGTGGTGGTGCTGACATCCCTGGTCCAGCTGTGGGCGTCCGTGATCGAGCAGTCCGAGTTGGAGCAGACCAGCCAACTGGTGCACCAGCTGACCAACACCACCCAGCGCCTCGCAACAAACGTGGGCAGGCTCCTGCAAGGGTTTGAGCAAAACCTGCTGGCACTCATCTTCAGTGCAAAGGACAGCATCAAGCAAAGTATGGAGGGCCTGTCCAGGGTTGTCGGCGAGGCAATGCTTGCCACGGACACCAGTATGGCGTCCATCACGGACATCTCTGTGGAGATCCTGCTGAAAACAATGGTGATCCAGGGGATGATGGCGTTTGTGGAGAAGTTTGTTGGCGGGTGTGTGAAGAAGCTGGAAAACTGTGAGGATTCTGTGCTGTCTGCAATGTCCTCGTCAAAGTTCACTCCAGGTCAAATGAAGAACAGGGTTTCAGACAAGCTGCTGAACCATGTGCAGCAGGTCACATCCAGTGCCAGGGGACTTCTGCAGGCTTTTGGAACTCTGGAGGTTAGTCTGGATGTCAGAAATGTGATGAATTTGTCTTCATTAAATTTCAGTGCTATCCATATATGTGGAGTTTTGGGCTTCAAATAATCAGCCTCCAAGCAAATCTGTAACTTTATTCTAACTTCTAAGCATTTGCATAGTATCATTTTCATGGGATGTTCTTGTTGTCTTTTTGCCCAGGTTGAGTACAAATGGTGCTACAGTAATGATGGGGTGGCCAAAGTGTACACCTTTATCCAGGACATGACAGGTGCAACAGAGGGTGTTATGGACTCAGCAGCACAACTGTGCCAATCAACTGTACACGTCACCAAAAACTCAAGGTTGGTTGCTGTGGTCACACTTGTGTATGAACGATGTCAGCAATTGCAGATACATGAGTGTAATATTACTGAGATATGTTTGAGAAGTTTCTAGGCCTAAAAATAAAATGGTTTCTTTGCATCAGGCTTTCAAAGAATATTAATTAGTACTTTCAAAGAAATCAGTCATGGGAGTATTCACTGCCTGTTACAGAGAAGGTGTGTCTAAGATGCGTCCACATGCCGTGAAGCTACTGGGGACGTGTAGTCTGCTGAGGGAGGTGGCCAACAGCTGGCAGGAGCTGAACTCTGATAGGAGACCCAGCAGTAGGACAGACCACATCAATAAGAACATCCGAGAGTTTGACAAGGTTTGTGATGACAAGGACAATGATGTAGTGTCTACAAAGCAAAGCACAATAGTTTTAGATTGTGTTAGAATGCCAATGAAGGAGTTGCCTTAGTAGTCTCCAAGACCCTTACAGATATTTGTCTATCTAAAATGATTGTGACATGACCCAGGAAACAAGTCATGACTACCAACTAATGTGGTGCAAACTGACCTGCTGACTGACACCACTTGTTATGTTGCAGGACTTGCGTACCTTATTGGAGCTAGTTGACCAGGAGGCGCGGACGACAGGCAGTTCTCCAGCCAAGCGGCTACTGCCCTCCTCCCCCCACCTGTCCAGCACCATTGCCACCCAGTCCTCACCCTGTGGTGCTGGAACCAACACTGTTACCAGGAGGCTGGCACTAGCTTTTGGCATATAAGATATGCCTTGTTTCTTGCCTTATATTTTCTATTTTGTAGTACTTTTTGTGGTTCATTGTGCACATCTGAAATTCCCACCAAGAGCTGCATTGCCAATTCAGAGCAATGGTTGTGTGACAGATGCCAGTTTTGCCAACAGTGGATTAATGCAATTTGTTTACAACCTTGTGGTCGTCAGTTTCCCTTCACTTTTCCAGCTGGTGGATGGTAATTACGATTGCTGTGACCTTCAGGGAGAGAACTTTTTCAAAGAGGAGCTTCATACTGAATGCTGAGACGTCACTCACTGACTGTCATTTTGTGTCATCAGTATGTGTGTAGATGCCTTTGTACTGTAGTATCATCTGTTCAAGTCTGATCCACATATATGAATTCTGTAGTTGAAACAGACTGTATGTTAGTCATCTGATGTATGATACTCCTTGGCATAGAGAATAAAACAGAACAGCTTGACTATATATATGAACTTATAGAGAAAGACCATATTACTTTATAGAGAAATACAATTGGCAGATACTAAGCAGGTGCTTTGGTGCTGCAGTTAGAGGGAATTTTGGTAAATGAGTGTATCTGTATAGGTAAAAATGACCTTTAAAATGACATGAAGAAAACCTGTTTAATGGTAACAAAATGCATCTCCTTGGTATAGGGATTTACAGTAAATTTGAGACAGGGAATTTGGAGCATACATGTAGTCCTTGTTGCAACCAAAGCTATGGATAATTCATGTACATGTATTTCTTGTAATATTTTATTATTTGTAGGGTTATGAACTAAATGAATTTAAGATAGGAGCAAAAGAAATATATGTAAACAGTGTGAGCAGATGTATATAAGTGATTTTAGTTTTTGTAGTCTTCCAAAGACATAGCACATCGATGGTGTTCCAGTAGCAATGCACAGTTGTTGCTAGGAATACTAAGAACTACTGCTGCTCATGTGCAGGCATACCAGCTGTTCATGTGCAGATGCAGGCTTTTTTAGGTGTTGCTGAGTTACAATTTGTGTAAGACAGTTATCAGCTATGCAAAGTCAGGTTTAACATAGAAAAATAAAGATTACTTTCTGTATAGATGTGTGATGATGAGTCAATCCAGGTTTTCAGTGGCAACTAACAGTATGCATACACACAGTCTTGTGTACATTTATTTGGAACAAATGGCTACTACATACCTTGCATATTCATACTCTGGCAAGTACTTCTTACCAGTATAGAATATATTCTATACTTGCAAGAATAATCCTATAGTAATTTCAAGACTATATTTTGAAGCACAACTTTGTTTCTGAAAGTTGACACACTATGTGAGTGCCTACTTTCAGATGCTACTATGATAAAAGATGGCAAGGCAGTTCACTGTCAATCTCCTGGGCTTTGCATTTGCTATGTTCTTACTTGGTTTCATGTCCTATAAGATACTAAAAGTTTACTGGTACACATGGTTGTAATTCTGCAGGTATGTTCTATACATACTTGTCCCTCATATATGGGATGTCTCAGCTGTTGTGGTACCCCACCTGGTCATGGGTCTTAAATGTCTGTAAAGTAAAAGAGAATGACATTAGATATATACAAAAACAAGTATGTGTACTTATATATAATTATGAACTGATAAATTATTGTCTTGATATATTTTGTTGAATCTCACAATTGGCCATCATTACATGTTATTGTACTTGATATTTGCTATGTGTATGTTCCTATTAGCATCCACAGGATGTGCTGTAGTAATCTGTAGTACCTCGTTCACAGATGTAGCGCAGCAGCCCAGTACAGGGCATGTCGTTCCACTTGTACCTGGCTGCCTTCTTCAGCTCCACACAGTGCTCACGGCGACGGCTGTTGTCAGGCTGGCGCCGCCACCATGGCATGTAGTCTGCTGGCTTCAGGGGAGTTCCATCACTCCAGTGGAAATGTCCTAGAGAATGATAGATTTAGTCAATCAAGAGGGAAAGAGTTTCACCTGGAAGGATCAGACCTTAGCAAAACAGATTTTTAGTGGCTATCTTCTCTTCATGACAGTGAATGATGTCAATAGACTCCTGTAGTTTCTAACCAACTGTTAAGATAGCAAACCCAATGGGCAATGTTACAATACTACCTTCCCCACTTAAGTAGCTTCTTGCTGATATAAACACATTTCATAGACCCTTGCTGTTTGAGTTAAGACCTAGACCTGGTAGATATAGTGTTATTTAAATATCAGCACTTACTCTCCTTGAGGATATCTGTTAGCCCAATCCAGTGTGATGCCTTGGTAGTCCTGTGGATGTACCTGCCCAGGAAAATGTGCACCTGTTTGGTCTTCACCATGGCCAGCCGTCCCCCCTTGGTGGTACAGACGTGTTCAGCCAGCAGGTATGGCTGCTTGTCCTGGGAGAACCAGTAGCAGGCCTGAGGCCCCTCCACAAACCCTGGGGGACAGTTGGCTGGAAAATGGGAAAACATATCCCTGTTGTTGACCAAATCTTGTCCGGTTTTGGATGATGTAATAGGAGGCTTGTAATAGGAGGCTTGTTGTATTTCTTAGTATAGCACGGAAAGAGCAAGTAGACACATATTGGAGAAATGTAAGAAATGTAAACTTGAACTAGCTCACAAAGCAGTAAGCACAATTAGTGCCTTTTTATGTTATGAGAATGTTATAGCACTGCATGGTGATGATATACATGTAAGTGATAGCAAACTGTTGCTTTCTTATTTACCAGTCTTTTTTGATTCTGTACTTGTTGAGTTCGTGAGGCCTTCTTCATGAGTCTCTTCCAAACCAGTTTCGTCTGTCTGGTCCATTTTCTCAGTCAAGAGAAAAGTCAGGTCCTCTACAGCTGTCTGTAGGCCTCGTACCATGTCCTTCAGCTCATCCAAACCAGCTTCTCCATGGAACTCATTCTGTACAGTAACCAAGGACAGGCCAGCCTTCCCATTCTCTGAGACAGGCAGAGAGAGAAATATGTGAGCTGGTTACACCTCTATGTTCTGACACCCCTATGTTCTGACAACTCAACCTATGTTTGAAACATAGGGGTGTTGGAACATAGGGCTGAGCCCTGTGTTAGCTAATTTTGTTTCAACACAGGCAAGCAAGGTACATGTATGTGGATCTCATTTTGCAATACTATATTATCATCAAACCTGGTGTCCTTACCCAAGTTCCCTCCATCTGTGCCCACTTGGTTCAGTCCCAGCTCGGTGACTTTTTGCTCCTCCATCATGGTACCGTTGCTATAAATACGGTTGAAGACAGTGACGAGTCGAGCATCCAGTGGGAGCAGTTTTCCATCTTCACCTGAAAAGGGATTTGTGCTGTCATTTGGAATTTCATTGCCAAATGTTAAACAAATTGCCTCCAACAGGAAATTCCATGTACATAATGTAACATAGTCTATGACAGATGTGTCAATGAGACTTGTATCCAATAGCACTGAAACCATTTGTATAAGTTTTTATACTTCAATGGCTTAGTGGGGATGTGAAGTTTGCAATGCAAAAGATACTACCAGTAGCCAAGTACTAGTAATATATACTTGTCTATGAACTAATGCATCTCTGCAAGTATATGTCCTTTTGTGACATGATTGGAAGTGAAAGAGACATATGCAGGCTATGGAGGTATTCCATAGAGAGAGCATTGTTTCAACTGAGAGAAAATATGGAAATATTGATAAATCAACCAATACCCAAAAAGAAAGTAGCGTTCGTTTCTAATTGATCCAAGCATGTGACATAGTGCTTTTTCAAGAGTGTAGACAAGCACATACTGTCTGGATGTACAACATTTTAGGCAAATGACTGTTACCTTTAGAGAAGACAAACTTGGGCATGATGTTGTTTGTTGCTGGAGTTGGTGCAGCAGAACTAAGGCACAAACAGGCAGAAGAAAGCAGGACAAGGACAAGAGCTGCCATCTTGTTGTTGTCTAGCTGGGCTGTGGGATTTGGCTACTGCTATGCCTTTAGGAGACGTCATTAATTAGTTACACATGGTGCCATAGATGGGCTACCAGAGACTTGGTGCACCTGTCAGTACTGACACAAGGGGTAGAGGTAAAAAGTGAGGGGCTAGTTCAAATTATTCTGCTGGATAAAGCTAATTTCTAAGCAGATATCTAGAGGATCAGCTGTGAAAATTGCAGAAAAAGGCTATTGCAGAAAACTACAAACTGTCCTCCCATTTCTTGCTTGGAAATGAATGAAAGGAAAACTGTTATCTCTTATACCGGTAATACATAATATATGATACCAGACTCAGTGTCCCCATACCCATTTGATGGTCTAATTCTCTTAGTATTGATAGATGCATATGTTGCTTCATCCTTCCAAGAAGGATAAGGGAAGTCCTCTGGAGAGCAGTCTCCTTGAAGCTCCTTGGTATGACTCATTGTTTCTGCAGATGATTTTCCAAGTTTATTGCCTCTGGTTTGGAAGTCTGCATGTTGTAATGTAGGCTTCAAAACATTAGAAGCCATGCACCCATGATTATGACCTGTTAAGAATTTGCATAATGAAGTAGCCCTTGTTTGTGAAAGTGAACCAATGATAATGCCTGTAAACTGTGTTGTTGTCAGGTGGATGTTCTGGAGACCCAGTTTTCCCAGCTGGTGGAGAAGATCCAGGCGACACGAGACTTTGAGAACATCCGTCTGGCACACGACCAGTTCCTGTCCTCCCTCCTGGCACAGTCCTTCATCCTCATGAAACCTGTGAGTTACTGCACTGACATTTTACTCTCTAGTACCAGGCATTCTAGCCTGGATACCAGACTGTTTCCAGGGTGTACACAGGCCAGCTCCTTGGCTCAGGACCAACATGCCCCCCAGGAAATTCTAGCACAGCCCCTAGACAGGAGCTGGCATCCAGGCTAGGCATTCACAAGTGGAAGTAGTTAACAATCCTGGCAAACCCCTGGCACTCAGTTTTATTTGATTATTGGCATATTTTCTGGTACTTGTACATGTACTTCCAAGAAGTGTTCATAATTTGTCTGTGACATTTCATTGATCTTATGAAATATATCATAACCTTTAATTTGGAAGTTCTATCTCCTGTTGATGGAATGGCTTTGACTGATATTATGGTAGCCTGACTAATTGCGCCCCTGGCGGCCGGCCGGCCGCCCGAAGGTTGCCGCCCTCTTGGGGAGGGGGCCATTATACCCCCGGCCGAGAGCTTGTAAACGCAGGCTAGATATTGTTCTTTCTTCACAATTTAATGAGTGGATTAATGTTACAAAAGGACACTGTAAAACTTCTACTGTAATGAACAAATTCTGAAATTTCTTGGTGCTTTTTGTTGCTTTTTGTATTACATGTACATGTATTGTGCTTTAATTTTTGTCCTCCTGTAGCTGTGGGAGCCTGTGGAATTCATAATACACAACTACATGTATATTTCCAGGTGTTCCACTGCCTGAATGAAATCCTGGACCAGTGCCACAATTTTGCCATGTTGGTCTCCTTGAACCCTGGTGCACTGAATGAGAGACAACTGGATCTGCTGGAGACAATTGCAAAGGTCATAAAAACAAAAAGTTCTTTGTGAATACTACCTGAGAACCATTTAAGTAACTGCTACTGTGTGGTCCATTGACGTAACTGCTACTGTGTAGTATAAAAGTTCGGGAGAGTTTAGAAACTTGGGATGTGTTGTAATTCTAACGTGCCTTGTCAAGACATGTTATAGCACTACAAAAAAGGACATACAAAATGAATTCCAGGTTTGAACTTGCTTTCTTGCGTGTCCTTTCAGGACTTCAGCCGACAGTCCAACCTGCTGTTTAAGATCCTGTCCAGCGTGAGGAGTCACCAGGCCTCTCCCTACCTGGCACAACTGCTGCTGAGGGTCGACTACAACAAGTACTTCAGCCAAGCTGGAGGCACCTTGGGCAGGTGTGTTATGTGCTGACTGTTAGCTGGGGAGCTTCATGATTATGTTATCCTGGCAGTTTAGAAAGATTGTCTCTCTGTACAGTCTTTTAATTTTACAATTTGTATTGTTCATTATGCTGAGACGCAAGTGCTGTTTTAGTGATTTGCACCATTCATTCATAAGGAATTCAAAACTATTAGTTGAATTTTTTATACAACGTATATGATGAATCCATGTTACGTTTTACACTTATTATTGAAGTGACCCGACTGTATGAAATATATTCATACACAGCCCAGATGTGTTTCTAGATCTGGTGAAGTTTTACTTCTTGCATAGATAAATATTTACATGTATTTGAAGTTACACTGATAAGGCCACACCAATTTTATTTGTTGCTTCTCGGATTTTTTCAGAAAAAATATGAAGCGACAGGGCGAAAAAAAAATAAAAATAAAAACAGGCCTGGGCATCCTATTATAGCCCCAAATGCTAGAATAGGTGCCATAAAGTCAACATAAAAGACTGGATTAAGATTTAAACAATGACTTTTGAACTTTTAATCAAACCACTGCATTTGTAGATGTAATAACTGTAACAACTAGGAAGAAAAGGACTTTCTTCAACTGTTGGGGGTAAAATATGAGCATTTTTTAGTTGATTCAGAACCAGAATTTTTTTTTTTTTTTGCAAATCAGAAAAAAATGAAGAGGCAAATCCGAGAAGCAACAAATTAAATTGGTGTGGCCTAAACAACAAAATTTTGTCATGGGAAGTACAATTTGTCTTAAATACACTACGAGGTTCTAATTCCATTTGGCATAAAAACCTTATTTTATTTTCTCATTCAGAAATCCCATAAAAACACTTGATAAGCCGGCACCAGTCTGAAACATTTCCATGTGCCACACTCTACCACTCTACCCAACCATGAAAGTCCAAACCTTATGTTTATTCATTTCTCATTCCAGTTACACAGCTCCAGTACCTTCCTCCTCATCCTCCACAACTACAACTGTCTGATTCCTGGCCAGACAGGAACAGCTTCATATACAGGAGATCTGACTGATTGCTTTGGACTTGTTGCTGTTGTACAAATATGGAAAGCTTTACTGTTGATTCCAATGTAGTAAATAAAGCAGAAACAGGTTTGTACATGTGAAACAACTTACTCCTTAGAACCATAAGCAAAATGCTGTCATTATCATAAAACTTTGGCAAATAAATAATCTGTTTACTGCAACATCATGGCTCTTATTCAGTTATTGTATATATTCTTATCTCATGTCACGTACAGTGAGATAACTCTCAGAGTTTAACTCTCAGAGTTCTAATGATAAAAGGACAACATCTTCATGGTATCTTTTCCTCCTCTGTATGAATATGGTCTAGTAAGAGACAGTAAGCAGCAAGATGCTTCCACCAGGCTTGGTATGCCAGCTGTTTGTCCTTTGTCTCTGTTGTAAAGCTGCCAAAATATTTCCATTGCCATGACAACTACTTCCCTCCAAACCAGGAGCCGAACAGGTTATAGAATATGGATGCCGTGTTGTCGTCGGGCAGACGTGGCTGACCTGGTAGGGTGGGAGGTCGGAGGTCAGGCCGCCTCCCAGGCCATCTGTCCTCAGGATGACTTGACCTCCCTAGGATGACATGACAGTATGGTCAAGTATTTTATAAGTCAAATATTAGTGCAATAATCCACCTCAATCATCCACCTTTCTATAATGTATAGAGAAAGATAAAGATAGTCTTTGCTTGTTTTAACATGTTTTATATGGAAACAAACCTTAACCATTGTGAACTTCAGAAACAGATGATGACTAATACTCAAACAAACAAACAAACAAACAAACAAACAAACAAACAAACAAACAAATAACTGCCACCTGAATACATCCTAGTACTGTACAGAAAATAAAGAACAACACATGTTCCCGTTCACTTCTCACCTTGGTCTATATCTGAAATCTCCTCCCGAGTTTCCTCCCTGCCAGAGGGATCTCTCCTGGTCACAACTGTGTGCGTCTGGTCGCCATCGTTTCGCGTTACCACAGTCTCCTCATTTCCCGACCCATCTCGGACTGTACGCCTCTGTTCAACTTTCTGGGAACGGACACAACAAACACCCATGATGTAGAACGTAACACAATGGAAATCCATACAATCAACCAATGAAATGTGATGTCACTGTTCCTGAAAATTGGGTACATTGATTGATTGAATCCATATCCATCAATGCCACCTACCCCGTCTGGGCCTCTAATGGTTGTCGTGGTGATGGACTTGAAGAATGATCGACCCTGCAGAGGCTGTGATGGCTGTTGTCTGGGCAGGACAGTGTCCAAGTCTGACGCTGAGATATGGGCATCCAGATCTGCCAGAAAGAACATATAACTGCTGTATATATGCTGTTGCCCATTGCTGTAATACGTCATCATTCTCATGAATGAGACATACATTATATGAAAATTTTATATTATCAAGTTCTCACTTAAGTCAAGAAATAGGAAAATACTAAGTGTCAGTCATTGCTTAGTGTACACAATCAGTACAATCAACATATTAGTCATCATAATACTGCTCATTATAATACATGTATGTACCTTTATCAACTTTGTCCTGAGGTGAGGAGGGGGGTTTCTCCCATGGAGAGGGGGGTAGCTGGCCAAATGGGTTCTTCCAGAAGTCTTCAAACTGGAACATAACAGGAGAAAAATATCACTTATGGTTAGTAAGTCCCTCTTTCATGCTTTCTAGTATACATTGTACAAAAATGTGTTTAGTGTCCTGCAGCTTGAATTTCCTTATTGTAAATGTAATGATACCAATGCACATATCAAGCATATTTGCTGACAATGATTAATTTATCACACTGTAGATAGGACATTATGACTCACTTTCCTGCTTACCTGTGGATATCTCTTTGGTGTTGGCTGTTGACTTCTTGGCTGTTCACTTCTGCTACTTCCTCCCTCTGGAATTGCTCCTGGTTCCTTCAGCATTCTGTCTCTGAGGGACCTTTCATGTCCAGGTCCTGATGGAGGAGGTTCAATACCTGGAACACCTAGAGCATGAGCACAGCAACAGGATTGAGTGGACCGGCCTGGGTCCTTAGTTAATTTCCTTTTCTTCCATTTAGTAAAGTCACAATTTGTTGAACACAGTGAATCATCATCAACATCAGTCAATTCACAATCTTAAGCTCTGGTCTGGATGAACTAAATTGACATGACGTAACCAAGGATATAGGATTAAATTACTTTCATCATACACCTGATGCAAGCAAGAAGCATGATGCAAGTAAACTCAGTGGAATGCCTGTGACGCAACTAGCAAACATGTTGCATAAGACCAGACACATACTAGTAACTACCTGGTCTATGTGGAGGTGGTAAAGGTGGGAATTCCACAGTGCCAAGTTGTCGGAACAGTTCATCAAAAGTGTGGAACATCTCGTCAAAGTGTTTCATCATGTCTGACATCCCAAAGTCGTCACCACTAAACTCTTCGAATCCTGGCCCACCCCTGAACCCAAAAGCTCCAAAGTCATGGCCAAAGCTGTCATGGTCCTCCTCATCTTCATCATCATCATCACCATCCCACTCTTCATTCTCGTCACTGGGAGAAAACATACACATGGAGTGAAGTTGGGCATTTCTGGCAAATTGTAACAAGTTAACTTGCAAAAATATTTTGGTGCCAATCTGATTGCAGATGATAGCATCAACTCTTGGAAGGCGAGGGCGAGTTTTTTGCGGTCTGCATTTTAAGGGGGCACACCCGAGTTTTTTGCGGTCTGCATTTTAAGGGGGCACACCCCAGTTTTTTTTCGGGCTTCTATTCGAGTCTGCACACCCTCGAGTCTAGCGACCGTCTCTTCCAGGGAATAATTCGGAAGCCAAATAACTGTATATGGGATAGAAGGATATCCCTTCAGCTACAAGATTGACTGAGTTTTGTTTCTTCAAACTCTTTAATTTTTGTGAAATTAACAGAAAAATCACGGAGCCTGTGCGGTCGCAAATTGGAGCTTCTCTGGCCGGCTAACTCCCCTGGTATTATTCCTTTATTTCGGCCAATTCCTACTATTTTTTCAGCGATCCGCGGTGCCTGGTAGAGGCTAAGTCCTCATCGGAGATGACCGATCGATCGATGTGATATCACGGGTGATCACATCATAGGAGAGAAAAATAGCCACTTACAAGTAGTCTGGAGGTGGTTGTCGGCCTCCTCGTCCACCGGGAAACCCAAATATTCCTCGGAATAAATCGTGCAAGCTCATATCTCAAATCCTGTCCCTCTATATGATATTAACTGCGAACTTTCCCGAACAAATTTTGTCCTCTCCTTTGCGTAACAAAACGAACACTTACGGACATGCGTAAAACACATTATAGAAGCGACTCCTAGCGGTAAAAATTCAATCTACAGCAGAAAATTAGCAGTGATGAAAAGCGACATCTAGAGTAAAATATGAAAACTGCAGGTAGTAGGACACTTGCGGTGTGTCTGACAAGTACCTAAGGACTGAATTCACACACAATCCTGAAAGTACTATTCGTTCAGTTTTATAGAGGATTAGATTTTATGTCTCAGGTTTGCGATATTTTCCCTCAGGAAAACAGAAAGAAAGTTTATTCCTTTCGTGTCAAAGGTTATTGCGCATGGCATCTAGTCATTTCGAAATCGCGCGGGACTGAGGAAAGGTTGAAGACACTCATCGAGATAAGGTAAGCTTAGTTTGCATTTCTCCCTCCATTTATCTCTCATGGCTATATGTGACAGCAGCTGACGTTGAGAGGGCCCTTGACTCATACCTGAAGGTGATTTCAAGGACTTGCGTAGTTCTACGACTTACTGGTTGTCTTGTTTTTAGAGAGAAGTTGGTTGCTTGGTTGTTGGTTGGTTGCAAATAATTTTGTTCAAAGTCGTGGCAACTTGGCCTCAAAATTTAAAAATGCATGCATTTTTTTTTCGTTGAAGAGAGATTACCAGTTTAATAGCGTCTTTTCTAGACTTGTGTTAAGTGTTCCGAAGTCAGCGGTTGCTTGCATTTTGCACAATTATCAACGTTTACTTTACACAGACTGACAGAAACCCCTTTTCAAATCCTTGCTCCTTGAGTACTAGTACTCACTAGTAGTAGTACAACGAACGTGGCCGTGGATGGTGTTTTAACGATTGCTGGCAGCACTTCTGTTTGGTTTCCCTTTGTCAATGCTGAACTTTCGATAACTTTTGATGCACTGACTGTGACTGAGGCATAATGAGTGGGTTACGTAGTACTACTAGTACTAGTAGGGGCAGTGTTATAAATATATATAATTTTGTCACAGGTTACACGGTGTTCAGAAAATTCTCTTTTCCAGTTTCAAGGAGCTTTTGGTTGACTCTCTCTTTTAAAACATAATTTATACCCCTGTCTAACTGCAAACAATTGCATAAAATTGATACAAAAGTCCTCATATTTGTAATGAAGTCTGACTTGCTGTAGATAGCTTTGAATTTAGGTCAAATCAAGTCATTAATCTAAAGGGGTAAAGGTCACCTCATTTGGTTGACTGAAAAATAAGACCTGGATCTTTTATACTATTGGCAGATGTAGTATTTAAACTTTCATACCATTTGAAATTTTGAGTATTATGAGTTTTTGTGTAAAGGCCATGCCACATAATCAGCCATTTTAATTCTCCATTGCTCTAATCTAACAGACAACATTATGATCTGCACTTTTGCATAATGCATTGTAAAGATTTTAATTTTAGAGTTATGTATGGCTCTCCTAAATTCACCTCTAACTGACCATTGGCAGAAAATGTCCATGTCAATCCCTTTTTTAACGTACTGTATTTTTTATAGTTAGTAAAAGACCCCCCTACACACACTGTGACATACACTTTTTCGGTAATGCTTGAATTTTTTTTTCCGAAATCGTGGAGAAATTTGCATGTATTTCTATGGCTTCTTACAGTAGCTCACTCATTTTGTAAACTTGGAAATGAAATGTATTTCGTCTTCCACAGCTTTTGATGTACACTCTATATTCAATGGTACAGTTCACACACGTGGCATTTAAACCCCATCATGCCATGACATGTGCCTTTTAGCTGTTTGGGTAATGTTCCCTTGCTGTATGGATTATAATAGACGATTGTGCACGTCACAGTTGTGTACACACACACACCTACATGCACACCCACAGACGGGCACATGTACCTCCCTGTGAGCCCCAGACATATGTATTTCCTGGCTGAGTCTCTACTGGAGCGTATATATGTGAGCCTGCTTAGGAACCTCTGGTAAAGCGAATGTCACGATTCACCAAAGCCTCTTCTACCCACCCAGTTATGTACATGTAAATCCTTACAGCCCAGTAAGCACAAGCTGGCATCTGTTCACATGGGTGTCCCCATGTTAAAGCTGCAGCCATTAGACATTGTGATTCCAGTTACCCTTCCTGTTCACTGCCTTCCTGTAAGAGAGCTCAAGTTCAGTGCCAGAAAAGGGGGGGATCAGCTCCACCAGACATGTATATCGTACCCATGAGATTAAGATCATTTATAGAGGGATCATCTACCTCCCCTTCAACTGCCTCCAGGACAAACATGAACAACTGCTATATTATAAGTGAACACTTCTTATACTTTTAAAGCAATTGCTTTGTTGCAGTTCTGTTGGCACAAATAGGCCCTTAATGGCAATCCACAAGCACTTACAAAGGTAGCAGGAGAAACAGGTCAGGACAAGATGTCCTTATTTTCATATGATCATGTAGATAAGTGAAGCCTTTTTGTATGCTCGGTTTGACTTCACGCTGGCAATTACTTGGTCTCTATCAGTAGAAGTCTAAGTGATAATGGCTGCACCGGAGTGCAAATCCTTGTTAGGAGAGGCTTCAGGCAATCAACAGCCTCTTCATCAAACTCAGAGTTCTCCTTAGAACTTTACAGTCTGATGGTGCTGCAAAGGGACCTGTTTGCCTTTTTGGTAAGGGGTAATCAGCCAATTTCATTCGTAAGACTTAATCAGCAGTTTTGTGTTATGCACAGTCAAGATATTTGATTTACCACAAATTTTACTCGGCCCTCCCAAATTCTCCTAAAAACACCTGGCTGATCCGCAGTACATGCTATATTTCATTTCAGTATTTCCTTTGCATGCCCATGTCTATATATGGACTCAAGCACTGATGATGTGAATCTATGGTGTGCAATAACAAGGGGAAGCTAATGTTACCTACTGGCAGGCTTATATTCTTTCATTCACACCTGATCATAGTTCTCTGCATCATTTCGCACCTTACGGCACCATGTACAATATACACTTCTGATGTGGTTATTAACGTTTCTTACACCTTACTGGGAGTGAAATTCGAGCATCTGTAGCGAGGAAAAGGTAATGATTTAGCCTCCCCCAACATCTGGTATGGACCTTGTTTGTGTCTCCTTGGTTGATCAATTATTAGTACACCCCCACAACCATACCATGGTGAGCAATTATTTTGCTGCTCACAAAGCATGGCACAGCTGGGAAGATAGGCCGTCAGAAAAAGGCCTGTGCTTAGTAGGATTGGGGCCAGTAATCCACTCCTAAGCCGACCTGTGGAGAATGGTTACCAGGTTAATGTTAGTCATTCCCCACCTCTGTAGACCAATTTGTGTAGATATAATACTAGTAACTAAGGATTTTGAAAAAGGATGTTGAAATATATTATTGTATAAATTTGTAATAATGATAAAGGAAAACTGGGATCACATTTTATTGCAATTGATTAAGAGGAAATTAGAAAACGTCCTTTATGCCTTGATTTTTCTTGGGCGGTAAGTGTATATGTTTTCATCTGAATGATCAAGTGTGAGTGCATTTGCATTTAACAGTTGTCATAGACACCGGCCAACCAATGGAAGCAAACCTATCTGCAAACATCATGTGGCTGTGCATGTGGCATCGCTACCACACGCCGGGTTCAATTCAATCAGCTGGTTCTTGGTATTAAAAGGAGCATTGCACAAAAATAAATGTACCAGTTATCTCGTACATTAGGCTGGTTTGAATAAATTTTAGGGTGCAAATGTCATGAGTTTCTATTTCTGTAATTATCACCCTTTTGTTAAAAACACTGTCATGCTAATTCCTTTTATGGACAACCTGTTTTTATTTGGAGTGCTTGTACTACACCAGGAGTACACCAAAACTGGAGGTATCAATTCACCAGACATTTTTAAACTAGCTGGCTTTCGAAGAATGAAATACAAATGCACGTTTGAGATACAATTTTATTAAGTCACAACTGATGTCTTCTGTTTATTCTCATGATACATTGTACCTTGAAGAATGGGATTATTATATCGTAACGTACCCTAGATATTAATCTGGGAAACGAGATATGACACGTGTGTTCAGCAGTACCATGTAAACAATCTGTCTCACCCACGGAGAACAGAGAATATGATATTAATTTTTTTCAGCCAGTGCTCCATCAATCAAAAAGGTTGTCTACACAATACTGATTATTGTCCCTGTTGAACATACAGTATCTAATGAAGCTTCCCAGACACTCAACGTCACCGTTTCCAAAGATACTCGACGTCACCATTCCCTTTTTGGCCTTCTGTTTTTGAGGCATTATCTTTTTGACGGAGATAGGGTAGGTAAAGCCTTTGAGGGTCGACCTACGCCATAGGTGCGTCAAGGAAACCTTTAAGAAGCCTTGGAAGGAATAGTAGCCAGTTTTAATCATCATGTTTGCTGGAGAGGGTGGATATTGTCCTGAAGCAGCAGCAGCGTTCTGGTAAGATGCAGTGTTCTACTACTAGCCCTTGTGTTGTCATGTTTTGGAAGGTGAGAGTGATCCCAAACCAGTTTATCAATCTGAAGAGCTATAATCATCTACTGGTCATAACGGGAAAGATGGATAATATGTGCAGTGTATGGAAGACATTATCTTTTAGTGTTTTCGCAGCATGAAAATGATCAGGTATTCAATGATGCGTTATAGACGATTTGGTCTCTCATCAGCTCCCTCTTGAAAAGCCCTTTAACGAACGCCATGATAGCGTTCAACCACAACACAAGGGAGGGAGTTTTTTGGTCATTTTGTGTGATAATATGGCAGTTGAAATCCAGAAAATATGGTTTATAGTCTGTATCAATATGTTGCAGTGCAAATTTATTTGGTTGAGAGCCAACAGAATCCTGGGTTGTTAACAATTCTTCATGTCATGATCCATCTGTTAAAGATCTTTATTTGACGATATGCTGTGAAAGAAATCCTGGAAGTTGCTCAGGGAGAACCTGTTTGAGTCAAACCAATTTGAGGTGCTGTCAGACATTTTTGTCTGCTCACTAACAACTTGGAACTGTTCAACATTATATACACACTCATGGACTAGGCATACTTTTCAAATGTGAATGTCATAATAACAGTGTGCCAAAACAGAATGCTATCAGTATTGCATGAGGTATGACTTCTATGTACTAAGGCACAGAAATTATAGTCACATGTCTGCACGTTCTGTGTAGACATGTGACTATAATTTCTGTGCCTTACATAGAAATGTTATTCTTCTTCAGAGTGCCTATACAGAAAGCTATTAGTGTTACTGCCTGCACCATGGACTATAATTGTACCACTGAATAGAAACATTGAAAACACAGAACAAAATGGTGGCAATTGGGATAGCTGAAAGGAATATATTGTCTAGATCTGTAGCTTAGGATTTTTCCTGGCTAATTATAGACTGTAAAGATGTCTACCAGACTCAGTAAAGCAACAGGTACACATCTGGGAAATATATTATGTGTTGTGGATTGGTCTACTGGGTAACATTTGTCTACTTCTGGCTGGTCTACTGAGAGGTCTGCATTAAATTGAATGATGGAAGTACATACATCTATTCTCTGATACCATTGACTCCATGCTGATACGTAGCTTGGCAAAAAGCAACGATATCTTTGTATTAGGTACAAATGTATAGTCAAATCTGTCAATAGTGACTCACTGATAAAGGGACGTGAAAGTTGAAGTCAATCACGTTACAGTAGACAGGTGACTGCTATACAATATACATGGGATATTTTTCAGTGGGAAAAATTATCAAAGGCCAGCCCTGAGGTGTATATGGTGAGATAATCCCTGGTCAGGTGCGATAACCACCAAATAAACCACCAAATGAGCGTAGCGAATGAGGTGGTTTATTCGGTGGTTATCGCACCTGACCAGGGATTATCTCACCATATACACCAAGGATAAGGCGGGGCATAAACGTTATTATCATATAGCCTATCCAAACGTTTGTTGTTGTTGTTGTGTTCATCCGCCCTTCCTTCAACTGGTCAAGCTGCTGTCCATTGAAACTAGCAAAACGAGCACTGTAATTCATAATTTTTAACGATCAACAAATTTTAGCGACTTTAGCGGCTAACAATTTGATCACTTTTGTCCCACCACCATAACAAGCTCGTTATGGTACGCTCACAATCATGCTTCATTTCTTGACCAGGACACGCATACATTTTTTCGGCAAAAATACACTTAAACGTTGCAGTTAAAGGCTATAGTGTCTACTGAACCTTGTAGATAGCGTCCCGGATTCCAGTACGCTCCCATCCTTGGACAATGGCAATGGAATTGGACGGTCCACAGCGACCAGTAGCGGGTTATGGTGGCGGGCAGGCACAGCGCACAACACAAGCCAGTCTTACGAACTTTGATGAAACATTTTGAAGTACGGTACTTTGTTTACTAGTACGTGCGCCCTCATTACCTCGTACATTATGTCGTGCTCTCCGCTAGATGACGGGCAAACTTAAAATTTCCCTCTGATCTGAGTGACTGTGTGATTGAAGAATACAGAGTGTCTCTTTATCTTATTCCACAGGACGGAGCCAGCTGTCATGGCTAACATCATGGACCCAGACATCATGGACAGTCTGTTTGACATGCCTGAGTATGAGGAGGAGGATGATGACTTCCCTCCCCTCCCACCACCACTGCCTCCCCTGTCTCCTACCAGAGAGGATGGGGAGGACGGGGGACAGGGAGATGCCATGGCTAACGGGGGTCAGTAGTAGTAGTACTGATGTTCTTGTACCTGACCTCTGTGTACATACATTATATATACATTGTAGAACAACAAAAAATAGGTATATGTGGGGGTCATTGACTTGTAAAAATGAAAAATTCTATAATTTGCTTTTTAACAACTTCCTGTACTGTAGAAATAATTAGACTAAGACATAGATGAGAGGAGATAAGATACATGTACATTGTACGTAGATACTTGATGTGCCTAATGTTATTGAGTAGAAACCATAGAAGAATTTGATAACTGTAAGGGTAGACTGCAGAAAAGAAGTTACAGACAGGCAATCCTGTAGATCTAGTTACAACATTGCAATTGTTCTCAAATCCATACTCTGCTACTGTCTAATGCAGAGGACACAGATGACATAGGAGGGAAGATGCTGGCAGCCATGGAGGATGTGCCTATGGCAGGAAAAAAGTCACGGAGGAAGCCTCAGCCAAAACTAGATGCTAAAAGGTGAGCTGTTACTGGCCACATACCTATATATTACAGTTTACACAAGAGGTTAGATCTTTTTACACAAACTACTGTAAATCTTGACACTTTTGTGGTGGTTTTGTTCTCATGGTGACCACCTGGAATATGCATTTCCACTGTACTACAGAATTGTTTCAACCACAAACCTCAACAACCTCCTTTTCCCTCCCCCATGAAAGTAAATAAATCTACAGTAGTAACCATGGATGTGATCATGTGTGCAGGCTGTGTGGTGAACGAGGCATCCCGTCCCTTCCCAAGCACTTCGACAAGGTGAAGTTTGCAGGGAAAGGTCACGAGGCGGAGGACCTGAAGCTGCTGATGCGGACCATGGAGCACTGGGCGCACCGACTCTTCCCCAAACTCACCTTCGACGATGTCA
Organism: Branchiostoma floridae x Branchiostoma japonicum; assembly: GCA_013266295.2. NCBI lineage: Eukaryota > Metazoa > Chordata > Leptocardii > Amphioxiformes > Branchiostomatidae > Branchiostoma > Branchiostoma floridae x Branchiostoma japonicum. The sequence goes on along the minus strand of CM023823.1, from coordinate 16,501,621 downwards.
TTGAGAAGGTGGAACAGCTGGGACAGAAAAAACCTGTACAGGTAGGGCAGGGCTGGGTTAGTGGTGTAGAAGGACATGTTGAGTCATTTGAACCAGAAGGTAGCTTCTATAGAATGGGAGAAAGGCGTGAAGTTGATTGTACATGTAGGTCAAAGAATTGAATCGAAATGGGAATTACCAGGTAATACAATGGCACTAAGATATACTAATGTAACCAAGTAGTATTGAAAGCAACAGCCAGTACCGTATAATTGACTGTATAGCAGCCTCCAAATTGTAGGCATCTATCCAGCCTCCAAATTATAACCTACAAATGTAGTTGTAAATGGAGCTATTTAGGTCAAACAAAGGTTCCATTTTGACACTGATGCTATTAAGAGCACCTCAAATTTCGTGGTAGACCAACGTTTTGAATTTTTCTTATTTTTATGTCTTTCCAATGTATTTTTTTTTTGGCACCAAGCTATGAAAGTGTACACCTTACCATTCAGTAACATCTGATTGATGATAGTCCTACTTTACACAGTGTGAACAGTGATGCACTTCCGCCTACATTTCCTGCAGCAGCTGCATTTGGTGCCATTTTCATAATGATCACTTCACATTTTGTTCCTCGTGGGTGGAGCATTAGCATCAATCAACCTGCAGCCTACGTTTTACCAGACGACATTTACGTGTGACTTGCATACATGTATGTTGGTAATGAGGATGTGGGTGGAAAGGAAACTGTATTTGCAGCTTAAATCGAGAAGAGTCCTGATTGTGATTCAGCTTTAAGGCAGGTTTATAAGAGATGGTTCTTGTCAGAATGTAGTTAAATTGGTGCTGTCTTCCTCAAACAATTGTGTGTAACCCATGGGATCAGTGACATTCTACATGGAAGAATAATTATTGCATTTATGGAACATTAGCATAGGGTGTCTCCATGTGTTTGTAATAGGCTCAGTAATGGTCTGTATAATATGTCCAGGTGAATGATCCTCACAATAATATGCAGCACTAGTGCACTGACACGTAACTACTGTAGAAATGTATAATGACAAGCTGAATACTTGGTATGCTGCCTAATGAATGCTGCGTATAGGACACTCGTGCTAATATTTGACTTTGATGAAATGCAAGTAGACATATTGTATTCACTGGAAAAGAATTCTGCTGGACTCAAATTGTCATGTCCATGGGCCCATAGCAGGGATACAGGGATAGGATTACCCCATGTTGGGGATAGTATACTGACTAGTTTCTGAGAAAAAAATCAGTTCATTGTCAGAACTTCAGAAGTAATAGTATTTACTTATTTGAGAGTAATTACGAACAATGTTATTAATCACAAAGTCCTTTGTTTCAGTCACTCACTCACTGATAACGTTTAATGGGTTGATGTGTTGTGAATGTAACGTAAAGACAGGACCATTCAGATACAAAATGAAGACTTTGGTGTAAAATATTGAGTTTCATATGTTTTCTTTCTCCAGGTTTGTATGGAGAAGCTTCGCATGGGCATGCCTCTCCTGGATGATGACTTTGTCAGAAGAGGAGGTATTGGGCAATCAATTGTCTCCAACTTGTTAAATGTTATATTGATGTACAGCTTGTGCAGTGGGGATATTGAGAATTGCAGTTTTGATGTCTTTGTTGTGTACATTGTTCATCATGCACAAGCATATGATTTGGATAGAAACAGTTAAAGCCATACATAAATGACACATAATTAAAAATATATCTTGAAATCTGGTGGTACTGGTAGTCACATTATTTGTAACAGTTCTTGTGGTTTGCAGATGACGAGGACCAGGCCGATGAGGCAGGTACAGGTACAGGTGCAGGTACAGGTACAGGCAGTGACACAGACTCTGGTGCCCAGCCAGCGTCCCAACCAGGCCCCAGCCAGTCTACTGGTCTGACTGCAGAACAACGGGAAAAAATGGAACAGAACAGACGTCTGGCAGAGGAGCGCAGGAAAGCCCGGCTCCAGGCCAGGCAGCAGGGCCAAGAAGACGGTGGGGAAATGAAACGTTTCTGGCAGGATTGCAGTTCTAGATATAGAAGTAGGGTACTTGGAAATATGTTGGAAATAAATTGACCCTGGTGTACGATATAGTGCCATTGTGTTTGAACCCGTAATGTCAACAGCACTCCTGATAATCCTTTAGATGTAAAGCTAGAATGACAAATTAATACCAATGATTAATGTTAAACTACACATCAAGGTGCAATTACCCAAGGTAATAACTTAAAGAATAAATGTGTCTGGTGTAGACTGGTGGGGGTACATTCAGCTAAATCCTGTTCATATTTCAGCTATCCCAGGACCAAGTAGTGCTCCAGACGAGGACAGCTCCACCATGGACACCTCACTCGGCTCTGAAGACCTTAGTTCCAACAAAGGCCCTGATGACCTTCAGCAGGACATACAAACACCTGCGGAAAACATGGAAACCTCCTCACAACCTGTTGCTGAGACCAGCCAAGAAGCTAGTTTACATATATCCCACAATGCACCAGACACCAATGGTGAGCCTGCTGAGGATTCAAATGAAGGGAGCAGTTCTATTCAGGAGGACAAGATTAAGTGCCAGAGCAAACCGTCCGATGAACATGAACAAACTGTAGTTGAAAATAACACTGTTGACCAGGAACCTGAACAGTCTAATGGGCTAAAGGAACAGGCATGTTCAGATGATGAGGATCTGTGATGGGCCAGATGTATGTATGTAAAGGTAAGATGTTACTGTAGCAGGAAAATCTTTACTGTTTGAAATGTTATCATAGCTGTTGTAGTCATTCAGTCTTTTCTTCTTGTATTCATAAAGTAGCAGAAATGATACCATGATCTGACTTCTTTTTCTTCAAGTTTTTACTGGGAGTGCATCCAAATGTTGAAGCAGAGAGGTTGAAGATTTGAAGCCTCCTTAGTGAGAGGCCTTCTGAAGGTTGCTATACCAGCCAGTTTGTACATTTTTTCTCTTACAACCAACACCTTTCCCATTACAGCTGTAACCCTTTTGCATGATGTGTAAATTGATACAAAAGCCTTTTGGATGTCATTGATAGATTTGTTATGTAACAAAGTATTCTGAATTTTTTTTAGAAATTCCCTACCTTAACTATTTGTCCCCTGACTTAGAAATTATGCTTTTTCTTGTCAGGTTTTGACCATCATCTGAAAGAGCCTGTCTGAAACCAGGCATTGTTGGTCGTACATACATGTAATAGTCCATGTTTCAAAACTTTGATGTAAAATTCTGTGAAGGATGCCTTAGTTGTAATTAACACTGTTTCCAAAGGCTTACTGATGAAGTTGGGCATTTTTTTCCATCCTTGCCTTATACGAGTGCTTATCCAGACGTTGTCTGGACAAATGTTCACTTCACATCTACCTCCTTGAACATGTACTTGCTGTCACACAGGAAAAGCTATTGGAACAGCCAGTAGATGATATGTTGGAAATTAAATGTTGACAATGAAGGTGTTGAACAATTGTCTTATGTATGAGTGAGTCTCTAGATACTACAGTTGGTAGATTCTTTAGATTAATAGACCAACTTTATTCAGTCACATTCTTACATGCATTTATGTACAAATGGGCAAACTTCAAATCTTTTTACAACTTTCTTAACATTCCCCACTTCTTTAACACTCTTTCAGTCAGCATGGTCCAGGTCATGCTTCAGCCAGACTCATTTCTCGGAACACCTCCATCAGACCGTACAGGGTGTCACATGACCTGGACTGTCCGTATTCACACAACAGTTCAGGAAACTCACTCCCCATGGCGGCAGTTGTGTCAGAACTCTGCGACGCTGAGGTGTCAGCAGAACTGCTTTTAACTTCCTGTGTTTCAAACAAAAGCAAATTTACAGTTAATAAGCACAATCCTGGTAAACTGGAAATGGGATAGCTATAGGCATATAAAGTGAGATAATACAGGGCAAGATAGAGTATTACTCAAGTGTCTATTTGTCCTGAAATGTAAGCTCTGAGCATTTAGAGAACACTTATAGCACTTACCTTTACTACATCAGTTCTAGCTGGTGCTGAACTTTCACCCTTGACCCTCTCAAGGTCAGGTTTGTAGGGTATTGCTGCCACCAAGTTGAAGGTCAATGTTTGTGGATGGGCACGTGACTTCTGTAGGGACAACCTTACCTGAAAAAAAAAACAGGCATGATTTCTCTCTGGCTACTACAAGACTGAATCAACATTTTTATGTGTTATCAATTACAAGTTACTATGCTGTATATGATCTCATGAGTGGGCAACTGTTACACCATTGTATGGATATCACCTGTTTTGTGAGCATGAATCACGTGGTACTAGCCATACACCGTCATGTAAGACTAATTAAGAGAAGGCTGCCCCAAACTGTAGAAACATAATGCTTACAGTAAGATGCTGGAAGAGTCTGAACGTTGTGGACCCCTTGGTTGACTGTGCCACCACTTCAAACTGCTTTCTGGTGAGTGTGCCTGGACAGAGAAATCTTACTGACATTAACTGGTCTACATTAGCAGTGACACTTCATGGTTCATACAACTGTGGCTGATTCCAAACTTTGCACTACTAGGCAACAGCGAATCTATATCCCAAGGAATATGATATCAGTTAACAAACCAACAGCTGCCATCCTTACCTGAGGTGAATGATACTGTTCCATCCTTCTCTACATGTACCACTAGACCATCTTTGTCCTTCAGATACAAGGGCCCCTTTACTCCATATCTGGAAAGGGAAAATTTGTAAAAACTGCACATTGTTGTGCCTATGTGTGACAAGTTCTAAAAATCTTAGATGGGGTCAATTCCGAGATTATGGATCTGCAAGACATGATACTTAGTAACTCACTTTGGTACAAAGAGCAGCACCCCGTTGGCTCTGAGGGAGAAGATCACAGCGTCTGCCTTGCAGCACTCGTCCTCTGGGTCCTTGTCCTTGAAGTACAAGGCCTGGAACAGCTCGGTGGACGCTCTCTGGGCATGCTGGGCAGCCTGCAAGTCAGAGGACAAGAGTGTCGTCATCAGCACTATATACAGTACGTTGTGTAGTAATGTGGTTTGCAGCGCAACATCTAACTTTAAGATGTATGTGTATTTATTCCAGATAAAAGATGAAGTGTACCTGCAAAAGCTCTAATTGTAAATTATGAGTGTGATTCCTAGCTATGATAACCTTTATTCTGTTTATTGTTTATTTACTAACTGAGAACTGGGTGTGTACACAAACAAACCCACCCTGTTGCGGTTGTTGATATGCTGACTGAGCTCCTCCAACTCCAGGTTCTTGACGACCCCAGCCGACCTCTCGTCCTCAACACCTATGGCAGCTAGCAGCAGTCTGTGCACCTGGAGAGAATTTTTTTGTTGTTTATATCCAGGTTTCATTCTACAGACAAAATTCTTCTGTAACAGAATGTGTAGGAGTTGTAGGAGAACATGAAAAAAAGTTATGATCCAAAATCAGCCAAATTTTCCAATAACAGTCATTTCAGCATACTCACAATAACATCAGCATATCTTCTAATGGGGGAGGTGAAGTGTGTGTACAGATCAAGAGCCAAACCTACATGTAGAGAACAGGAATGGAATTGTTAAGTCAGTATATCATTATGATAGTTAAAATGACATACTGGTATCTTATATTGTCTCTGGTAGTCATGATCAATGCATCATTATCAGCTAATCTCCCACATACCTTCAACTTCAGTTTAAGTGTGGCAATGCTGACTGTCACATCTAATGACTGCCTGTCTCATAAAAATTCACTTGTTTTGTGTGAAGTGTTCTAAACTGATATGAAATTGTACCCCACACTCACCATAGTGGAAGTACTGATCCCTGGGCAGAGACCCTGTCGAGAAGTAGTGGGCATTGGACATGGCCTGGGTCGCAAGGGTTCGCAAGAGCTAAACAGCAGCAAGAAAAAATTCAATGAACCAACAGACAGCAGTACTATCTACCATCTATTGTCAGCATTTAGTTTGAGTCATCTCTGAAGTTATGCAACTAGACAATGACATTGTAATGTTTGAAATGATAAACTATCGGTTTGAAAAACTGGCCGTACCTTGTTCACAACAGGGTCATTCTTGTTTACACATTTGTCCAGAGACTCTGCTAGGGCTTTGTTGGAACTGTAAGATGGATGGAAAGAACACGTTTTTACATCTCTTCAACTTAGAAAAAAAATCTCAGGACTTTTGTCATCTTTTGTGGTATGTTGGTGACATTGAGTTGAATACATGTACAACAATTATATTTTTCCAGAACATGTCTCAAGAAGATCAGGCTATTGTGGCATGGAAGGAATAACCATCACAATCAATTCATGATCAGTCTCGTGATCACGTGAGCACTAATCACAATGCACACTATATCCCACCTAGTGTCTATAGAGAAGCCCTGAGCCTTCGCACACTCCACTAGGCTCTCAAAGTGCTCCTGTCTGGGCAGGGGATGGTGTCTCAGCTGAGGAGGGCAAAGGAGACATGCCATTAGCCTGGGTACCGTCCTATTTGGATGCCGGGGCTCCCATACTTGCTCCCTAAAAGATATTTTTTAGGAAGCGAGTATGGGAGCCCCGGCATACAAATAGGACGGTACCCAGGCTAACATGCCATGTTATTTGTAACTGAATTTGGAACAGTTCTGAAAAACATCTCACAATGGGTTTTGCACCCATTGCATTGTACAAAACATGTCACAGGGTAAAATATATCATATCTTTCCTTGGTACATTCCATCCACAAAAAACACAAGAACAGATTGATTCTATATAATGTATAAATCAAGTATAGGGCACCCTAAAACAAAGTACTTACCAGAGCATTGTTAGGAAAGGCTTCTGCTATCCTCTTGGCAACCCAGTGATTGGCAAATATCATACACTCTGCTACCGTCTCATGGACTGCTAAGGGCTGTAGACACAAGACAACATCATACTTTACATTGTTATTAAATGTTGATTGCTATGAAAAATAAATCAAGCAAAGTTAGCAAACTAGAAAAAAGTCTGTGTGATAAAAAAAGGATTAGCAATGCCCATGATAGCATCAGATTGTCTTCTGTGCTATGTGTGAAACTGACCTGTTTCGGCACCAGTTTTTCAATCTCCTTGCTGTCCCCCAGCTGGACCTGGACCTCCACCCCCTCCAGCTCCAGACCCCCCTCCTGCAGCCTCCCTGCCCGCAGGTGGTCAGCTATGTCCATCAGACTGTCCACTGCCCAGCGGATCTGCTCCAGTCTTAATAAAAACACATAACAGTAATTCAATGGTCACTACACAATGCCATAACATCTCAACAATAAATATAAGGATTCATTGCACAGAAAATCATACTATGAAGTACTCAAACATTTTGAAGTGAATACCTCATCACATGTATTGTTGGCTTATTCTATTGCTTTCTGCACAAGTATGGGATTCTTGTCACAGAAAGTAATCTAGACATACAAAGCACAATGATCCATTGTTAAGAAGGACAATACCACAGAGAGGGACGTAAAGGAGACTTACCTGTTCCTGGCAGTGTCAGTATCGAGGACCTGCAGTTCTGGGATGCTCTGGATCAACTCCTCCTCTGGTTTCCTGTCATGTACAGCCTGGGCTGCCTGCAACAACAATTCAAAACTGTTCATTCTTAAGTTGTGTGTGTCATATGGGGTGTATAGTCATGTAGTCTCAAAAAAGAGAAAATCTGTATCTACATGATTATATACATCCCACTCACCTCATAGAACATTTTGTATGCAGACCTGATGATGGTTCTGCCATACCAAACATCAAGCACCTCATAGTTGTTGTCCAGTTCCCAGAGAACACTCATGGCATATCTGTGGTGGAACAAATGTACAATGTACATGTACATTTTGTACAAGCTGTAGAAATGGTCTCCTAGCTGGGCTCAATGTAGTGCAAAACCAGGCATGATTTTAGTCCCCTTTACAAAACTTCAAATACTTTCAAGATATATCTGACAAAGTCCATGGGGTATCCTTATGGACAAGAGATACAGTTGTCAAAATAAGATAACATACCTGTCAACACCTCCTAGTAGGGAGCAAAGGTCAGCACTGAGGATGCTGGGTAACATGTCGTACCGCCGGTCTGCAAGGTAGACTGTAGTTGCCCTGGAAAATACATCACACTCTCTCTGGATAGGTCTAATCAACATTACTGAATCTATTTGCAGCTTAAACACTAAAGTCTTGTTGGGTTTTTTAAAACATTCCTTATTACTTCTTGACACTTATAAACCAACTCAATGGTAGTGAACATACATGTAGATGATCTATACAATTGACATGATAAAGACACATGGTCAAAACTTCAACTGTCCAAATTAAACTGTTTTAAAAACTAATGAAGCCAGTCACCTGGCCTTGGCTTCCAGGTCTGTGAGTGAGTTTGGGCTTACAAAGTACGTAACATCAGCAATGTGGACTCCTAGTTCAAGATGGCTATTTGGTAGTTTCCTACATTGGGCAGAAAAAATTATACCAAGGCATATTCTATCATTTATTTGTCATTACATATGTAACAGATTTAGGCCCTCATAAAGCAAATATGCCAACATTCTTACCATACAATTGTCAAAATATCAAGAAACAAATATCAGAGACTATCAACATCAAATTCTTACAAAAAGGCATAATGGTATACATGTACATGTTCCTACAACATCAATAGCCAACCACATCAGTGTGAAAGAAAAAATTGTTTTATGATATAGTACACCTGATTGACAATGTGTCATCAACATCTTCACAGCCAACTGGGTCGATACTGAAGATGAGGTGGGTGTGTCTCAGGTCCCGTCTCCTGGCAACCTCCTCCGGCTGCATGACCCAGGGGCTCTCCTCTGTGTTTGTGGGAAGTTCCTTCACCTGAACAGCCCAACATCATACATGTACTACTTATCAATCAAGGACACCAACCATTGGCAGCTCCTATTACAAATACAAATGGTGTTATTATTCCAACAAAGACTTAATGACTTACTGAGTGGGTAGTTGCTTCAGTATCTACGTGGTCATCGATCCTGTATTGTAACTCCATTACACAGTGCTACTTTGTACATTTTTGAGATATCAACTGCATATACGTATAGCAGTAGTCAACAAATTCTCAGGATTCTTATATTGATGATGATGAAGATGAAACATTTGAAATCCCATGCACCTACTGCAGGAGAAAGTCATTCTAACAAAAAAAAAACAGTGGTAGCATGTCAATGGGAGGGAAATCAAAGAGATAAGAGGAAAACCAGACTGTTCCCCTCACCTGCCCTTCTGAGAAGGGAGCCACAGAGATGCTGTTCTCTACCAGCAGGGCAGCTGTCTCTGTCTCCAGGTCTCCGCTTGGACCCAGCGATCGCACAAAGTGGCCGTTGGGGTACTGGGAGTCCGCCTCCCAGGAGTCGATCCTCACTACGATTCTGTCAAGCAAAGTGATAAACTTCAGTCATAACATACCATCATCTAAAAATGTTACATTCAACATATAAGTGTGCAATGAACAAGCAAACTTACTTTAAAGACTTAAGAAGAAAGTATATGTATTTTGCAAGTTCTTTGAATGAAAGCTGACACTTTTCCCACCTGTGATCCTTGAGCTGATCTGCCTGTCTAGTGCTGATCCTGATCTTTGGGATTCTGTAGTCATACGGGATCACTAACACCTGTAAGGAATAGTAGACACATCTGTGTTATTAACCTTTAACACACTGAAGTACTTGTTTGGCTACCAATTCTCTATTGGTGAAGGGGTAAGGCAGGAGGGAGAAGGCTAAAATCATTTCGTCGTGGACAGAAGGACAGGTTTACCATTTGAATTATAAATGACTCAACAAGTATAATTCAAAGTCCCTACCTTTCCAGGGTTCTTCTTCTGACCCTGGGTGTCCTCATCCTCAGCAAAGCTGCAGACGAAATCCCTCCAGTTTCTCTGCATCACAGCAACAACTTTTCCCGTGGGCATCACGCTGTTGGACTCCTCTTCTGTTTCACTGCTGACACCTACAAATACATTCAAATATATCATCATCAAATCATCTACACAAAACAATATTGGTCAACGAAAAAAAAAAGATGCCCAGGACAATGTTTGGACACCATCTTCAGATTGATGCTTTCCCTCACCTTCAGTGTTATCTGTGATGGCAGTAGAGCGGCCTCTCCACTCTGACCTGGGCAGTAACTCCACTGCTACCGTGTCACCATGGACAGCACGGTTCCTAACAAGGATGGAGCATACACATTTTTGATGCACAAAATTATGGTCTTCCAACATCATAAAAAGAAGGACAACACCACTGCTATATCAATAACTTTTTATTCAAGGCTTATAACAAAACTATGATGACAAAATTTAAATGCAACTGAATGGTTGGAAATAACATTCCACAAAGATGCAAATTTGAAGGAATACTTGAGATGCACCAGACCTTCCTTATAACTAATATAAGAGCAGTCTCACATGCCTATGTCTTACCTGAGAGCCATACCAACAACCATGACGTCTGTGTGAAGCTCAACATCCTTCCCACCTGAAGAACTGGAAATCAAAAACGAGGACTTAAACCAATACAATTGTTGATGTAGTTTTATCAAGCAAACCCTAGTACATGTACAGCAATAAAGTTAATTTAAGTAGCGCTGATCCTGCCTCCACACCTTGCCATCCTGACGAAGGCCTCCTGCTGTGCCCTGTGTTTGTTGACCTGGAGGTTTCCTCGGAGGTACCGTCCAGACTTGATCCCTGCCTCCACCACCTCCACAGGTAAATAGTCTCTGTACTCCTTACTACCTGTACCTGGGTACAGCATGTCCACTCATTACAAGATCTTCATAATTCAACGTATGTTCATATCATATACACATGTATGTTTAAACAAAATCCTACTTACATGACATTGCACATACCTTCATAACTGATTTTGCATTCATTTAAAACTTCTAGAACCTTTCCGCTATATAAATTATAATGCCATACCAAAGTTTCATCTTGAACATATTCATATTTTCTTCTTCTTTTCTAGGTCTTATCTACATTTTCATTTACATCATTGTGGTTATACACTAGCATATTTAAATGTCCTGTCTACCAGATCTATTTGGATAGATTGACTTGGACCTGGTTGAATTTACAGATGGCCACCAATTGGCAGACTATCCTGTCCATCTGGTATAGTAACTAACATCTGTTTCCATGAAACCTTAAAAATATTTTTTACTTTTTTGCAATCCTGAACAGATGATCATGACTAGTAGAAACCTACTTTTTTCCTTCTCCTGAAGTCCAGCAACTAAGGACTCATAGATGTCATGTGCGGCCCGAAGATCGGGCCAGAAATTGTTCAGATACTCCCCCATGTTTACAACAAAGACACCAGGGGTCATGGGGCCATACTCCTCCTGGATCTGCAGAAGAAACATACATTGTATTTAGTAAAAAACACATATTTTGAGAGTCAACATAGCCTGCAATATCATTGCCAAACAGTAGTGGTACATATGTGAACTACAGAAACTGTACAACTAAGAAAGCCTGTAGAGGATAAAGCTGTATGTACCTGTGGCTCCTCTGACAGCACCACCACAGGGATCTGTCCTGCCAGGTGGTTATAGTACCACTCTGCTGCTTTGTAAGTGGACCTGGAAAAGTAAAACTAATGTCAATTTTTGTAACAGTACATTCATTGCGTTGATGGTAAAATGTTGCACTTTTTATAGCTATAGGAGTAGGAGCACATCAGAGAGCGCAGCCTTGCCTGTGTAAAAATGCATAGAGGTGCAGTGTGAAGTCCAGCTGACTGCTGCCTACCCCCATGTCAGGGACATCAGCAGCAGTATAATCTAAGCCACTATACTAGTAGTGAGCGAGCGTTTATATATCTCGGACTCCTACAAGTCCTTTTTCCAAAGGGAAGTCAGATACCGCTCTCTCTCTCTCTCTCTCTCTCAGTCAGTCTCAAAAAGGAATCTAACCTTGACTGCCATTTTTCCAAGGTTTCCCCATGTTCCCTGGGACAGTAGGCATATTGCTGGAACTCATTGGCAAACACTGCACACTCCTGTCGGGGGTCTCTCAGGAGAGTCCTCAGCCGGTTGTACGCACGTCTGCCACCCTGATGCTGCATCTGTGTTGATAGTTTATAATAAACATTGTTCATAATTCAACATTTTTTTGGTTGCTAATTTGGCCCTGTAAAAGAAAACAACAGCAACAACAACAACAAAACAGTTCAAAATACTTACACTGTGTACTACTGTGCCAGTGAACAGCACTCCTCTGATCTCAGGGAACTCCAGGATTTCCAGATAATCCCTTGTAACCTGGCAGTCTGGAACTACATAGTGGGTCACATTCTTTGGCAGGAGACCTGGACCTTCTGTAATAAGCAGCATCAGAGATGTCAATCATTTTGTGTCCATTACAATTGTAACTTCAAAATGATGGTATTTATTAACTTCATAAGCAGTAGCATGCTTCAGCTTGGGATCAAAAAGGGTAAGATGTACATAAATGGTGAAAACCAAAGTGAAATCATATAATTGTGATGAAAAATGAGATGGAGATGAAAAGGAGTTAGATGATACAAAATCCCACAAACAGCATCCTGACAGAAAAATGATCACAAAGTACAGCACTTGACTCAGAGTGAGCGTTCAAAGAACATACCGTTTGTACAGTCGGCCATGCACAGCTTGCTGTTACAGGACACGTCATCCCTGAGGTAGTGTTCCCTCACCACCCGGACTGTCCGGCCGGTACCTGTCTTCAGACGCAGGTGTTTCTCTGTCTTAATCATGGCTCAGATGAAGAGGACTTTCATCTCCTGGAAGAATCACAGACCACATAGTGATACTATCATCTAGGATGATTGTTATTGTTACATTCAATATCATCAGTCTTCTTAAGTTGCAACAGGTCGTAAATGATAAAGTTGCATAAAATTCTAAAGCAATATATAACGTTAACGTTACTAGTAAAAAATTCTCAAAGTTTGATGGTGACTTGTGGTCACCGCGGAGTTGCAACGAAAATGGGCGGTTCTGATAATAACCCGCAGTATAGGATGCATCTGATAGTACATGTATATAAATGCTCTAGAATGTCATGAAAACTACCATGTTGACAAATACTTGATCAAACCCACAGAAAACAGGCAATTATAGTCCTGACGTACCAAGATTTCATTCCAGCCGCCACTTCCAAAATGGCATGAACCAATGTGGTCAAAGTCTAGGGGTGGACGGCCGTTCAAAATTTGTTTATGGGATATTCATAGTAGGAATTACAACATCAAATCTTGCATAAGCGATAATTATAATAATTATTTATATCATATTAACTAATAAAATTTCTGCAAATATGATTTTGGCAATGACAAATGAATAATTTTCTCAGTAAAGAATCCATTTTCTGAGTGGTCTCGTTCATGACCTTTGACCTCAACATGGCGCCGGAAACAACATATTTTCGGGTCAGGAAACAGAAGTTTAGGTTGTAAATGCGTAAAAACGAATAGTTGCGTGAATATACAACGCTGAGAGGTTCGTTAACAAGTTTAACCGATACACGGGTGAATGTGGACGTTATCGTAGCAATTTGAATCGCATTTTACTTGGGATTTTTCAGCTCTGGAGTGGAACAAGATGAGCAGTTGGAAAATCCATAGAAAGCTACACCATTTATACCTTTACAGTGCAACATCCCGCATCCTGTTGTCATCCACTTGTAAATGTAATATCCTTGCAGCAGATTCTTCACTAAAGCTGCGCAATGGAACCACTAAGAATACCTCAGCTGGCAAGTCACTGCAACAAACATCAGTGAAACTGCTTTCAACAGAGAGCCGTGCAACACCGACTCATCCATCTGGTCAACAGAATGTAAGGGGCAGATTTGGCACAGGGGAAAATGACTCCAACTCTAAAACTATTAGTTTCGAAGATGTGTATTCTAATAATTCTGTTGAAGAGAGAAGAGAATTCAAGCACAACAGATCACCATCACAGCCTGTATTGCATCATTTTGACAGACAGTATGGGCAACAGTTTGGTTCAGACTGGAGTGACATCAGGGCTGCACTCTTGGCCCCCAAACTAAATGGCCTTCTTCTCAACAACTTTGCAAATGTGTCATCAAAGGTAGAAACTATACTAAAAGACTATGGATTGCAGAATGTATCTGATTTATGTAGTACAAGTATATTATCCCATTTGAACGAGTGGGAAGAAGGAGAAGCCATTGAACCATTTAAAACAACATGGAAGCATCAAAAGGATACAGAATCAAATCTGAAGTTTTACATACATCCAGAGAACAGACTCATTCGGTTCCCTAAGCTTAAGCACGTGCCTGGGCAGCTGAAGTCGTACTTTCTCCAGGGTGCTGCTTCCCTGCTGCCTGTGCTGGCCTTAGATGTACAGCAGGGTGACAGTGTGTTGGACATGTGTGCTGCTCCTGGGGGCAAGTCTTTGGCCTTGTTGCTGACAGCAGAATTAGGTGATGATTATCTTATTCTCAGTAATGCAAGTAAAACAACCACAGTAACCTACTATACAGTACAGACAGTATGTGGACATGTGACGTCAGGAATAAATTAATAGATACTATTGCTTGTTGTCCCCAATATGCAAGATAACAAGCTCTTATAGCTGGTACCTAGTTTAGGCTCATAAGACTCAAGTGTCATAACGAACCAGAAGGTAATTTTTGGGGAGGGTTGCTTTCATTTTGACAAGGTGCTTCATTTTGACTGACTGAAACGTCTTACATTTATCTCTACCACGGCAGGACTCCTGACCAGTAATGAGCCTGACCTGTGGAGGAAACGTAGGCTGGTGGAGACACTGCAGGCTTACATCCCACAGGAGATACTGGGGACCAGAGTGGATGTGACCAAACTCAATGGTGTCCACTTTCAAGATGTGACTCCAAACACATTTGACAAGGTCCTCTGTGCTTTCTCTACCTATCTTTGTGATTTCATATTAAGATATTCACCACAATGCCAATATTTCAAGGCCACTAATACTACTCATTTGTGAATGCGCATTATGCAAAACAACACCCATCATCCCACAGAGAGTATGATACTGTGTACATTGTGTATCATTTTGATTAGCATCTTACCCCTGCTTACATTTGCAAAGATGTTTTCATAGCTGTATTCAGACACTGACTAAACACTTGGTCCACAAACCTTTCTTGCAGGTCTTAGTAGATGCCCCCTGCTCCAATGACAGGAGCTGGCTGTACAGCAAGAACAGTGTTGGGATGCAAATGAGAATCGAAGACAGAAGACACCTACCACAACTACAGGCTTCACTACTGAGGTTGGCAGGTGTCACCTTTATGCCAATTCCCTTTTGTATAATGGATGTTTGCTCCTTTTTACCAAACTTATCAAAGACCATATCTAGTCTGATATCTAGTTTGTCTTTGGACCCTCCTATGTTGTCTCAAGTATAGTTACTGTACTTTTTTACAGCTATGTTTCAGGCATGTGAGTGCCATGTAGTGTAAACTTTAGTGATGTCAATTTACAGAAATGTAAATGTTGGGTCTGTGATGCTTTTCTTCCAGATCAGCCCTGCATGCAGTGAAGCCAGGTGGCTCAGTGGTGTATGCAACCTGCACACTGTCACAGAAGGAGAATGATGATGTTGTAGGATCTGCTCTCAGCAAGAACAAGTCAAGAATAGATGTCATAAACTTGAACATCATTAAAAACTGCCAGAAAGTTTTCAGATTTGACTGTTCAACAAGATATGGACAGCTCGTGTTGCCCCATCTTGATGCCAACTGGGGCCCAATGTACTTTACAAAACTGAAAAAAAACTGAAAACCAACTACAAAATTCAAGTCAAGTGAGACTACATTTTTGCCATCTTTTTTGTTGTGTTGCCGTACGAATAAAGGAAATGTGTTCAGAACCAAGGACAGGTCTATCTGCCAGTGTTCGGATGGTGTTCAGAACCAAGGACAGGTGTGTGTGTGTGTGTGTGTGTGTTTGGAGTTTAGCACCAGGGACAGGATAGGTCTCTTTGCCTTTGTGTGTGAATGGTGTTCAGCACCAAGGACAGGTGTTTTGCATGTGTTGTGATGGTGTTCACTGTGTACACATTCTAAATTGGATATGGCATGGAAAACAAATTCTATATATCACATGTGTGTAACATTCCATTGTTGTCAATTAAAAAAATTCAAACAATGATTAAACAACTTGAAAATTATAATAATAACAATAATATGCTGATGGCAACATTACATGCATGTATAAAAGTTGGTATGGAATGATAACCTTCATCATACCTTCAATAAAATGTGAGATATCATTTTGCAGTGACAACATACAATTGCCAGGAGGTTTGCTTTCCCATTATACAGGTATCAGGAGACAGAAATATAGAATGAGATACTTGACTGTAACAACATGCGAAACACCCCAAAGGTCAGACAGGTGAAAACTTTATAAACGTACATGTCATAAAAGTTTTACACTACCATAAGATTTAAAATACTGCACAAGATTTCAAACTTCTCTTCCATACATGACATAATCTGTCCTTTAGGGTCTCCTATCATCTACTCTTGGTCAAGTCATCAGTCACACTTTGCTTTGCAACAATGTTTAACAACGTTACAATGGAAATGAAATGGAAAGATTGTTTACAGAAATGTAGTTTTGTAGAGCCACATTTTCAGAGATCAACGTGATTAAGCCATGGTATTTTTGCTGCTACTTATGTGCTTTTTGATTGGTGGTACAGTTAAGGTTTAATAGTTGTATCTATATTTCTCTGGCAGTGAAAATTTTTGTATAGTTGTCTGTCACATGATTAAGCATCCTTATAGTCGTGCCTGTACTTGGCATGTCCAGTGTACCCGACCCTGTATGCATGGATCAGGCACTGGATAACCCACTCTGTGGACACCACACTGACTCCCAGCTGCCCTGCCCTCTGTACTAGGGAGCTAGGACAGGAGGGGTCACTGACCACAAGGTCACAGTCCAGGGGGGCACCTGGAAGAGACAAGTACCAGTTGGAGTTACTTTGTCCCAAATACTTAAATGTTAATCATCAAGGTATAATTGACAAAAAAATGAAAATACTTAAAGAGATTACTATTCGTTTTCCTTCTTGAATTCTGATCAAATATTCTTTTAATCACACAAAAATTCAGATACTTTCCCAGCTATAATTAACTTACAGGAGAGATTATTGAGTTCACTCACTTTCTGCCTCCTCCTTGGACACCTTTTTAGCCATGACACTTCCAGCAGCTACCAAAATGTCAGCCCACACATCTCTGAAGTCCCTGCTTTCAGAGACAACAAGCGCTCCCATGTTCTGGAAAATCCGACCACGTGGTTGCCTATAGAGGGAAGGAAATCATTAAATCTTTCTTCTTGTCAACCCCTCTGTTCCCAAGACCAGTTTTTAAATATCTCGCCATACATAAGTAAAGGACATCGTAAACCAGGATTAATTAACCTTCAGCAGCTAACTCCATTTCTCTAAGGCTAACCAGCCATATATCTTTGGTAAGTAAAACAAAATTTAAAGTATTTGTACTTAGACGTCCACAGTTAAAATTCACCACAAAATGCACAACTTATGTTTGGTGACCTTCTTACCATTCTACGGTTCTTCTGGTCTCCAGACTCCTGCCAGCTGGCAGCAGGTAAGACTTGTAGTCCTGTAGACATCCCTGTGTGAGGAAACAACACTTAACATGCTGCATGTCATGAGGTTTTAACAAATTTGATAGCTGCACATTTTCATAAAGTTTTTACTTCAGACTTCAGGTTGAGTAGCATGAAGAGTCCACCCCGTACCTGACTACAGCTGTCCCTGATCCACTGGTGGGACACACATGGGATGCCGTGGGCCAGGGACAGGAAGTACTTCTTGGTGCGGCAGAAGCTGTCGGCAATCAAGTAGAGATGGGTGGATTTTGATCTTTCCTGCATCCTCTTGAAGTCCTCGTAAACCTTCCCTCCACCCTGCTCAATCTGACGCTGGACATGACTCTTACTGTAGGGCAGCGTGCTCACTTCTGTACACAAAATACATCTCTGTCAGAGTCCATGCCACAGTAATGATGTTTCTTTGCTCTGTAACTGTTCCGACAGAAAACACTGCTACAGTGCACTATCTTTTCCTGACATTATCACTCCTACAAACATGAAGCCTTAATATAATATATGACCTATCTGTCTGAATATGGCAGTATTTGGGAAGCATTGGCCTACTCTTTCCAACATGTTCCTATTCAATGAATCTGTTTGAAAGTGACATGACACTTGTGCTACTAGTGAATGTACAAAAGGAGTAAATGACAGTCTATACCTTCTTCACTGTCCTCACTGGACTGAGACTCGGCAGCGACCGATGCCCTCTCTGCCTTGTCTTTAGGCGCAGCCGTCAGTATGAAGGCACAGCCCCTGAACAGTCTTCTGTTGGTAGGGAGGGGGCCCAGTTGCTCTGTATACAGTACATGTACATGGAATTCCAACCATTACAATCCAATGGGGATATCCCTCATACCATAACATAACAAAATCACATCTCTATTCACTAGTGATTGATAGCAGACATTTCTCATGATCAACACCCTTTAATTACATTCGTGCAATCAATAATGTGTGATGGAGAAGATGGTGTAGTATTTAATTATTTTGCTTGGTATAAGGTACAAACAGTACTGTATTGTCTATGGACTATGTCTATGAAGAATTCTGGTCGAATGAAAGCAAATCTACATCTGTCTCACCTTGATCCTCCTGGCTGCGCAGGGAGCGACGGGCAGACTGGGGCTGGGGACTGTCCAATATACCTGCTGGTAGGGTGGGAACACCTGGAGGAAAAACATCTGTCACTAGAATACTCTAGAATACTCATGTTAATATTCTTTTTGCTTTATGATTCATAGTATCTAAAGACATACTTCATATTACTAGTAGGTACACAGCCACTTACAAGTTACAGTACTTACAATCACAACTTGGGAGACTTAGTTAAGGATGGCTATAGAAAGTAGAAGTAACATTAAGCCTAGTATGATGTGATACTGACTAACCTCTGACAGGGGATGAAGTTGAAGGTTTGGGTGTTTGTCCAGTCCCTGTGTCCATCTCCTCAACATCATCCATCCTCCTCCTCCTCTTAGCCTGTGGGCCCCTTGGAGTTGTTATGCTACTGCTTGTGCCTCCAGAGCTGTATTCAGTTTCCCTTATTGTCCTTCCTATAAAAATTAGATAACTGGTAAGTATATCTTGTACAACAAGATGTTACAGGTTAGGTTGCCAGTATATAACAGTAAGAAGCTGGACTAGTTAACATTTGAAAACATTTCAATGTTCATGTGTTGTGATTAGGTTTACCTCTGTCTGGAGTATTATATTCCTTGACTGCTCCAGGTCTCTTTCTCTTCCCAGTGACAAGATTGTCTGGAAGACAAGGTTAAAAACAAAACAGTTCAGATAAAATAAATGGAAGCTACAACTATGAAATCCTAGACTAAAATTAGGAATGCTTATCATGGTTATTTTCAGAATACGACAATCTAAGTACTACTTAGTAGTCAATGATTTGGCAACAACAAAGTAGCCAAATTGTACTGAGGACTTCAACATACTCAGTTTTGCAGTGAAAAAATATTGACTCAGATGCCTTATCACCAAGGGACCGAAGATGTGGTTTGCTCACCCAAAGAAACGGAAGCAGACACTTCAGAAACTCGAATGACTTGAGCGCGGTATGCTGCAGCCTGTTCTGGATTCAGGATGACATTGGCATGGGGCGCTCTGTGGGGAGGACAATGGTACTGTTACTGCACTTCACTACCAGCTGTAGTTGGAACAACAGATCCATTTATACACTAACTTCTGTAACAAACTGTACATCAGGTAGGTAATGATGGACACAACTGATGGTCTCATCAACTTTTGTTGTCAGCTCTCACCTGACAGTGGAACCATCATTGAATTCCACCAGGTACTCTTCTGACCCAGTCTCTCCACTGTGATGGTAACCTCGAATAATCCCTGAAAAAATGAAACAAAAAATATGTGTAGTATACATATCAAGAATAATATCTTACCTTCAATCCTTTTTTCAACATCATCGTGTACTCAAAAGCATTCTTCTTGAATCACCACAATCAAAAAGCATTTAACAACTTGATGTTGAGGTCATATTACACAGGTGCAGCTACACAGATTGAGTATAACATGTCCCACCTGGTGCGTAGACACAGTCCTGCACATCCTCTACACTAGCCAGGACCGCCGTGTTGACAGGCAGGCGGGACACCACCATCATGTTCCTGGCTGCGATTTCCCTCGGACGGACACTACTCTCATCCTCATCCTCAAACCTAACCAGATACCTTCAGAGAACAATCAGAGGAAAGGATTATGGATTAATTCACATAAACAATCTCTTACAGACTCAAGTACAAATCACTGGTATAGAAAAAGGAAATGTCTCAAATTTCTTGGACACACTGTACAAAGTTTCCGCAAAAAGCACTTACCTGTCGTTTTTCAGTGTCTTGAGGATGACACCAGGGTACCAGTGCTTGTCACTCACAAGCAGGGCCATCACACGAGCCCCTTCTCTCGGCTCTGAACCACCACTGTCTGAGGACACGGACTCTATAGAAATAAGGAGACGTGATACAATTCACACAGCAGTTGTCACTTATATTACTTGTCTTACATCCTAACACACAGCAAAAAGTGTAGCAGCTTAAGAAAATAATAAGTAGTATAGATTGCATTCTATGATCTGATATTAGATAATGGAACAATGATTTTCTACCAGGAATAAACCAATCCGACATGACCCCTCACCTCTAATTGTTTCCTCTTGTGGTTTCTCACTCCTGCCTGACAGCCTCTGTTGCACCCCTTGAAAGGGAATCTCTGGGGATCCTGCTCTCTCCTCAGAACTTTCACTGCTCTGATCTTCACTCTCTTGTCCCCTAGAAGACCTAGACGACCTTGCAGCTGAGCTACTTCTGCTTTCCTTGCGGCCTCGTGGTGTTTTAGCAATCCTGTCTGTAGATCTTCTACCAGCAGATGATCCCCCTCTTTTCCCTCTCCCCCGAGGACTTCCCCTTGTCCTTCCTCTGGGTCTCCGCCCCCGTAGACTCTTCTCAGGAGATGTTTGTACAGCTGGCCCTGCTTCTGCCTGGTCCTCTTCTGTAGTTCTACCAATGTCCTCTCCAGGGGGACCAGCTGGTCTAGTCCTACTACGTCTGCCTGTGTCTTCTTCTGTACTGTCAGATCTCTTCTGTGTCCTAGAAGAGTTTGTTTCCCTCGCAAGCTGTTCTGAACTCACTGTTTCTGCTTGTCTCACACGGCTACTTTTTCTTCTCCTAGACTGTTGTTCTTCCTCTACTTTCTCACCTCCTTCTAGCCTTCTCCCTTCAGCCTTGTCCTCTACACCTTTGCCTACACTGCTGCTAGCAGCCTCTGTCTGTGTTCCAGATTCACTGACCTCCCACCTTTGACTGCCACTTGTCACCTTTGACTGTTGACCCAAGAGCTGACTGCCTATCCCTGACCTCCGTCTCCTGGGCGACCCCACAGGTTTGGTGAAGCCCTCCTGGTCCTTGGCCCCTCCATGGGAGGTGTCCAACCTCTGATCCCCACCTGCACTGGGGGAGGAGCTGGAGGACTTGGATTGGCTGGAGGATGTCCTCTCCAGACTGGCCATGCTAGGACCAGAACTACTGAAGAAAGGATAGACTCTCATGAATATCAACAGTGTAGTTTGTTTCAATACTCGTGCAAAGTTAAAGCAGCCCTGTGCTTTTTTCTGCCACATAGTTTTGTTTATAAGCAGTACAATCATTCTAATACTTTCATCCTTCATCAAATTGTCATAAACTACACACATACAGTAGCAAATGGTTTCAAATTCTTGTAGGTTGAAAGGCAGTTACATGTCATACAAACCATCATAAAAGCAACTAACACCTACACACCTGTTAGTCCTACTCAAGCTTGATGAACTAAGGCTTTTAGACAAGCTTGAAGGGGATGATTTTGAAGCTGATGTAGACAGAGAGCTGATGTCTGCAAGTTCCCCTGACATCAGCGAGCTGCCAGTTCGGGAAATACTTGGTGAGATGGACACTTCCTCCTCTATTTCTACCACTGGGTCCTCAGTCTCCTACAGAAACAGAAACAGATTTAGAGAGCTATAGAACAATTGGTAACAGTTACTTTATGCATATATTATCCTCTGAAATAAACTATTCAGAAATCAACACAAAGTACAAAGCTCACCTCTATCACTTGGTAGTCCACAATTTTCTGTCCACGTTTGATTTTCTCTGTGATAACTCTCTTGACAATTGTTTCTGTGATGGTGGTGACGGTTGTCTCACGAACATACTGTGGTGGGCTCTATGGAGGAAAGAAAGTCACACTGATTTTTAAACAAAAGACACGTCACACTGAAAAAAATATGCCAGAACCTTGAGGGTGATGACAGAACCTTGTAACAATTGTTCTATAAAGACTTTTGTTGCTCACCTCTTCTTCCCCTCCTGCAGATTCTGTGTCGTTTTCCTCATCAATTTTCACCTTTTTCCGTGGCGGTTGGCCGTCCTCCCCATCTCCATCTCCTGCCATCCTCTCACCATCTCCTCTTCCCTCCTCCTTTTCCTCACCCCCATCTCCACCAGTGGGCTGTCCCTGCTCTGTGATTGTGCCTTGGGCACTAGGGGTTGAACCATGTTCTGATGGGGAGGTTCCACCACCATGTGCCCTACGTTTTGCAGATTTGGGCTGAACATCTTTCGTCTTTGTCCTCAAAGTTTTTTTTGTAGGTGATGGTTGGGTATTTGCCTGTTCATAAAGATGAAAATAGCAACAAAGGTGGCACATATCAACTTGGGTGGACAAACATTTGTTACATGTATCAGGTAATATCTGGCCTATTCTATAGGTGACAATAACACAGTGACTAATTATAAAAGTTACCATACTGCCAAATTTTAGTCTACATTTATTTTACACTGTGTTAAACACCTCACAGATGCAAATTTAATACTGAAATGTACCAAGATCAAGTTAAGAATTTTTTCACATGTAAACAGCTACAGGTTTCACCTACCTGTACTCCAACTACCCTGGTTGTTGAAGCTGTCTGTGTAGAAGGACCCTTCCATGTGGGGATAGAAGCTGGTGGACTTCCCAAACCTGCTGCAACCACCTGCCTTCTCTTTCTCCTGTCCTGAATTGGGCTCACCTACAATGTACATTTACAAGGATTAAATCCATTAGGTCCATCTTACAGAAATATCCTACTAGTTTCTGATTGTGATAAAAAATTAACATCTTTCATGCCTCCAAGTCCCCATGCTTGACAAACTGGCAAAACTACAGTCTTTGGTCCATGTAAAGACAGATTTTCCCTAGATTGAATTCTTTCTCTATTTGTTATGTATAAAAACACTGCAGTCAACATGCATGCTGCTTCAAGGTATTTCTACTGAAGGGCAAACACAGATTGACTTAAGCAGTAACTTACCTGTGAAGTGTACTCATAAGGATCCTTCTCTTCTGCTGGCAGTTTTTCAGGAGTCTTAGGATCTTCTGTTACAGCAGCCCTCTCATCTCTTTCAGCAGTGTCAGAGGTTGTAACTGTCTCTGTTGCAGATCTTTTTCTCTTCTTGATCAGTTGTGCGTGGTCATCACTTGCTCCATTGTCTCTTTGTCTTCTTTTTCCGCTCTCATCTGGAATCGGCTGCCCAGGCATCTGCTCTCCCTCCTCACTACTTCTCCAGTATTCCAGTGTGTCTGCATTAGATGACACAGACTGTGACTTTGTGAGAGGCTGAACTGGCTCTTCCCTCTCTTCAGATTTGCTGTCAGAAGGCTGTTCCCTGCCTGCTGATTGGCTGGAATCCTTTGTCTCCACAGGTGGTTCTTCCTGCACTTCAGGCTTAAATTCTGGTTTCTCCATCTTCTCTGAGTGCTGTTCCTGAGGAACTTCAACTTCTTCTTCTACATCCATCACACCTGCCTGGCTAATCTTTGACTCCTCTTTCTCATACAATGGTCCTTTGGTCTTCTCCACTGACATCTCTGACTCCTCAGAGTCGGATAACTGAACCGGCCTCCTCTTGTGACCTTTCCCCTTCTTTCCCGTCTTCCTGCTGCTTACAGGAGGATCAAACAAGTCTTCACTGCAGAAAAATATACCACAAGAGAAATGTCAACAATGCACATGCTACATCATGTATTCATACACTACAATCACTCTTACACTAAACATCACAAAATATCTATTAGTGCCAATTTTGTCTGAAATATGAGTTACATTAAGAGACATTATCTGTTACCTGTCAGCTGGCCTAGGTGCATCATCTTCCTCACAGCTGCTGTCCTGTTCCTCCTGCTGAGGTCGGACTTTTTCTCTCACCCTGGTGAAGAGGGAGGGGGGCTTGCTGGGACTTTCCTTGATGGCCTTCAGTCGGTCAGCATCCAGCTCTGGGGGTTCTGGAAAAGGTTACAACATTAACCTTTGGCATACTAGTACTGAAGTAGCCGTTTGGCTACCAATTCTCTATTGGTTACAGGCTAAGGCAGCAGAGAGAAGGTTAATAAGTAAGCTTTGATAGCTCAATGTTAGGCAATACAATATTGTATGTACATTGACATTCCAAAGTTCTCAATAGACAAAGATAATATGTCATGTACTGCTAATGTAGAACACCATTAGTGTAACTGCTTCCTTAGATTAGGCAATATACAACAAAAACGTTTCAATTGAATTGCTTGTCTGAAAACTCACTTTGTAGCTGAAAGAGAGGCTGTTGGTTCTCCTCCTGTGTGTGATCAGATTGGCTCTCCAGTACAGCTTCCATCCTCATCTGTAGTGGAGGCCCTTCCCCAGGCTGGCCACCCCTATTGGCTGGAGTGGTTGGTCCCTGCCCACCACTGGAACCTGGGTCAGCAAAGGCACTACCATTCCCTTCAGGGGTGGTGACAGCACTAGTGACTGCACTTGTTGGGGTGGTGTCGGTCGGAGACTCTGTGTAGTCAGGGAGGGGAGTGCTGTGTCTGGGCAGGCGAGGTCGTGTGGCTTTCATGAGGGGAGGGGTGGTGGCAATCGGTCGGAACAGCCCTCCATCTTTGGGGAGGGCAAGGTGAAAAGGAACTGGAGGGCAGAAAACAATGCACAGACATTTAGTCTTCTTAATGAACAAAGCAGTAAAGATTGGAAAGAAAGAAGTTGTGTTGCCTACAATATGTACACATTACGTTAATATTACTAGTATCATTCTCTCATTTGAGAGCAAAGCTGCAAGAGATAGTGCATGTCATTCTGTCCAAATACCTGAGGACTCTGAGCTGTTGGCCTGTGCCGAAGGTGTTGCCCTGTTGTCTCCTGGTGGCTCTTCTTTTTCAGTATCACAAAGAACAACTTCAATGGAGGAATCTTCTTTGGACGTTTTACTGTGCCTACCACTGAGATCATCCTCTCCTTTGCCATCTACACCACAAGGAAGCAACATATAAAGATCATTTAACTGGCATGACTCCATTCATTTTACTTCTTTCCTGTCTTTCTACTCACTTATCCTGCACAGCTTTTACCAACCATCTGTGTAATGACTTTTCTAAAGCAAAGAGACAAACAACAGTAAAAGACTTAAAAACATAACATTACAGAGAAAAGAATATTGGTCAAAAAGCCCTACCTTCTTCTGCAACTGAAATGCCACCTTCCTCATCATCACCTGGACCCTGATGTGCTTCGTCATCTTTTTGGGAACTAGTGTCTATGACAGCTACATCTTCCACCTCTTCATTGGAATGTTCTGTAGGAGCTGGTCCCCCTGGCTGGTTGATAACTTGACCTTGAGGTAGGAAGAGCAGCTGGCTTGGTGCCAACTCTGGCTCTGTGGACTGGTCTAAGTCCCCAATCATTTCCTTCACCCTGCTTTGCAAGTTTTGAGACTGGGAACCATCTAAGGATGGAGTGAAATGAAGTGCCCAATTGTCTTGTACATCAGAGCCTTCTTCTTGTTCATCAGTCTTATCTTCCCTTTGCAAAGACCTGTCATCACCCTCCTTCACTACAATGTCCTCTGTCTTGTTTTGCTTTTCATCCTTGTCAGACTTTCTGACCACTTCTTTTTCTTCGTTCCCGTCCTCTTCGATTATTTCAACCTGGCTATATGTCGGCCGTGGATCATCTTTGCTGGTGCTTGCCAAGTCCCAAAGTGAAACCTGTTTCTTCTGAATACTGTCTCCTCTAGAGGTTTTCGTGACATCTTCAGGTTTTCCTAACGACTGCACCCTGACGGTCACACTTTCCTGTTTCTGCTGTGTTTGCACGTCCTCTCTCATTTCCACAGACACTCCGATCACTCCACTGTCTTGGCTCATCTCTAGAAGCTGCTCAATAGCGGCCTCCAGGGAACGATTTTGTGCCTCATAAACACTGATCAGAATGTCCTCATCCAGACTAGGAAACATTCCTTTCAACAAGTCTAGTGCTTGTTTTAACTCCTGTCGTTCACTCTTCCTGCCTGTCTGACTGCTCCCAGAGGAAGAGGTGCATTCGACCTCCCTCTGAAGTCCTTCTTCTTTGGTTTGTTCTGTAGGTACAGGTGGATCACCTTTGTCGTTCCCTCCCTGTGATGCCCTTTCATCAGGACCTGATGTCAGTTCTGTATCAGGAAGCTGCAGGTGTAGGGAGGGAGGCCGGCTGGCCGAGTCCTTGGTCATCTCCCCAGACTTCACACTTGGGTCTTCATCTGGACCTGATGCAAGCAGATCCTGGAACAACATTCAACAAGATGATGATATCTAATAAGGCCATAGCAAGTAAATTTTATGGATGACATCCTCCGGAGACTCCAAAATTAATGCGAGAGGGCGAAAAAAAAAACAAGGCAGGCCAAAAAAAACAAGATTCCTACATTTTCAGATTTTGAGATCGTAAACCTCGTTGAACAAGAATTTAGGCGGTAAAACATGATATCATACCCAACAGGTCTTCTGTCGCTGTATTCAACAGTATTACCTGTCCTTGCAGATGTGTCTTTATTAAATAGAACAAAAAAAGAGCTTGCTGTACCATCTTCAAGGTAGATACTACACTGGGTATTCATTTGTAATGGAACACCGTGGACTGTCAACACTTGCCATCAAACACGAGGAATTGCGCCTCAAGTTTGCTGGATCCCTGGTGGTCTCTGAGTTTAGAGACTGGCTACCAGGCAGAACACAGGGCTCAATCACTGACAGAGTGACTCATAAACCGAACTGTCTGGAAGCCATACTCTACCTATATTGTGCCAACTGTTACAACATCGATTTGTCTCTGAAACAACTTTAAAAAAAGAAGTGACTAAATAAAATTTTCAATTATTGTACAAATGGTTTTGATTCAGTGGCAACATCACATATAAAATGAATAAAATACAACATTGTATCAAAGCCAAAAAAAAAAAAGAATAAATCAGAGCCTTGTCTTGCAGATGGACGTTCACGACATATTTGCCCTTTTTTGGCATGTTGACCACCGTCGCAGCGCAACAAAATTTCTTGTTTTTTTTCCTGAAATCAGGCGAAAATCAATGCGCGCGAGGATGTCATCCATAAAATTTACTTGCTGTGGCCTAAGGTAAAATGTGTCATCTGTACTCAATCTGGCAAACTAGAAGATATCATCAGAGACATTTGGGACAAAATGTGTGTAACAATCATAAAATATGATTATGATTAAAATAGAGGAGAAAGCCTACCTGAGACCATTGTGGTTCACTTGGCTGCCATGGATGATCTACAAGTTCTGGCACAGACTGGGCAGCCTGGTGTGATCTTTGTGATGACAGTACAGGGTCTTCTAGAACTTCTACTGGTTGATCTGAATAACAATAGATCAATTATTTTATAGCTTATCACAAAGATCAGCTTATGATGAAGCCTGACATCAATAACATATCTATCAATTTGGCATGTTTACCTTGTTCCTGTGTGTCCTGTGTAGGTGAGGATGGGATGATGTGTGGGGTGTGGCCATACGCCTCTGGTGATGGAGAGATGACAGTCTCAGAACCTCTGGAATATGGAGGGATGTCTGTTTAGGTGAATCATGTACATGTGACAACAGGTTCAAATTGTTGAACAGGATCAAAATCTATGTCCTTAACATCCTATATAATCTACAAAACTTAATTGTTCTTTTGTTTGTCTGACGCTTCTAATGTGCCAAGAAACCAATTCCTATGAAGATACCGGTATGCAGTTATGTCCGTACCCCTCAGATGACAGACTGGTGTCCTGCACCAACATGGGTTCTCCTGACAGCTGCAGACAGCCCAAGTTTTCAGCTGGGGTGGATAGGGCTTGCTCCTCGTGGGGTCCTGATAGAAAAAAAAACAAAAGAGTAAAGACCATTGAAAGAGTTCATAATACTACATTACATACATGGATTAATACTGATTGAGAACACAACTGGACTGCCAATATCTTTGGTGTACGTTGTGGGCACCCCCACACAAGTACTACAGAAACTGCAGAAGAAGTAGACATGTCGATGTGGGGCCGTATGGTGATGACATGATTCGCCATAATTCTCAACCATGCATCTTACTTATAGTTATACACGGGGGATCAGCCAACCAGACTTCAATCATGTTGATGTTACACAAAACCAATAGATATCCTCCCAGTCTAGAACACGTATCATCAGCAAAAGAAGAAGTGAAATAGTGACTTACTCTGGATTTCTTCTAAAAACATATCCTGTTGTGATGACAGTGGGTTAGGTGAGTCTGGCCTTGCTGTTGGCTGTGAGTCAGGTATACTTAATGGCTGTTCCTCCATGCCAGTGTGTACCTCCATACGGAGCTCTCCAGACGTGTGCTCGTGAATCTTGTTACTGGCCCCACTGCTACCTGACCCTCCTCCCTCCTGCTTTGTGTCTTCTTCTTCTGGGGGTTTTGCTTCTGTATCCTAGGATATGACAGGAGTTTTACCCTAAATTCCTGATAAGATGGCAAAACACATCACCCTATCTTCATAGAAATCATATTTAGAAAATACTTCTCCTGACAATGGACCATACACTGAAGCAAAGCATGGCCAATACTAACATATAGTTGTGTATGAAAACATGCAATACAACTATCAGCTTGACACTTCGTCTGTTTCCTTCAGATAAAACATAACAAGAACTTTGATCATCCACTAAACCACAAAATACCTCACGACTTACCCTTGCTGCCGAAAGCTCTTCCTCACCAAGACGTCTTCTTGCCTTCATTGGGGACTCCTTTGCCTGGCCGGCCTTCCTTGGAGATTTGTGTGGAGACTTCTTCGGTGACTTTGTTTTGCCCTTTAAGGGGGACATCTTAATCGTAGCAGCCTGTGCTCCACTTAAATGCTGTACATCTTTTCTTGGAGATTTTACCGGAGTCTTCCTGGGTGACTTTTTTAATGGTGTTTCTATGTGGCTGCTACCACTGGAGCTGCTAGTGAAGGAGCTGACTGTGCTGATGGTTGAGGATTGTAGCTGGACACTGCCACTAGAACTACTGCCACTCAGCTTACTACTACCACTCAGCTTGCTGGCACCTGCAAGATGACAGCACAGTCCAAGAAACAGTGTTGTGACTTGATGGCAAAACACATCACCCTGTCCAGTACAAAAACTATAATGATACATCAAATGGTTGTAGTGCAAGCTTGCTTGTCCAATAGGAAAAAAACATTAATAAAATTTCATTTTGCATGAATCCATTACAAACTGGAATTTTTCATGATAGTGAGTACCCCATGTATGGCCACTTTAAACAATGCAAGGGTAGGCAGAAGTTTGCTGTGACAAGGGTTTTTAACATAATCCAACCAACACTGGCAGCACCATTACAAAGCTGGTTTGTCATGTCTAAGTGCAATGATATTTCAACTAGGATATATATGTAGTAGTCAAAGTGGAATACCATACATAGGTTCATAGAACAATTGAAAAGTTTCTTACCAGGACTGGTTAGATGAGGCAAATTCTTATGAGCAGGAGACATTTCCGTGTCAGTCACAAGGGCTGTAGATGCCTCACTAAGTCCACCCAGCCCTTCACTCTCTGATCCTGTGTCTACTTCATGTCGTCCCTCTGTGTGACAGTGACACATAACAAAGTCAAAACATTAACCTTTAGCACACTGAAGTAGCCATTTGGTTTCCAATGCTCCATTGGTTATGGAGTTAGACAGCAGGGAGAAGGTTAAAGGCCAATCACACAAACAAGTTAACATCTTACAATTTACCTTTGCATTTACCTAAAGTACATGACAGAGAAAAAAAAGATAAGTGAGAGTCACCTGTTTCTGATAGAGCTGACATCTCCCCCTCGCTCTGCTGTATCTCATGTACAGGGATGACTTTTATAGGTGTGACTATGCTGGGGATGGGCCGGACTAGTCCAGGAAGGGAGCTCCTGCTGTGAGGTAACAAACAGTCCAATTTGTACACCCTGTGTAGGGTATGCCTAAATACCTCAACCGCCCTCAACCGCCCTCAACCGCCCTCAACCCCCCACTTCCTGGGCTAATATGCAGTGTATATGTGCTAAGAACGCTTGTTTACACTCTGTATACATTGTCTATACGATTATAAATAAAAATCACATAGTAACGTCTAAGTATTTGCGATTTTTTTCAAGTTATAACTTTTAATATATTATATCGTAAGTGGAGTTACCGTCTTTAGGGAGTGATACACCCCGCAAAATATCCGCCCTAAAGTATTGAGCGCTAAAATCCACCACCAGAAACATGATGTTTAAAGAGGTTTCCCTCTATATCTGCTGAGTTTCCGTGCTGCACAAGCTTTTTCACTTTCCTTATTTTGACTTGAAACTTACGGCACGATGCGTTCTGGCGGCGCGCCGTAAACAAACAAGATGGCGGACCCTGTTCCTCGGGCGCACGGCGCGCCGTAAAAAAAACTGGTAAAACGCCAGAGTTACAGTGATTTTCCTATTTATAATTGCATAGGCAATGTATTCAGAGCGTTAAAAAGCGTTCTTAGCACAAATTCACTGCATATTAGCCCAGGAAGTGGGGGGTTGAGGGCAGTTGAGGGGGGTTGAGGGCGGTTGAGGTATTTAGGCATACCGCCCTGTGTACACAATAATCATACCCAAATCTTATCAGAGAACAGAAGAGTCGGTCTTATGAGAGCAGATAATAGTGAATTTACCTCATGGTTTGATCTACTTTGTTCCTTTGGAGAGAGGCATGTAGAGATGACAAGGAACAGTTATTGCCATATTTTGTGAGACAGTAAAAAAAAGGCATAAAAACCGGTCAGCAATCAAATCAGTTCCAACAATTCTTTATTCACTAATTTCTGTTTTGTTTATCCAGGGTTGCCCAACTCAGTGGTGTAACCACTACTTTACAGTGGGGTCCTCGAGTTCTACTTCCTTTTCCATCCAATTTTTCAAGTACCATCTTTGTTCCCCTTACCTGCCACTGCTATTTCCACTACTCTGAGGAGTGGAGGTCGATGTCTCTGCCTCCTCCTCATGATGGCTATCATCACCTTCTCCTTCCTCGTCATCGTTATCATCATCGTCATCACCACCTCCATCACCTGAAAGGTAACAGATAGATTGTAGCTTTTGCAGACAAAGTAAATGGAACCACATTACCATCATACTTTTTTCAAGAGGCTACGCCTGTGTTCTCTGTAAACTCTTTGGCCACTCACCTAAATGTTATACAGGATCACCTGAAGTGGCCACAGAATTCGAATACATGTACAATAGAATGGATTGGTGTTCCACGTTGATGTAGTTGGAAAAGAGATCAGTTCACAGTTGCACCAGTCTGGTTTTATGTTAGAGAGTTCTGTCAAAAAAGAATGAATAAACTGACAATCAGTGAAATGAGGTGCAGCTTTCTTACCTCCCCCACCAGCACCACCGCCTCCTCCTCCACTTTGCTCTGCTCCTCCATTCCCATCACCCCCTGCTCCCCCACCTTGGCTACCTGCTCCAGAGGGCCCAGCACTTTGAGGACCTGAAGAAGAAATATTAAGATACAAAGTAAAATGACTGAAAATTCTGTTCAGAAAAACACACACCTGCAGCAAAAATGGCCAGACCACATGGAAAATGTTGTCTGCTTTTGGCAAGGAGGTTATAGTGGAGATTTGGCAAGAACAAAATGTATTTGGGCATAAACAAAGCAGATAACAAGTAAGCATAGATTACTATCATTTCCAATTGAAACTATGTAAATATAAGAACTTATACTGCTTGGGGCTTTGCAAAATCTTTCAATAGTAATACATGTAGAAGCTGTGACAGCCTGTCAGGTATGCAAATTGCTGATAAAATGGCATAATTATAATTCTGAGAGTTACATTTGCTAAATCTATGACCCTCAGATAAACACACAAGTTCAGATCCCTGAACACTTTGGTAATAAGCAGAAGACCATTGACCATACACAAAAACTGACCTGATGGCCCAGGATGCTGGCTTCCTCCCTGTTGTCCTGGTCCACCGGTTGCCATGGTGACGTGGCACTTGTGTCCATTTGCCATCATCTGTACCTCCTGTATGTTACAATTGTTTTGTACATAAAAATGGCAGAAGATTGAGAAACAACACTTGCTAACTTGTTACCACTACTTCACTTGATAGGTCTTGATATCAATCATTGACAGTGTTTCTACTAAATCTAGTTAGCATTAAAGTTACATTACTTGGTTGATGTTTGACTGACCATGATAGGACTGGTACTGCTGTCCCTCAGAGCAGCCAACTTCGCCAACATCTTGTGTCTGAAGATGATGTCCTCCCCATCACTGAAGTCTCCCTCCGCCTGGGTCTCCAGTTGAGAGTTCTCCACCAAGAAGCACGGCGTCTCATCTCTCTGGCTCAAGTCTGGCTGACTCAAGTCCATGGTCACGTACCCTATAGGAAGGGTTGAAAGAAACATAAGTCATGGATGACATTTGAAAACTCATCGCCTTTTCATCACACCGCAATCACATTATCCAAACTCCGAAGCTAAAATGTTACGATCGATCGCTGTTTTTGTTCCAAACAAAATCAACATACCACGACGATCACATGTAACGTCAATACCTTCATAATTTGCCAATGCAAATGTGTAGCATGTCCACATCCACCGGTTCAATAGGTATGTTGTTTTGACGCGTGTTAGGACGCAGGTAAAAGGATTAAATGATCGCCACTCAAACCACAAGGCTTCCCGCCAAAACAAGCCTGGGCATGTCGGAAAGTTGAAAGGTCATTGGTTGTAGCTACTTCCGGGTATGAAAATTGTCATATTCTAAATTATACAGCTTTCATGAACATTATTTGGTGTGTGAAATTATCAAGATTTCAGGAAATGTATTGTCTTAAAAAAAATCAATCTTACAGATTTGTTTCTTTGAAATTGTAACCTTTGACACACAAAGCATGAGTAAATCTCGCGAGACTATGTTGGAGTGCGCGAGACTTCCGTCGTCCTTTTTCGGCCACCGTCTCATGCGAGGCGGAGAAGCTTCACCATGAAGGTAAGTTATCTTTACGTTTTCTAAGTTAAAACGGGATCAACCTTAAAACTAACAACATTGATTGACTTAATGGCATCTTAAGCTTTGAAAGTGTATAGTTTGGTGAAGTATCGCTACTTACGAGTGACAGGATGAGGTGGATTGTGAGGTGTCGTCGGCTCTGTATTGCGATATCGTCCTCAGATGACTGCCATAGTGTGTACGACTTGGCAAGTATTTTGTGGTTCTCGCACTGAAGACTGCAAAATGTAGCAGTAACGTAACGGGATGTACTATAACGTATGTTTAGAAGTATTAATCGTTACGTGGTATTGTACTTTATTTTCAGTCAGTTTAAAGTAATAAGATTATTTTGTAGTAAGGTGTGGGA
The DNA here is from genome assembly GCA_013266295.2 of Branchiostoma floridae x Branchiostoma japonicum. NCBI lineage: Eukaryota > Metazoa > Chordata > Leptocardii > Amphioxiformes > Branchiostomatidae > Branchiostoma > Branchiostoma floridae x Branchiostoma japonicum. The sequence goes on along the minus strand of CM023823.1, from coordinate 16,467,662 downwards.
GGGGGGTTGTATTTCCAAGTAGATGTTGAGGTGGACAAGTTTTCTTGTGTACATACCTTTGGGTGAGGTGTTTATGGATGTAAAAATTGACTTCTCTCACGTAACTATAAAACTACACAATAGTTATGAACTTGTCAGCATGTACTACCCACATCAGCTGATCTGACAGTGTCAGGGTCTGATTGTCTCTGTTATTTTACTCTCCAGATCAACATTTCATACCCGGCCACGGGCTGCCAGAAGCTCATTGAGGTGGATGATGAGCGCAAACTTCGTCCTTTCTACGAGAAGCGCATGTCTCATCAGATGACAGCTGAAAGCCTTGGAGATGAATGGAAGGTGCGATCATATATCATCTACATTTTGTTTGCTTTCACTTTGTATTAGTTCAGAGATTTTTGTACGTCCATGAAAAATATAGGATTTTTTTTTAAATAAAGCAAAAGATGGCATCTAATTAATGTAAACATTTGATTCAAATAGTTAAAAGCTGTTTCATTGTATGTAACTGAATGAAAATTTAACTTGTAGGGGTATCTCGTGAGGATCAGTGGTGGAAACGACAAGCAGGGCTTCCCCATGAAGCAGGGCGTTCTGACCAATGGCCGCGTGCGCCTGTTACTGGCGAAGGGCCACTCCTGCTTCCGGCCACGCCGTACAGGAGAGCGCAAGCGCAAGTCTGTCCGGGGCTGCATCGTGGATAGCAATCTGTCGGTGCTCAACCTTGTCATCCTGAAGAAGGGTGAGATAGTTCTACACAGATTACCAACAATTATTTTATGAGTTTGAAAGTTTGTGATATCCCAATAATCACCTTAAGACGTTCATGTAGCAGCTATAGCCTAACCTACAGTAAGTGCACTGCAAAACTAGTCACATAATTTGTAAACCATACAAGAACAGTTTAGAAAGAATTTAGAAATGCTTGAATGTTTTTACTGTTCCAAATCCTGTTGTTTTTGTAAGAATTCTTCACAATTGTAAGATAGGATAGTCTTCTCAACATCTTCTGTTTCATCTTTCTGCTGTACAATCCCAAATAACCAGTCCAATATATGTGCCAAAAGGGAGAATTTTGAATTGTAGGTGCTGATCCATGATTAATTTCATCAGATTGAAAAATGATTGAGTAGCAAAGTAATTCTTTATTCACAACCACTTGTTTACCAAAAGCTCTTGTTAACGAGTGGTTGTGAATAAAAAACTTTGCTATTCAATGTAGGTTCTGATGTATGTACTAATAATAATGTAGGTAAAGGTGTGGGGAAAGTGTGCCTTGAAGGGTTTGTAGTGTAAGATTCTTCCCATTGTCTGTCACAGGTGAGCAGGACATTCCGGGACTGACCGATACCACCATCCCTCGCCGTTTGGGCCCCAAGCGTGCCGGCAGGATCCGTAAGCTGTTCAACCTCAGCAAGGAAGACGATGTACGTCAGTACGTGGTCAGGCGTCCTTTGCCACTCAAGGAAGGTCAGTCTCTGTTGTGATAATGACTATTGACTAGAGTTGTTTTTTAATTAAAGTTACAGTAGCAGTTTGTTCAAGCCTGTAAAGGTATGACCTTCACCATAATGAATGATGTAGACCAACTTAACATAGCTGCTTAACCCAGTAACCAATACAAATTTGGTGTCAAATCTACTTCAGCAAAGAGCAGGTTAAAGTAACCAGCTTCCTTGCTGACTAAATTTATAGAAGGTAATGACTTTTGCTTAGGCTGTTGCTATTCCAGAATAGTGAAGTCATGTTGAAGAGAGCGTGATGATAAAAGTGCAATTTTGTAATTGTGGTTACTGAACCAAGACTTTGGTAGTTCGGCAATAATTAATTTGTGCATATCAAGACTTGGGTTCATTTGGTCCCTTACATATTTCACTTTAGGTAAGAAGCAGAAGTACAAGTCTCCAAAGATCCAGCGACTGATCACCCCTCAACGCCTTCAGCGTAAGAGACACATGAGGGCAGTGAAGCGCAGACGTTATGCCAAGGTAAATCATCAACCTTTATGTGATCATGATTCCTATTTTAGACATAGAGCAATGATTGTAGGTCTAGGGAAATATGTTTTCTTTTTTCAATCTAAATTTACTATGTAGAAGGATCATATCTGGACAGGTATGTGGTTTAGAGCATGTAAATCCAAGTTTATTATTCTGTGTGTCTGTGTTCTAATTAAATATTTTTGCTTCACTTAGCAACGTGAGGAGGAGGCCACCTATGCCAAGCTCCTCGCCAAGAGAAAGAAGGAGGAGCGTGAAGCACACGCCAAGCGCCGCTCGTCAGCACGTGAGTCATCCCTCCGGGAGTCCAAGTCCAAGGCCTAGGTTTGCAAAACCATATATAGATCCCTCTAATGGGAGAATAAACTTGAAAAGATGTCTTAAAAGCCTGGAGTCTTGTGTGAGTTCCTTGTGTGCTTACTTGGCAGGGATACCGGGCAATTGGAGTTGTTATTGAATACATTGTACCTGACAATAATTGTGAGCCCAGCAAAACCAGTCACAAAACTTTCCTTTCCTTCAAACATCAGATTTTGGCCATGATAGTGAATTTGTTTCGTGGCTGGCACTACTACAGGGAAATCAATGTAACAGCAACTTCCTGGCTTATGAAAAAAAGGCATTTTATTGACTTTCCTTGGTTTCAACAGGTCAAGTTCATAAGCTGCATGGCGAAGTTCATACAAGCATTAGAAAATAACCACAATAACACTGAATATTGTATCAGTAAGCAGAGAACTTCTACATGTATATTTTAACCAATGCTTCAGACATGTTTTCCTCCTTGTTTAATTCCGAGATTTGGTCTGGAGGGCTTCTCACTAATATGGGTTAATTTCTTTACGCATCCCCAGGCTACCCATTATCTTTTACTAAAAGGCGCTAAGATGTTATGGTTAACGATAGGCCAGAAAGTACAGGGGGTCTGAACATGTTGGATGATGTCTTTTTAACATGTACATTTTTATTCTGTATATTACTGGATTTCTGTTTGCTTTTCCTGTCAATGTTTTCTACTCCACATTATGTAGACTGATGTTCAAAATTTCATTTCTACCCTGACAATCCTTTCTGGCCCTGCTTCTAATACCATAGATCATGCTGCAGTTCATGCCCTCTTTTGATTGCAGTGTTGAATCAATAATGAATTTGAAAGCAGATTCTGGATTGGTCTTTGGATTAAGAGCTGACTTGCAATGCTGTCCAGTTCTCAAAAGACAAGAAATCATTTTTGTACAAGACGTGTAATACACCATCAAAATTGCACAATTTTTTTCAGCATTACAATACAACTCTCAAACCGTAGTAGGAGGAAATAACCAGTCAGCAAACCTTTGCCTTTGTGATTTGTAGCTCACAAGTTTCATCAAAACTGTGGTAGAAGTATGTGTCAAAGTTTGTTTTGGTCAGAGACTATCAAATTAACCTTGGTGCTATACTTTTTGTAGGACTACTAAAAATGTACTAAAGACTTGTACAACCTGGCAAATTGTTAAGTTTGAAAGATGGAAGAAATGTAACACAAGGGCCATTTGCTACTCTCCAATGCTACAAGGAACAGTTTCTCTGTGATGCACTGTCCCTATGAAATACTGAACAGCAAAGGTCCTGAACAAATCTGCATCAGGAGATCTGGTGCCATGCATAGTACAAAGTGAGTGACATTGGTACAGAATACACTTCCATCAACATTATATACAATCGCTGATAGATATCTATATTGCTATGCTTCTGCACAGAAAGCCACTTTGGTTACTGGTAATCAAAACATAACATAGCACATAACATTGAAAACCACACAAGTTGTACACATCAGACAAAAATTTGAAACACTTAACCCAGAAGATGAAACCTGCTGAAAACTTCAATTTGTCAGCAATGGTCAATACACAGCCTTTCAACAGTATATACAATATTTGCACTGGCCTGTTCAGCCACAAAAAAAGACAATACGGTAGCTCTTATTCCAGTCCTTACCACAGACCTGAGTATTGTAAAGCATGACAAAAATGCAAACAGGTATGACACTTGTAGAAGTAGCAAAACTGATCAACTTGGTAGGTTCAATGGCTTCTGCATTTGTGGAAAACTCCAAAGAAGACAAATCTAACATTAATTCACCATATTTCCTGTGTTTGTACCATGCCTTGAATACAAAACTTGTTTAAGTACTGTTATATGTTATACAAGGCAAACAAATGTAGTTACTACTAATACTAGTACATGTATGTTGAAAAAGATGCATGTAAAATTGCTTTTCCATATCACGGAGAGGAAAATCTCTGGCTTGGACGATCAGGCTAATTCTAGTTCAATTCAGAGCTACTTTTCAAATGGACCTGTACATCTGAATATCGCGCCTCATTGTACACCTACGTGTTCTCCTGGAACTAGTGAAATATGAAAACTAACAGTTATGTACCAGACGCACTGACCTAAACCAAGGGCGAGATGTACCCCTCAACTGAACATCTCACCTTTGTCAACTTTACAAGGTAATATTTACAACATCATCTTCATCTGACAGTGTGATATTCCACATTTGTGTGGTCGGCAACATTTACCAACTGTCCAGGCCTTACCACAGATCAGTGTTACAGGAGTTGAAAGTTAAATGCTGTACACTGCAATGAGGAATAGCTTGTCGTTACACAAATACTGTACAGAAATGTACAGTACTTCCTCACATACAATTCACAAGGATGCAACCAATAATGCATCTTCCATCATTTTACTTTACCAAAATAACCAAAAAAAAGCCCTATTAACCACCCACACACAGTGAAAGAGTTTCATTCCAAGCTACACAATTGTAAATAACATTTTGAAGTACCCCCAAATCATTACTGAACAGGTTAATGTGGTTAATCTACTTGTGATGTTAGAAACAGAAACATAGTCTTGCTGCATAGCAATTTTTCTGGTACATTCACAGTGCGTTAGGAAAATTGTGACAGTTTTGGTCCTCACCAAACAACTGGTCATGAACGAAAATGGACATAACATGAGTACAACTGCAGATAATGGCATACATGCTCCTAAAAGCTCTCTCTTGAATACAAGGTATACAATAATTATCTTGCCAAGGATACTCCTGCACCATAGTTTATGTCAAATGGATGTTGATAACTCCATCTGTTGGAATAATCTCACATACAGGTACTTCACATGGAGTATGTTTGAGTCCGGACTAGAAGTCATCTTTTCGGCACACATGTCATGACCACAATCTCAATGCAATTACATCAGAAGCAAAATGTAGAGGAATATTTATTTGTAAGAAATGGCTAAGACTGCTAACAAACCCTAAGCTTCCTTTCTTCATCTGTTGGAATTTTCCTGGAACATTACCACTGGGTAATAAGCCAAAGGCTCTGGGCTACTCTTAGTAGTGCACACAGTGGTGTGTTGTGCACACAACTCTCCTAAGTAGCGAAGAGGAGCTCTTGGACCCTGGGGTGAAGCACCTGCAGGATCTTGCCTCTGCTGCTGAGGACCCCCATACTGCACTGCTGAGAAGAGTTGCTAGGTGGCATCAGGGAGAATTAAGGCAACTTCTTGTGTCCAATTCCAGAGAAATTCATATGCGGATGTGGAAAGTACTGTGGAGAACAATATGATTTAATGCCATAGACATGTAGTACCTAAGCAGCCAATACAGTATAGGTTTGTCAACTGAATGATATTTGCAACACGACTATCACCCTAATGTTTTCCAATGTCATGATTAATGGTGCTGACTTACTTGAGGAAGTCAGGTGCTCGTGATATCACATGTTCAAACTCCATATACGACAGCTGGCTGTCGTCATCAAGGTCTGCCTCCTCTAAAATCTGATGACAAGTGAAAGAAAATACAATTAACCTTGATTGGGTATACCGTTTGCAGTTGTATGTTAACAGCCTACATTAAGTATATCATACCATAAACAAACTAAATTCCTGTTCAACATTGCTACCAGTTCTTTATCCTCCCAGCACTGGTTAAATTTGCATATGTATTTGAATCCTGAAGAGGCAGGTTAATTTCAATAGTGTAAATCTAATTAGCCCTGACATCTTAAGACTTGAAGCTTGATTATCCAATATAAAATGGCAGAAATAGCACATGGTTGTAAAAATGGTATTGGTACCTTATCCACAACTGTGTTCATCTCTTCCTGCGTGAGCTCGTCCCTTGTTAAACAGCTCAGCACCTTCCCCAGGTCCGACTTGCTCAGGAATTGGTCCCCATCAGCATCTGCCAGCAGACACACTACATTTACCTGCACATCTCACTGACAATGATAATTGGGAAAGCTGCTCCAAGTCAGCCATTGATACCTCTGTACTGTGCACTCACGTCACCACACAGAACTCTAAGGCATAATGTATACCAAAAACTGGGACAGGTAAGACAGGAAAACAGTCCTGTCACCATTAAAAATATAAATTGCAATTCACTAATGGCGATAAAAAAGAGTCATTTTCTCCTCCCTGATATATTGGGATTTCATTAGACCACTTTCCCAAACTGTAATCGATGTCGATGTTCCTCCTGAAATTACGGCTAACCATCAAACTTCAACATGGGTACCAACCGACCAGAACAACCTAATCTTGTTTACAGTACAACCTTGCACGCCTCGTTTGCTCAAACGCTGAAGGTTGATAGCGACTGGCTCAATTTTATGCAAGAGGGGAAATGCACTTTAGATCACATGTACTATGCACACTAGGCCTTAGCATAATATGCTTGTACATGTATGTAGTGTGATGGGCAGAATATCATTCAATGCTGAACTGAAGGGAAGTACTGATACCATTTACAGGGTCACATCCATCTGTGTACATATCTAGGATACAGGCACTAAGTCACCCCTTGGTCACTAAAAAGGCAAAGTTATTTAATACATACAATCTGAATCCTTACCATATATTTTGAATGCATAGACAGCCTTGATGTCCTGTGGTGCTTGTTCACTGAACACAGAGAACATGTCCAAGAAGTCATCAAACGTCATGTTTCCTGACCCGTCTTCTGAGAAAACCTCACAGATCCGTCTCCTAAATGGATTTTCCTGCAAGACACAATGGGATAAAAGATTAAAATCATCAGTTTTATTTGTCATATGCTTTATCTTTACATTTTTCAGCCCTGTCTATTGCTATGTTCTCTTGCTTAGTAATACACATATATCTTGAGGCTTTTTATAACCATCATTTGCACATTTCCTGTAAGATTTTAGACTGTTGGATTACCTTCTACAAAGAAAACATAACCTTACAGACATCTTCACAATCATAAACAATGTTATCTATGCAATGTATTACTTATATAGTAATACATGTAAAACCATTGAGCAAAATATTTAATCTATTTACCACATCTAAGGAGACACGGTCTGATTCCACTGTAAATGGGATGCAGTCATAATTGCCTTTCCATTCCAATTTTGTATTCAGTATACTCAGCAATTGACCACAAAGACACATTGAGGATGGTTTCAAGCTAACAGCCATACATTTCAAGATATTAAATGCATGATTTGCAGATGTTACAGAATTTCGATGCATACACAGGGGTCGAAATAGATTTTGGGGCCAACTTGCACTGGTGCAGATGAAAAAAAAATACTTGCACCAGAAGAAAAATAGTTGCACCCCCCAAAAATAAACGAACACAACCAAAAGTACATGTAGTAACTTTAATAAAAACTTCATAAATTCTGGTTTTGTTCCCTTTCCAGTTCTTTATTGGGTATTTCTACAGGTACTGGTAGTAACAGCGGATAAAGCAAACGACACCAAATTTACTTGCACCAAGTTGCACACAGAGGGGTATTTCGACCCCTGATACAGGTATCTGCTGTCTTGGGATTGTTTCCTGCTTTGTTATTGTTATAAAATACTGGTATCTTTGTTTGAAATTAGCACATACATGGATGTGTCATAGGTCACTGATTTTTATCCTTGCATGCAGTCAGCAGCTAGTGGTTTTATCACCAAGGATCCCACATCATTTCTGGCATGTTGGCAATACAGTTGTCTCTGACACATGTGCCCAATGCTTAGTAAGCTGGACAATTCAATAATCTCTGTCCTTACCAGTTCATGAACACTCCTTCATTGCTTTACTTGGACGTTCAATTAATTTTCAGTGAAAGCCAATCACAACAAAGTTTTATCTCGCTATATCAAAAAAGGAATACATGTTAGACAGTATTTCAATCCACTTGCACCTTTGGCTGACCCTCTCTAGCTTGATCCCAACACAACAGAGAGCCATAATAGCATAGCTTATGGCTCATAAATTGGTGTCTGGCAAAACCTTCCTTCTTAAACAGCTATTGACCACAAGGTCGACCCCGTCATGCTGGTTGACCTTGCTTTATTGGCAGTTCCTCTCCACATAGATCATGGTTTCCACCTCCCCAATCAATGGTGGGTACTGCTCAGACATGTGTACTGTTTCAATTATTAACAAGGAAGAACTACTCCAACAAGGCAAGGCCATGCATCCTCCTTTTGGATATAAAAGTTCTGGAAATTTAGATTACTTAACTTCTGTCAGTTTTGGGGGACAGTCATTATTTTATGACATTCCAGTTACAGTGTAGCAAATTACACACACTGACAGTCACCTTCAACTAGCCACTCTGGCATGTTGGATTTGAAAAATTAGCATGTGACAGCTGGACTTCTCATCATCAATATTTTGAACATGATAGGCAGTGAAAGTTGAGAAAATGTTGTATTCATTTGCAAATTTTGAAGTTACAATATAGGACTCCTAAGGAGTCAATACAAGTAATTCACAATCTGCTAACTATCACTGCAGGTTTACAAATGAAATGGTAACAGAAGCCATTTTTAGTGCTAACGAACACAAGGACATTTTTTGTGTAAAAGAAGGTACAGACAAAGCAATATTATGGGCTATGTGCATACAGGAGGAGGGTTTGGGTCACCTCCATAACACATTCATTGCTGGATAGATTGCCCAGATTACATGCTGGGTGAACACAAATGGCAGCCAATGGCTCACTGGCAGACTGGTCTCCTGTGTAGCAGAAGAAATCAGCCAGCCATGATCCAGTGTGCAGTAGCAGATTCTATAGACAAAATCCTTTCAGACCAGAGGCGGGCATTGAAAGATAATTTTCTGGAAACATTTCTTAACAAAAACTACAGCAGATGCCTGAGTAGTAATACCGAACCCTTTTGTGCACCATATGTAGACAATTGAAGGTGAGGGTGAACACTAAATACCTTCTGCTTATACTGTTATAGGATTTTAATAAATCAACCATAATTGGAGATGTGGAAATTACCCCACCCTATCCATGGAATATTGACACTTGGATGAACAGTGTGTAAAACCAGTTAAGCTAGTAGCCAATTTTAAAAAGCAAACAAAATGAATTCATGGGCCCCAAAAGTGGGACAGGGATTCCACATCAACTGGGCAGGCCATGTTGTTTTACTGGGTACAGTTCTTGATGATATGCATCAATCAATACTCCAGACATGACACTGTTAACCGACCGTCGGCTGTTAACCATCAGACAGAAGGAAAAAACACACAACAGTTATGTAGATCAGAATAATGCAGTATGGTGTTATTTTATGCATAAAATTAGATTCGATGGCAAACGAGGTTGTAATTCATGTTTTCAAAGGAAGCAACATCCACTAGATACAAACATGCTATTTTACTGGACTCTAGCTTGCCCGGCTCTGATAGCGTACCAAGGCCAGCAGCGTGTGTGTTTGCCCTGAATATTTCTGGATGGAATGACAAATGCTTGTATCGGAATTCAATTTGTGCCAAACCTCATGTGGGGGTCCCGGCAATAGCCAAACAAATTGGGGCGGACATACAAGGATAAATGCAAGGTCTCATTTGCATCAAACAGTAACAAGCAGATTGGACGCATCATTTAACAGTGTGTGCCTGCCTGTTATGCACACGAGTGATCCTCTCTGGTCAGAGGCATGTGTGACACTATAACAGCCTATATCATCCTCATGGCTTTCCCCTACTCAGCAAGATATACTCAAGATCAACACCCGTAACACAGAAAGAATCTAGGTTTTGGTTTCCTGGGGTAGTCTTGCAAAGAACATGATATGTCTAGAAAAACAGACTTTAAATAAAAAGGCACCAGATCTGCTTGTACAGAAGTGAGATAAAAAAATTTACCCATTTGTCCATAACGGCATAAGCACAATAGTTTCCTCTCTCCAATATACAGGATTTTATCCAGTCCAAGTAATTTTCTCTGACCCTCTGCGACCCTATGCCAATTAGCAGGTTCATTATTGGTAACTGAGGTTCGATTGTAGAAAGGGTGTCTGGGGGCCGTCTTGCCTTTAAGTTTGAATGGCTGCTTATTATGGTGCACATACTGGGTCCAAATTTTTTCTGTTTCTCAGAGGAGATACAGAGGAACAGAAAAAATTGGGACCCAATATGAGTCTTCTCTTTTACATTCCTTATAGATAAAACTAGTCTTACATAGACAGGTCTTTGCAAATGAACTACCAGAACCACTGAAATTCTAGCCATTATGTTACACCCTGCAGCTCTTCTGTTCCTGATATCATACTTGTTCATCACAAGGACGTCATTTATCCAAGAAAAGGAGAGGAAGGCCTGTGAATCGACAACTGTGAATAGAAACGGAAGTGACCTAATTTATGGAACAGTCTATTCATCAACATCCTCTTCCAAGAAAGGGCGAGAAAGGTCTGAGTCAGCATCGTTGAACGGCAAAGGAAGTGACCTATTTCTTGGAATATTCCATACATCATTCTGTGCATCAGGAACTACCTTCCATATTCAATCTTCAGAATCTGGCTTAAGACATGCAATAGAGATTGGGCTTTTCTATTCCATTGGACATTGCATCTTGGGTAGAGGCACCAGAAAAAAACAATACTGTATAAGATAGATGTTTCAGTTTATCATTTAGCCAGGTGAATACATCTCAGGTCTGGACAGTCACCTGTTTTTCAAGTATCCCCATTACATAAAGGGAGGATATCTAGTCTAACCTGTTTTCTACCTAGCACAGAAATGTTATACACGCATTCCTCGTCAACAAGTTGTGCTAATTAAAGTTTTCCTTATCACTATATGTACTTTGACAAGACTGTCAAGACATACCTTTAACTCTGGCATTTTCTCTATGTACTCAAAGGGCACCTTGATTCGGGATGCCTCACCCCGAGTGTAGCTCTTCGGAATGTGGTCGGAGTCCAGATCCCGATACCGCCTGAATATCCTGCGAGAATAGAGCAGAAATACATGGAATGGATATCATGCATGTATAAAATTGTCTTGTGAAAGTGTAGGATTAAGTTGGAACTGGAAATGGGATAGGCTTTTCATAAATATTTAGTCTTCAGTTAGGATACAAATACTTAGTGGTCTTAAATCTTACTGTGGAGAAAGTTTTGCAAAAGTGGAAAGATGTTCTACAAAGTATATCATCCTTTTCAGTACCAAGGACAGACCTCTACACTTTTACATCATTTCTCTCTGTCACCTTTTCCCCATCCCTGAGTAGAGTCTTTAACACCAAGTGTATCAGTTATGCATATTTCTACTTGTGATTATCCTGTCTATAGCTCCTGAGCCAAGTCCACTGTCAGGTTCAACCTTTGGTGGATCCAGACAGTCTGATGACCAAGTGATTAGCCTTGGCCATCAGCCAAAACTCCCTCACCTATGGTAAATACCTGGTCATCACTGTTCAATCATACCCAGCCAGGCTGATAATACCACATTTGCCAATGTGTGACCACTTCTTGGCAACGAACCACAACTTTTATTCCAACTAGAGGGCATGATTAGTATTGTCCAGCCCACACAGCCATCGACTCCCAGCTACAATAGCTAACACATCCCATCGGTGATTAGCTATGAATATTGGTTGCACATATCTACACACCTCTGTACATTTAACTTGAAATATCAAATGTACACCTGCCAACATAGGTCTCTGAAGTTCCCATGTGGCTATACATTATCAGTTGGACATAACATTGTAAACCAAATTTCCATTTAATCTTATGTGCTGGCATATGTCCAAGTAATGTGTAAAGTAGTAGTAGTAGTGGTAGGTCCCATAGCCTTGACGGCGGTAGGGGCATCATGACAGCCAGCAGCATGTCTGGACTTGCCACGATGACTCATCAGGCTTATAATCTTGGCGGCGCCTATCTCCTCTCCAAGATTTTTTTGGCTGATACAGACGGGGTTCGCCAGGCCTCCGTCCAGGTGATTTGTAGTGAATCACCAACTCCCAGACAGTATAATTTGTACCATCGCACACCGGGGCATGCCCCTACTCATTTTCGAAAGGTGTGGTGGGTTCTTTTACGTGCTCGAGGTGTGGCTCTCCCCAAACACGGGACCTCCATTTTACGTCCTATCCGAGGGACGTCCCTAACCGAAGCTAGGTACTCATTTACACCTGAGTGAAGTGAGGAAAGTCGTGTAAAGTGCCTTTCCCAAGGGCACAAGATCGGTGACATGGGTGGGGATCGAACCCGGGACCTCTTGGCCCGGAGCCGAATGCGCTACCGCTGCGCCACACGACCCCACATTGTGTATAGACCTTAAACTTAAGTGGTCGCTGGGGCAAAGTATATGTTATCTCAATCCAACATTGTGTAGAAGACCAAATCTACTGTAAGCTAAATCTTGAGACTTTCGTGATGTTTTTTTTTATTTTTTTGTTGTTGCTTTGTTGTTCACTACTCGATTGTGCGTTCCAATGTATTGCTACTGTTCTGTAGAGTTGTTTCAACCACAAATTTAAAACCTTTTCCCTCCTACTGCGAAATATAACCACCACATTAAAAATTAAATGAAATGACAGTAGTAATTAGTTGACCTAAGAGGTTGGCCAAAAAATAGGAGAAAGGTGTTCTTTCTGTGTTTTTATAAATCTAGAAGGGATGCTAAAATATATGCACGACGTCGACATAGCTACTTATACATTAATTCAAGTCAAGGTCAAATAATGGAATACATATAGATATAAAACAATGACTGTTTCATGTATAAACAACAAAGGCAGGTTTTGCTCATGTATCATATGTAAAAAGAATTAAGAAGAAATTCCTTTCACCTAACATTCTCAAGTTATAAAACTTGCAAAAAAGCAAGCAATCAGCATTTCATACTAAAATTGATAATGTATGATCAGTTCCTGAAATGTCCATATGGAGCATATCATGTATGCATGTTGTTCTTGAGTTAGTGTGCTAACAGAAATGTACAGAAACATGCATGAATGTATGTGTCCTCACTTGTAGGGTTTTATCTTATGGGTTTATGCTACAAATCCTCTGGCTGTAGTCAAAAATGAAAATGTTCATTCAATTCCCTCTGTCTCTGTAAGGGGCCAACAATCCTGCCTCCTAATATTGCAGAGCTGACAATTAAACAAACGCCGTACCATTTGGGGTTGGCAAATGAAGACAGCCATGTTGCCTTCCCTCACAAATGTGTCTGCCCCCTTTAATTTCATCATTCAATTTACAACTGTGTGCTGTTAACATATAGGTATTCCCAGAGGGGTCCATACAATTTGCAAAGTATAGATTTTGTTGCAAAAATTATGAGCAATGGATGACCCATTTATTTTGGCTGTTCCACGTTAGCCCTGTTTATCAGTCTACCCTTTGGAAACCCAGCCAGTATAGTGGTTGTCTACGACATGAATCAACTGCTGTAAAGATAGCAATAGATGTGGCAATGCTGAAAATAGATCGCCTCCTTGTTAAGAATGGAGTGAACATCGATTCCTTCTTCCAAGCTTCCCAAAACCATACTATAAGACTTGTGATGTCCATGTCCACATCATAAAACCACAATACTAATTTGTTTTTTCAGGAGGCATGTTATTGAAATGTTACAGTTTTAAACTGTAGTGATGATGATGTTATTGAAATATTTTAAATTACTATTATATAAATCCTACCTTTGTATTAATTATTGGCCAATGATGTAAAATAAGCTGATATCAAAACAATTTAATGAAGACAGATTGCTCTTATCAGATGATGGTAACCTGAACATGATAAATGACTAAGCTTAACACAAGCTCTATTCATATCTATCAATCAAACTATTATACACATACACGGATACACATAAAACAGTCAGATGATCTTGTAATACATACTTTGACATTAACAAAGTAAACCACACAAGTATTATTTCTGTTATGAAGTTCGTACCTGGCACTTAATTTCAAAACAAAACAAAATGTCAAATTCGGCCCAATCGGGAATAAGAATGCATACAAAGCTCAATTCTTCTTAATACATTGATAACAACTGTCACTTAGTCTGAAAATCTGTCTGTGTTCGTAGTTGGTATTCATGATAAATGTCTCTTTGTCAACAATGAAATTATGTACAGGACTATATGGTAATACAGTTATAACATTGGCCAGTAACCTTTTTCCAGAGCTCTGCTTTGCAAAAGCTGCTAACACATTCATTAATGTGATCTCTCCCAATTTAGCTGATTTTTGCCTTAACACATTTACCTGCAAGATGTAAACAGTTGTAACTTTTATTTTGCACCCCACAGGCACTTTCTGGCCATGGTACTTCCCTACTTTGGTTCTCACATATTCAATACAGTATATTGGCATTGGCTCAACTGGCCTTCTGTATATCCACTGATGAATATTTCCTGACATATTATGTGGAACATTTCTAGGCCAGAAGGAAATAATCAATAGAACATCTTTTGGGCATTACCATTTTTAATCTAAAATATTGGCCAACATCTTGTTCCCCTAAAAAACACATGTTATTCTTTGTATATCCCTAAATCAGGTGGGTTATATGCTGTAATACAGTTGAATGCTTGCTTTTTCTCACTAATACTTCCAGATTATAGTAAGATGCAGAGATCAATATTTGGGATTATCCTTGTTTAAAGGCCATTTGGTGGTTACTAGAAAATAGCAATCCTAAAGGGCCCTGCTAAGGGTTTGTATTTCCATTATGCTGAAAACAGCTCAAAGGGAAAGTTTACTTTAAGCTTATTTTTGGACAAAACTACAGACAGGTTCCATATGCATTGGAATTTCATTTCAAAGTACCCTGCAAAATCCCAATTCTACCAGGTCATGCCAATTAAAGGAAATTTAAAACAAAACAATGTAATTGACCAATATATTACTGCCAGTGGCATACAATAAGGTGGTGCACAGTTTGAATTGCACATGCACAGTGTGATACATTACGAGTAATATGAGGGTCCCTGAGACAAACAAAACATGCCTGGACATGTGTCAAGCATGGTCTAGACAAGAACTCTTAGGGGCCTTCACCTTTGACCTTGCACATGTGCAATTCAAACTGTGAGCTCACTTATTGTGCTGCTGGTGCACAGTCTCAGTCTCAGTCTGCCTTCTACATATAATTCCCTAATTGTACATATAAATTATCTGGAGCAATTGTTATATCCTTTTTTAACATTACGTTAAGAAAAAAACTTAATTCGACACATCTCTTAATGTTCCCAATATTGTATAACATTATCAAAGGGTTCAGTCAGAACTTGATAAAAAAAGAAATCATATATATTGATTAAAGCATCATCAGAACTATTTGTACTCCAGAAATTTCACTTGAGAACATATTGTAATTGGGAGCCACGCATGAGAGGTAATAGGCACTTTGCATTAGATTACAATGGTGTCAACAGACATCTGCTTCTGTGAGTCATTCAGTATTGATGTACTTAGATATGCTTACTTTCATAGTTTGAAAGATGGACTTATATAAGCCAAGCCTCCAAAGTACAGGACATGTAAGGTTCTAGGCAGAATACATATCTAATTCCATTTGGTAACAACGACCTGGTTGTAAAAAAAAAAAGGTCCCTATCATTCTTTCTCCTTCCAACAAGTTAAGGTTAGTCTAATTTGAAGATGAAAGAAGATACAAAAGTAGCTCAACTCATTCTGGTGCTCACAGATTATGTAAAAACAAAGTCAATGTTGGTATATCTGTCAGATAATCACCAGTAACATCCAAGTTATGCACATTTTATCAAAACGAGTTATCAATTCAGAAGATGTTGCTTACCTGAGGATCTCTTTTCTGGTAAAAAATGTACAGTCCTATAGAAACACACAGCAAAATGTACATCAGTGCTTATATAGATGACATACAAATACAAAACAAGCCCTACATGCATTTAGTCTTGTTCAATTTCAAATTTTTTATGTTTTTGGTTTGACTGTGTGAAACTGTGTGCATGTTATTATCATATGTTTGAACATGGGAAGTTCTGAATGGAGACCATGTTTAGCTGCACAGCTCATCATGGATCATTACCAAACTAATCACGGTGAACAGGCTTCCAGCAACACAAACGTCAGACACAAACGTCACAACCACACGTCACAACCTGCCCACGGATGCCTATTAATCTTGGTGAGGAAAAATATACACATACTGCATCCAAGTATTATTTTATATCTAACTCATGAATTTCTGTTAGTAAAAAATTCTAAACTTTTGATGCTGTTACAGTGAAGAAAATTTTGGCAAACAAATATGATGTCCTGGCAACAATAATATTGACCACAAGGCATATATCTATATATATAATGGAAACTGGTACTTTCTAAGGACAAATAATACTACCTGTCAAAGCTGGCATGGACAGTATCTCTGGCATATATCCCAGATGCCTTCCAGACATCCTCAAGTGCTCAGTGTTTTTGAACCCAAGTCAATTCTAGACTTGACATATTGATTTTCCTATGTCTAAGCCAGTCTGTCGATACACTGAAGACTGGTACTTGTTTGTTAGTGGTATAATTTACGATCATCTATTGCAAGACTTCACACTGATCACCAATATACAATATACATTGCTCTATTCAATGGCAGATTTACAAAAGGGTTGTTAAACTCAACTGAAGATTTGAAATGTTGGAAAAAAATGAAACATAGCAACACCATGTGTACAAGAAATTACCAGGTTATTATATACACCAAATACTGCTTAGTAGTTTGCACAAGGTTGAAATAAGTTTCTGCTCTTTAAAAGAACACTATCAACTTTTCAGACAACTTTAAACACATGTGCACATAATTTTTCATACCCTGTTTATGGCAAACTGACCTGGATATACAGTAATAGCATGCATGTCCCTGGTGCTGAATTAATGGTTGTGCCTTTACATGTTCAAGTGTCTGTTATTTCCTATACTACAATATAAAAAAGGATTAAGACACCAACTGAACTTCATTGTGTTACAAACTTGACCTAGTTTGCTAGGTTACACAAGAACTTCCCTTCTTTCTATCATAAGAGTTTCATTGTAATGGTCATATCTTGTGGCATGAGAGCCAGTTGTTCTATAATCAGATACAATGTTTAGTGTGTTTCTGAAGGGGTGACCTACATACAGGGTAAAATGAACCAATGTTCAATCAGCCCTGAGAGTGAGAGTAAAATGACCTCTTTCTGACCTACTTGTTGTGCCTCTAAATTACAGTATGAGTCTCACGGGGCTGCTTGCCTCATCCAGGGGTTGAACCGAAATTGGGAGCAGTGATACAATTTGAAATTCACATGACTCCGCCTTGTTTTGGTCCCTGTAATTTTGTTTTTATCAAGCTCTATGTTCCTCTAAGTACTACATGTACTTACGTGTCTTGAACTTCATTTTGATCATCTATTGCAGATTGCGTTGTTTCTGCGGCTCAACAATGTATCAAAAGGCTTTGGATTTAATCATGGATATTCAAAAAAGCATTGATTCTTTAATCTGATGAAGATTGGAAACGTTTTAGGTCAGAAGGCGCGGATCGTCCGAACAGACCGCCCACCCCCCTGGCTGTTGTACCAGGTGAGCAACTGTAACTGCACTGCATTTAGTGATGAACCGAACGCGGGGCGGCTTCGACAGTACAGCTGTACAACACTGGAGTACCTTTACTAAAGCTGCAAAATGTGTACCTCAAGAAATGTCGTCTACCTTTACAGTATGTTAGTACATAGGAGTGGAACAATAGGGACAAACGTGTTCGTCTGTCTACATGGATGGGCTGTTGGTGAGCGACAAAACCAACCTGGTATTGCTCCAACTGCGATTCAGTGAAGGCTGCCTGCTTATTTCCCATCTCCCTTTAGGATGACAGCGTCTTCATAGCGACCCAGAAAACTCTCTCGTCTCCTCCTGACCACCATCAAATTTACAATAAACGTCCCTTGCCCGCCGGCAACAGGTCATTTATGGGGGAATAGAACGAAATTCGCAGTCCGATTTTTTTCGGAGATTTGTGGCTACCACAACATGGCCCGTGCACGCATGTCTGCAACGTGTGACGTCAGTACTTAGTTTACGACCTTCCAGCAGAAGATCGATTTTTATTGTTTATCGACCATTGCGTATTTTCGGCTTGTTATTTATGCTCATCTAAATATCATGTTTGAACAAAAATGCGCAATATTTTTGTAGTGTCGTAAAGACACAGCGAGTCAAGGGAATTGATGTCGTAATATCGCTATTACCGCAAAATGTAACAGTCCGGCGCACACTGCGTACATTCCAGTACCCCGGAAGTAAGTTGTTCGATTCCAGTGGCGGGATTTGCCTGGATTTGAACGTGATCTGATGTTATCTGCAGTGTAAATATGCAGCAGACAGGTGATCGGAGGTATGTCTATACTACCATGAAAGTCTTAAGCTTCACGAGATGAACTAGAATGCAGAGGAAATGTCTGAAGACACGGAAAAGGGCGCAGGTGAGTTACCTTTACTGTACAGGTGTAAGACCACCGTATCGTTTACATGTTGCCTAACAACAGACAAACCGTACTACTAAATTCAAGCTAAGGAAAATGCCCTGAGGATAAAATAAAAGAAAGAGGTTATTGACACTCCCGGTGTGGATATAAGAATTTTTACTTTCTTAGAATTTTTACTTTCTTATTGACACTCTCGGTGTGGATACAATGTATAAGAATTTTTTTCCCTCCCGGTGTGGATATAAGAATATTTTATTTCTTATTGACACTCTCGGTGTAGATATAAGAATTTTTATTTTCTTATTTACACTCCCGGTGTGGATAGAGGATTATATTTTCCTTATTGACACTCCAGGTGTGGATAAACCCTAACCCTAACCCTGAGCTACAATAAGCAAAACTGATTCATGGCATTCATGCGAAATATTCCCGTGCCTCTTGAATGCGGCTTCTGTGATGAATGCACCCAAACTTTGCTGATCTGTACACATGATCTCCTGGAACTTTTCAACGTTTTCCGGCAACTTAAGGTTTTCATTTTCAACTGTTTTGCTTGTCACCTTACTAAGCTCGACATGGGTGGTTTTCTGAAACACCTCCACTGCTGCCTTGAATTCTGTCTATGTCGAAAATTCGTCCCCTAGCTTCAACTGGGACGACGCGGCAGCCATGTTGGCTTCAAGTTGTGTACATAATCATTTTATCTTTGAGACTGTATATATGAGACCTTTGCTGTTTCTCAGGAGAGCCAAAACCCCTTGCCCAGGTGACCCGTCAGGCACTGAAGACCCACAGTGGGGAGTTTGAGTTGGACAGCATCACTTACATCAACTTTCATGATAGAGGTGAATATCTACCGTAACTCATCATAAGCTATTCAAGTGCTATCAGTCTGAGCCAGACAATAGACATGCTCAGTTCATGTTCTTCATATACAATTATCATCATATACTAAAGGAACAATAATCATTGAGAAATTAAGTTTATTTTAAGGTTTGAATAGAATAATTTTTATCCAGGCATTTCTTAAAACATTTGACTGAGTGTGTATGTACCCCTTTGTGATAAGGCTTCATGATATGTGTACAAAGGCACCTACATGTTACATGTATTTTTTGTTAAGGTATCAGTGATCTTGGCTGTATTGGAGAATGCACAAACCTGCAGCATCTGAATGTCTCGCTGAACGACATCTCGCGCCTGGCACCGCTCTGCTCGCTGAAGCACCTGCTGACCCTGGACATATCAGCAAATAGGATCACTCAGCTGGGTCAGTTACTTTTTTTACATGAATGATATTAGACTTTCAACTAGCTTCTTTTCCCCTGGTTTAATGAGTTAATTCCCTGCTTACTTTTAATTATCTTCATTGCATTATTTGTATACTTCAATATTTCAATAACCATGATCTCATTTCCACAGGAGAAGTTCATCTGACTTTTGAGATCATCATCATCTGGTTGTGAGAGTCTCACGGATGTTGATGACCCTTTTCCTTTTGAGATGTATGAGATGATTAAGAGAAAATGGTCTTCTTCAGATTATAAGCATTTAATGAATGACTTTGTATTTGAATTGTTGGTTACAGATGCTTTGAAAGATGCTGACAGTCTTCAAACCCTTAATGCAGCTGGAAACCTCATCAGCAGGTAATCTGTACCTCAGCATTGGTATTGATCATTGTCACAAAATTCTAGATCTTTATAAAATATCTTTGAAAGTTGTATGAAAGCTTTATTAACATATCCTCTTTACCACACCTACAGTATTGACAAGCTTGCCTGCCTGGCCAAACTGGAACATTTCTCCAACCTGAGACTTCAGGATAAAGTACATGAACTCTTTAACCCAGGTGAGACACTTTTTGATATTCTATTCCTCTAGCTGCCATTGTTTTGTTGTTCATTGTGTAAACGTGTACATACAAGGTTTAATAAAGAAATTAAAGTCTGTGTCAATCACTGCTACAAACATTTAACCTTCTTCCTGCTGGCCATCCCTGTAACCAATACAACTTTGGCACCAAACTAAAAGGCAAGGAAATGGTTAAACAATTCCTGTGGTACTTGTAGCAGAGTGAATGACAGATATGCTGAGCTGTGAATCCCAACATTTTTATACATTTTCAAGACAGTTAAGTTCTGTTTTGATTTCACATTTCTTAATCAAGCACAATGTTGGGAGCAGTACTGATTTCATTGACCACAACCATGTGTATTCCATTCTCCAGCTATTCACATAGACATTACAGATGAATGAAGGATCAATACTTGATTCTAACAACATCACCTTTGGCATTTCTAATCCCTTCCCTGCAGTGTGTCATGGTGCCTCCTACAAAAAGCGGTTATTATCCATGATGCCCAGGCTGAAAGTTCTGGATGGTAAGTTGTAACATAACTGAAATCCTAAGAATCCTAATACATACCAATACAAATGCATGGAAAGCAAAATTGTGCTCTAATTGATCTGTTATCAGTCCCCACTGTGATAGATTTTTACCAAACCTAATCCTAGCCACATGTAACATTTATGTACACATATGATTGTGCCTTTTGCAGCAGCACTAAGAGATATGCAAGGCTTCAACAAAGTTCAGTGTACTTTAAATCTTACAAAGTTGCAAAGAATTGAGACATGTTTATGCAAGTCATTGGATATTGGTGACATGAAGATTTTTTTTTTTTCATTCCTTGGCTGTTTTATACTTCCAGGTGAGGTGCTGTCAGGTAAAGGGTCCGAGGTGTTCCGGATATGCTCAGAAATCGATGCTACCCTGCAAGGTAGGACAACAGAAGTGAAGGATATTTCTTTCCAGGGGGAGCCCTATGCAATTCTGCTTTCGAAGTACCATTAAGTCTATTTGATTGCTTTGACAGGTCTATTTACTTCTCTTGCATCTAGACTGGACTAGAGTGGATGTAGAAACATGATGTTTTTCTCACTCTTGTGTAGTTTGTAGTTTGGCAATGTTAGCCCTCAAGAAAAGTTCCTTCATGTAGCAAGTGTAGCAAGCACAACTGTAACACTATTATACTCCTCATCTGTCTTTCCAGCTACATCTACAGAGAGTGGAACTCGCAGCACCTCTGGTCTTCCTTTGGTAGATAACTTCCCACTATCTTCAGAAGATTGTAGTCACCTCACAAAATATATGGGATAGTTTTTCCACATACCTATAAGCATGATAATGCATGTGTTTGAAATTTGTGATGGGTCTGTTTTTTTCTTTCACAAACCCTTTTTCACCCCCTCCCTTCAACTTGGCAGCTGCACACGACTCTGGACTCTATGCCATAAATACGAGTAAGCCCCCTAGTGGTGCTAGTGGTGAGTGCAGTGTGCAGTTTGGTGTGACTGGTGTGCATTTTGCAGTGATTGTCCACTAATGATAGTAAATTCCCCCACCATACCTTAGGACTAAAAACACACTGCTAAGGACTTTGCTGATGTAGAATTTTGATTTTGAAGCCTGTGCACCTTGTTGTATCCCTGCTAGCACTACAGCAGTGGCAAACCATGTTATGTGTGAAAAAAACATTAAGTCTGAAGATAGATACATATATACACAAGAGATAGTTAGGTAACAGTCATCTAAGGCAAATTGACCAGAAAGTAAGTATTAATGACTGTTATACACAATTCCTTTGTAGCTGTTTTAAATCTGCATAACCAATAATGGTCTGATACCCTAACCTTTTTGTAGTCCACATTTACTAATTCCCAACTAAATCAGAGAAAACATTTTGCTTGACCTTGAAGCTCTTGAATTGGCATCAGCCCTGGCTCATTGAGAAGTAGTAGTTTTGCAGGAAACAAAATCTGTGACTGACAAACCACCTGTTCCTGCAGTACCCAATACAAGAGTGTAGGGGGAGCTGATGTATGGTAGAGAGACATTAAATCTTTACTATCAAAAGCTGAAGTAAAACATGTGAAGATCAAGGGCATTATTCTAAGGTGACAGTACGTTTGGAAATAGATATGGGAACAACTTTCACAATATTGATTTCTCTTTTGTACAGTTACCCATTAATCTGTGCTTTCATGGTCAGGAATCACCAACCACCACATATTTTGACTTGCCATGACATGTGCAACATGTCCTGATAGCCTATTATGAATTATGAACACTGTTCAGACATGTATTCTGCATTAACAGGCATACCTACCAGTGGTCCAATCCCAGAAATGAGCAAACCTCAACCCTGGTTTGCCAGCGACTCCCTGAAACTGAAGGACACTAAAGATCAAGATGCTGCCATCGATGATGTTACCAAGAAGTTCAAGGGTAAGGAATCAACATACTTGTTCACCCTATGACCTGGTAAAGAATGCTGATGTGCATCTATCCTGTACCAAATATGATACAGATTCCATACTATGTAGATATGGGAACAAGTTCTACATGTACATGTACATGTACAACATCTACATGTACAACATCTACATGTGCAGCAGGGACTGCAAGTTGAATGTGTTTATATGTACTTCATACATGGTATTTTGTCCTTGATGTATGTTGAAAACCAAGAAAATTCCCATCACAGACATTCAGGGAAAAGTTGGCTGGTTAAAGCCCTAATTTTGAATAACAAAATGTATACATGTATACGGTACAAGTCATGTGACTACTGCTGTTTATCTATTATTACACAGATGTGTTGGTAGACTGCCAAAAGCTTCAGGAAGAGGGTCAGAGGGCACTGGACCAGGCCAAGTCTTCATCTACCCAACAAGGCATTGAACATCTTAAGAATCTAGACCTCTCTATGTAGATTGGTCTTATCTGGGTTATGGGAGTTGCAGCATTTGTGCTTTAAGAAATTTTTTTTGTACAAAGGTCCCAATTAAGGCACAGTGCCAGAACTTGTTGTTGATGTCCAATGTGGTTGCTGCTCCGAAGCAAATTAGCCTTCTGGTCATTAGACTGATTTCTGAAGCTTCGTGTATTTATAGAGGATTTGTATCAGTCATTTTTAGCAATCATCCTTGTCAGAGATCTTAGAGGTTTATGTTGAATCTCTGGGTATTCCTCATCAGACTAGCCTGACTAAATTGCACTCCTAGTGGCCAACCGATTGACCCTATGGGCCAATTAGCCCCAGGCAGCAAGACATTGTGTTGCACGGGCTATCAGACCACCTCAACAAGGGATTGTTTGCTTACATTTGTCCTCAGAATGTACTAAGTGCATTCATTGTATCTCAGAACCAGTGTGTGTGTGTTAATAGCATCAACCGATCTGTGTATGACCATGACATATATATCATTGGTTACAAGTTGTAATTCATAAACCAAATTTGCTGTTTCTGCATCATTCTCAAAATGCTTCTTAATTAGATTTTTGGCTGTGACAAATTTGTAATTAAGTTGGGGAGTACTTTGAATTCTATTTAAGTTAATAGAAAAATTCTATTTAAGTTAATAGATATTTTTTTCTAATTTAGGCCACATCAGTTTAATTTGTTGCTTCTCGGATTTTTTCAGCAAAAATATGAAGCGACAGGGCGAAAAAAAATAAAAACAGGCCTGGGCATCCCATTATAGCCCCAAATGCTATGATAGAAGCCATGAAGTCAACATAAAAGGCTGAGTTAAAATTTAAACAATGAATTTTTAATTTTTAATCAAACCACTGCATTGATAGATAGAAAAACTGTAACAACTAGGAAGAAAAGGACTTTCTTCACCTGTTGGGGCCAAAATATGAGCATTTTTGAGTTGACTCAGAACCAGAATCTTTTTTTTTTGCAAATCAGGAAAAAAATGAAGAGGCGAATCCGAGAAGCAACAACTTAAATTGGTGTGGCCTTATCACCAGATAGAATATATGTACATTTCAGAGCCAGACATATTAAGGGAAACCTTTTTAGTCTTTTTAAATCATAGATTTATGTTGTTTATGGACACTAAAGCTTGATACAAGGAAATGGAAATGGTTTTATTGTTGTACATACATGTAACATGAGCATTTGCTAATCATAGATTATTTTCTGGGTATAAAAGAATAATAAGAAAGTCTTTAATGCGCTTTCAGATTACTGTAGGCAGATGGAGATAGAATAAATTGACAGACAAAAGATTGTCATATGAAACTTTTATTGGTACATAAAATACAACACTACAAATTGGGGCTGTAAACATGGAGAAATATAGAAATCTCTCAACATTCTTTCAATTTTCCAAAGCACTTTTTTTTTTTAAAGCAGATTGCCTAAATACCTGTCAAATCTGTTCCAGCAAGAAGAATTTTAGTTTGGTGACAAGTCCCCAAACTTGTTCCCAAAACACTTTCCATGTTTACATGAGAAAACTAGAAATAAGACAAATACATAGTAACTTACAAACTTCATATCATCACAATGTGTTATAAAGATGTTACATAGCTGCCAACATCAAGGTTTGTACATCTTAAAAGCAAACATTTCTACAATAACAAACTTGCATTTTTCCCCAATGATAGAACAAATCAATGCCTAACAATCTAGGCCTGCAATCTAGGAGTGGGTCCGTCTTCACTTATTTTGTTTAAAAAAATGAAGGTAACAATAAACTTTTTTGCCCATGTGGCACTGGCTAAAATTGCCTTGACTTAACGCCAAAGAAAGTAGAAGGAGGCCAGACCCTACCAGGGTCAGAAATCATTGTTGGCAGCGACGTACAACAGTGCTTTAAGTCTATATTATAGTGCAAATCTGAAACGTTGCTCTACACACCCACTTTCAGATCAGCACTTGTATACAAAAACATCTAACCAACAAGTTGTGACTCCTATATCCCATTCTAGGATCATGTTCTACCCATGGCACAAACAGTTTGGCTGGTATTGCTGTACCTATCTCACCTGACAACCATATTCAACATTCACCATGCACACAACAGACCACAGTTTGAGAGAACATCTGGGGTGACATGTACATTTGTACCTCACTGACATCAACTGGGCAACTTTGTTTCATTTCTGCTAGCAGAAAGGTTGTTAATTTTAATCTATTGATGTCCTCTCACTCTCTCTGAAATTTTGTTCAATCAATTATGGAACAGGAGTTGGACTGGTCAACCAAAAGACCATTATTGTTTTGAAAATTTGGTTAATCGGATGAGAACTTGCTGTCATTTTGAGGTTGGTTTTGACCCAACTCATAGTTCACATTCAGTAGGCATGCTGTTCCGATCTACCCACCCGAACTATTGGTGAACATAAAGGGACTTAATAGAATATTCTATCAGTAGCCAGGTAGGGCGATAAAATATAGCCAAGGTATGGCATAAAATAGTGTACAGAATAATGTATCTATATAGTACCATTGACATGGCAAAACAAACTGATAGTTGCAGGTGGTGATGTTAAAGTACATTGCATGTGAATCTTTCGTTGAGGAGTTAGACACTGAGCAGAGATGTTGGCTCTACTATAAGGCATGCACATGTAGCACCAAGTAACATCATACATATACATGTAAGCACCTATAACATAACCACAGGGTACAATAATACACCACTTACTTACACTTGGCCCGCACATAACTGTAATGGCAAGCTTTAAGCTACTTTCTATAACCATGCAAGATTTTACTCTCAAGATTACTAATGTTACAGTGGAGCTGTCACATAGGGTACAGGTGTGTAGTTCAGGCTATGCAGTTACCTGCATATTCAGACCATGGTCTGTATGTAATGTTAAATCTTTCTTCAATAAAACCAACTTGGACATGAACATGAACTTGAACATAAAGTAGACTTGCTGAGCTATCTGAGGTACATATGAGCATTGATATTGTACAAAAATGTACTTTCCTTAATGTCCAATCTACATATTCTGGAAGCTTGGCTTGGCTAGAGGAATATTTTGGTCTACCTAGGTGTTATGTGTTTTTATTATGTATGCAATATATATTCAGGCATACTTAACCCAGGTGACATGCCATTTAGATGTGTATAACTGCAGTTACATCGAAATTAGCTCAGGTGTTTCAATAACCTTGCTCAAGCAACACAAAGAATTGATGCCAGATTATTCAAAGTCTAGTGCCATCTCTAACCACCAATAGTTACCAAGCTAAGATGTGAGCTCAATACAAACTCTTGACTATACATGGTATCAATACTACACAACTATCACTGACCAAACCTACTCATGACTATACATCAGATGAAAATTGACATCATTACAACCTGTTTGTACAGAGTGGAGCAATTCCTGTAGGTATGTCTTGGTTTCAATCAGACTGAGTGAAGTTTAAGCTACATACGGACTTGAACCTAATTTTGTTGAGTGACATATCTAAGAATCATGGTTGCAATGTTCAGAGAATTGCATGCTTTTGTAGACTGAGAGTTAAAACTTGTATTATAAATGATGACCTTTGTGGATAAGCAGCAGATGGAAACAACAACACCCTCATACAACTCAGATGTAGTATTGTCATCATGAAGGTTTCTACATGTCTTATACTAGTAAGTCTGTCTCTAAGAAAAGGGTAACGTTAACAGTTGTAAACCAATTATTTATTACAACAGCTGTTTGTCTGCCTTGATGCAGTTTCCATTGATAATCTTACCATAACCACTGCTTGACTTTCTGTGTTGTTGTTTTTTTTTATCAAAGTTTACCCCCATGGGTAAAGTAACGTGCCATTTTCAGGAAGTGCAGTCAGATTGTAGAATTTTTGGTCCCTAATAAAGATCATTGTTTGAATGTCTACAGTTGTACACAAGTTTCTCTCCTAAACAATGGCACATCCACAAGTATGATAAAGGTTTGGGTTTGATGAAAAATTAGGTGAGGAATGTTTTATTATATAGAATACCCATCAATGTCAAATCATATACACACAATGTTAAAAGACAGCTGCAATGTGGTGAAGGTGGATTACGGGTATTCCAGTTTCTCTGCTGCCATTTCACCCACATAGGTTCACACGTAGCCTTTAAAGAAAGGTTAGAGTGTTAGAAACTTATAACAATATGGAAACATGTACTGTATGACAAAGATTATAAACCGATCAAAAGGTCATGCTATCAGTTGTCTTTTGCAATCAAAGACAGCTCGAATGAGTTGTTGATGTCAGTTCTCAATGACAGCATGAAACTTAATGCAGGTACAATCTTTTTGTAGAAAGAAAAAGAAAAGATTTTGCAGTAAGGGGATAGTTCAAGCATATCAACAATCACAATTGGCACACCTTTATAGTCTTTTACTGCACTAAAATGTCTCAAAAAGTGTTGAGTCTAATCTGAACAATGACATCACTTACACGCTGGTTCAGGAGAGAAGAAATGCTGATAATCTGTGAACCAACAGGTGTTCAAAACCCTAAATACACAGGTAAGTTCAAAGGCTATAAATCTGAGACTGAAAAAAAAGGATGGCTGGTATGGGAGATCACAGCCTGAACTACTGCCCCTCCTCAGCAGAGTCGTCTGTCTTTTCAGCAGGCGCATCAGAGTCCACCTTGTTGTCTGACTCAGACACAACAGCAGGAGTCTCCTTCTTGGGCCGGCCTCGTTTCTTGGGAGTCTCCACCACCTCAGTCTGAAGAAAGACACAATATTAAAAACAACTGGTTGATATTTGTTATCAAAGGATATTCCTTGACCTTCAAATGATTTATTTTCCAAGGTTACCTACATGTAGTTGTTAGTTTTCAACCATTCTCCCACGGCAGAGTCCCAACCGCACCAATACGTCATTGTCTGTTTTCAACAGGTGCAACAGAATCAAATGAAAAGCTTCTGAATCATTGAATATTTCTGGGCAACCTCTTGCAAATGACACTGTTGACCTCTGACCTTTTCTTCGACCTCTTCAGCATCCCCCTCCTCAGTGAGGTCTTCCTCGTCCTTCTCAGCTGCCTTGGCAGGTTGCACTTTGCCTTTCTTCTTAGAGCCCTTTGTAAAAAAAGTGAGAAGAAGTAAGGTTTCAGAGCTGTCATTTTGGTATACTTGAAAAAGAAAGTTTTGTGCTTTAGAGGGTCATGTTTTGTACAAGAAATTTTCATCAGTCTGTAACGTTAAATAAAGTAGGTAGGATAAATTTTGTAAATTTTTTTGTGTTTCTGTGCGTATGGACAAAACACATACAAACCACGGATTAAAGTATACCAAGTAACATTACACTTCTATATTGGAACACTTACCAACATTATGCATTGTTTGGTGATGAACAATGTGTATGACATTCTTTTGCATGTATACACACCTTTCCTTCCGTCAACTTACCTTAGGCCTTCCCTTTGGCCTAGCTGCATCTGAATTGTTACTCTTGGGCGGACGACCTCTTTTGCCCTGACCACTGTTCACCTTCTTCACGGGAGGCTCTTCATCCCCCTCTGACTTTCGTGGACGTCCACGGCCGCGTTTGCTGCTGGGGTTGGGTGGAGGTGGGGCGTAGTGCTCGGGGGCCACCACAGGCCGACGGCGTAGAGCAGACCTTCCCTCAGCAGGCTAGGATCAACATAGAAAGTTAGCTAGCTTATCATAATTGAATTTTTAGGACCATCATGCACCTTTTATTTGACTTTTCTAATCAATGTCAGGCAAGCTGCCAATTTCCTCATCAAACCTCCAACTATTCAGCCTATTGAGAAAAACATATTTTCAATAGTCGGGATCAACGTTGACCTGTAACTTTTAATTGAAGAGGTCAGAAAAAAATTAAACTGGATAGTAGATCAGTCATACTAAGTATAGATAAGCACAATATGAATCAACACAAGTGTTAATTCATGACCCATGTTTGACCCTCTGTACTTTTTTCCCCAACAACAAAATAACAGGTGGTCTTTCTGGTGACCTATTGGTAACAAAATACTTCTGACAAGGCAACAACATTTATATATGTGTGACACAAGAGGCATTATGCTCATGTAAGGCCACAGCAAGTACATTTTGTGGATGACATTCATGCATGCATTGATTTTCACCTGAAAAAAAATACATTTCGTTCCCTTCTCCTGAGGTAGCTGTGAGCATAAGTTGCAGAAATGAAACTAGTTCTGTACTTGTAGAATTGACACTAGTGTAGTAGCCTTTAGGCCACAGCAAGTAAATTTTATGGATGACATCCTCCCCAGACTCCAAATCTAATGCGAGAGGGCGAAAAAAAAACAAGGCAGGCAAAAAAAAACAAGATTTCTACATTTTTAAATTTTGAGATCGTTAACCTTGTTAAACAAGAATTGTGGCGACAAAACATGATATCACAAACCAACAGGTTTTTTATACCTGTATCTAACAGTATTACCGTCCTTGTACATGTGTATAAATCTCAATTAACAAGAACAATTGTAGAAAAGAGCCTGTACCATCATACGGTTGCCATCAAACGTAAGTAATTGTGCCCCATTAAGTTTGTTGGATCCCTGATCATGACGGTCTCTGAGATTAGACACTGCCTACCGGAAATTGGGGCTCAATAACTGAGTTCATTTATAATCTGAACTGTCCAGAAAGCCATACTCTACTTATATTGTGCCAACTATTACAACATCAATTTGTCTCTGAAACAACTTTGAAAAAAAATGAATTACTAAATAAAAGCTTTCAATCTTTGTATAAATGGTTTTGATTCATTGGCAACATCACTTATAACACTGTATTAAAGTAAAAATGAAATAATAAACAATAAATCAGAGCCTTGCCTTGCCCATGGCCGTTTATGACATATTTTTGGCATGTTGACCACAGTTGGTTGGCATCAAAATTTCTTGTTTTTTTTCCGAAATCGAGCGAAAATCAATGCGCGCGCGGATGTCATCCATAAAAATTACTTGCTGTGGCCTTAGAGAAGTTGTAGTGATGTAGGTTACCACACTTGTGTCACTTCATGCACTTCTTGAATACAGAAATAAAAGACTTCTTGGCTGCGTTACCATGTTTTGTCGCTTCAATTCTTGTTACAAACTTTATGGTCTCTAATTTGATTGAAAATTGAGGCATTTTGATTTTTTTCCCATACGATTTGGAGTCTGCAGAGAATGGCATCCAAAAATTTCCTTGCTGTGGCCTAAGGTGATTATGATGATGTTTATACATGTTTGACTAGTTCAAACCAGAGCAAGCCAGCAAAACAGCACCAATGTGCCCTGCTATGACGTACTACTTCTCTTGACCAATCAGACACAAGGAGCAACTAGGGGGTGTTCTCTTTATCTGTGAGAATACATCAATGGTCCCAATCGGTTGTAGAGTTCATCTTAATAAACGTAAATATTTTGACAGGTACAGAAAAGAGGACAATTCCCGACATCACCAACGCGAGTTTGAATTAATTTCCCGACCCAAAAGGACGAAATTGGGTCAGGTTGTCTCAGGAAGCGTTGACATTTTTTTGTGTAAACTTTGAAACGCTATGAAAGGATTCAATGATATTTGCAACCGGTGAAAACAATGCAATTGTTACCTGCGCGTCCTTCTTAGGCCGCCCTCTTCCCTTTTTGGTGGCGGGCTCTCCTGGTCCCTCGGCTGCGGCGGACGGAGCTGTCGCCGCTGCTCCCGAGCCGGGCTCTGAGTCGGCCATAGTTACACTCTGAAGTAGTGGAACTGTGACTGTTGTTGTAGTACACACAAAGCTGAAGAGTGCACCCTCGCTGCGCAAAAATCACAATCCTGCGGCAATTTTCCCAGAGAAAAATCCAGAAATTATGTCAAAAAGCGCCAAAAATCTTCCACCAATTTTTCAGGGTGAAAGAAGAGCCGAACACGCCAGTAGAGAGGAGAAATCGCGGAGAAGACGGCAATTTTTGCTGGAAAATCAGACGGCGGCCATAGTTGACAGCGTTGATAAATACTGCAGCTCCCTGCACAGGAGCCTGACGGTTGGCGGCATAATCAGCGTGAGGCGCGAAAAGTTTAAACAGACGTGTAATGCTTAACCATTGTCGGTACGTGTTAGGGTATTATAACAAATCGCGTTTTCCTTCCATGAACTAATATGCTCCATCAATGTTCAGTACACGAAAACAGTAACATGCTGACTTAGAAAAGATACAAAATATTCATCGCTTTTGTTATACGTAATATCAAGTTTAGGTACCGTCGGATCACCGATAATGAACCCGCGTTTTTCCTCGCGGACCGTTACTTCTTCGCAAAACGTTGTTGTTGAAATTGATGGAACGCTTTGTTGATATCCATGACCTTTACCTGACCTCTGTTGTACACGACTATGTGTGGTTGGACCAGCGTTTGCGTGCGTACTTTTGTTGGGTAATCTCCAAGCAGATGTAATGTTCCGGGCATCCGGCTCATTCTCAGTATTATACACCTGCATTTGCAACATTTAGTAGTCTTTTCTAGTATTGCACTTTTTTAATGTCAAAGAAAGTACAATACTAGAAAAGAATACTAGATGTTCCAAAAACAGGCGTCAAACACTGAGGATGAGCTGGAACCTTAATTATATCTGCTTGAAGACTAGTGCTGGTGCCTTCAGGCCTTGGATGCATCGGGATTGCGTAACTATCTAGGGTCATCTAGTCTTGTTTCAAAAGGTTATGATTTAAAGTTAGAGTTCTACTTGTACTGTTTGCTATAAGAGAAAAAGCTTTATCTTATCAAGGTTTTTTTTTTCAAACGCCCACTGCCCCAAACGCATATACAAGAACCATGCAATATATATCTTAAATGTACAGCATAAGTCTCTACATTCTGACAGTAGACCTTTCTGATTAGCCGTGCCAGCGAGGTAACTGAATCCTACTCCGTACAAGTTCCCCGGAGTGCGCTAATTGACCTCGACGGGTGGGCGGTCGACAACACTTTAATCCTCCAAGCAGATGCAAGGATTCGGACCATTCGGTCGCTACTCCATGCAGGCTAGCAAAAGACACTAACTACTGTTAGGTCCTGTTAGTGTCTTTTGCTAGCCTGGAGTAGCGACCGTTGGAAGCGGAGTCTATAATATGTTCTCGGAACATTTTGTAGGCCAATACTATAAAGGTGTACTAAATGTAGGGCAAATGCTAGAAATGCATACTCAATGTTGCAAAAATACGCGGAAACACTGAGAACTAGAGGTCGGAGATCTCATGCCTTCGTCAGAGGGACATTGTTCTAGAGAAATGAACATGTGTATTCTTTACTTTTTTAAATAATCAATTTGGTCTAGAATACAAAAGAATCTCTGTACTCCTTTTTATTCTATGGAACACTGTGAAATGGTTCGCCACAGATTTACAGACTCACTGTCATCTGTGTTAGCTATTTGATTTTGGACTGATACTGGGGAATGAGTACTGTTACAAGAAATTGTGCTTACTGTATTATGATCAAAGTGTCACAACAGTGTTGCAAAATGTAATTAGAGAAGGTGCGATGAAAGGCGACTGAGGAGAAGGGATTCAAATAATTTGAAAATGGGGCTGGAAATAGCAATAGGACGATAATTATTCTTAAGGGAAGGATTCAGGTTTTGTTTCTCGATTATTGGAATGAGAGTTACCCTTAACGCACTAGCATAGCGGAAAACAAAAGAGAGAGCAAAATGGTAAGCCGAGGTCCCGCATGCTTTAGATGCTCAGCTGAAAGACCGTCAGAATCACAGGACTTCCCGTTCTGAAGTCTGATGATTGCTGCGCATACCTCAGGTGCAGGTGCCGACATTCCCGGGTCATAGCTGACCGCAGAATAGATTGTGTCATCTACAGATTGTTTACAGTCATTGGGAGCAACAGAGTTCAGCAGAGAGTCGTAGTAACGCCTCCACATGCTAGTGATATCAGACGCACCGCTGTGGCCGTCGATGTTACATGGGAGGTTTGGCTTGGAGCCATTTTGAGACCGCAGCGTAGACCAGAAGCCGGCTTGACCCCCTTTATGCAGACTAGAGGCGAGCGCATCTGCCCTGTGCAGGGCCTCCGCACGTCGACACTCTCTTAAAGCTAGTTTAAATTTTGCCCGAGTTGATCTCATTAGGTCCCAAATGGCCCCATGCCTCGGTCGATTAAATCCGCGCCAGAGAGAAAATGCATCTCGGGCTGCAATATGGTACTCTTTGACGACAGAATTCCAAACAGGTATCGCGTGGGAGGTGCCACATTTT
Source organism: Branchiostoma floridae x Branchiostoma japonicum (assembly GCA_013266295.2). Classification (NCBI taxonomy): domain Eukaryota; kingdom Metazoa; phylum Chordata; class Leptocardii; order Amphioxiformes; family Branchiostomatidae; genus Branchiostoma; species Branchiostoma floridae x Branchiostoma japonicum. The sequence continues at coordinate 16,433,830 of CM023823.1, read as the reverse complement.
CCTGTGGGGAGGGATGTCGTAGCTGCACTTTCAAGAGCTCCGACTATAGCAGAGATAAAATTGTCAAGAGAAGTTCTGTGGTCATTGTTCTTACAGTTAGGATTTAGACATAAAAGAGCGTTGATTGGCAATTGGATTTCAGATAAGAGGGCATCGGCACAAGTGTGGTACCGTGCCAAGTCAGAGGGGGATGCACGTTCCCAATTGAATCTCTTTGGGGGTAAAATTCCGTCACCAGCTGTGTTTGTAAACACAGGAGCCGATGTTCAGTCGAATGAAACCCAGAGAGGGAAATGATCGGGTGGGGCAATATCATACAGAACACACATTTCTGAGATACTAGCAGACATAGTATCGGAGCAGACGCAATGATCAAGCCACGACGTCGACCCATGAGCTTCGCTAAGGTACGTAAAAGTATACCCAGGAAGAAGGTCGGTGTCCCTTACATGGAGGTTATTATGATTATCATGACAAAAATTGTACAACAGTGGGGAGAATATACCGTCCATGTATCAACTTGATGTTATGTAAATGTAATTAATGCTTTTATTTAATGTGATTAACCCATTAATTGTACTTCTTTCCCGGGTTCGCCCTTTGTAATAGCGTATCGCTAGTTGGGCAACCCAGGCTGTACATTTTTTGTGTCCATGCCAAATAAATAAACAAATATACCGTCCGGGCGCGTATTAAAGTCTCCCATGATACAGACGTTGGTCACACGTCACATTGGTCTGTTGTATTATAGACTCGATTTTACCTGATTTGTCAATGAAAATATCCATGTTGTTTAGTGGATTCTACTGGTAGATACACACAAATCAGTTCACAGCTCACATATGTCATTATTGATTCGTAAGGCTAAAATTCGATCATCATCCTCGCTCACAATACTCACAGTTATTCCGAGAGACTTCCGCCAAAGGACCGCTACGCCACCATAAGGGCGACCATGTAATATGCCTTTACCCAAGTCTACAGCCGAAGTGCCATACGTTAAGAAGTCCTTATCCAGACTAGAGAGAAAGTCTAAATCGTTCGGCAGGAGCCAGTGCTCCTGTAAGAGGATAATGTCAGAAATCTGGCACAGGTCCTTGACAGCTTGGGCAGCGTTCTTAACGGAACGACAGTTAAAGGATGCCACATTTAGCGTGTCTGAGCCAGTCTTCATGGTCTCGGTTGCGAGGTGGAGGAGGCACGTCTACCGTGGAATCGCCTAACGAGTACGCCACACGGCCAGAAAGACGGGGACAGGATTTCAGCTACAGCGTCGCTGTCTATTGACACCCGGAAAGAAGAGTAGGAGTCAAACTTAGTCGGAAGGTTCATACAGGAGAGCGTCCGATCATGCGACAGGTTGTCGTGCAGATATACCGTTCGACGTCTTTCGACATGGTGTCGGGGCCCAGGCGCGTGACAAATATCTCGACTGGCCTGGCCTTGATCGCAGACAGTGTACTTAGCAGTGCCAACCACTGCTCTGGATCTGTTTTTTCTCCTTTTGACCATGGCAAGTTGAACCCTTCCTCGTCGGGGGCTGTGAGGACACCCGATCTGTTGCGTCGGGAGGAGGGGGGCGATGAGCGAGAAGCCTGGGCAGGGTCCTTCGAGACAAGGGACTTGGGTTTGGTAGCGACACCCTGACCTAGGACGTGTGCTTGAGTGGATCCTGAGGCTCGCCTCGCTGACGGGGCATGCACGATCGACTGGGGGTGGTTTGCAGACACCACGTCAGCGAAGGTGGTAGGGCAAGGCGCCGGCACAGTTTGCGCCATGATGCTGACGCCCTCATCACGTCCTTCAGGTCGGCGATTTCTCTGCGAAGGGCCGCAATTTCGGCTTGCACTTTCACATTGTCAACGGTAGTGGCCCAAATGACTTTCATTTCCTGTCGTATCACTTGAATCTCCTGGAAGCACAAGCTGAAATCCGGGTGTTCCAGCTCAACGACAGGAAGACGGAGGGATGCGGACGCAAAGGTAGGAAGCGTCAGCGGGTCGGCGGAATGTAGAACCCGCAAGATGTCCGACATATTTGTGACGGACTTGTTGGCGCCTTGGCGTTTCTTGAAGCGCTCGCTTGGCTTGGAAGTGTCAAATGCCAGTTTCTTGGCGTCTTCAATCTCCTCCTCGGTGTAGTCTCCAAGCACAATTTTTCGTGACAATATCGCCGGGCATCTTGTCCATCTTATTGACGACGAAGCATAACAGGTCGTTAATAAAGATTTTGTTTGGCTCACCCTGAGTAGAATCTACCGGTGGGGATCGCTTGTCGGAGCAGCGTTTGCAAAGATTCAGGTCTCCCTGGCCGAGCTGTGCTCCCGGGGCATGGCAATCTTCACAGGACGGCATCGTCCAGATGTGGGGAGGGGAGCTATGCTGCCGACATCGCTCTAGGGATCTCCCAATATTCCAGAGTAGAACCGAAAATACAGAGCCAGATCTCGCTCAGAGGTTCTCCAGCTGATCAGACAGTATAAACCACAAGTTGTGGCATCAAAAAAGTTTCAGAAACACAACTTTGGAGATCTAAATGCCGGAGCTATCTGGATACGTGTCCACTAGTGATATGCAAATCCTGTATAGTAAATAGTAAATCCTGTATAGTGAATAGTAAAAACTTACGACAGGCAAACAAACACAAAAGGCTGCGTTTTTTCTCTCCAAACAAATAAGCTTGATATCGTTCCAAAGTGACATACCATCAGTGGCTTTGATCACGTCTTTAAAGAGGTCGAACGGTTTAAAGACGAAGGTATTGTACCTTCCCGTAGACCGGGGGTGGAGGTGGGGGCGTATGGTAGAGTGGTTACGGTAACTGACGGGAGATCAAGAGATCGCGGGTTCGATTCCCAGCAAGACGGTGTGTCTTTTCCTCAGTCGTTGAGGTGCAAAATGGGTATCTGAATAGGCTTCTGGAGGTAATAGGCATTGGAAAGATCGGAATGGGATCTTTCAGTAGTAGGCACTAAGTTGGCATCACACAGTGGATCATTGAGGACCACATTGAACCGTTAGCTACCGTCCGTTAGCTACCGTCCGTTAGCTACCGTCCGTTAGCTACCGTCCGTTAGCTACCGTCCGTTAGCTACCGTCCGTTAGCTACCGTCCGTTAGCTACCGTCCGTTAGCTACCGTCCGTTAGCTACCGTCCGTTAGCTACCGTCCGTTAGCTACCGTCCGTTAGCTACCGTCCGTTAGCTACCGTCCGTTAGCTACCGTCCGTTAGCTACCGTCCGTTAGCTACCGTCCGTTAGCTACCGTCCGTTAGCTACCGTTAGCTACCGTTAGCTACCGAAAACGAAAAAATTCCTCTTTCGTACAAAGCATTAGAGTCCAAACTTACACCACTTTATCTACATCTTAAAACCTATACACCATACAAAAATCTAGACAATTGCCCCAACAGAACTTGAACTACAAACAGACGAACAAACATAAAAGGTCCACTACGGGGAGGTATAGACTCCCACGAATCTCATGTTTGAAATTAATCTTGGTGTCTACAACAGTAACTTGCCTACCAAAATTCATGAACATCCATCCACATATACACGAGTTATCCTGCTAACAACGACAAACACAAAATGTCCCCTGCAGTGACGAAGGGACCCCCCACAAGGCCCGTTAACGAACTTAACCTTGCTCTCAACAATGGTAACCTCCCTACCAAAAATCATGACCATCTATTTAAATATACTCGACTTATTTTGTTAACAAGCAACAAACACAAAAGGTTCACTAACGTGATGTACGGACCCCTCACGAAGCCCAAACTTACACTTGACTTCGACCTTAATAACGGTAATCTGCCTGCCAAATGTCATGGACTTCGAATCATGCCTTCCAGAGTTATATCCCTAAATCCGCTGTCACCCACAATGCGGCCAACAATTTCCATAGTCTTTCTGACGAAGACAATGAGCCGAATCCTCCGAATCCTCACATCTTGGAGATTAGACAATACTCGTAACAGTACCGCGAGAAGATCCGGGAAGCTCACAGTCGGATGGTACAGACCACCTAACGTTTTATTTTGTTACCGATGCACACCCAAAATGCGTTGAGGGCTGTACAGATCTCAATCTAACCAATGATTGCAAACCAGCTTTTTATGTACAATTTGTAATCTGCTTCCTTCAACAGAAGCCTGTATCACAATAAACTAAACTGAACTTCACACTACATGTTATATACTGACATCTACACCTAATTGTATGTTGGGGTCGACAAACTTCCTGTATTGCTGTTTATCTAGTTTGGTGTTATTGATAGTTGCTCACCTGACATAACGTTATATACAGTTTGCATAATCTCTGCACACAACCAAACCGATGCTTAACACTCAAATGTAGCAATATGTATCTATATGACTAACAAAAACTGTGACCGGTTACATGATTCAAGTTGTAAACAGTAGTACTCGTGGTATTACAACTACTGCTAAGTAGATAGTTGTGTTGTTTTATTCATTTTTCATCACTCTTCGATGAGAGGGACATCGTCATCTTCCTGTGTCTGAAAAGCTTGGTTCACGGCAGGAGCTCCGGGATCAGTAGGCTGGTAGTCGGGCGGCGGGGACGCGGCCACGGGCTGGGCGGAGCCGGTCTCATGCTGCGGTACGGTCGGCTGCTGCTGTGCCTGGGGCTGCACAGGGTACGGGGAGGACCCGGCCTGTGGGGCTATGGGCTGCTGGAACTGAACCTGTGGCACAGACTGTGCACGTGGTTGCTGCTGCTGACTTGCGGCTTGTGGCATGGGTATTGGGGTGGATGTGGCAAGAACGTATTGGATGTTACCTGAAAGAAATGTAGAAAAGGGCAATGTTGGGACACGGTACGATCAAGACATTCATTACCTCCCACATTTCAGGGTTTGCTAACAATCAAAATTATATCATTTGCACGATAGCAGTTCAAAAGTCCGTTCTGCTTTTGCATCGTGCCAACGTTCATTCTTGATCTCTTCTGAAGATGTGACAGCATCAGTGACGGATCCGGAGTTGAAAATGTACCATGGAAACCCTATGATTTAACATCAGACAAAACTTACCACCGTGTCCGACAGTTGGCAAAGCTTGAATCATCTGCGGCTGAGCAGGTCGTGCAGGAGCTCTTTGCGCCTGTTGCCCTGCCGGGACAAACACAAAGTTCCCTTGCGGCTTGGGAGCATGTCCAGCCCCAACGTTCCCCTGGGCAGCAGCCATGTTGGCAGGTGCCTGTGTGACGAGCAGAGGTTGTTGTTGGGCCATGGCTCCTGTGGGAAGGACCGTGGCGTGTTGGGGCTGGCTTGGAGGGAACGGTGTCATGGCGATGGGCTGTCCTCCCTGCATGACGTACTGACCGGGTATCTGAACCAGTCTGCCGTCTGCTCCCACCTGATAGGCAACTGCTGGTGGCTGGTAACAGATCAAAGGGACATGCTATGGATTCTGCCTTGCTTTTGTTAAAGATGCTTTGTTGGTGCACGTGATAAAACATAGATGACAATAGTCCGAGTAATCATGCCAAGTATTGCAAGTAAATTAATATGCTTTTCCACTGGCTGTTCCGTACTCCTTCAAAAAAAAAGGGCTGTACAAAGACGTAACAAAATAGCAAACCAAACGTCTGCCAGGGACAACCCATTTTCATTACTTTCTTTTAACCTGTCCGTTATCTGGTCTGACCGTGTGTATCGGCAGTAAGGAGAATTCCACATATCGCGTACTAGTACTTGGCTTTCCTAGAAAACTGACGCCCGAGTACTATTTCGTCGCAGGTCGTCGTACGATTTTGATGACGTACAATTTTCAAGTGGGCTGTGACAGAAACAACCGCCGACAAGGCTCTAAGACCGCAACAAAACAGCTGAAATTTGCAGGACACATGTGCGACTATCCCAAGAATATCCGCAGTTGATCTTACGACGATCGCACGACGTATGTACCCGGGCCCTAAGTGTTATTAGTATATGTTAACGACTTAATGTTGGAACACACTGTTTACCTGGTAACCCTGGCCATTGCAGTTGTCACAGCTGCAGCAGTTGTCCGGACTGTGGCCTTTACAGCAGGGGCAGACTGCACAACACGTCATCACGGAGGAGGCGATGGACAGCCCAGCCTCCAACAGGGCCAGGATGATCAGCAGCGAGTCCATCGCTACCCGAGCCTGGGAAGTAGAACATTTTTTATGACATAACATCCCAAAGAGATCTCGGGGTTTCGCTTTTTGACACGAATGAACTGAATTTTAAAGACGCTTTAGAACATTGAATGACTAAGTAAAACAGTCTTTTGGTAACAAACTGTTATTGTTGGAGCTCTGTAAAGCCCCTGTCACACATAGTCGACCATTTTCTCAAGATCTCTCCCAACCTCCCCAGCCCTTGGTTGGGGGCTTGTCGTGAGTAAGTGCATCTGTGGTTGGGAGTTGGTCGGCAAGTTGGCCTACTAGTCTTTAGTCGTCTTCGCCAAACGTCTATGAATTTTAGTCGGAAGTATTCGGGAAATTTCAGTCATACATGTATTCAGCTTACGATCAGAGAAACGAACTGGAACTAGGCTACTCCCAATCCACCACCGACCTTGGTTGGGAAGTGGTCGGGAGCAAAGTCGTGAGAGGGACCTGAATGTGTGACAAGGGCTCAAGGTACGGGATGGAATTTACTGTCTGAAACGTTTCTTTTGCTGCACATTGCAGTGGTGTCTAGATGGACAACTATCAGTGTAGACTGACTGCTATAAATGTTCCATGTGTGGTTCGGAAAAGGTTCAACTTACCTTGTTATTGCAATATGACTCCCAGCACCATCTGTAGCGATCATAGTCTACGGCACTGGCTGCAAACCCGAGCATGAGAGAGGTGAAGGTGGCTGACACGATGGACAGTATCATGAAGGTTATCATCTGTAAAATATAGATAAACACACGAAGAACAAGTTATTATTTTCATTGAAGCCTCGGTGACTTACGATATGTTGCCTTTGAATAAAAATGTGTGTAGCTATTCTATGCAGTCTTTTGTGGGTAAAGGAAGATGCCCTGACAGAAATCTCAAAGAGACGGTAAAATGAGCTGTCGTCATAGCAAGTTGTCCCTTCCGCATACTAGTAAAACACTGTATCCATGATTTATTTTTTTTATTTATTTTCCGTCATTTTATACAGGGTGGCCCATTAAGTGATTGCACTTCTTTTCAATGGGGCCCTGTTTTACACAACAAAAACACAGCAGTTACATACAAACAGTTAAATTGAGAAACAATAAATAATCATAATTCTGGACAGTCTACACTCTACTCGTGAAATACAGCATTTGACTCACCATGCAGTTAGTCTTGCGGACCGCCGCGAATATGCCGACGATTCCGGTAGAAAGGAACTTGCCAAGAAAACAAAACAAAGCAAGAACATAATAAATAAATAAGTTGGATCTTTGTACATTATGATTAAAGACACGACAAAACTCTGATTCTTTGAGTCGGACAACACAGCTAGCAAGCCCAATGACCTATGTGTACCATGTATCGGTTGACAATGACACAGTTGGAGTGTTAGTTGCCACAATGCCACGTTATGACAAATGTGTCTGTAATCACATGTATTACCTCTGTTTGACAGACACCATGTTAAAGACGGCAACTTGATTGTACTGTCCTTTCTCAAATATAAATCGATGGACCTGCTGGAATATAGTGTCTACACTACCCAAGCTAACTTGTTAAATATTTTGAAGATCATACATATACAATGATACCAGTGTCGTTAAGTTCAAGGAAGTCAGCCTTACCAGGGCTCCCATCCAAATTGGGTACCCAGTGTAGCTGTTCAAAGTCTCAATCACGATGATTACGACGCCCAAGACGATGGCAAGACTTCCGCACACCACCTGTGAGATGGACACGGCTTTCGCGGCGGAATTGTCGAAACATTTCGGTGAGCGAGCGGGCTGCAGCTGCTGCTGGAACATGGCGGCTTCTTCATCCACTGGTACCGGCCCTTGAACAATGACGGACAACGTTGTAGGATTCAGAAACATACGATTCTGACCTGGTGTTACCTAGAAGTGTTATTGTGATTGTTGCTTTGGTAAATAGGACAAGAATTGTTTCTTATAGCGTTACAGTAGCGTCGCACCCTTCTGTAAGCCTGCCATTAGGGTCCGGCCACGTTGGTCGTACGATCGTCGCACGATTGTAAACTGAGGGCGTTCTTGACATATATATATATATGTATATATATAGTTGTGCATATGTTGTACAAAATTCAGCTGTCTATGCTTGTTACGGAAAATGCTGCCTTTGATCCTCATCGGCGTTTGCTTCTGCCACAGCCTGCCTAAAAATTCTACAACATCAAAATCGTACGACGGTTTACGACGAATGTGACCGCGCGCGCCTTAAATGACCTCGCCGTGCCCCGCTACCATGGAATCCACTCATGCGAGGTCGAAAGGTCGAAAGCAAAAACACCGGGGTGTACGCTGTTTACTTTTTTCAGTACTGCTGTAGTTTGAACACGATTTATTGCACGTAGCTTCGGATACGGTGACAAGTTTTGTTTTCCTTTACGTGATTTAGCTTTACAGCCTGTAGTTGTCCTTTAGGTCACGCCTAAATGAACACGGAAGACGCCAACTATATATATTACGAGACTCACTAAGAACTAAGAATGTTCTTCCTTTAACTCTGTATACCTGATTCATGTCTAAAGCTAGTTATCTAAGCCTACGTTGTCCATGCTGGAGATATAAGTTCACAAGAATGCCACCTACCTGCAACAGTTTGAAACGGCACACTGACTAGAGTGTGACTGGTTACGTGTTATCATACTTCCTTGTCGTTTGTTCCCTTTCCTGTCGGGTTTTGGAACCACTTTCTTCTTTATGCCACGAAGATTGCTTTAAACATCAGTTTACACACATTTCGTTCATAAGCATATCAAAATGGAAGATAAACTAACAGGAGTACTACGTACCTGGTACCTGGGGGTACTGCGAGGAAGTTGATACTTATTGACTGACGCATGCGCGAGTTGCATGAAAGGTCAACGCCCCCAGGCGGAAAGCGCGTTTGTCTCTGTTTGTAAAGCTGGCAGACCAGCTCACTGTTTATGTTAACTTGGCTCTGTCAGTTTGATGTGAAATGAAGTATAACATGTACGGCATGCGCTTTCCAACATGAAAAATGTAGGTATTGTTTTTGGTCTGTCAAAGCGGATAAATCTTTCAAAGCGGATAAATCAAGAAAGGAACAACGGATTTTCATGATTTTTGGAATGTAGGTAGCTTAGAAAGAGATGTACTCAATAAAATGCAAATTAGGTAAATGAGGACCTAATTTGCATAAAAAATTCCATTGTTGTACATAATAGGACTTTGATAAATGTAATGTATGTAATCTATGGCAAGTGGAATATTAACAGATACTAATTATGCAAATTAGGACCTAAAATAGTATGATTCCTTAGTGGTAAATGATGGGAATTTTATACTTGTGACATGCATAAGTTAGTTTAAGGTTAACATCCCTATGTCTATATTATGTTAATGTGGAGGTCATTTGCATAATTAATGATTCAATGTTGAAATGAAACCTCGGCAAAGGATAGGACTTTCACATATGAAATAAATATATGTACATACCTTCGCCAGATGATGTTTACATTTACGACTGACGAACTGTAAATGTTTCTAATTGATTATGCAAATAAGATACTCATTTGATCATATTCTCCACTCAATGACAGTCTTATCTTAACAAGAAACGCTATTCTAGCATTTCCTCATAAGTTATGCGCAAATAAGGTCCTGATTTAAATAAGTTATGTTTAATGATGTTCACCTTCACCTAACTTCCAAATGCGTTAAGTATGAAATTCTCGGCTGTTACCATTATGAAATTATAGCATATTCTCACTAATTATGCCAATTAGGTCTTCATTCACATAATCAATATCTGCCGGTGTTCCTCTCGTTCTCAATTAGAAATATCACAAGTTTGAATAGTCCTATCTTGTAACACAGCAGATTTATAGAATTTCCTCATTACATCCCGATTGCATAATTGTCATCAAATTATGTCAAGCATCACTTAACTAACTACATACCAAATATCATGACGATCCGTCAACCGGTTCTCGACTTATCCTCCCTCAAAGATTTTTTAAACATACGCCCCTGCAGTTCCAGTTTCATTACAATCCATCTATAGCTTCTTAAGTTATCGTGCTAAACCACGCACACACACACACACGCACGCACGCACGCACGCACGCACGCACGCACGCACGCACGCACGCACACACACACACACACACACACACACACACACACATACACACACACACACACACACAAACGTTACTAAAGCATAACCTTCTGACAAAGGCAATACAACAGTAATTAACAGATGTTTGATACACAAAGTATCATTTCACACAGGGCTGCTATTATCATCATGTATCTTTACTGCATAACGCATTGTATTACAAATATCATCAAAACAGATAAGCAATGATTGCGAAGAGGAGTTACACAGACGGTCCATTCTGAAACCACCACAAACAGAATCTGTCCCATCGTTTTAGAAAATACGGTTAACTATGCACAACGGATTACTAACTTCACACAAGATGTGTTTGACTCATGTTATCTGTGAAAGAGCTTCAAAGAGGTCCATGATCCAGAAGACATTTCTTGTACCAACGTTTAACGTTCTAATCTAATGTCTCCGCTCCCATTATATGGCATGGATGGAACAAGGACCTTTAATTATGCATTAGTTTTCTTGTTGGTTCTTCGTAAATTCGTACTACTATGATCTGTTATCGTGTAGATGGATACATATCGGCTCTATCATTTACGTTTGATAGAGGCGCTCTTCTAAGATTAAGTGCCCGGTCACTATGTTTTGTGTCGGGTGTTTCGGAATCAAACCTTACTAGCTGTTCATCAAACGAAACAGCCATTCATTGCTGCTGTTCATAATATTGCATTGTTTGGCATAAGACGTCTCTATGCTGTCTGACAACATTTGTATTCCAACTACATGCTGCTGACATCACTTCCGAAGCTAGTGTAGTATATGCGCTGCCTTCTCAAGGCTAAGCATGCTAACAGTACGTAACATGACGTACTTGGTCTTAGGTACGAAATTATTGCGTTATGTGATTCAAGCGAGTAGAGCCTAAGGTGTCACTGGATGCGGTTTTTGGGTCACGAATCTCCAGGTACCCACTTAATCTTCGATGAGAGGCACATCGTCTTCCTCTGTCTGCATGGCCTGGTTTGCAGCGACACGAGCGTCGGACTCTTCAGGCTGGTAGCTGGGTGGAGGGGAGGACCCCGTGGGTGGGGCAGTGGCCTGTCCCTGGGGTACGTTCGGCTGCTGGTGTGGCTGGAGCTGCGCTGGGTGCGGGTAGGACACGGCCTGGCTGGGTTGCTGGAACTGAACCTGTGGCACAGACTGTGGCTGCGGCTGCTGACCTGCCGCTTGTTGTCCGGGTACCGGTGTAGACGCGGAGATGACATACTGGATGTTACCTAAAGCAAACAGAATATTTTAAAATATGTTAATAATATTCTTAGAAGTGATATACCTAAGGTATATCTCGGTGTAAGATTTAGTTAGAACGCTGCAGATAACTGAGATACCAGAATCTCTCCTCCAGGTGGCATTATGGTTTCTGTCCCAGACTTACCATGCCCAACTGTTGACATCGGCTGTACGGCCTGTGCCACTTGATGCTGAGCAGGTGCACGTGGTGCAGGAGCGGCATTCTGCACCGGGACAAACACAAAGTTCCCTTGCGGCTTGGGAGCATGTCCAGCCCCAACGTTCCCCTGGGCAGCAGCCATGCTAGCAGGTGTCTGTGTGACGAGCAGAGGTTGTTGTTGGGCCATGGCTCCTGTGGGAAGGACCGTGGCGTGTTGGGGCTGGCTTGGAGGGAACGGTGTCATGGCGATGGGCTGTCCTCCCTGCATGACGTACTGACCGGGAATCTGAACCAGTCTGCCGTCTGCTCCCACCTGATAGGCAACTGCTGGTGGCTGGAAAGATATTTATCGCAGATGAATCTCAACTTTGACCGTAAAGAGCGAAGCAAGTATGAATTCTTCAGGTGGTAATGCAAAAGCTATGTTCCTAGAATATGAGGAAAATCTTGTCCTTCCGCAACAGTTACCCTAGATAGTGAACAGAGCGATTAACACTTAGTATACAGTATATTATCTTAGTTGTTTGGCAGTTGTGCTGCATACACAATGCTGTATAACGGTATATCTTACGCTTTGAGCATTTTTGGCACGGCCAGAAGGGTCTTCGTTTTTGTCGTCTTTCTTTATACATTTGTACTTGCAATCCTGTTTCTCAAATCGATATGTTGTCTTAGCGCGAAAAGAGCGGGGCATTGTAATTACCTGGTAGCCGCTGCTGTTACATGTTTCACCTGAACAGCAGGTACAGCCGTCCGTGCCGTCCTCGGTGCAGCCCGGACAGATAGCATAACACGTCATCACAGAGGTGGCGATGGCCAGGCCCAGCTCCAAGAGGGCCAACAGAATCAGCACGACGTCAAACGCTATAATGGCGCCCTGATAGTCAGATACAAGTCTCGTCACAAAAGCGATATAAATAGCCACTGCACCATTTTTATGCTTTCAGTAGACGTCCTTACTCCAATATGCACTATAAGTGCTTAGATCCTACTAGAAAGTTGCCACCAAAAGATCTAGTAAAGAATCATTTCCATTATTCGTATGTGACTGTATGTGATTTAACACCACATGCATGTTATCAAATCAATGTCAACGTACTAATTTGGATATAGAAAAGGAGGTTACCGTTGGACATGAGCTAGATGGGAAATTCCAGCACCATCCCCAGACATCACTTGAAAGTGCAATGGACGCCAGGACGAGGGTGACGGTTCCCGACAGGATGGACGAAAGGATGGACAGGACCATCAGAGGGATGATCTGCACGAAAAGTGTAACCCGTCATAAACCCAGAAAGCAAAAGGAAACTGATTCAGTCATATATACCTTACACACACACATATATATATATATATATATATATATATATATATATATATATATAAATATTCTATAACAATGGAACAATATCGTATGTTACTTGGATCTGGACCAAAGGCGACATACCCGCAAGATGAGCGGGCTCACTTGTCTCACGTGCCCGCTGCTGTTGCTTGTCCACTACTGCGTTAGCATACCGGTCACTAACCTCTTCATAAGTTCACTTCTATAGACTTGATGAGAACATGGACCATCCTATCAGAGGCCTATATCAGCAGGTAACATGTGTGAATAGTACAGTTGCAGACAACTTGGCCACCGCATGAGACAATAACGGTGGACTTACCATACATTTGGTCTTGCGTTTCGCCGCGAAGATGCCGATGATTCCAGTAGACAGGAACTAAAAGTACAACAATGATGTTTACATTACATTATGAAGGAGAAAATCACTGTGTTATGAATTCAATAATAGTGCTCCATGTGTATCCTCTTGTCAAAGACATAGTGCTGAATGATAAAACCATTGAAAGGGTTACCACAATATCGTGTCTTACCAGCGCTCCAGTCCAAATAGGATACCCGGTCATGAAGAGGCCACTCCCCGGTATGATGATAGCGATGCCCAGGAGTATGGCCAGGGATCCGCACACTATCTGCGTGATAGACAACGCTTTGACGGTGTTCCCGCCAAAACATTTCGGAGTAGGACGGGGTTGCTGGAACATGTGCATGGTTCTGGAAATATGAGAGATTCCAGGGAGAAATTATTGGTATTTCAGGCATGCAGACATTGCATAAGGTGAGCACCCAGCCGTACGCGTTTTGGCCATAAAGTAATCTTCAAACTGGAGATGGCAACTCACATTAGAAAATGTGAAAAAAAATCGATCGAAAAATGTGTACAAAGTTGAGGAGGGATCGAAGATGATTTGGCTGTGTTTATAGAAAAATCACTAACGTTTAGACAGTATGAATTAGATTATGAAGTTTCAAAGCCAATTGCAAGTTGTTAGAACTGCATCCCGGCTATGCCTGCTGTAGTTCATTTGACTTCCGCAGGTCGTCATTTTTAACGCAGCGACCACATTTCTGTTTGATTTTAACATTTGGTTGGTTGTCTCCTTGATTTTGACACATTTATTAAGTACTTCGTTTGTATGTATCTATCTGTGTCTTAAATTTCAACCTGCACCCGATGCCTTTAACTATAGGATTATCCAAACTGAGAAAAATGACCTCAATTGTTCGACTTCCGGGTACGACATGAACTTAAACATGGCTGCACAATTTACAGTCGGCGACAACTACAGGATCCTACAGGCTAGTTTGTATCATCAGTCGTACAGCCTTAAACGTTCCCCGGGCCTCTAAATATTAATGCACCAAAATGTCTAGTTACACACCACTGAAAGTAGCAGACGCACGACGGTACCAAATCGTGATGCCATTGAACCACCTCGGAATCTGGCCAGCCTTATCGGATTTGGTTGAATGTCACGTCTTTTTTTTTAAATTTTATTCAGAAATTGTAACATGACAATACAAAGTGTGCACTAAGGCAGCAAGTATGCTGATAGCGTGCACACCTTACACATGATACTCATTTACACCTGAGTCAAGTGAGGAAAGTCGTGTAAAGTGCCTTTCCCAAGGGCACAAGGTCGGTGGCATGTCAGGACTCGAACCCGGGACCTCTTGGTTCCGAGTCGAGTACTCTGTCGTTGCGCCACACGACCCCACTTGCGCCACACGACCCCACGTCGTGTGGCGTCGTCTTATATTATGTCACGTCTTATATTATTCACTTGAGATATATGTTCTAAGCCAGTTGGCCTCAGGACGAAAACCCACCTGCTGAACAGTCTGACCCCAAATGACACTACCGTAAAGCATGTGATTCATGACGCCTTAAATACCACATTTGTTAATCTGTGAACTTATGACTATACAATCCGTATACGGTATGTGTAGATTCTGACCAGAAATGGCATCCGTTTCTATACGTTTACCTTAACTCACTTTCTACCAGTTTTAAGAGGGTGCAAACACACGTTATGACGCAATGATGACTACTTGTTGAATTCACTATTTCGAAGTCCACGTCATTAATTTCCTCATGTTCTCACTTTCCAGTCAATAATGAAATGTGAATTATTTTCATCCCACTACACTACGCTACACATAGCCATTAGCATAGTATACAAGATGGCAGGACTCGCATGCTTTACTTTACCTGGTGTAAGGATGAACTGCGATGTCAGTACAGCTAACCGGAACAGTTTCCCCCTGCGTTGGGCCTCACCCAGCGGTGTGCGTAATAGGGTCGAAGGTTAACGTCCTTACATGCACACTTGTTGTTGTGCTACTTGGCATTTGTGACATGTAGACTGCCTTGATTTGTCTTCAACATATTGAAATACGTGAATATCAATTACAAGGGAGCTGAACACTGCTGCGATTTAGTTGTGTGAGGAACTGGGGATGAGTATGGAGAGATATACTGGCTTTCAACGTGCACTAGTGTGATAAATCTGCTAAAAACAATGTCACTAGATAATGGTGTGCTTGGAGTCATTTTCAACCACGCAATATAGGTGAAAACCCTCAAACCTGTGCTGCCATTATTTACCCATTTTGAAACTAGAGCATTATGATACCGTGTGCAAACAATACTTCCCTACAGGCATGACTGCAAAGACTGATAAATTAGTAGTTTGCTTGTTCTATCAGTTAACTTGAAGCATCTGAGAAGGGTATGTAACATCCATATTTGCATAAACATACACTTGGAGTGGAAAATGATATTGACAAATATTCTAATCTAGAAAAGAACTACCCTCCTCTAAAATGGGAACTTGATAAAGTGAAATATATATACATGTATATAAAATATAACAATATTTACTGCTAAATTAGTAGAAAAATAACATTATCATCATGCATAGAAAAATAAATGTAGCGCTTCCCTGTATGAATCAACCATAAAAACAATGGACTATGTAGACAACTCAAAATCAAGTATGCCCTGTCATCTTTGCATACATTTAAGTAGTAGGCAATACCAAACGAAGCACCTGTTTCCATGAACACCATTGTACAAAATAATGCTGAATCTGTGTTTCTCAAGGTTGGGATGATCTGAGCTAGGATGTTTAAGAGAGATAGTTGGTTTGAGGTAAATACAACACATTATGAGTGTCTAAAACCACCAAAGTAAAGTTTTACATTGCACAATACCTGGTTATAGAAAATAACTTCTCAAATTTATTACCTAAAAGTACATGTATCAAAGTTCCATATGATACATTAAAAAACTATAATTTGCATCTATTACTTAGTAGATATCACACACCACATTTGCATGTGTGGGCCAAGTATTGAACCGAATATTTTGCAATCATGGTCAGGAGGTAGATGTGGTCAATCTAACTATCTATCTAATATCCTCCTATAATTTAGTATAAACTAACACAGTATGTTCAATGTAGTAGTTTTCTTTACCTTCTCCACAATTACAAAAAATGAGACATTACAATCTGTATACTGGTACTGAATAAACTAAGAACCAGCTGGCCTCAATCCACTTCTAAAAATATTTACCAAAGTGTTTTACTATGTGTTGATGTGTCAAATTATACCAGTAACCATATGTTTCATTGCCTATACAAATTCATTTTGATTTACACTTTGGATTCAAGTAAGCGATTGATATCTTGTTTGAGCTAAATGTTTTTGCTTCATCCCTAATACAACCTGAACTTATAACAATGAAAATGTTAGTGCTGTTTGAAAGGTTTTCCAAGGGGGAGGCAACTAAATGTTGTTTAAGCTAGTGTAACAGTTGCAGCAGAGTTTAACAAGTAGAAAATCTATATAAAACTGCAAAGTTCTGGGACAAACTGTATGTTCTGCAAAAATGGGGTAAACAGAACTAGATGTGTTGCCTTTTGCAGAAATGTAAAATGTTTCAAACAAACCTCAATAACTTATAATATATAAATGTATGTGTAATGCAAAAATACTGATACCATTCCAATAAGTATAACAAACTACTTCAAGTCTCTCTATCTAGGAACTTAATGTTCCCCCTGCTGCCTAACCCTGTAAGTTAGTGTAACCAATACAAGTTTGGTGCCAACAGCTACTTCAGTAGCCTGGGTGCCATCCGATTTTGTAACGGCCAGCCCGAAAAAAAAATTTTGGCCGTTACAAAATCGGATGGCACCCAGGCTACTACTTCAGCAGTGAGAGGGTTAAATCCTTTGTTCATACAGAATGTTGTTAGAACCCCATGATGGACTTTCTCTTCTTTGCTTTGCCTGTGGAGGCTCGAGGTTTGGGAGTGATGCTGAGAGACATGTCGGTGTCGTCTGTCTGGTACTTGGATGGTGAGAATCCTCCTGGGGTGGGGAAGGATATTGGAGACAGGAAGGGTAGGGGCGCAGCCTCAGGGCGGGCAGGGGTGGATGTGATCACCTGGTCACCCGAAGGGTGTCGCTTTCTCTTAACTGGTCTCACCTGCTCTGCTGTCCCAGGTAACTCTCCACCTTTGTCAGACTGGAGTAAAGATATAACTTGTCTATAAGACATGAAGAGCATGCAGACTATCTTAAGAGATATACAAATCTTGCATCAACTACAACAACAAAAAAACAACAACAGAAAGTACAAGAAACAAGAGATACAGTTTTTTAAAGAAACTGATATCTCAAAATATCTAAATTCCATGCAAAAAAATTGTCAACAGCAAGGAAAATTAATTGTTCAAACTATTAGTGTGGGTTCACAAGCATGCCAGCATTTTGGATGGTTGACCTCCAAGTTTGTGTTACATTGAACGGATAATTACAAACCAGCTTCATGGTCTTACAAAGATCTCTGTAGTCTTACAAAGTGACAGCCTACATGTCAATCTAACATAATACTGGGAAGCTGACAAGAAATCTGAGAACATTATCCTGGATAAAGAGGAACAAGTTTAACAACCTTCTCCGCAAAGAACTGGTCGTAGTCTTCATCCCATGTTTTCAACAGTACCATGCTGAGATGATCACTTGACTCAGTTGGGTCAGTCAGATTCAATTCACAGCTGAAGGAGAAATGTCAAACTTTATAACAATGTGTGATACAAGATTACAATGAAGTCAGAAGAAAATATTGTTTAAAAAGGGCAATTCATACACTTATGTTTGATATGTCATCTCATACGTAACTCACATACCCTAAATCTTGAAATATTCTTTTACACAGTTCATCACACCACAAACAACACAGATGTTCTGGGAGCAATGCACTGTGTCTACAGCAAACTTTAAACACTTCTTTCGAAAGCCTTCTTTCTCCAGTACTGCAAAATTAAAGCTCCTTAAACTTAAACCAATTGCAGTACCTTGCCTGTAGGTGTTGTGTCCCATCTACATCCCCCAGACTCTGACATGTCAGGATGCTGTTGGTCTTGTGCACCTCTGTCAGACCTGTGCTGAACTTGATGTCATGATGACATGATGGACAGATGTCATCCTGGCTGTCCCCGTCTACAAGGGTGCTGCTGGGCTGACAGAGTGTGCAGCTGGGGTGGGTTGATGTGCCGGCTGTGAACGCTGCATGAAGGAGAGAGTTAACTGTTGATTATGAAAATAATGGTAAAAAAGTATACAGGGTGTTCCAGAAACAAAGGAAACCAAACATGAAGCATGTCAACATAATGAAAGTTCTACATAAAGTAGAACCAATGATTTCTACTGATACCTGAAATGAATTCCTACAGTCATCCATCCCAGAGCATCAGTGGTTTAAAAAATGGTATTTACAAACCCACTTGTATAACATGCATCTACAAAATACTATCTTGCTACAAACCCTTTTTGCTCCAGCAAAGACTGACCATAAACATTCTTCTGATGCATCATCTGTTAGTCTTAGTACGTATCAACTCACACTACAGTACTACCATTGTGATCATTACCTTTGGCAAGAGGTTTAGCATTCCTCATTTGAACCAGGCGATAGGAACTCCTTTCCAAAGGCTTGGCTTTGGCCATGTCTTTATACTGCACTCTTGTCAAACTGGGATAGCAAACTTCTGGGTCCTGCATGGAAAGAAAAGTGGAGTCTATGAGTCTAACAGTATCTATGTCCTGCTTATCTTTTAAGAAGAATCATACCTTGATATGTGGATCATACCTTGTAAATGATTCAGCTGCAATAGATAGTCTGAATCTAACATTTTTCAATTTGTCTACCGAGTTTATTTTTTGTAGGAAGCATTGCTTGATCAGATGATTCACCTATGTTCAACTTTGATATCAGCAGGTGCATTTTAAGATCAAAACACAGGTAGGATATCTCTGTATGGACATACCTTGCTCTGTGAAATGACTGTGTCCACCCAGGATAAGCACCTCTCCATAGATGATGGAGACAAACTGACTGGTCCAGCTTCAGTTGTTCTGCCTGCTGTTCTGTCTGTCCTGTCATCAGGAATAAAACTCTGGTAGAACATGTCCCCCATGGAGGTCATCTGCAGATTAGGAAATGTTAGACTTGTGTCACATATCAACAAACAGAACACAAAAGATGTAGCGGTAACTGCCCAAATCACTACATCTACCATTTCAGAGGTTAACATACAGAACCTGTGTAAGGAGGGCAAAGTTACCTGCAAGGCAGAAAAACCTGAGTCTTTGCTGCTGTGTCTCACAAAACAAGCACCAATAAGAGGTTTTTGAAGTCTTCTTTCCAGAAATCCATTTGAGAAAGTCCGTTGACATGGTGTCAAACATGGCAACCAACTGCTGACTTTGGATACTGAAAACGGTTGGGTCACAGACACAGGTGGGCAGCTTCCCTCATTTACATACTGAAAACAGGTGGTTTCCTGTGGTCTCTGATTAGCTAGAAGGATCACATGACTGTTCATATTGTGGGTTGCATGGCTGACAATGTCCATGAACACTGGTGGAGACTTCATCATGTGACTCCACTTCAGCAGAGCATTCTGAGGGAACCTCTCATCCACGAGAACAAGTGAATGCTTCATGGCGATGACATGTTGAAAATAGTTTGTGGGACAAGTTCTGCTGAACATGACCCTCTCTCCCTTCATTGTCCATCTCGAGGGAAGGGAAAAGAGAGGTCTTCTGTCATTTTGTGGTCCAGCTCTGACATCTTTAAGGTCCACTCCAGTGCTGTCTGAGTAGACTAACAGGCGGGGGTGGGAACCAAAGTGACAGGCTCTTTGTGGGTTGTCAGACACAAAGTTGAGGGTGCTGTCCTGATCAGGTACAACCTGCTGCAACCTGAGGGAACAAATACAGGACTGTGGGTCATATGTAGCCACGGTTACATCCTGTCATGATTAGGTTTATAAACAAAACAATTTTCCACTATCCTTAAGTGTTACTGTAATACATAATATCAATAACCAGGCATACTTTCAAGTTGTGATTGTTTTTCATTTCAGCCTATTCAACCTGCCCAGAAAATATGGGCCTTTTGCAGGATATGCTCTCTTTATTTACCATGTCATTGGTAGAGGCTCTTATGTGAGCTTCTGGGATAACAGAAAAATGTGAAAAGGTGCACAAGAGCTTGTTTAAAAGACGGGCAGTAATTTACGCACTACCTTCATAGCAGCTCTTTGCAGCTTTGATGAGAAATTATTCAATAATGTACTTAGCCAACACGTACATCTTGCTAATTTTTAATACTCACCTTCCATCTGCCCACAGTAAATAAGTTGCCCCAGTTTCGGTAGAGATGACAACCTCCCCTGCAATGTAGGGACTCAAGGCTAAAGAAGTTGGACTCTTGTCAAACTGCACTGTTTGAAGCACCTTTGCTTCTCCATGGTCTCTGTCAGTGGGGTCAAAGGACAATGTGGTGCAGTGGTAGTTGCTTCTTACTGCAAACAAGTCTTGATTTTGGACTTTTACTGACTCACACTGAAGAATCCTGCCATTCAGAGAAAACTGCTGAGCACTGGAATCTATCACAACTTCTGTGTTTTGGGAAATGACACTGTCATCTGCCTGATGTTTTACTGTCAGCATTCCAACATTGAGAACTTCTAAGGAGTGAGAACTTGGGTACATTATCGCACCCTTGCAGCCATGAGCAGTACTGCAGAGCTCCTGGTAGCACATACTTCCTCCTGTTTCAGCTGAAGCTGCTATCTGAAAACACAAGATATCGGTTAACTCGAACTGTGGGAAATATACAGACTTTACTGAATATTGATATAAATCAAAAGCCATGAGGCAGAAATAAATTACTCAAGATGACATTAGTTATTGAACCACTCTGAATATCCAGAGAGCTTGCCAGAGAATCTAAATGTAGCAATGACCAAAGCATGAGATATCATTTCTAATACCTTTTGCTTAAATCCCCCCCCCCCCCCATTTTAAGTCACAGCTCAGAGCTATAATGTGTTCATCTGGTACTTGCACATTACCATCAAAACAACTAGAATTCTCCACATACTAATCTTTCCCTCCATGCTGTGAGGTCCTCGTTGATGTAATTCTCCAGTAGTTCCCTGGGGATGTCACACAGCACATCATCTAACAGTGAGGAGAAGTCGGATGCACACTTTTGCACATACGGCATCCGCACCGGGATCCCAGCCCCCCTGGAGTATAGGGTGTTCACTACTCTACTGTACTTCTGTAAGACAGAAAATATGACATTACAGGTAGGAAGGGTTATACATGTATGTTAGCAGATACAGCCTCTTTAATCTGTTGTAGATCATCAGTGGGTTTCCAAAGCTTATCAACCCTGATGAAATGATGACTTCAAAAGTTGTCATACTAATTGACAGAGATTTTGCAATTAAATATGTTAGATTAGACAATCACAGGAGCATTCAGAGCTGCTTTATGCTCAAAGATGATGATGATATGCTCATTCACCCCACTCCAGATTTATTGGCATGGTAATACAGGAGTGAAAGAAAAAGCTACCATGTACCATAAAAATCATGACAAATTCTAAAGCACGGTGTTTTCATTCATACAAGTACATGTAGTTAGAATAGGTAAACTTAAAATGGGCATGTCAATTAACCTGAATGAAAAAAATGGAAGTCCAAACCTTTGCTGGCATGTCAATGAAGAATTCCCACAGGAGCTGTGAGGATGTCTGAAACATGATGTCTGCATGGCGCTGGTACAGGTACTTGATCTGGTCCTGAACTCGAGTACAGCTGACGTGCTGTCTCCCATGCCCGGGACGCATGAGGTACAGCTGCTTCACAACATCTGCTTGGTCTGCATCTTGTATGGAGCAGGCTGTGGAGGAAACATGGAAACTGACTTAGAAATGTGTTATGGGCACTGTATGGTAATACAACACTGAAAACGAAGGTACATATGTATTCATTCTGCTATTTTAGTTACATGTATATGTATTTACTTTCACCAACTTCATTTCAAATCAAAACTCTAATAACAATATTCAATGTTGTGTAGCAGATATTTCAGATATGCAATTGGATCAAAGAGCAGATATCTAACAATGCCCTGTTTGCAGTATGCAAACACAAGAATGAAGCCTGGCATTATGACCTATCAAGAGAAGTCAATCAGTTATCTACATATAGTTACCAGTCTTCATTTGAAATCACACTCTGCTCTTTGAAACTCTAACTTTGTGTATTAAAAGTCAATGAAAGATATCTGATAAGGTATTACTGCTACCTTGATTGGGAGGTAGTAGAGGTAAGGTGGGCTCAGGTGCATGGAAGGCCTTATGTTGACCTTTGTCAGTCCTGTGACACTTTCTTGACAAAGTGACCAGTCCATCTGCTCCATCTCTCAAATCTACTGCCTCATACAGGCCATATTCCTGGTGAGAAAAGGGTTTATGAGGATTCTAACAATCATCAGTGGTTTATGAGAAAAACTCACTGACTGGCCAGTCACCATGAGTTCAATACTAGTACATGTTTACATGTATATATATGATGTAACATTGTTTAAGTAACATATTTATATTTATTACAGTCTAATGCTACCAGTGCCTACCATCCATTTATAAGTCATTTTCCAGCCAAAACAATACCATTCATGAGCGTATTAGCATTGATGCCTTCAAAAGTATTTTCACTCAGAGATGTAGGTTTGTGACAGTTGACCCAAGCAAATTATTTTGACACTCATTCATGTCAGCAAAGACTCAGTCTGCCAACTTTTTTAATGCTCATTGTGATACAAATTACCTGAAACAAGTGATGTCTCTGCACAGGGGTCTCATCTGTCTGTTTAGGATCGTGAAGGAAAGTAAAACTGGGGAAGGCTCCATGTTTGCAGGACGTCTCTGTTGACTCTACCACCGGCGTGTCATCATCACTAGCCATGAGCTTTGTTGGAAGACATCAAGACGATGACAAGCTTCTGAAAAACAGATGAACAACCGTGATGACATGAGAAGTCAAGAAAATCTCAAACTTCATCTCGACCAGCTATACAAGCCATTGCCATCACATCACAGCCAGCAAGTGGTAGTTACATGACTTTCCTACCACATGACCAATAATTTGCATATGCCTACCAATTAATAGATTTGTATTTACCTACAAATAATTGATGTAAACAAAAACAGTGATCGCTCCTATTGTAGACAGACCTTTTGTGTATACTTTTTGATGACATGTGATAATGTAGTGATAGACATATCTATATCTGATTCTGTTGTTATAAGATAGGTTTCAATCAGAACCTCTTTGCATTAATCAAGGAGGTTGAAGTGGAGACCTCCTTGCATTAATTAACTAATATCATGAGCAAAATGCCAAACCGACACCGTCTGTGAAGTCTGTAAGCCCAAGGAGTAAGCCCGATCTAGCAACGTTATAGCATATGATAATATTCGCGTGGCTACAATGACCAAGAGCTAATATATATTATAAACTTCCCAACTAGTAACGTTAGTAGTAGCCATAAAATGATCAAATAAAATTTATTTAAACTCCAACTTACAAAAACCTCAGTCTCCATTGTTCCTCAGTCTTCATGGTCAACTAGTTGCAAGAAAATCCTAACAGCCTATGTTAGGATCGTTGAAATTTTACGACCTAAAAGTCCAACAGGAAGCTACATGTTTGAAGGGAAAAGTCAGGACTTGTTCCCAACTTGTTCCTAGCTTGATTATAAAACTTCTTGTCGTCGGCCATTTTGTGGTACCACGAAACTAGATGCCTAAATCAAAAACTCCCATGGTGCACTGCAAAATCTCAAGGATTAAATTCAGAAAGCGGTGGCTCATGGGAATGTTGTGAGCCTAAAACTGGGGTGAGAACATTGGCGGACATTTTGAAAGGAGCAAAGAGCGGAAAGCTGACGATGAAAGTTACAGTGAAAAGTAAGTCCTCTGAAACACCAAAGATATTACTATGGATGGTCACGGCCGGGTATTTAAGATAAGAAGGAAATTTCACAGTTATTTTCTCACGACGGTGAAAATATATGTCACTAAAGCGGAAAATACTGTGTTTGCATAAATTTCGTACTCAGTCCTTCAGGAATGGGGAGGGGGGTAGCCGCGGCGACTGTTGGAGGGCTTCTCTTGCTTGCAGTCTTTTACTGTGCGTTAGCCTAACGTAAAAGACTGCAAGCAAGAATAGCCCTACAACAGTCACCGCGGCTAGGGAGGGGGGCTAAAATTATATAGTTTTGATAGGTGTTCGCATCTCTGACAACTTGAAAGGAACATAACTATTAACTTACTAAAAATATGCAGGGTTGTGTTTGATCTAATAAGCTAATAAATATTTTTGTGTACATCTATGAGTTAACTGTCAGTTGTTTCTTATGCTGATATACATATGTTGCATATGAGTGTCAACCTCATACGAAAGCTGTTGCTGGAGTATGATTGGTTTTTGTTGAAGCAGCAGTTATTATGGCTAATACGTTTTTCTTTTTTGTGCCTTTGCATTTTTGGACACTACCTTCGCGTTTCTGCTACACGTAGGGTAAGTCTTTCTACTCTTCTTCACCTCAGCCCTGCCAGATTTTGTACAATTTAACATTTGTAACAGAATATTATGTTACAGAATACGTGTTGTTGCAATTAAAATCGAGTTAAAGCAACAGTACTCTTGAATCAGTCATTATAAATTATGCTATCTGATGTTATGTGATTACAAGGACTTGCATTAATCCCCATTGAGTTTGACATCATCTACTATAGTCATAACTAGAAAGTTGTTCAATACCCACTTCTACTTTTTTTTTAGCTGGACGGCTGTGGCCTCCTGGAGATGGATGGCTAACGATGACAACTGTGGCATCTGCCGCATGCCTTTTGATGCCACCTGTTCAGAATGCAAACTCCCTGGTGATGACTGCCCACTGGGTAAGATCTGACATGACTCAAACCACTACCAAGCAATCTTGATTATTATGTTTATGAATGTTAGGCATCCAGTAATGAATGATAATATTTTATGATATTTTATATGTAAACATTTACTTTGAGATCACCGAAGAAAGATCCCCAGGAGTGAATGTCGTCAGATTTTTTAAGTTTTCATTTTTTACTTTGAAATGTCACAGAACGTGGCGTGTTACGCTGAAGGGCTGTTATACCGGCTGTACAGAGACAGATACAGATACAGAACCAAGGAAATGGCCTTAGTTGAAGAGTGAAGTAGTATAACAGAAAAAATAGAGCTGAGTTGTTGTTTAATTTTTCAGTGTGGGGCCAGTGTTCTCACTGTTTTCACATGCACTGCATCCTGAAGTGGCTGAACTCCCAGCAGGTTAACCAGCAGTGTCCTATGTGTCGTCAGGAGTGGAAGTTCAAGGACCATGAAACAAGACATTAACAACACTTGTACATGACTATATCAATGTGAGAGTCTGCTGACTTCCCAAAGTAGGATCCCAACTTTCTGAAGTGGCTGAAGGTCTGAAAGAGGATATGCAGAACAAGCAACGTCTGCAGAGCTGTGACATTTTGTTTTTTGTCTCTGTCAAAGCTATTGGCAGAGCAATTAGCCAGCTAGACGTAGCAAATAAAGTAAGCAGGGCAGTTGACCTGTACTTTAACTATTGGCAGTGCCATTAGCCAGCCAGACCTATCGAATAAGTAGCGCAATTGACCTGTAGACTAGAAGAAGAGGAGCCAAGTTACAATAGAACATTGATATGTTCAACAGTTATGCTGTGAACTTCATGGGCTAGAGGTTGCTCCCAAAGTTCCCAGGTGTCTAACTGACTTGAAGGTGTGATAAATGATGAGACCTACCTGATATAGAATAAAGGTTACATGTGAATGCCATGATTCCCTAGGGGCTGTTACATCATCATACTGTCAAGTCTCTTTTTATTAGATCACCGGCAACGATAATTTGTGGTAGGCCATGTCTCCTGTCTCTCGAATAATATGTTTTTGATAGAATACACACTTTCCAGTTGTTTTCATCACAACACCAATCTCTAGACTATGTATCATTTGTATCTGCATGTTCAGTGCAACAGAAAAAGTAGATCTCTGAAAGGTTAAATTGCATGTAATTGGTAGAATACTACATGTATTATAGTACATTAAAATGAAAACAAAAGTACAATACATTTTTTTATTATTATAAAAGTCTGGCTAAAAAATCTTTGTTGTACAGTATTGCTGTCATTAAATCAAATGTATCTTGACTTCAAAATAAGTAAGCCAATATGTGACCTTTTGGACTTTGTTGTGTAATAAAATATTTATGTCTGTGCTCTTCATCATGTATCTGTTTTTCTAGATACATGTGGTCTATTTTCTGATACATTTGAACATTGTATTATGCCTAAGCCATATAGATAATGGGGAAAGCACTTGGATGGGCTGGAATAAAATATATATAAAACAAAAATAATGATGAGAAATTGAAGACCTCATACCTCCGTGAAATATTTTGAGTTTTGGGGTATTTCTTGTTTTATTCATTATTGTGATACAGTATTATGATTCTGCATTTTCCCCACAGGCTCCCATAAGGCATAAGGTAACAGACATGCATAGAGCAGGAAACTGAAGACTGGAAATGAAGAGAGGAATGAAGAACTTAAAGAGATTGAGAAAACAACCTTAATTTCTTGTGTTACCTATGAAGCAATGAGAAATATGTATAAATCAAGTAAATTGTACATTATTGAAATTACGGATTTTGATTATCACGTATATTTAATTTTCCTTTGAATAAAGCACATCCATTTGATTAACAGATAATATCCATTTAAAGTTAACCAGTTGTGTTGAAAAATAAAGAAGCAGCACCTTGCGAAAGGGCTAGTTAAATGGGACTGTATATGCTTTTTATTCACAAAGCTTTGGCATTTTATAACTTCAGATTATTGGCCCGGTGGATGTTTACTTCCGACCCCAGGAAATCCCTCTTGAAGAACGGTTTTTGTCCCCCCCCCCCCCCCCATACGTCACGGGAACACACCTGCGGTAAACACGCATGCCCAGAACAATTACGTTACGCAGCACTTTGTTTACATTAGGGGTGGGCCATTCATTACCACGGATGTGCTTGTGTTTTGTTGTGTATACCGGTCGCAACTTTTTTTCCTTTAGTGAAGTAGTTTTTAGATCAAAGATCTTGAAGAAGATTGTATCTATTGTAATTAGAACACAGGGTAATCCGATTAAACCTTTAATCTCCACGGCACGAGCTCCCCTTGCCATTGTTTGTGGATCGTCCCTGAGTGGAAGCGGGTTGCCAACAACTTCACTACAGACGCGAACCGAGCAGCCAATGGGCCAACCTCCCAGCTCATAGCAGCACAGGTATCACCGATTCAACCCGTCTGTAGCCCATACAAAAAACACTGCTTCCAGTCGCACGCACGAGGGTTCACAGGGAAGCTGTTTCTCGTTTTCCTGCCGTGTAACCGACTAGACTTCCCGATGACTGCGATGCCAGCGCCGAGCCGAGGGTCCGACACCTTCTGGATCGAGGGATCCCGCACCGAGGCGGCGTTCGAAGATTTCTACGAGCTCGGGCCGCAGATAGGACAGTGAGTAGTGATCTTTATAGTTTCTCTGTAATTTCCCGTAAAAACACACTTGATCACGAGTGGATTGTTAAGGTGTAGACTCAGTGGTTTAACCCTGCCAAAGTATAGAAGCTGATCAGCAGATTGTAAACATAGATTAGGCATTATTTACTTCCAAAAATTCTGCGGTCTTGTCGATCAGAGACCACCGAGACCAAATGACACATAGCTGTATACATGTACCTCACCTTAGCCAGGTGTACACAAACAACAGTGCGTGCCCATGTTGGTTACCACAAATATTATACACCGAGATTGCCTTGCATGTGAACGGGCAATCTTCTGTCCGGAATTTCAGATGCTTCCGAGAGATTATACGTTATGGAACAAAGTTTGTACACAGTCTTTACACGTGGATTAGTAAAGGCGGAAATGGCATTCTCCTGGGCATTCCCTGCGACTCCGCATCGCCCATCGCTAACATTCGGCAACACGGCAACGGAAGATTGCCAACAATACCGCTGAAGTGGCACAGTTTCCCCAGCCTTTATACAGTTAAAACTATAAGGATGTTTACTTTACTTTAGTTCAAAGAACTTTGCACAGTTTTTTTTATGGTCCCGTATTTCAACCATGGATGGCAAAGGACGTGTATTTCCATGCATGGGTGCGGCCAGAAGGTATTTCAGATGTAATGGTCTTGGGGAAGGTGTACAACAGATAAAATATCATCAACCACCTGTGAAATCTTATTGAACCTGTCAAGTTTCTGTATCACTTCTTATATTAGTTATAATGAATGAATACTTGTATTGCCCCATTAGGCCAATTACATATTTTTTAGATTTGCTGTATTACTGTTATTAACCAATTTACTGTTATTTACCAAAGAGG
Organism: Branchiostoma floridae x Branchiostoma japonicum; assembly: GCA_013266295.2. Classification (NCBI taxonomy): domain Eukaryota; kingdom Metazoa; phylum Chordata; class Leptocardii; order Amphioxiformes; family Branchiostomatidae; genus Branchiostoma; species Branchiostoma floridae x Branchiostoma japonicum. The sequence goes on along the minus strand of CM023823.1, from coordinate 16,404,921 downwards.
TTAGAGAGAGATTTACCAAGACGGTAAATAAGATTTTAGGGTTCCACTTTGAAAATACAGTAATATCAAGGTAATATCAAATACAATATTCAATTTTCCTTGTGGTTCAAAATGCAGGTTTGTATTTTTGCATAGCTTGTACATGTACTATTTCAGCAAATCAGCACCTCAACAGAGGGGCCCTGATTTTTGAAGTGGCCCCTTCTGGTGAACCTGACAGAAGGCATGGTCGTTAACTCTTAATTGGCCTTCACGCAAGAACTTCTAATAAACTTTCATCAGCATCGGCTTGTGAAATATTTACTGACCAGGGAGCCATTAGCCAGAATAATCAAGACTTTTCTTTTTTACACATCAAAAGATCAAGAATCATTGATTTGACATTAGGTATATGAAATGTAGGTAACAAGGTTGACTTATAAGATAGACCCATTACTTGGAAGTCAATGGCATACCAAAGGTGGAATAGATACATGCATTGACGTCTGTTACCCAACTGAGGGAAAATTAGGGTTGATCAGACATTCCATACAGGATGAAAGCTTTTACAACCTTATTGTTATTTCTGTCACATCATCAGTCAGACTTATAAATGTACCTTTATTACAGCTAGAGCCTGATGTGATATCATAGTACCATCTACTTTCATCATTATCATTAGTGTGCAGATAAATATGTGTTGGTATGCAATATCTGAGAGATTGTTACAATTGACTATTTCCCTTTCCATGATGTCTATTAGCATTTTGTCTTAATTGATATATTCATTAGTGATAAATTTGTAAATCTGTCTTAGTTAAGACTTATGTAAGAGCTAATGATGATATGTTTATTTTGGGTAGATAGTGAATGACATAAGTGTGTAGATACTGGATCATCAATACTGCTACGTTTTTTTCTTTGCAGTTATTTTTACGGTGTGGTCACATTCGTTGTGACAGAACCAACCACCAACAAAGATCTTTTAAGCAGCCTTTTATGTAAAAAGACAGCTTAACTTTGTAGGACACATGCACGACCACCCCAAAAACACCCTCAGTTTGCTATCGTACGACCAGACTCTAGCCCAACATCTAACTGGCTTCACTGAAAAATTAACACCATTTGGGCCAGCTGCTCAGAAAAAAAAAACATGTCTGGCCCCGGGGTTCATGATCAGTGTTTAATTATTGCTGGTAGAAGGAGATCACTTTCTGTGTGAAAGTCGATAACATTTTCATTTTCTGTGCCATGGGTAACATTAAGGGTGTGAAATAGGTATTGATTTTGGTCTCTACAGATAGAGTGTGGTCTACTCCCACTGCTCATGAGTGGCTGTAGATAGGTCAGAATTCATGGTCATGGTTGGTATTGAAATGGAATAAGTAATGGTGACATCAAGGAGGTTTAAACAGATTGGGTATATCCAATATTGTCCAGGCATACAGCACAAATGGAGCTTTTTTTCCGTATGTTCAAGTGAGAGGCTGATGTATTCTACAGAACTTCACAAGGAGATTGTAAAAAAAAAAAAACCTTGTCACGATACGGGTCACAGTTCCTTACTGTTGCTACGAGTACTTTGAGGAATTCGTTACTGCCAGCATTCTTCTGCCCCTACATCTCCATCCCTATGGATACAGGTTTGTTCTTTGGCCTAAAAGGTCTCTGTGAATAGAATTGGATAGAGGCTGCTGCTTGTATATCTCAAATGTTTTCTTGTCTCACTGACATGTGTAAATGTAAATGCGAAAGAGACATGTTTGACGTATTTGTTGAACTTGTTTACCTGCTGCTACAGTGCTGTTTTATATCATGCATATGTCACGAGTATTTTTTTTTCAAAAAGTACTAGGTATTTTTATTTGTCAAATAGACAGCAGAAGTGGATTGGTGATGTAAAGACTGTTGTGTCATAAGAAGATGAATACTTTCGCGGTGGTTTTACTTATTTTGCGGAACGAGGGAAAAGGAGGTTTTCGCAGTGTTTGCAGTTCATGGTCGAAACAATTCAGTAATACATGTGTACAATAGGAATACAAAACACATATTCCTGGTGTCATGATTTTGGGTTACGAGGACACACAGAAAACCACGAGAATAAAACCACTGCAAAAGAAAATGCAATTTTACTGTAGCCTATTAGTGAATGAGTTATGGTTGACTAAGTTCTTATGGCATATGCTGGTACATGAAGAAACCCTGAAACTAGCAATGAATCTCAAGCGGCTTTCATATCTTTATGTTGGCTTGCTGATGACAGTAACAGATGGCAGACTCATCATGCACTTTTAGCCTTCCGGCCTTTTGTCATCATCTAGCATCAGGCGCCTCTCAGTACATGAAGCTGAGGTGTTTGGGAAATATGCCCCAGAGGGTGATAATGGTGTGCAAGACCAGCATCACAGACGGTTTGGGAAGATTTTGAATGATTTATTGACTGGTAAATGTCTCTTGAGTCAGATAGCTCGTGAAGCATTTGATAGGATGTTTATCTGTAAGAATCTTAATATAGGCCCTCCTCAGGTGTCAACGCCTAAGAAGGGATCATAATATTAGATGAAAACCAGGAAAAATGAGGTACATGTATGTAGATAGGAAGAGAATATGCAACTGAACACCTGTCAGCATCCCACATGCACCAATGTATTTATGCCACAGATGATTATGTACATGTAAACAGCTCTATCTTTCCTCCAGAGGCACTAATGTGCACACTTTGGCTACCATGTTTACCTTATCCACCCCCTCAACATATGGTTCAGATAATTGAAATCGGGAGGAAGAACCTCAATTTCGCTGTTGCAGATGATGCAATCTAGAAGCTGACAATCATGTATCAAAATTCCAGGATATTAAGTACAGGAGCATCTGGAATATCATATGGAATATCAGATCACAGACAGATCTTGCTTTCATTTACATGCACCTGGTGTATGTGGTTTTCAGCCCAAGTGAATATTGATCTTTGTTCTACCCAGGATTGTATTGTCAAGCACCCTTCAGTGGTCTGGATTCCAAATTGCACCTGGTTGCTTTTATCTAAGACATATTAGGCTGTATGGTTACCCGACTTTTTTGGCATGTTGGTTGTATTTTAGATCAAACCCTAAGTCTTTTGAAAGTTTTTCATTGTTTTGTCACATTGAATGTGTGACAAAGAAGGACAAAAGAAGAAGAACAAAAAAAGAGATAAATACATGTGTTGGCATCTCTATTACAAGTCTGTATTATTGACCTTGTAGATTATGACATGATTATAGCCCTTGCCAAAAAGTCTTACTAATTACTTGCATGATATGTGTTTATTAATTTCTTTTGCTTCATGTAAAAGTATGTTTGAAGACCACACTCGTTATGTAATAGTTTGCAGTTGGAGTAAAGTAAGGTGCTACGTTTGGCATTGTTATGCAATGAAAAAGCTCTTTAGTCAGAAATTCCTGAGAATATTTTGGGATGTACATGAACATTCATTTGACATTGTTTTGCAGGTGTTCATGCCACAAAGGGATAATTGTTCTTCCTCTAGTGCTGTGTTTTACATGTAAACAACATTCCTAAACAGTCAGAAGGTCATGAGCATGACCATATCTGTGACACCTACATTTTTTCTAGAAAAGAAACAGGGCATTGTGCAGTACATGTAGCAGTCAGAGTAGTTTTTGAGGGTATGAGCAAGTGTGTGTATTACATTTATGGTGCAGTCACATTCATGGGGGCCTGCATGCCCTTTTTCGTAAGGCGTAATCAGGGCTTTTTAGTCGCCGTAATTCGTAGGCAGACGTCCCAAAAATCAACGTAATTCGTAATAGTACATTTGCCAAAAAGCGTAAAGGCGTAATCAGCTCTGAGAATTTAACGTAATTCGTAATCACTACCCCCCCATGCAGGCCCTCATTCATCATAGATGATTGTACGATTTTGATGCCACAGAATATTCAAGCAGGCTGTGACAGAACCAACTGCCCACAAGGATTAAGACAGCCTTTTCAGTAACAAAACAACTGAATTTTGCAAACACGAGCAAGACGATTCCCAAGCATGCCCTCAGTTTGTGATCGCACAATGATCACGACGTACGTGACCGGGCCCATAGTAAATTGTTACTCCTGGCATTTTTTCTTTTACTTGCTTTGAATTCCATTCAACTTGATTTTTATCTAATGTAATAAAACTATACCAGTGGTAAATTATACATTTTACCTGAGAAGCAAAAGGCAGTTGTCCTTTCCAAACTTTTATACTATATAGGCAGGATGATGTTAATAATGTTTGGTGAACCCCAAGTAACCCAAAAATTTTATTGATACAAGTTTCAACAGTGTAGTTTCCCAAGAACTGTGATAAATCAAAATTAACAATTTGCTATGTCTGGTCAAGATGAAAGGTTGTCTTTTTCCGAACCCAATCATATTTCTACACAACACTACATGTTACTTCAAGTTTCTGCCGAGTCTAACAGTTCAGGCTGCAGTGCAGTTTCATGAGAAGAAAGCCATCATGTATAGCTTAACATTGATGGTATGCGACAGACTTTTACTGCCTCTTACATGTACCATGTTTGTTTCCAAACTGAACAGAGAACGAACGTAATTTGCTTGTCTAATGGTCAGTGTGCAATATACAGCTTGTTTGAACATGAATGTTATGGTTACGGATACATGCCATGTACCTTGGGTCTGTAGTGAGAATTAGATACTCGATCAAATTTAATGATGAGCAAACTGGAGTTGAGCAAAGTTCAGGGCAGTTACCAAAACATTCCTCACTGCTCTGTCTGGCACAATGTCAAGACTGTATGAACAAAGGCTGGCAGTTAGTCACAAGCCAAACTTGACGTTTGCTCACCAGTATTATAATAAAGAAGTCAAGGCTTCCACTTCCAAGGCCAATAAATTCAAATATAAACATTCAATTCCATCTATTTTTCGTCCGCAGAGTCGTAGAATGCATTTTTGTGTGTGTTGGAAAACCTATAATTGCAGTTCAGACAATGTAGATTACAGGTGTTGATCAGTGCCTTCAGGCCCTGCTTTGATATTAAGACCACTCTTACCCTTGTTAACACTTTCTTCATGGAGATTTAATGACAGTGGTCTTAACAGCAAGTCAATACACATGTATCTAACAGTTCTTTAAAATATCTGAACCATGAATGTTTTCATAACACATTATCTGTCCCTTTCATGATTAATTGTGCCAGTAGAGTACCCTGACCTGATTGTTGCTGTTGAATATTTTATGGCAATGCATTATTGTGTGGAGACATTGTGTACATATGCGTCACTGATCTCCAAAGCATACCATTGAAGCCAGGTTCCTAAGACCACGGAGCTTATCTGATAAACATTCTGATAACGCTGTGTGATGCCTGCTAACCACATGACAATAGACAAAAGTTTTACATGTTGTTATAGAATCTATCAATTGGTGTTCTATCTACTGTGTTACAGTTACTGAATGAGCTTGAAGAGTTGCATGACAACAGCCAGTTATGGAGAATTCATTCAGAATTCTTAATGAGGTACCTTGCGGGTTGCTATGGGTGAAGGTATAAACACCCAAACTTAATGATAGAAAATTGGTTTACAAAACCTTATTATTGTAGCACATTGATGTGGCAACAAAAGCCTGTCCAAGGTTGATTTATTCTTTGTTGGAACAAGAAGGTTCAATTCATACCTTCTTGGTTGGAAGTAAGGACATGGTATTATGTTTAGGGCCATGCACGATTTTGTCAAGAGAAAAAAAGGAAAGGATTGTCGGAGGCTTTCTCATTAACCCAGTGTGCTACAATTATACAATGTCATGTAGATCAAAGGCCTAGACTAAGTTTTCATAGTTTACAAGTGATACTGGTCTTCATAGAGTTATGCAATGCCTAGAGGCATTTGATACTCGCCCCAACTAATGACACAGCCAGGTAAGCTTGATGTTTTGTCAACGTGCCAGGAAGAATTCAGTGGTAAGGTGGAATATTGGGCAAAGGAGGTTAGAGACAGATTAGGGAGTATCTTGCTGCAGTGACATGATATAATGATACACATTTTTTTATATGTGATGTTGTACAAAGATTTACAAAAATGACAAGGACAGGTTAAAGAAAAAACACTATGTACGTATATGATATATAATCATAATTATACTGATATCATAATACTGATATATAATCATAATAGCTGGTACTTTATACCGCTCATATTTGTGTACTTGAGACCGATTAAAAGTAATGCATCATTTTGCTACCATTCTGTTAGTTTCAGTACAAAGTCAAAACCTACTTGTTGACATCCTTGGTCTAAATGGTGCCTGACTTATCAATTTAGATTCTCATTAAATATGCATGTTGAGGGTACAGCTTGATTCTCAGATTCACATGTAAAAAGATCACAATGTACCATTCAGTATATATTTTATGGTACATTGTAATATTTTGGCAAGAACAATAAAGAAAGTCTTTCTCTTTCTACTTCTAGTTACTGTTAGTTTTTCTATTCATTGTTTGAAACGTTAGCCAGCCCGGTATGTTGACTTTGTGGTTTCTGTAGCATTTGGATTAATCACAAGGTGACTGTTTCTTTTTTTTTGTTCGTTTCTAGTTCCTTCTTTGTGTTGGATCAAAGCTAAACTTTACCATTAGAGAAATCAAATTGTTGTGGCCTAAATTTTTTCATAACATCGTGCTACTATTACTTTTAGATTATGCTGAATTTACATTTCTTTTGGTGGTGTGACAGTAGTTTTGAGTCTTAGGTCACCCCTGTATGTGTGTTACATATGCAACAGGTGTTTTTGTTTCTTGAGTAGGATAAGTATACACACATGAGAGAGCACACAGCACTAACTTACTAAGCATGACAAATATTTGGAAATGCCCTGGTGACAAATCTCTATATTTATGGATAGATGGGTATGCAGTTCTGACCAAAGTATGGGCATAATAATGCCTTAAAAGTTTTTGGTTGCCATGCCTTGTGTCAACATGTATGGTCTGTTTAAAAATCAATTTGGAGTGCTTGCAATCTAAACTATGTCAGTGGTGGTTAAGCACGAAGAGGAGTTCAGTACAAACAATGTGTTCATGGGGTTACATATCATTATATACAGTGTAAGCTAAAATCTAGGCTAGCCAATCAGAGGGTCTTTCTGCAGTGATGAATTTGCATGGAATACAAACACAGTATCAGCTTTTACACCTACGTGAACTAATGCAATTGTTAGTGTTAGAAAATGGCAACTATCCAGAAATTCAAGGCATAGGAGAAAGCACAAGGACCTCCAACACTGGAAAGCTAAGCATTGTTGATGTTTTTCTACTAGTAGGTGCATTGTGTTCTACTGTATGAATATGATGGCTAATTCCATGTGCAAACAACCTGTTACCTTTCTTGAAGCCTACAATAAGAAGAGAAGAATTTGATTATCAGTCACCGTCAACAAGTTTTACTCACATACTTTCACCCAAGTCAAGCAAGCTAACTTCATTATCCATTCCCTTCTGCACCAGTAACTAGGGGACACAGTTGTATTTTCTGAGTGAAAGTCTATCCTGCCCCTTCACCAAGTCATTAGCTTTTCCAAGGAGGATATTACTTTCTGTTGGTAAAATTTGTTTTGCTTACCAAGATAACTCAAAGATTTATGCATAACTTTGGCAGTTTCTTCAGTGGATAGGCTGTAGCCAAAGCAAGCACAATAATAGGAATCTATATGTCTTTATGTAGACAATAGTTCATCTTTTCTTACAACCATTCTAAAATGCCCTCTGCTTCTAACTCTAAAGATGTTTTCCCTGCGGCTTGGACCCCCATAATCAATCATAAATGAGGCTATCAGAAAAACCTTTTGAAATGCACTGACCTCATTGTTACCCCACTGTATAATAGAACATACCAAAATCTGAGGAGAAGCATGCATAGATGAAACCTGTTACAATGGACACCTGTATTTGTAGTATGGATAGATGTAGCAACCAAAGAGTACCTTATGATACTTACATTTTTGTACTCTGTATTCAATGTAAGGGAAGTAAAAGTAATATATATCTTGACCTGGAAAAAGTTGTACCATTTCACAAGTGACCCTGGTAATTTCTATTTCAGGACTCGAATAAACATGGGAACATCAAAGCCAGCTGTGTCTCAAAGGCTCAACTATTTCTTTTTTCTTTTTTCCCCAGTGGGGCCACTTCCGTCGTGTACCGTTGTGAACAGCTGGGCACCAAGCTTCCCTTTGCAGTGAAAAGAATCAAGAAAACTGTAAGTACTTCCTTCCTGATCCAAACCATCTGCCACAGACATCTGTACCTGTTGTTAATGACAGATGCTTAGATTAGTAAACAGAACATTGACTATTGTAAAGATTTTCCAAATGTCAGCAGCGGTGAAAGGCCTTTGGAACGGAAGGAGTATTTTCCATTCGTCTTGCAGTTGAAGGAGGTAAAAAGTTAAAAATAAAACTTGTCATGCTTTGTCTTATTGAGCTGACTGCTTTTCTTTACAGAACATTTCAATAGGCATGTTTGTAGAATGGATAAGCCAGGTTTTGTACCTTCGCAGGAACATTATGGTAACTTATCATCCTAGTCAAAGCAGCGATGGAATCAGCACCTTGGCTATACCCCATCCCTGTTCACAGATAGGTACTTCAACTTCGGCCAAAGAAAGTCATAACTTGCTGTAATGTGCAGTTACTTATAGTCACCTGATATTTGCATGAACGATTTGTCCCCCAATTTTACCCCTATAACAGGGTTAGTCCAATAACATTAGGGGGCCAATTGGCGGGGGGGGGGCAATTGGTTACGGATAACATTGGGTCCAATTGAAACGACCACAAACACATGAAAATTGGTATTACATATACACAACATACATGTATTATATTCTGACCTTACAGTCATATTTACAAACTCACAACAAACAGGGCTTAGCTTGAAAAATTTAACTTACAAGCATTTCACGTTCATACTTGATACTTGTCCAAGGCTAAAACAACAGTAGCCAATCAAGGGTGCCAAAAAGGAATAAAAGGACTTTTCACACAATGTGATTTTTGCAGGTATGGTATTCTCACCTGGTCAACACACAAAGGGGACAGAGTTTATGACAATGGGGGTGCAAGGGTGAAAATGAATAACAATAGGCTCTATGCGGATTTGCTAACGCTCAAAAATTGAACTGTAACAACTAGATTTTTGTCTGGCTGGAACAGATAGAGAGCCAAACTTTAAATAAATGGGGAGAATTTGGGTCAATATGCAATTGACTTCACAATATTTGACCCCAATATCAGGTTTATGCCATTGTCCCTGATGCGATTAAGCCACGCAATTTATAATGGAGTGAATAGGAAATGGTTTGGGTTTTCAGAATTTCATGCAAATACCAGGTTTACCCCATTATCAATGATGCAAATAGTTGGTGACTACTGTATTATATTTTCAATGTACTGGTAGAACTTCAGCCAGACCTATTGCAATGAGTAGTGAACCGTCCCTCACAATGTTCTGTCTGACTTACGGATTTATGTTAGCTCTTTTTCAGTAGGCATGCAAGTTGGGTGAGTGACAACGGCCAGGATTTGAACTCTTGACCTGTAACATGATGTATGACCTTTTTCTCCAGTGTTTTTTCCTCTGTCATCTATCATAACACTGATGTACAGCGACCAAACCCTAGCTGCTGTATGTGACTCAGTTGTGTTGTCTGATATGACATCTAACCTTTAATGGAGGACATCAACAGATGTTAATATGGCAAGGAGAATGTAAAAAAATTTTCAGATGTATTGATTCTCTTTTTCTTGTTTATCTATGGCTTGTTTATGGATGGCTCACATACTAACAAAAATCTCCCATCAGAAAAACATGCAATGAGATGCGGTCTGGTAACTTGTTTATTTTGTGGTGGTGGGCAAATGGTGGTCCTGTAGACAAGTTGTGGTGGATTGACAGCATACATTGCTACATGTATCTGGTGGCAGGCATCCCAGTCCAGTTACTTCAGAAATCTGTATGCTGTCTATAACTGCTGAGAAAGCTTATAGCCAACAGCCTTGGGTGTGTTTGCCCTGTCTTACCTATCCCTAACACATGCACCCACGCACGTAAGGAAGGCTGTTTGTCTACCTAATGGATTGTTACCCTCAGCCACTTTCCGACCAAGGGACCATTAATCTCTGACCAGTGGACAAATGAATCCTTATTTCCTGTACAAGCTCAGTGATGAATACACCATCTGTGAAGAACTTTCTGAGAAGGCACGAGGCTGTCCATTATCAGTGGTATTCTTGTAAAGGACATGGCAAAAACATGCCAAAATAGATTGTATATTAGTATGGAAAGCTGGAGCTGGACTAATAGTTTTGGCCAGTGTAATGAATTATTTAACTTACCCAATAAGCCATGCATCATCTTAATTAACCAAGACATAGATCTAGTATGAAGAAGCTCATCCTTTAGAACTGTAAAAGGGTTGTCTTTTATTTCACAAGATGCTTTGAAAGAATCTCAATATGCTCTGGGAAAAGCCTTAGGATGTTCTGAAAAATGCTTCCAAACTGATAAAGTCTCAAGATGCTTTGAAAAAATCTGAAGATGCTTTTGAAAAAATCTCAAAATGTACTCAAAACATCTCAAGATTTTGCACTAAATCTCCATATGTTTTGAAAAATCTCAAGATTTCCCAAGTGACATAAATCTACAAAGCAGTCCATCCTTTTAAGTTTTATAAGGGTTTATTTCCCGCTGGGCTTAATGCAGGGCATATCTTACGAGATAAAGTCCAGTAGCCTGTTTCAACACAAGCATAGAACATGATTTGTGGCAAACAGCCAAGACGCTTGAAAAGAACTTCACTACCAAAAAGCGTATAAATTCTTGTAGTTGATCATTGTAAATACAATTTTCTCAAGAAAGTTGACAAGGAAAGAAATGTGTGTTTGGTGATGTCAATGCCAACTGAATAGTGCATTTCTCCTTATGCAAAATGTAATGGTCACTATACATAATGGACACTGAACATGAAATATGAGTCTCTCAGGTATCTCATTCCATGAAATGGTTACTTCCTCCATCTGATCAACATCTGGTCTAGTGGTAGAGACTGACTTCCTCTATCATATTGGCATTCCCTATCACCCATAGGGAGTCCACATGTTTTACTGCTTCAGATCAAAGGCCATCACCCGTGAAAGAGCAGCCATCTGTATCTGTAAATACTGTAGCCAGTATGGCCGCCCTTTGGTGCAACACATACAACGATGGCTAGGAACATGTACCATTGATTATGCCACATGACTTGCCAGTACTAAGCCCTGCAGGGGTGTATCAAGACAAATTAAATTATTGGCTTGTTCCTGCCCAGGAACATTTTACAACCAACTATAACCAGGTCTACTATCCAGTGTACATGGGGCAAGGACCTTTTGTGATGCTCTGGATACATTGTCTATGATGTTTTGATGCTCATTGAAATGTTTTGCAGGTTGTTTTGATTGTTGCCATGGTATCACCACTTATGACAATTTAACCACGCAGGATTTCCCCACGTGAGACTCATCCTGTTAGCCTCCATTGCAGACCCTGCTGGAGGCTACATGTACATCCTGTGATGAATCTTTTCACAATTTGCAAAGCAAAAAAATCATGGTTCCATGCCAGAGCTCCATGATCAGAGGTTTAGACCTCTCATGTTTAGTGAAGAAAGAGTGAGATTTGAAGTATCCTGCGTGACTTTTCTTCTCTTTAGTGACTGTACATTTATCATAACCTTAATTTTGTACTTGCAGGAATGAAAACTCTATTTCTTGTTTTATGATGTCCATGAGCATTCTCAAATTCTTCCCTTGCAATGTATGATAAATGTTAGTTTTGGTTCACTTTTAGGTCCATCCTTGACAATTGTCACCCAGCTTGCTTGATCCATCATGGTTGATATTCTGTCAATCACCATTTTTCTTTGACATCGCAACATTTCACATTCAAAACTGCGGCAGTAGAATTCAAGGTTCTCAATGACTCGTAGCAAGAGACCTGCTGTTTCCTGTTTCTCCTGTCAAACAGTGATATTGTCCATTAGATTAGGAGAGTTGTCCAGTTGTTGAAGTAACAAAGAGTTGCTTTTTTGCAGACTGATAAGAAGATCATCAGAGCTGAAGTTGGAATCCTGCTGAGACTAAAGCACCCAAACATTGTAAGTATTTTTCCTGAGATTATGGCTGTTACAGAAAAATTAGAATATCGTCATTCACATTTCAATGGAATTTTCTATATAAATCAACACAATAAACCAAACCGTTACTAGAAGGAAGTGGCTTTAAAAACAGCAAAATATGTGATCATATACAAGCTCGGGAAGGTGTACGTGTACAAAATTTGAATACAAATTACTTTGCTTGCCACTTAACTTACTGAACAGCTCTGAAAAACAAACAGCAATACCTGTTTGGTGCTGTGGTAAACTGTACTAATTAACATATATTGTAGATAAACCAGAGGAATGGTGACTCTTGTTTTTCTTTCATTGAAACCTGCCTTCATTTTATTTCTACATTAAAACCCTATCTAAGGTTTGATCCACAAAGTCCCCTCCACTTAGAATATATTCTACATTCTGCTGTGTTCCAGTTTTGTGGGGTATTCTTTAGTATTCCATTCATCTTGTTTCCCTTGAAAATGGGATCAGGCTGACTGTCGCATAAAAGGCTGGAGTGAGATGACTGCACACCCACTCTTAATACTTCCCGTGGCTTTCACTTCCTAAGATGCAAAGCCATGAGAATGAGTTACAGGACTTGAACCCGTAACCTTTGAGAGCTAATACCCAGTGGTGGTTGAAGCATGCTATTAGCACCTTCCCTCTAGGATACGCTCTCCTAGTATTAGTGATTTTCCAGTATCTGTGATGGATTTCAATAAATAATACAGCGGGCAGGCCATGATAAAGCCCTTCCCTTCCATTAACTTCCTACCCCAAGTGCACACTATGACTTGTCATTTGGAGCATAGATGGATGAATGGTAGGTAGGATGGCTATACCAGTGAGAGCATTGTGGTTTCCCATTATGTCTCTGCCCTTTTCAAAGAAGTCCCAAAAGATAGGAAAGAAAAGCTTCAATCCTTTTCCCATTATTGTTTTTGTACAGAAAATCTCTTCTTTGGGATGACGTATTATTCCATAAGATCAGCTTTTACCCTCTATAAGGCTGCATGGAGGTATAACAGCTCAGTCTGCAAAGCTAGTTAATACAAACAGGCCCTTGGGAACGCTAGATTGTAGAGCAGTGATAAATTATGGATCACATTCCTACTCAATTATTAATGACTTTCTTGCAATGAGCTGTCAACGTCATGAGTATAGCCTTGACCTATGACTATAAAAGTCTATTGACCTGAGGGGAAGCCAGGCTGAGTTATGGCAAGTATTTATCACCAAAGCAAAGGTTCTCACAAAAGTGCTCACAATTGCTGCACATGATATACATGTACAAAATGTATTTGGTACAATGGTTCGGAAAAAAATATCATGGAATTTTATTATTATAATAAATGGACTGCATCTTCCATCCTATCAAGGAGAATGATATTTCTGAGATTTAGGAACAACTGGGAAATAACAAAAAGAAAGATGTACAATTAGCGCTGGGTTTTAGGAAGATGCTGAAGAAGTCCTATATAGTGCTTTCAGAATTATGAGATCTAGTTGCTGGTGTACTTGAATACTTTTTCCTGTGAAGCCACACCATCTTGGTTCTTGTATTCAGCCACTTTATTATTTCTGATCTGAAAAAAAAGCCTACCAACAGTTGAAGAAAGTCCTTGTCTCCTTAGGTGTGAAGTTTCCCATTCATTCATACATGAAGATTTCAGGACTATTTTGTTCTTGTAAATACTTCTTACATTATCTTGCAATCTGTGACTTTCCAAAGGAAAAGCAAATTGTCCCAAAAATATTTTAAATGGGTCTCTTCAATAGGCAATTAGATAAACAATTTGTCTCAAAGAGATCTGGAAATGTAGATATTTACAACACGTGCTTGTATCTGAAATACTGTCTACATTTGCAGATTCAGCTGAGGGAGATATTTGAAACAGCATCGGAACTGTACCTTGTGCTGGAGCTGGTTACTGGAGGAGAGCTGTTCGAGAGGTAAGAGAAGCTTTCAAGGGCTTATAAACCAGAAAGACATGGGTGGGGTCCTTGATCCTTTTCAACCTCACACTTGTAAAACTACAGTCTTGTTCCCTGTTTACTGGATATGTTGTTACCATCTGCCAATGTGTTTTAGCTTTCTTTTTTTTGTAATATGTACACCACCTGTTCCCAGTGACATACAATACCCTTACTGAATTTCCTAGCACTTTGCAGGCACCATTTGGTTAAGTGTTGCTGGTACATGTACACTTTCTTATGCATTGACCTTTCCTGCAGGTGTTATTTTCAAAAGTGCTCTCATGGCAGGCATTCTTCACTTTAGATTGTGTTATACAACTTCTCTTTCCAAAAAAATATGCCTTACAATGTGCTTTTTGTGCAGTTATATAATTGATAACGATGGATAGAAAATACCACAGACCAATGTTCTGCACATGGTGACACCTGTCCCTGGTGCTGAAGATAGAATTGTAGCACACTATGGCTTCAGTATGTACTTTGAACCAAGGTTCACATGCTCTACCAATTAATTGCACCTGTCCTTGGTGCTGAGTGATATTCAATGGATATGTCTAAAATCTGTAGAAAGCAGGTACACCATCTGTCCCTGGTGCTGAATGGCACTCACTCTGTTATACAGAAAACTTACAGAAAGTCAATATGTTACAATGTTTTCAATGATATCATTCCTGCCTTGATGAGGTGAGAAAAATGACTTACACAGCATGGGGAAATGTTTCATTTGATGGTGCTGCACAACAAGATAAGACAGGTATCAAAGATTTATCAGATACATTTGTATTGCACAGGGGCCTAAGTGTGTGGATCTAGGCCAAGCCAAGCCAGAGGCATTTCTTTATTGCTGATACCCGATACCAAATGCCAGGCACTTCCTAGTGAGATATTATACAGAAGAGCACACAATGTGTTTGGTCTGTGGGTTTTTGATTAAAAGTTGCTGTCAAAATATTCCAACATCAAATATTAATCTGTAAGAATTGAGGTCATGCATATCTTGAATCACTGACGGATAGATAACCCTGCTAAGTAGGTTATGTTCACTTTCAGATGTTTTATAGCCCAAGCATCTGTGAACAGCATGACTGAAAGATGATAAATGATCATGGGTTTTTGATAGTGGGGAGGCCATTGGTCAAGGAAAAAAGTGATTAAATTTTTGGACAGATCTAGATTACAGCTGCAGGGGAACAGTTCTAGCATCATTAATGACTCCATAGTAGCACAAATTACGTACGACGGACGGTCTGTTTTGTTTTTCAAGAAATACTGGCATGCTGCATGCAAGGGATTTATCTGTTTACTCTGAGAGTAGAACCAGGAAGGACAGGTTACACATGTGGTAGTACAGTCTGTAAAGAGGAACTTCCACACATCCATTTTGTCTTTTCTTTTTTTTACCACCTGATACCACCTGTTTTTAGATATGAACTCATGCCTTGAGGCAAAGTTAGCTAAGCAAGACTTTGGTGGTAAATGCTGTTTGAACTATGGAAAAAAACAACATTGCAAAATCTACAACTTAATGGTGCAAATGGCCATTTTTCAAAATCCTCCATGCCTTTTAAGTACAAAAATCATCAAGCTGATAAGAAACTTCATGTCATCTGAAGGAGGCCATGAGTCTCCCAGTCCTGATATCATCTTCTAGTCTTGACAGCAAATACTGCAAATATCACAGCCCTTGAGTTATGATGTCAATCTGTTCTCTGGAGGTTAGGATTACATTTTATTTGATAGTTGTGCAAAAAGATTGATGACTGGATTGTTGATATCATCCTTGAAATGTATGAGACATGACAGAACATGGATAGGAATGAAAGCAAGGCTGCCTTGCTGAGTGGATTGTTTTGATAATGTTTCTTGCTGTTCCACAGAATCATCCAGAAAGGGTACTATTCGGAGAAGGATGCAGCTGAAGCAGTGAGGCAGATCTGCGAGGCTGTCGCTGTAAGTACCGTCCTCCATTACAGAAACAATGGGAATGAACCATAGCTTCAGATAGGGATGCAAGCATGCACACCTCAAGACCATGATCACAGGAACAGTTAAGGTTTGTTGAACAAAGCAAAGTGCTCTCTTTGCAGCTGTCCATGATCTATGTTTTGGACTAGACGGTAGTTTCATGCTCCACCAATAGGAGACATTACTTTCACTGCAGCACATTGAAAGTTAACAAGTGTCCATAGGCGACAATCCTCCGTGAATCTTTATATTTTGCAGATTGGGAACACATTGGAGAATTCCAGCCTATACTTAAAGCATACAAACAAAACATCTTGTTCTAATTCAAGACCCACTCCACACGTCTGCCTGAGAATGTCTCCCCCCCGCCCCCCCGCTATTCAAAACAACAGGTTTTTCGCGGCCAGTCTCATATGCCACTAAATGTAGGGGTGCTTCTGAAATATTACATTGACCGCGAAAACAGCTACGGTAAAAATTAGAATACGTGCATCATGACGGGCATGCCTGCAGACGACGTATAAAATTACATGCCGATTGAACAGAGGGAACCGTGGGTTTTAGCTGCGAACACGAAAAACCAGCTGACCACAATACTACGAAAAACCAGCTGACCACAATAATACTGAGTATCGAGGGGAAACTCTGCCATGGAGATACTCCAACTGTCTAGAATGTGGGGGTTGAAAAAAGGCTGGTGTGAGTGTAGTTATGATTGGAGAGAGATAGTTGTAGCTAAACCCTGATACTGTTGGATCAGGTGCATCTTAGCTGCTTGAGGTTTAGTACGGTTGATGAGCTGGAACACTTAATGGCAGCCTGCCCACGGCCTCGAGAACAAAGTTTGGACGTGTGTTGGATGCTGAAAGTCTCAATACACTCATCCTGCATATCAATTGACAATGAGTTTCACAGCCCTCTGCATATTCACATTATTTTTTTGTTCTGCATGCCCAAATTTTTGGCTGTTCATGTTGTGTACCATAGAAAGAAATGTATTTTGTGAAGGAGATATCGCTCAGGATTTCTTGGGTTTTCTGTTGTTCAGAATTTAGGCCATAATTTTTTCCATGTTTAATGCTTGCAACCGTGTGCGATGGCATCAACAGGCTGTAACATCACCGACCACCAGACTAAGAAACTAAAGTTTTAGGTGGACTAATGGGCCAGAGGGGCTTCAGGCAGAAAGGGTAAATGAGCCAGGCCTATAGAACCTGAACCCCTAAAGCCCAAAGTGCACATTTGGGTGGTTTGAGTCAAATGTTGCTTATGTTTGAGATGGGCATCTAAACAACTACTGGGAATACCATGAGCCTCCTGACACCATTGATGTGGCCAAAGCCAGTAACATTACAAAGTACGATCCTGACTTTTCAGGCAAGAAGACACAATACACAAAACTAGATGTATGAACCTCCTTTTCTTGGCATTAATTCATGATCACCATTTGAAAGGCTTGATTTTCTTGGAAATGAACTTATGTATGTATGTACGTATCTTTGTCACACACTTGTCATTGCTAGCCTGCCTTGATGAAGGATCATTTTGCAGCCATGCCATAATCAGCCATTAACAACCATTTGGGATGTCAAAGAAAACCTAGGACCTTCCAGCACAGCACAAAAGGACCCTCATAAGCCAGCAGGCTCCACAGAAAGCTGACCCAATTCAGCTAATGGTTTCTGTAATAAGTCAAGTCCCCAGTGGAAACAAACACAAATGGTTTCACTAAGATCTCCAGTCAGCTGCTGCATCTGAGCAAGGACCTTCTTGATCTGAGGGATGAGTGGTTTTGACAGGGAGACAAACCAGTGGAGTTGGAGGGTGAACCATTAGCTAATTCCCCTTTTCAAACCTACCATTCAAGCAAGGAGAAAGTTCACAGAACTTCTCAGCATTGAGTGGCAAGTTCCTTACAGCTTCAAGGAGAAAATGCTTACTTTCTGTTCAGATCATAATTTCCTCTATATTGGCAATGCACTTTATGACATTTCTTACCTAAGATGCCTTGAAGAAATGCATATGACACATAACATCCTACATTTTGTCAGAATGTTTAGGATGAGGTAGGTTATGTCATCTGTAATCCAGCATAGTCTATAATATTCTTCAAGTGCTGATTAGAATGCCATTATATGTATTCTAAACTTGCCCAAGAAAACCCATTAGCCCTTAAAACCTGTGGTTACTGCAAAGTACAAGGATTTAAAGATGTTTAGATGGAGAGGAGAATATTTTTGTAATGATAAATGTGGAGGCATTAAATCCTGTAGAGAGACAATTAGAGAAATCTTCAGGCACATCTTGCATCAGGTGGATCTCCTTAATGGTTTTTGCATTCAAATAGCTTGTGTGCTGTCCTGAAAAATAGGCATACAACTTGTCTATGCATATAGTGAAGTACATGTACCATCATTGTATTCATATCCTTATAACACAAATTTTGGTGTTGTGTAATCATGTTCTATAGGGAAATTTACAATATGTCAACACCATGGATAATTTGCAGTACTTTTCAGTCAGATAATTCTTGGTAGCTTAACACAAAGTTGATTGCCTTAAAGCAAGTTTGGTGTCAGTGGCCTATATGTGCTCTGTGGTAACCTAAGGAATTTGATTGATAGTGCTCAAAGGAAAAGTGAGCAACCTACGCTGTAGAAGCTTTCATGAGATACAAGACCTAAGACTTTCAAAACTTACAACAATGTCACAGAATCCAACATTAGCAAGTTATGGGTTAAGTTTTGATGTAGGGTTGAGTGGCATGGTGTTCAGTTTCTAAATCTCCAAAGTGGTCTGAGCTCACAGACTTACTGAGGTGGAACCAAAAGTCAATAAAGGTTTGGACAGAGAAGACAGTTTTTTCATTAAGGGCGCCCACGCAGTGAACATATCCATGAAGGTTTATTGTAAAAGGGTGGATGCCATGCTGCTTGATGGAAGAACAAATGCAGGAAAGATCCGGAAAGATCAATGCGATTAGTTGGTATTCAGTTCCCCACCTACAACATGGAATGAAAGATAAAAGTCTCCAGTTCTTTCTTGGCACATACCAAGAAAGTCCACCATGTTGAAAATGTATTCAGGCTCAACCCAAAGCAACGAGATTGCATTCTTCTCTGGGGAACAGTACTGCACAACTAATGCTGGAATTGTACCAACAAATGGTTACCTTTTGCTGTGATTTTATGCTACTCATTCAGGCATGATCATCATCAGTACAAATGAATTTGACCCTGGCATTTATTATAGTTCACACTGCATGTCAGAGGTCAGCAAGTAGGATTGTTCTGTATTGGGAAGCTCCTTGAGTCAGCCTTGATTACCTGTTATAACAAGTGACATTGCTGGCTTGAGACTGACTTCCATCCACTCCTGACTGTTGTTCTTGAAATAGCCCTTCAGCTGCACTGCAGGGTGAACCACAGCATGGTGCTCAGTGAATGTAATTTTCTTCCACACAACCAATTAATCTTACCTAGCTTACGTTTCGGTGTCACTCTGACACCTTCCTCAGAGCTTCTGACTTGCTTGTAGCTTCTCGCCGCTATATGTAGCCGATGTAGGTGGCGCTTTTGCGGCGAGAAGCGATGGTAACTATACCGTACATCAAGGGTGTTACAGAGCCTTTGGAAAGGTTGTTTAGAAAACACAACGTAGCCGTGGCAGTGAAGCCTAAAACCACCTTGAGAAACATCCTTGTGCATCCCAAGGACAAGCTGGGAGATCATGCTAAAACTGACTGTGTATACAAGATCCCTTGCAATAGTTGTAAAGAAGTGTACATTGGTGAGACGGGGAGAACATTTGGCACACGTTTAGAAGAACATAGGAAGGAAGCTGAGAACATAGATGCGATCAAGTACACGCGATCTCAGAAACGACAGGCGGATAAAGAAGAGAAGAAGTCAGCTGTAACAGATCACATCGCACGCAACAACTGTGTAATCAACTGGGAGGGGGCAAGAGTGATAGACAGAGAAGATAACAGACGGATCAGGTGGATTAAAGAAGCTGTGTGGATACGCAAGTCATCCCCAGTGATGAACCGGGACGAGGGGGGGTACAAGCTTAGCCACATATGGGACTCTCTTCTCGCCGCAAAAGCGCCACCTACATCGGCTACATATAGCGGCGAGAAGCTACAAGCAAGTCAGAAGCTCTGAGGAAGGTGTCAGAGTGACACCGAAACGTAAGCTAGGTAAGATTAATTGGTTGTGTGGAAGAAAATTACATTCCCAGTTTTACCTACCAACCTGATGAAATTATTTTTGGAAGCATGGTGCTCAGTATGCAGATGGGAAGTTTTATCGACATTTTAGACCAGACGAAATGTGTCATTTCCATTTGTATGTAGACTAATGTATATATTTGAGATGTTGAGTCCCACACTCTTCCAATGATTATTCCTCCTCTAGTTTGTGTGTGAAAAGACAGATAACACAATCAACATACACCAGGCAGCTTTCCCCCTTTTTTGTGATTCAGACATGTTTGTTGCAGCTTTGGGCTGAGAATAAGTCTCTCTGGTATTCAGGCACTGTGGCTTGAAATGGCCTTGCCTTTGAAAAGAAAATTGTATTATTGTCTAGCTGTCGTGTTTAACTTAACAATTACCATGCTACAGACCACAAGGTTAACACTTCCAGTATCATAGGATGTGATGTGATTTATGTACCTACAGCATGTATATCAGATTTCTGTGCAACAAGTGCACCAAGATGATGATGATATCTGATTGAAAGGGATTAGGGCTCAAACTGGTTTTCCACTTCAACCAGGTCTTGGGGTATATTTGGATTGTTTCTAGTCCTTAAAAATTGCCATCTGTCATGGTCTTGCTGAACACTACAATGAGATTTTCCAGTGGCAAGAACTGTCACAGGAACATTTGTCAGACTTTTATTACAAAGATTTCCTATCTGCACACATACCTAATGGACAAGAAGACTGAAAAAGTCTTGACCAGGAATGGTAAAAAACCCGAGACTAACCGAAGATGTTACAATTAGTGAGTAATAAGTGTGCATGACCTCTAAACTTGAAAGGAAACGAGCTGCATGAAATACAGGGCTGTTTATACCCATGTCCAATTAAGAGATAACCCATGTGTGCTGTCATGACCCTTCCTTGGCTTTGACAGAATCTAGCCTTGTCCAGTTGATGGAGAAGCCAGTCATGCTGAAATCTAATCAGCAGCCAGATTCACTGGAGCATTAGATGACCTTACACTTCAGTTCTGCCCAGCTGTTTCTAACCTCATGACCTTGTGGCTGCATCAAATTACCCCATTCTATGTCTGTTCCTGATTGTTCTTGTGGAAAAATGTCTTTGCAGAAGAATTAAACATCAAATAGTTGCTGTGAACTAATTTCGGTTTCAAAAGTTTCTCCTTTGAAACAGATTAATGGTATCTCCACTAAGCCCTTATTTTGATATTGTGCCTTGGGCTAGACATGTAGTAGGCATCCTTCCATCTCGAGAGATCATCATGCAAACAGTTGTGTGGAATTTTAAGTGTGGAAATGTAACAGTTATAGTTTATTACTGTATATGATCCAATATAAACAAAAACCTATTAGTTGCCTAAAGTAGATAAAAGTCTGCACAAGATCTTTGAATATGATAGAAAATGAATTTGCCAGCCCAAGAACCAAGTGGTCAGATTGATTGATTGATTTTGATGTAGGATTTTAAAGAACTGTCCTTAGTGCTGAATAGCTAGGTGTTAAAGATGGAAATCTAACAATGACCAATATATTGAAGAGGATGTATTTAAATAATATTTGTTATTCATGTCTAGATTGCATACATTATGTAAATGGCAGTTGGAGCTCTTGTACAGATCTGTATATTTCTAGCAACAAATCTCTTAGAAATATACAGTGTACTAGAAATATGCAATACAATAAGTTGTCATACAAACTTCCCTATTATTAGAGATATATTATCATGTTGTTCAGTTTATGTTACATTAGTTATCTTAAGGTATAAAAGCCATTTCACATTCAACTTAACCTGATATCTTTTTTTGTTTTCACAGTATCTGCACGAGAATGACATAGTCCATCGGGACTTGAAGGTAAGGTCTATATCTTTCACATTTATTAGTGGTTTCTCATCAGTAAACAATCAGTTTAATCCACTCTTTAAGCTATTTTAATTTTGCTGGGAAAATGATTAATGAAGACAAATTTAGGTAAACAACACACTTTTAAGACATTACAGGTGACCTGTATATTTGTGGTAACATTGAGTGCAATTGGAAAACTGGAATTGATGTTCAGTAAGGTTTAACAAGAAATCAATGCATACACCTGCCTACCCTGTAAGCACATTGATTATTCAAGAGAGATTCTGATTGAATCCAGAGATGAATCGGCTCATGACTAGATAAGTACCTTCCAGGATATAACACACATCAGAGATTTTCAGTGATTGTGAGGGAGGGAGTGTCGTGTGCACAAAGCACCAGAGAACTGTCTTATTCTTGCCAGGTGATATGCCAGACTAATAAAAATGGTTAGATTGTACATGTAGGTTGCCCTCGCCATTTAAGATTCCATGATGGAAAGCTAGCTTAGAGCCAAGTCTTCCGGCCACAGTGATCCCATAAGAAAGGCAAGAAAAGAGTTAAGATGTGGCACATGACTGACTGCGTGAGCAGCAAGCTACTTATTTAGAGCCTTTGAATGAGGGATCAGCCTGTGAAGAAGATTATACAGCACATAGGTCCCAGTGTCTCCAGGGAAAATGGAGCCACTGAATGGCCAGGAAATGCATTGGCTTTGGTGATTACTGAGGGTGTAATGTGAATGTTGGAGGGTTAGTAAGGGGTATTGCAAGTTCCACACTGACTGTGTTACTGGTAGAAACAAGTGGAAAGAAAGCCACAACCTCTAAAATATGATTGCAACTACCAAAGATGTATCAATCCTCAGGTTTAATATCAATGCTCCCTAGTACATGGACATCTACTTAGGGTCTTGCTCAAAGATCAATGGAGATGTTGTAGCTAAAGCATTGCAATTGATTAGCTAAGAACACTGAGAAGGACTGAAAGCAACATTGCAATATGGATTACATGTATGGCTAATGTTTTGAAGGTCAGTAGTTCAAATTGCAGATTTTATAGTAGTTACCTTGCCCTCTTTGCACTGCCAAGTTGTGTAAAACTTGGATTCACTAAAAGTAGTAACATCATATTTCTTTTACTATGATCCTTTCTAAAAATGTGTAAGGATAAAGATATCAAAGCTTTAACCTCGAGTGTATATGTTTGTACCACAATTGTACTCTAACACTTACCTCTCTACTTCTGCAGCCTGAGAACCTCCTGTATAGTGTTGAATCAGAAGATGCTCTGCTTAAGTTAGGTAAGTAATCAGACTCTTTTTGACATTCAATCGTTGCTGAGTCAACAATTTCTGTTTGTGAGTAAAAAAGTACCCAACTCAATTCACATTTTTGGAAAGGCCCACAATTTCTTGTATCCATAATTTCAAAATACATGTAGTATAAATTCAACAGTAAACTAAAGAGTCTGTTGAACATGTGTAGTCAGTATCGTTAGTTGATGGCCCACAAAACAGCAGGGGGAGAAAAGAGACCTCTGACCCCCTCACACTAACAGCTCTGTTATAAATAGGACAATGTCTCCAGAGAAGAGAGCATCCAGTAGCACCCAGGCCATACATGTACATCTAACTTAGCTCAAGACATTAACATCATTCAGCCTCATGATTATTTACGAAAAAGAGCAGTAACCATCGCCAAAACTGTTATATATCACGCACTGCTGTTCACAGAGGGGGGTTTGGTAGCAAACCATAGTAAAAAAAAAGGTAAAGATTGATGATGTTGCAGAAAAGGCTGGTAACCCCCACCTGTAGCATGCAAATTATCTCCTACAGTCCTTAGCATAAGCTTTGTAGGAAGTGTGGCTGAATATATGGACTAACAGTTTACAGTGTACATGTACTTCAGGAAAACTCTCAGGGATTCTCACAAGCACCCTTAACCTTGAGTTGGCACACAGCCAGTGGAAATATTGAGTTTCTCGCCCAAACATGATCAACCATGCATACAAGAGATCCAGACTGAGTGCTCTGGAACATGCTGAGGTTATGTATAAATGCAGAGAGATAGACAGTTGTTCCTTAATCCACTTTCCATATTCATTCTCATCATGGTAGAGCTGTGTGCTTTTGGTCAGCGGCCAAAGCAACATTTCATAAAAGAATATGAAATTCAAACAAATTTTCAAAAGCAATAGTTTGGAAATGCTACTTGTCAAGGAAGAGCCATCCTCATCAATTTGTACATGGTCTTTTGTTGTAAGCCAGGATAGCAGCCAGCAACCCAAATATCAAACAAAAGGTTACTGCAGAGCCAAGGATTATGGTTCTAATGGGCTTCAGTAATCCAACATATTTCAAAAATAACTTGCTGTTTATGTAACTTGTGGTATTCAAAATGTTATCTAATCACTATAGTATCTGATTTTCAAGGCCCAAACTCTGGCCAGAGCAGTCCCTGTACACTGCCGTCCCGGATACATGGTCTGGAGATTTATCTGGATCAAAGAAAAATTTATCATACTCTTTCCGTGGACAGAATACTATGGGCACGTATCCATTCTATCACGACTCATTTTTCTTCTCCATAGCAATTTGTTATGCATGTAGTTTTGTTGACAGGTTTTCTATGAATGTTTTTTACTTCACATGTTGTAACTAGGCACTGTTAACTACTTTGTTAGTAAATAAGGAAGTTACAAAAGTGAATATGTAACTGAAAGTTCTCATCTTCCAATCCTTGTTGAAATCATCCTATCAGGATAATCCATTGTTGAATTTTATGTTCATTATCTTCATGTTGGTAACCTTCAGTTCACTGGTATTCATGTCTTTATGCTTTAACCTAGTACATTTAGTTTGATACTCTTTTGGGCTTCATTGCACATTCACATCACATTTTCTGCTCTTTTCAAATACAAGATACACTCCATGTGTCAGAATCTAAAAAAAAGCCATCGTGTAATAGAGTTGTGCACCTGCCTTGATTCCCAGTGGTTCCTGTTTATTGTACAGAACATAGGCAGTAGAATTGGATATTTCTATTCTGGTCCTTCTTGTGTAGTAGAGCTGAAGCAACCAAATTGATTTCAACTGACTGACAGGTATGAGAACATGTCTACAGGGAAATTTGCCTGGATTTATATTAAATCACAGTCCACTATGCTGGAAGTGTGGGCCCGGTTATTAGATTTACACCTGGGTGTGCCAACACTACAGCTCAAACGTGGAGACCTGTATAACAATTTTATGACTGAGGGTAATAACATCTTTCCTGAAAACTACAGCAGCGCAGACTTTTCCCTTTGCATCAACTTTACAGGTTTTACAATGTACTACATGTATATATCATAATTTAGTAATGATAAAACAGACTAAGTGATGTAACAGCATTCCACATTGTAGATTGACTATGTGACATCATGCAGTCAAAGGTCCAATCCAGGCATGAATTTAAAACAGCTACAGGAGTTGTAAATAATGACAGACTTATGTAATACAGATGAAAGTTTAAAAATCGTGCCTGGGTTGGACTGATGTGATAAGGGTAAGATCTTGACTTTGAACCTAACCTTTCCATTTCCATTTCCTTTAAAGGAGTATCTAATTGCCCACAGTTGTTCAAACTTGAAAAGAATGAGGGTTGGAGAATGAGATGAAAGTTGAAACTTTGCTTTGCAGCTGACTTTGGCCTGTCCAAGATTATCAGCAATGAGGTGACAATGCAGACAGTCTGTGGGACACCAGGATACTGTGGTGAGTTACTCTAACTTGTATACCAGGCACAATACCAGATTCATCAAGAGTCACACATGAAACTAGTTATCAAATGCTTTTACTATATCTTCTCAGTGTATAGCAGTTCATCTGCATGTTTCAGACTTGTCAATGTTAAGTCATTGAAACTCTGAAAGTGCAGCTGCTTTTAGCACACATCATAGGAAGTGAAAGCTGTCTAGTGGACTCACTTTCTTTCCACCACTTTGTGCAGCCCCAGAGGTGCTGAGAGGCCAGCCGTATGGACCAATGGTGGACATGTGGAGCATAGGAGTCGTCACCTACATCCTGTAGGTCACTTACTGTAACATGCTACAAACTGCTATGTCAATTCATGACATGCTCAATATGTACCAAATTGTGCCTATACATTGTCACAGTTGATAAACTTTTTCTTGAATTCTATACAGTGTCACATGGCAATTAAGCATGCAGTATTGATTCAAAGTTTTTAAGTTTTGTTGCTACAGTAAGCTTTTTTATAGACTTAGTAAAAAGTCAAAATAATCATCCCCTTTTGAGATGAATCATGATTTCTTTAGGCAGTATTAACAGGAATTTAACTAACTTAACTTAAGGAAGTTTCTACAATGTACATGTATGTAACATAACATAACAGTTACAGTTAAGAAATTGCCACACAGATTTTGTAATGGTTCAAACCACATACTTTTGAGGTACTAATGAACACAATAATTTATTGTTTGGTTAAAAAAACTGAACAACATTTACTTGTTATTTTTTCAGGCTGGTTGGGTTTGAACCCTTCTATGATGAGCGTGGAGACCAGTACATGTTCAGGAAGATCCTGAAGGCTGACTATGAGTTCATGGCACCCTGGTGGGATGATGTCTCCCTCAATGCTAAGGACCTGGTACGTCAACTGTAACATTGACATCTGCCATTTCAGATGAGCTGCTGAAAATTGGCTGCCAGCCTTATGGCCACACTATTGGAAAACATCTGGATCTGCATAGTCATGGTGAAGCCTTTTTTTAGACAGGATTGGGATATACCCCTTTCTTAGCTCACCTATAAATCCTAGACAGATTCTTTTGCAACATCTTCTCACAGCCTATTCAGTGCTCAGAGAATTTTTTGCATGTTTTGCAATTATAGAATTATGGTACAAATTACTTTAAGAGTTATACCATAGTTCAACAACTTGCATTTTTCTTTTCCTTTTTTAACCAAACATGGCTATAGGGCAGGGTCAGTACTACCTGATTCAGTTTGACTCACGCCTACAAAACACAACAATTCTTTTCACTTCGTTTCTCAGGTTCAGAGGTTGCTTGTCATTGACCCTAAGAAACGTCTTTCTGCCAGTCAAGTCCTGAATCACCCATGGGTCAAGGGCAAGGCCAAGTCCAACCATCTGCAGGACACCGTGACCAAGATCAAGGAGTTCAATGCCAAGCGGAAGCTCAAGGTGACCACAGCATGGTTACTCACTTTTCTCCATAAAATGCACAAAAGGTGCCAATTGAAGAAAAGATGAAACATGAGGGTATTCACCCATGTTAGCATCCTTGCAAGTTCCATGTCATTTACTTGAAAACTCAAGAAGAGGATCCAAAGCAGATGTGGAACCAAAGAGCAGAAAATTAGGTAAAGCAGTGGATATGTGCTGCTAAGATATAATTCAGACAGAGAACGCACACATTACGCAACTGTACAGCAGCTCCATCTGTCAGTCTAACTGGATGACTTTACCTGCTGCATATTGCTGGTGAAGTTGGAACTCTCATTTTGATTTGATAGATGTAAGTCTTAATACACCCACATTACCGTCTCTCCAGGCTGCGATGCATGCGGTGGTGGCCTCTGGTCGTCTGGGCAGTGCCAGCAGTGGCAGCAGCGCAGGCAGCGAGCGGACCTCGCCCAAACCTTCCTCCAGACCAGCCGCAGAGGACGGCAAGGAAGAGTAGACGTCTTTTCTTTCAAACAGAAACACTCTCTACACAAGCTCAATCAGTGGTTGTAGGAGATTTTATACCTGCAATACAGTATGTAGCCTAGCATATTCCGCACAGTATATATTATTCAGTACATGTAACTCAACATGCTTTCCAAAGCTTTTTAACTCTCACAGTTAGAGGGAATGTTGTCAATATCAGAACTCTTCCTAACTGCTAATAGATACTAGTAGCATAGATGACAATAAGGCTGTAACTTATTACTCAGAAATGTATATGAGAAAAATTTTTGTGTTTCCACCTTTTTGTTGTCTTGATTTACAAAGACATGTCTATGAATCTTCAGGCTATTAGAATAAGCCATTCAAAAGAAGGACAAATGTATGTATACAGTTTAACACATAAACTTCAGAGATTACGGAGACTGTTGAAGTTGGAAAACAAAGTCACGAATTTCCAGAGGATTCCTACGCTATCATCAGTCATTTATTTCAAAAGAGATTATGGAGTGGAAAAGAGAGATTAATGTTGATATGAGATTGTTAATTTTGTTGCAGCTCCTGTTGAGACTGAGAAGTTTTGTATGGTGATAAAGATGATGTCATTTCTGTGTCTGCATGCCAGTGTCTGTGTGTGGTTCTAACATCGTAGCTTTTGCAACTCACTAAAACGTCTTGTGATGTACATAATGTAGGAACAAAAAACATGATTTAGATACAGTGTAGCTCACGTCTTTGTATAGAAACTTTAGTTGACTTTAAATGTTATTTTGAATAAGGCCTTAAAATGTTGTCTGTATATTAGTTAATTGGTAGCTTGTTGCTTTTATTTGTGGACACTTTTTGAGGTGTATAGTTTTCTGTCTCAAGCAATATGAAAGTCTGGTCTTGTCACTACCAACAATAATGAAAAAACATGACTATTCACCAATTTTAAAACTAAGAATCATTTTACAAATATTAGAAAAAATATGCTCTTTCAAGGTTTTTCCTTTTTTCTAGCTTTTACCCATTGACATCTACCATTGTGTACAGAGTTTGGTAAAATTTATCCGTTCAACTTGGTATGTAATACTTTGGTGAGTTCTCTGTACAGGTCTGTAATGGTAATGATCTTTAATGTTATTGGTCATTTTCTTCAAATTGGAAAATAATCGTCAGACAGTGATATTGCTTCTGAAAGTACCATTGGATGTAGTATCCTGACATGGTGAATGCATTTTATTATTATTTCAGTTCGGTATGTACAGAACTTTCAGAGAACATCGCACTCAAGGCAAATGGAGTAATTTGTAACAGTAATACTGCAGCTGTGATTTTTGTTTGTACCCAGAACTCATCAGTATTTACTTGTTTATAACTACAATAAAATGGCCTCTAACAAATCCTGGTGTCATGCTCTACTTTGTTCAAATCTAATGAAGTAATCAACTAATCAACTAATCAGACCTGTTTTGGATGCTAAACACTATCCATACACAAGCAAACAGACCAGTCCTTGGTGCTGAACACCATCCACACACAGGAAAACCGACCTTCCTTGTGCTGATCCATGGGCAAACATACCTGTCCTTCGTACACAGGCAGGCACAGATGTCCCCGAACACCACGCCCACACAGATGAACACACCTGTCTTTAGCTATCAGATAACAGACACAGAGCATACACTGCACTATAGCCAGCTGCCGATCTTTGTCGCTGCATGAAAAGGTCATTAAGTGTGCGCTTTAAATTGCCCAAACGATGTTTTGTGTTAATGTGAAAATCGCACAATGGTCAGAAAGGGTTTGACAATTTACAACAGATTAATATCGAAATCAACAATTCAACAATGAGTGTTACAAACACGGAGAAATGCTCGGCCTTGCATATTTGGACATGCTGACTCTCCTCCACAGTGTGTTCTCAGCTCTCTACTACCCAGCAGCTGTCCACCTTATACAAACTCCTGCTATGTTTTTACAGCTCGTTATCATGACATTTATTGTACAGTGCTTAAGAACTGTCAACTGACAAATAACATCTGTCTAACGAGGCAGCTGTAGAGGAGGTCCACATTGCTATCATAGAAGTGCTACATTTGTCAACATGTTTATCATCAGCCAGCGATGGAAATGGAGATTCTGCTTCGTCAAATCCTTGATGCTCTGTATCATCAGACAGACGCATGATTTTTCTCATTTACTTATAAATCCCATACATTGATAAACGACGTATGCGACGTTATGCGTACAAATCAAAGCGTCTAATCTAATAGATGGAAGGAACATTTGTGATCATCTTTCCCTCCTCACCGTTTGCCCAGACGGTTCGTCGACCGAGGCGATGTTTGCTCTGCGTTATGTCATGACAGACGGTGTTTGGGCACGGCGCTGATGACGGGCAGTACTAGTGTTGTCATGTTTTGTACTTTCTGTGAAGACTAGTTCCCACGTGACCCAGTGTGCTGTGCTGCTGCCCAGTGAAATACGACCCCAAGGTCATGACCCAGTGTGCTGCTGCCCAGTGAAATATGAACCCAAGGTCATGACTTGAGAGTAAGGCCTTATGATCAAGATCTAGAGTGTAGCGTGTTTACATGACACACTAGTACTTTTCGCAGTTAGCTCAGGTTGCCCTCTTCAGCAACGTAGAGATGACAATAAACAACGGTTTATATACTAGGATGAAACTCCGTGCCAGTATGGAAGGAATTCATCATCCATAATAAGGGGTATTTAGTGGGTTAGAGAATTAAAATAGCCCTGTTAGAGACAGGAAAGGGGGATATCAACTATCAAAGATAGCCCTGCAATTCTGCCTGGTATCCTTTTACGGCAGAGATAAGAATAGCCCAGGACGGACCAGCCTATACGGGACCGTTGCAACATGCAAGGGAATATGCTAAACGGCGATGTGGCTTGAGTAAAGAGGTTGACCTATAACCTTGTTAACTTTGCAGACGTACACTGAAGGATGCGTTGGGAAAGCAGTGATAAACTTAACTGCTGTGGATGAAGGTACTGACGGGGTACAAGAAGACAAGTTGGGGGAAAATTCTGGGTTTCAGACCTAGCCGCTAGTCGGAGACTGGAAACGGACAAAAAACGCATTGCTCCATCGGCCGTACTACGTCCCGCAACACAATATAAAACCCTTCTTCAGACTAACTCAGACTTATATTGATAAACGCCTGCCATGTATTGATTTTACATTTTTCATGCGCCCTGTATAACGCTAACGGTCTGATAACGGTGCCGGGAGACAACTAATTTACAGTCACCGTCAATGATACATAGTTCCGGACGCTCCCCATCCGTTGGTCATCGGAGCTGGTCTCCGCATGATGCAGGCCGAGCTGGTATATCAAACTTGGCATTAACATTCTCTCATCCCCGCTAGGAAACTACAGCTATACGTCAGAGGCCGTTTAACCCATTTACAGGCATAGGGACACGACGAGGAAACCCGCGAAAAGGTAAAGCTTTGTCCTTCCTATAACGTATTGTCGGTTGTGTGAGAGACTGATTTTTTTACGGGTGGTGGGTAGTCTGCAGCATATATGTCTCCTATGCCATGTTGCCATAGGGCATACTACGTGCTCAGCCACTGTTATTTCTGGGCATTATGATATCACTTACGGCATTAACAACCTTCAGGTCTATTTATGATTAGCTTATCTCCCAGACCATGTTACTTGTGACCTGTCGGTCGAGGTCAGAATGACACCGAAAACCCACAAACCAGTGGCAACATTTTCAAACGACCAGTATAGATGCGTACATGCTATAGCAAAATTGTTATTTTATTGATATTGATAAAAATATTGATTCCTCTACAGTTAGCTGCCCCATCAAACAGTGCTTTCTTAGTCTAACATCAGGTTACTTCTTCAAGCAAAGAAATGAGAAATGAAAAATAAACTTTGGACACAAAGTATAGGTTTCATCATCATCAATCGAAGTTTTGATCAGGTGACAAACTCACTTAAATACCAGTTTATTGACTGTTTGTGCGATTCAATTAAATACCAGGGCCCTGGATAGAAAAGAAAACTATTTTGATAGCGTGACCTACAGATAAAGTTAATGTTAAAAGTTATCAGAACCGTTAGCAGTAAAATTGTGTTCCCGAGTATGGAAGTCATATCGCCAACATTATTGAATTTAGGTCGTATACTTACGTTTTTGATGGACAGAGGATGAGGTTCAACACCTGACATTTAACTGATGACGTGTACTTAAGCGGTTCAATCTCTAAAATTTGACTGATGACGTGTACGTAAGATTCAACACGCTATTGTGTAACATTGAACTATAATTTCTGTAACGTGGTGCATAGTTGGCTTTTAAATGTACATGCACGTTCTGTATTCTAGTAAATTCTACTTCAGCTGACTGTTTCATGCATGATGACAAGTTTTACATGTATTAATGTCACTTTTTAAATATTTCTCTTTTCATTGAAATATTACTTCACAGCACAGACAGCTTCTGTTTAAAAATTGTATTTAAGTGTGAGATTTAACAATAGATATGACAAAATTCAAATCCTAAATGTTCAAAGCAAGTGGTGAAAGTAGATGTTGAATATAGATGAAAGCCAGTCGATTAACGCCAAGAACCCACAGTATGTCGTATGTTCGATGTCACTCAGTATCGCTGTGTCTCCAATTAACAAATTCCACCACTAAACCTGGCAATGATCTGATGGCCAGGGGTATCAATGATAATTTCCTGCGAGATACGGTAGTGTGCAACAGTCCATAGTATGTGTTTGAGATATCAAAGATATACAATGTATATCCATAAAGTCCTACGACACGCTATAATGAACCCGTGATGAATAACATATGCCGGAGTACGTATTGCACAGAGGCCTGAGAGGGCCAAAATAGCAGCTCCCTACTGACAACATGCTTTCAACCATTGCTGCACCGATGTGTATTCACTCAAAAAAGACTGGCGTTCTATAGGTCGTTACTGCATGAAGCAAGACTTCGGTTGTTCTTTTTTCTTGAAAAGGTAATACATCATATGACCTTGGTACAGACACCTTTCTCCGGTTATACAGATTTGTACACATTATAGTTGTCTTTATCATGTGGGGGAAAGCGTGCCTAGTAGTAAGATCAAGGAGCTGTCATCAATATGATAGAGCAGATTTGCTCAAAAAGGGACCAGCATGATTTTACCACATCGAACTTGAGTGCTGGGAGGGCTCCTAACTATACTGGTGCAGAGTCAGGGTACGTTGTTTTATAAATTATAGTCATCATCAGAATGCAGCTTTTGGCGGTGAAGAACCCTCCCCGTACGGTAACTCGCCTCCTCTCCTGTAGTGGTGTATAAGTAGCGATGTTCTGACGCGCTGGCATTCAGCACAGATGTGTCAGCATGTTTACAGCCCTGTGTGGACTGGACTCAGTCGTGTGAAGCTGACCCCATGCACCGGCGCCTTAAAACGGTTCCAGTCCTCAACACTGCCTTTAAAATTAATCTATAACAGTGAGAAACATCTGTACAATGCGCCACCTCTTTCGGGAATAATGGCGTCTCACCCAGTACTCATTCTTTGCCATTTCCACATTTTCCCCAATCAACAATGGTATTGCAAACTGCGGTGTCCTACCAGAGAGGTTAGAGGGAACCCATTGCATGGATACTGGATGGACAAGCCACTTTACCAAGCCGTGGAGCCGACGTAATTGATCAGTTCCAGTCGTCGTAAATCATCCCTACGAATACTCATACATGTATCAGGATATAGATATGTCATCTGTCAATGTCAAACCGAATAGGGGATAAGCGTCGTGCCCGTTTGAAAGTTACGGCAATAAGTACATCTGATAGCTTGTGGTCTCATTAACGTTAAGTGCGATGGGCAATATTGGCCTCACGCGCAGAAAGTCAAACATAGGAGATCCGGATCTTGCAGACGTGGACACACCGTTAATGCCGGAAGTGGAATCTCAGCTAAGTCGGTAATACGTGTAGATGGTTTAAAAGTATGAGGCCTTTTTGTTAGACAAAATGTCCTTGAAAGAATGCTGTTATAAATGGATGATATTTTTCAGCAGCGCATGAATCCAGTGACCGTTAAGTCGTGTTACGTGATTATGCAGCCGTATAGCCGTTATGTTGCTCGTTTCGTTTAAAATCTACATGTACGCACGGGTATAACGTGTTTCTAAGACATGTGCATGTACAAAAGTACTTACACAGGCAAAAGTCTGAACATTCGGTCGCTACACGCGATTTCTACGTGATGATGGAGCAGACGTCGCACGTACAGCGTGACAATGTCACACGGCCAACCGTGATGTACAAAACATATCCACGTCGCTCATGACATGTTCTGCTGACATGTGTTAGCTGTGGTCATCTGACTATACTGTCCTTGTGGTGCTGAGAGACGGACAGAAGAACATCGAGTGGCCAGTGCGTGCGTCTGTCTGTGAGAACGTTGGTAAATTTTCTAGGACAAACGTTCATGGAAATTATTCCTGATCTCGGTTTATTATTCCCGCAACGTTCTTTTTAGTGATGGAGGTATAAAATACCTCCATGATCTGCCCCACTATTTGATTCTTTTTCAAACCACCATCCTGTTTGATGTCTTTCTTCCTTTTACCTTGGCGATCATTAAGTGTGGTCTGTTCTTGACGGTGCACTTGTCGTGAGCTATGCGAGCTCCATAAGTCAACATTGCAGCCGTCTTATTATTTTTTTACCAGTCAAACCTTCCCATGTGACCTAATCATCCCAACCACGCCCTCTCATACCTGACGCAGTACGCAGCCTTTTGTGGCACACGAGCTTCCGGTATGGTGGGCGGACGAAGGGCCGTTAGTTGCGCCTCCCTCGCCTTTATGGATGTTGTTTTCTTAGTTGAACGGCAATGTAGCTTGTCTTTTGTGTGTACGTCGGTGTGATTTGGTATGGGCCCAGAGTTTTCACCTTCCTGATTAACGCAATCCAACCATCGCAGTCATAAATCACGTGACAATCTAGATCCCACGGGTCGTTCCTAATAATAAAACTGGTGATAAATGCGGCTCAGCGTGAGCAGGTCTGCAGATTATCCTCTTCCATATATCTACGGCACTGATCTAGGGAACTGTAATCCTGACCATTCAGAACAGCTCCGTGACCCATGTGGTATTTCCTACTGATCTCATAAATTGTTTGACTTTTGGGCATTAGGATCACTCCTGTTAAACATCAAGTGGATTCACTGAAGTTACGGCTAAACAGTGAACTGAACCATTTCTACCCACAGAAAGTTCAAGATGACTTCCAAATCCCTGATGCTGATTGACGTGCAGAAGTGTTTCTCGGAGGGGACGTGGGCGGACCGGTTCGGGCTGGACGAGGTGCAGCAGATCCGGGAGGCGTACGACAGGTGTGTGGACGTCCTGCGCGTCACCCAGCACATTCCCACACTGGTCACACGCACGCCCTTCCCTGGACCCGACGGTGAGCTGGACGACAGAATTAAAAGGTGAGCCATGATCGTTACGATTTTGTTTTCTTCTTCCATAAGTTAACCCCTCCGCTAACTTGTGTAAAATCTTGAAAATGGATCGACTGCATCGTTTTACTTTAGTACTTTCCTTTTATGTACGTGGCTGATTTTGTGTAAGAACTTAAATGCGCAGTGCGCACGGTGTTTGACATTAGCAGATCGAAGACGGAGTCATGTTCCAAGATCTCACTTCTGGTGACCTTTACTAACGATTTCTTTTCTTTTTTTTAATCCCTTTCAGCATTGCACAGGAGCGTGGAATCGAATGCTTATCAAAGCCAGGCAACTCCGTCCTTCACGCGGTGGGGTTCGTCAAGTGGATGGAAGACCGAATCAGAAATGGCTGTCGGATCATAGTTATGGGCGGGAACACAACTACGTCCTGTGTGAAAACATCGTCTGTGGCTATCGCCCGCGCTTTCCGGGCCAAGGGACTACAAGTTGTTGTCGATCTGAGCATGTGCGGGGCACGTGCGACCAATCACAAGAAGCGCTGTCCGGACTGTCTGGAGAGTTATGAGATGGATTATGAGGGTCCCCTGTGCGACGCATGCGTAGATCCTGCTGTAGGCCTCCAATCGCCTGTGGAGGCGGCAGTAAAAGAGATGAAGAAGAATGGCGTCACGGTCGTGGAGAAGTTCAAGATGTGGTGAACCGTGTGCTACTGGTGTACAGGAGTCGTAGTGGCGAGAACGTTCATTGCAGGATACCAATCCTAGACTTGGATAGAAGTGTCTCATGTCTGCGGTAGTGACGAGATTGGTGCACTCCTATTAAAACAAGACATTCCCAAGACCCGCCAGCAACCTTGAAAATTAGGTCATCCAAATGGGTGTGAGTAAAAATGGAACTGTCTCAGGAGGAACATCAGTCGACCAGCCGATGACATCAGTTGCGCGCGATATCTGAGTGACGTCAATTTTCGCACACGTCACCACTTGGCTGTACAGCCAATGATATCTAAAAACGGACGTCGTGGCATTTGGAAGTTACAACGAAGTCTGGAAGTGGGATCTGACGTTCAAAGGACTCGAATGTGAATGGTTCCGATCTGTGGGATGAGCACTTGGACAAATCTCAAGCCCGCTCCTTTTACATCATATTATAGATGTCTTTTATCCAAGAATAGCAAATGAAACTCTATCCATAGACAGATCTAGGCCTCATTAGGAAGTGCCATACCTTAAACCAGGTTGAACCGGTCGGAATATCAACTACAAAAATTCGATCACATTTGCTGCATCTCAGAATCACTTTAATCTTGGTGCCAGATAGACAAGCTATCAGCCAATGCAAGCTGCAACTGACAAACTGTAGTTCAACAACTGTAGGACACGAGTTTGGATCCATACGTGTATCAACAAAACTGAACCACTATTCGAGCACAAAAGCTGTGGCAGAGTTATGCTTCAAGGTAGCTATAAAAACAATAATGAAGATTGAGCTCTTTAAAATGAAAGTTGTGTTGGCTGGTAAAAGGGCACCCTTGTTTTAAAGGCGTGGAACACATATCAGTGTTGATCTGCTGTTTAATAAAAGCAATCATGTGTCTGTTGAGTCCTTCACATATTTTTAGAGCGGCAGAAATGGAGAATGAGGATAGTAATATAGCTGACTTTATATAAAAGGAAAGCAGGATATAAATAATTGTAACTTTGATTTTATAAGAATTCAAGGGACAGGGGGACATGGAAGGGAAATGTGTCAGGAAGAAAATGTTGGACTCAGAAAGAAGAGTGACACATTCACAGATTGTACCTGGCAGGTTTTTGTGGATGTTGTCGGTTTTGGCAGGTTTTTGTGGCTGTTGTCGGTTTTGGTAACTGTTTCTTCACAAAAGATTACATATCATTTATATCAATTATGAACCCACTAACTTCTCTGAGGGGATAATTTTATACACTGTTCAAAAGATACCCCAATACGAAATTCCATCAGTACATGACTGAATGTGCATGGTGACCAACAATGAGGATAATAACATACAAAAGCTGTAGGTACATTATGTATCAGACACAAATCCTCCATGTCTCATCTCTGGTATGGATGTGAGCTGGTCCCTGTCCTGATGTTAGTTTTGATGGTGCTGGGAGCCTTCCCCGGGGCAGGGCCAGCCTGGGAGGCCTGCGGGGAGGGCTGGGACTGGGGGGTATCAGGGCCACTCTGACTGGGGGTCCTGCTGGGTTTCAGCCCCTTCCCAAAGCTCACTGCAGCAATAAGAGCGCTGGTGTCCGCTAGAGACGATGCCGGGGTGCTCCCTTGGGAAGCAGACACCTCCGAGTCCCAGTCTTCGCTGGCGGCGTTCAGCTTGTTCAGCAGCTTGTCACACAGGTTGTTGAGCTGTTGGATCTGTTTCTGAGCCGCCTCCGGAGTCAGGCGCTCAGACTGGGTGGTCAGAGTCTTCTCCCTGGTCTCAACCTCAGGTTCAAACTTAGTACGCAGGTAGTCTGGCACCTGGGGGAAGGAGGTTAACATGGGTAAAACAAACTTTGATTCATTTGCTCTTAAAAAAGCACATAGGGAAAGATTTGAATGAATGGCCAGGTGTACATGATGAAGCCTCTTTAGCAGAAGGTGGTACCTAGAACTGATATGCAATATGCAAAAAAAGCACATTACAAGTCCTACTTGTGGAGTCAGCTAAGGAAGTTGGGGGTGATGTATATATAAAAAGAAAAGATAAAGACAACAAGGAATAATAACAACCCAAAACAAGACATCTATTTGAATATAACCTGTTCCCCCTAAACAATGATCACCGCCTGTGTCATGTTACGTACCACTTCATGGCTGAAGACAGGCACACGCCCCTCAGTGGTGGTCTCCAGCTGTGGGTCGCTGTCCGGGGACAGCACCAGCGGCAGGAAGATCAGGTTTTGTAGAGACGGCATCTTCTCCTTCATAACCAGTTTCTGTGAGTGACAAAAAATAATACATCATAGTCTGAGTGCTACTAGTAGAATAGCTTACTATTTGTGTCTTGCATGTGTATGTTATACTTATAGCAGTGTCATATTGTACGAAATACGTACTGAACAGGTCATTATGGACTATGCTGATCAGCATAGGATCATCATCAGGGCATGGTATTAATTGAAATGTCGATGTAAAAGCCAAGAAAAACACCGCTGGAAAAACATTTGCTCCAAGTTCAAGTTTTATACCTGCAGAGTACTGAGTTGTCCTGACAGCAGAGCGAAGCTGTCCAGAACGGAGGTCCACTGCAGGGTCTGATGCTCGTGCTCTAACTTCATCAGGAAGGCGTGGATCGAGTCCCTCAGGTCCTTCACCCGCACGATCAGGGCGTCCAGCCCTGCCTCCAGCTGCTTCTCTTCTCTCTGCTGCATCTTCAGCTATACCAAACCGGGATGTGAAAACTGACAGTCAGACAAAGGAAAGTTCCGCGGAAAGCACGGTAAAATTACTACGTATGCTGGGCTAAAATGGTACTAGTGGTTGTGTCCCAGAACTGCTGGTGCACGTTTACAGACCCATGTGACGACAATCATGAACCAGAGGGAAAATCATTTGACAAATTCTTCTTTGTGCCAGACAACGACGATCAAACGTTTCCTTACGTACGATCATTTCCGGGTTAGTGGATGTGTCCATTATACATTGGTAGGGTCTGGATAAGTTCATATCATGTTATGGTCGATACAAAACGCAATTCATCCAAAGATTTGCGAAATTACAAATTCTTCTATCTAAAGAATGTTTAAAAAGACTTAGCAGTAGCCTTTTCTACGGAAGGAAAGTTGATATACAAAGATGGCTAGAACTATTTTATGTACGTGACTCCCATACTCTGTAGTGGACTGTTCCAGTTGTAAAATGGCGGGTAATGTGCCTGACATGGATTTCGAAGAAGGGGAACTTGCGGATTCTGAGTCTGACACAGAAGTGCCAGCAGCCCAAGAGGTACGCTATGCGCCATCTAGTTTGCTATAATGTAAAGAACGCTTTGGTAGAACATAAGTCGGCAAAGTTTCTTTGTTGAGACGTGTTGTCGCTTTGAGCGAATTCCCCCCTCCCCAATATTTTGACGTTTCTTTGATTGGATACCGGTATGGGTTCGTTTTGACAAATATTTGCGAAACATTCTGAGTTTAACTTCCACGTTACTGAGCTAACCTCCTTGATGTAATAAGGCAACGGTGTCTGTGGGGCTTTCGTTACTCTTTCAACTGGACAGAAACATAACAAAATAAAACAAAACAAAGCAAAAAACTACCAAACAAAACATATAAGCTAACAGTGACCTCAACCACCAAAGTGTGTATTTGAAGTTTTTCTAACCTTATGACGTTTATGGTGCACGCCGTTTTTGTTTAGTAAACATGTCCGTACAAAATTTTCTTTGGCCAATAAATGCAGAGAATGCATAATTTGCTGAACAACTTACAAGAGATTGATGACTACTGTAAATAAAGAAACTTTGGCGGTAGTTTTATTTTTACAGTTTTCAAAGTGACCACTCTACTGCAAACTGATGACACAGTGAATAGAGTTTCTAATGTATTAATACAGAATTGATTCAACTGCGAATTTAAAGCCGTGAATCAGATATTAAACCACTGCGAAAGCAATATAAATGAATTTACAGGTAGGTTTCTTTTTCATCCATTCGGAACATTGAAGCCAAGGGTTGTGAGGGACTATCAGAGAAGCCGAGCCGCCAGAAAAAGTAATGACCTTTCACCAAATGTCTGCTTGGAAGTTAGGTTTTTATGGTCTATAAAGCAGGTAGGAACAAGGACATTATTATCCTGTATAAAATACTATAATGTTCTTGGTAGGAAATTAAGCTAACGGCCATCTGAAAGCCTGTGTCATATGTGCTTCCATTCTCAGGAGGTGTTGAAGGGAGCTGCCAAACCTGTTCCTCCCCCGCTGGACCTGCTGGGGGCTGTTGGCGGAATTGCTGTTCTGAACAACAACAACACAATACCAGCCGTGCAGTTCACTGGGCACAGGACAGGGGGCAGCAACCTCATGGGCGGAGCACGAGGTACCGGACAACCAACCTACAGCAAAGGTACATTGTCATCAGCTGAGTGCTCTATGAAATACTAGCAATTGTGAAATATGCATGGTGGTTTTATGTTCACTGTTTTGGCAGTGAACTCTCACTGTGAACTCATCACATTGTGAATATTTGTGCTGTCTTACATTGCGTTACCATGTTGGTTCAACTGCAACCTTAAAACCAGTGTACGAAATACTTTTTTGAGCCAGGTTGCCCAGTGGCAACCTAGGATGAAAGCTAGGTTGCCCATCAAAATAAATAAAACCTAAAGTTTCGTCTATTGATGTTTGCATCAAACCACTAAGTAAGGTAGTGGCCACCTTCTGAACATATGTGTCTAACTGATTAGAATCTGCAACTGCAAACATACATGTACCTGTTACTATTAAGGGATTCTTCATTCATATAAAGTGTTTTCTCTATGGTTTATAATGTTGCATGTCTGTCCAGGGATGACGATGGCTTACCGTGAGTCCAGAAGTGCCACCAGCTACAGCAGTGATGAGGACAGCCATGACAGCTACAGGTAGCTCACACATGATGTGATGACCACTATGTCACATTTATGTCTTTCCAAACTGTTTAGTTTAGTTAGAAAAGCAAAAGAATGCTGATGTATTACCTCATGTACATTATATCTTCTGATTGTTATTTGTTTCTCAGTGATGATGAAGATGAAACTCTGTGGAGGAGGAAGAGGATGCGCTGTGTGGAGAACCAGCCAGGGGGCGCTGCTTATGCCGTTCACCATACACCTGTCATCAAGTCTCCACCCAAGCGCAAAATCAACAACATCTGGGCCTCAGTAGTCCAGGTATGTTCAAACGTGTCTGTGAGCATTACACTGGCTATCAAAGTCCTACGTTTTTCCTCAATATCTGGCAAGTTTTTGTTTTCTAAAAGATTAGAAGAAATCTAAAAGATAAGAACGTATGAAGTTAAAGAATTGTACCTTTTTCCCCCAAATCCTGATGAAGATGAAAATGTTCTGAATGTTTTCAGGAACAGTTTAGTGAGTCTGTGGCAGATGAGTTGGTGTACACTGGACTCGCAGGAGGCATCAACAAGGAGAGAGGCCCGGAGAGCTATGACTACAAGGAGTTCACAGAACATGTCAGGTAAGGCCTGTTCTAATCAATCATCTGTTATCTCCACATGCATTACACCAAGGACACAGTGACACCCATATACATGGAGGTTGAAAGCTGCAGTGAATTGTCTCTTGTGCTCACAAATTTTGTTACCTGTATGGTATCTGTTTCTTGATCATTTTCCTGTGTTGCCACTGTTGTACCACAACTATTGTCTTGAAGCATTTGTACATTTTCTACTGATTTGGTTTGGATTTGCTTTATCGTCTCTTCCTTTCAACTATCTTGGTGAACTCTGTTGTAACTTTTGGTTCATCTTTCTACCCTTAGTGACTCTGATCATGGCTCGAAAAGGTGAGAAATACAGTGTGACACAACAGCATAGTAATTTCCACATCAGTGTAGGCTATACTTTAGCTTGGAGCCTAAAATTATTGTAGATTGCTCTAAGGGTGTGCCTTTTTTGCTTTTTGCTGTAAAATGCTCATCTTTTTTCATATTTGTGAATCCAAAAACCTATTTACTAAGACACTCTGAAGATTAGTGCACTTACGTATTCCCAAAAAGGAATTCTGAGCACTGCTAAGTGTTGAAATATTTTGTATCCCCAGCCCCATCATGACTAGTGAGGATGAAGATGATAAAGGAGACCATCAGGATGAGAAGGAGGCTAGAGAGCAGGAGGAGGAAGAGAAGGGGATGAAGAGGAAGAGGAGTGCGAAGGAGCGGCTGGGACCACGCCCGGGAACACCCTTCCCAGGAGGACCGATCACAGTCACAGCTGACGACCCTCCTGAGAAGGTTGCTGATGAGATTATATACAGGTTAGTTACAGTGAGTCAGGATATTAGTAGTTACTGTTTGTATAAATTAAGGAGAATGTCTGTGTCAACAGCTAGTGAAGTTGTCATACCCATACTATCCCTATGCAGGGCCATGATATTGGATTGTTTTAGCACAGTTGTTTGTACTGAACTGCATGTTTTTTTTCAATGAACAGACCTTTGTCTATAATCCTTTAAGACAAGAGTATAAGATAACAGGCATTTCTGACTATACATTTACATCAATATGTAACTTCTTTACACAGTAGTAAGCAGATGTGTAAGATGTAGTCTAAACTTTTATGTTGTGATCTGCAGACTGTCGGAGCCCAAGTGGCACCTGATCCATCGGATAGTGAAGGTGCTGGGAGCGGGACAGGCACTAAAGCTGCTCAGTATGACAGAGGATGTGGAAGCTGCAGGGGGCATGCCTATCAATGTAACATTCCTCTATTGTTTTTTCTGTCTTTCCATTTAACAGTTGGACTTCATTCATTACATCTCTGTCTCTGGAAGTTGAAATGGTGATCTACACAACTGGTGCTCGTGGTTTTGATAGTTACAAGTATGCAATACATAGCACGTCGGCAGAACATACTGCGCCTGCGCGAAACCTGTAATGTATTGTGCATAACACTTCGGCAGAACGTCTCATATAAGGTCGAATTCACGTATATAAGGGTGACATCCCGTCTGTAGTTTTCAAATGTTGTGAAGAAAAAGATATGGTCTGCAACAGGCAAAATTCTGACGCAACGTTGACCAAAAATCCAGCGAAAATCCAGGTTTTGCGCAGGCGCAGTACGTTCTGCCGACGTGCTGCAATACATTATATTAAGTACATGGTTACTTTTCCAGTTAATTCCTACTGGGCTGCAGATCTGTACTAGACATTACTTCTGGTGTTTGCTATTTTGCAATGTTCTTGCACTTACATGTGGCTACTTCAAGAGGAGAGACATTTCTGTCTAATAGGTACTTCCGTAAAGCCCTTACCAAATACAATGTATGAAGAAAAAACTGGATCTCTGTGTGTATCACTGCAAAATGTCATGATGTTTCCCTGCAACTTTGATGTTTGTGTTGTTTATTGACTGTTGAATAAGGATAATTTAATGTGATAACTTAGATTCCGTGTTCTTGTACCGTCCTTCTGTATAGGATGGATCCAGACGTCGCACCCCTGGTGGAGTGTTCATACAGCTGCTGAAGTCAACACCTACTATAACAAAGGAACAGAAGGACAAGATCTTTGCAGAGGAAGACAGAAAGGTAATGTTCATTATCTACATCCTTATAGGTGATGAATGGTGTTAAATTTTTGTTGGTACTTTGTTTGTGTAGACAGGTATGTTGTGTAGACAGGTATTTGTATGTTGTAATGTTGACTGCAACAGTACAATAAATTTTGTATCTGTAGTTTCAGGAGAGGCAAAAAGAAGAAAGGAGGAGGAGGAAAAGGAATAACAGGAGCAGAAGACGCCGTGGCCATGCACACACAAGTGAGAATGACAGAATGGAAGAGGATGGTACAGACTGTGCTGATACACAACCACCCGCTGCGGGACAAGACAGCATATTACATGACATGGAGAATATTCCAGAGGAAACACCTGCCAAACAGACTGTGGATAAACCCTCTGGGATGGCAGAAGAGGAGGAGGGGGAAGTCATTGAGGAGGAAGGCAGTGGCGAGTGTAAGATGGCTGCCACCCAGAGGGAAGAGGCAAAGGAAAATGTTGCAGAGATATCTCTGGATCTTGGAGAAAATGACATGGACCTGTAGACTTAATTTTCACTATCCAATAGGAGGCTTGATGAGTTCAGGGGAAGTTTTTGTGCCAACCTTGGGTACGAAGTATAGATAAATCCAACTCAAACACAAGCCATTTTGTAAGATGATGCTATGGAATGCATATAAGCATAAAGAGGGAAGGAAACATGGTGAAAACATAACATGACTCCGGGAGAAAGGAGCACAGTACAACAATTAGCACTCTTAGGATTTCTTTTTAAGAAATCTGCACCACTGGTGTGCATATTGGCTTCGGTAATATGATTCTAGCTGTAAAGTCAATACTAGTATTGCCCAAAAGTCCATTGCATTGCCATAGATGTTGTAACATTCTATAGTACTGTTCCATTTGGGAATGCTCTAGGATGAAAACAAAATTGGTGGTAAGTTATCAATAATAAAGAACAAAAATAACCTCTCAGACTACTCATCAAGCTCATTGGATGAATCTATTACAAATCATAGTATACGTACACATAGATGTTGCACAATGGTTTTGACATTTGTCACCTTCTTCTTTATATGTTTGTGTTTTGCAAAAAGATATGATATTAGAAATTTTCCATATTGTGTTGGAGTTTTTGTTATGAAATTATACCTTTGATAAAGTGTGCAATGTTATTGTATCAGTATATCTTTGGTGGTTTGAGGTAGCTGCTTTCTCAAAATATTCTAATTTGAGCAACTGAGCAG
Organism: Branchiostoma floridae x Branchiostoma japonicum; assembly: GCA_013266295.2. NCBI lineage: Eukaryota > Metazoa > Chordata > Leptocardii > Amphioxiformes > Branchiostomatidae > Branchiostoma > Branchiostoma floridae x Branchiostoma japonicum. The sequence continues at coordinate 16,360,092 of CM023823.1, read as the reverse complement.
TCACTCACTGTTCTTGAAAGATGGACAGTGCTGAAAACTTTTGATTTTACTTTGTGTTGCTTTATGTTTTGCTTGTGTTTGGTTTCTTTGAGAGTATGGAAAGAAATATAACGTAAACTGTTGACAACATTTTGTATAATCACACTTTACCCTCAGAAATATTTTCCACAAAATGTATTATCAGGACAGTTTTTTTTGTTTGCTTGTTTGATAGATGTATTTTGACATAGGTCGTGCAGAAAAAAGCTTTACCCAAGTGTTGTTTATATTGTACAAAGTGGTGCTCTATATAAAGCATGACTAGGCAAATTTGGAAGAAATACACAACATTAAACTGCCCAATTTGCAATGGCAGTTGTGTATTATGTAGGCAATAAATGTTTGTACATTATTGACTCTGATGTCTCTGTTGTTGCCTTAAAAAAGTTAATGATCTGGAATTATGTTAGAGCAGGCTATAATCAACAAGTGTATGGCACTAGTTCACATTGCATGTACAATGTAGCAAGTTATAAAAAGATTGACGCTACTCACTAAAGTTAATATTGCTGTGATAATATATTGCTGTTTGATTGAAGTGGCAGTTAAATTTAACTTTAGTAGTTTCAGTGAAAACGTCTTGCTTTTCTTTCAACATAACCAAAATGTGGTTTCACTCAACCTTATATTCAATACATGCAAAGTTACATTTGTTAATTACAATTTCAGAGATTTTTCAGTATTCAGAACGACTCCTTCATATTTTTCTGATCATATGGAAGTAAAATTTGTCGATGATTGTGAAAAAAGTGAGACCAAGGAGCTTTAAAATGAGATTTAAAGCTCCTTCAATGGTGAGACCAAGGACTTGTTGACACCAGATGAGTCTCCAGTATCTTGTTTTTCCGACTTCGTTCGCAAGGTGTCGTGGCTAAAGAGTGACCTATATACCAGCACGTCGGCAGAACGTACTGCGCCTGCGCAAAACCCTGATTTTTCACGTTTTTCGTTGGATGTTTGGTCAACGTTGCATCAAAATTTTGCCTGTTGCAGACGACATCTTTTCCTATACATCATCTGAAAACTACAGACAGGCTGTCAACCTTATATGCTCTATTACAACCTTATATGAGACGTTCTGCCAAAGTGCTATGCACAATACATTACGGGTTTCGCGCAGGCGCAGTACGTTCTGCCGACGTGCTCTATATACCTAACGAGGCCGAGGGCAGGACAACACTTCTAAAGGGAACAGTGAAGCATTGTCATGCCTTAAAACAAGCTTTTCTGAAATTTATCACACTCGTGGTGCAAAAGCTAAAATTATTCTTCTCAGAATTGTGTAACACGATAGGCTATCTTGAGGGAGATCGATGCATTCGTTGTATTTTCCCCAGTATGTTTGTTGTTTGGCCCTCACCGGTGCACCTCGTGAGAGTTCAAAGGTCAACACTCTTCCTTTGCAGTTCTGATCTCCAGCTCCCATGTTTTAGCTACATTAAATCTTAAAATCATGGCTCCAACCGACTCTATCAACTTCGAGGCGCTAAATATCCTCCTGAAGGCCAGCTCCAAGGAGCAGGTGGTGGCGTTGTGCCAGCAGGCGTCCATACTGGGGCAGGCAAAATCGGTCCCAACTCAGACTGTCTCTCAGGTTAGTCCGAGAAGTGGCTTTACAATTTTGAAATATCTCATGTTTATATCTTAGACTTAAAATGAAAAGAGGAGATGCTTGATCTTACCGGAGTTTATTTGGGAGATTTTTGTCGAATATTCAAACCTTCAAATTGTATAGATCTGTGTAACGTTAGCTAGCATCCAAGGAAGACTAAAATTGAAAGATGAACATCATCACACCAAGGAGGCAACCTTGATGACCTTGATCACACTGCACTAAAATATATAAAAATTACCATAATTCGGTATTTTCACAGGTATCAGCAGCCTTGTCAGTTGAGCCAACAGAAGCCAGACAGCTGACACAGGCCCTGCAGGCCGTCATCACAACCTGTCTCCAACAGGACCTGTCTGACTCCGCCTCCATTCAGCAGGTCTTCCCTGCAGACTTCCACCAGAACCTGAAGAACCTACTGGTGGGGGTGTTGGCTGAACACCTGTCCCAGTGGAAAACACAGGCCATCAACAGCCAGGTGTCCCTGCCACAGCTGGTGGACTTCGACTGGCGGGTGGACATGAAGACGTCGGCAGACAGCGTGAGCCACATGTCGGCCGCCACCTGTCTGTTACAGCTGAAAGTGCAGAATGTGCCGAAGCACGTTGATAGGGTGCCCCCAGTTGACGTGGTGAATGTTGAACTGAGTAAAGAGACACTAGACACCATGTTGGATGGACTGGGCAAAATCAGGGACCAACTGTCCTCAGTGGCTGCAAAGCCATGATGTATAAGCTATAAGTGTATTGTAATTAGCCATTGTACTTCTATAAATCTATACTTGAATGGACCAAAATGTAATTTCAAGAATATGTAATAGAATTGGAAATGATTTCTATGCTCATAACTTTTGTTCTTGCACAGGCAATTGACAAGTTTAGTCTTTAGTACTGGTTTAATGTCTATCATGTCTAACTAATGAAAATATGTCTTTCAAAAACCGCGGGTCTACTATTAAAATGAACTTGGACAGTGTATGCATCAGTGCTCTTGCAAATCAACGCAAACCTTATCATAACTTGATGATGCACAGTTTTTTATTACTGACTTAGTAGCATCAATGGCTTGCCCTATTATAGTAATATCACAGTAAGGTACAAATCAGTGTTAGAGGATGAAGTTGGTCTGAGTGACCGTGATCTGCTAGCTGCCATGCAGGACATATGGAGGGACATTACCGGTGTCACCACCTATATATAGCTAGTGGATAAACTAAACTGAACAAATTTATAGATCTGATATTTTCTCAATCATGCACTGTGCATCTGGTAATAACAAAACTTAAGTTGAACGACCTGCCTGTTAAAAGTAGTACAATGAGCAGAAAAGTCTTAGAAGAATGGTTCTTCTATAAAAGTATCTATTTCATACAACAAAAGAGTTAGCAGCATAACTACAGGAAAATAACTAAATACTGTACCAATAAACATCAGTCAGATGCACGAACATTGTTGTGTTTTTATGTCTTCTTCTCGTATTAAGGACATGAAAAGTTACTAACTAAAGGTGCGTCTCTGTAGTTTGCTTACTGAAGTGTCATAGAATAAGTGCACTATAAACAGATGAATATTGCAAAAAAGGATGATTTATTGCAGTTATACGTGTGCTACATATAGTCTTAGTTACCATCTAATGTTTGTAACAACGGGGTCGTATAGCCAATATTATATTAAGTACATGTATATAGATATTTTCCAATTGCAAAAAAAATGCCATGTACTATTAGTCAACCAGTATACCTGGCTCACAGTGAAACACCAGCTTTGCTTGGATGTGACAGTGGCTGGTTATATAATCATAATAAGTTTATTGCAAATTCTTGCCCACAGGCCTCAGCAAGTATTATATTAAACAGGAAAAAACAATATAACATATGACTAATCTAACTTAATCTAAATCAAATCACTTGCCACGTGCACCTAAGTCCTGCATTTCTAAATCCATGCCCTTCAAAATTATATAATAAAGAAGCCTCAATATATATTCAAAGGTTCTGCATAGTTATATAGCTCTTATATACAATCTGAGAAAATATTCTAATCTACTGTGTAGAGTTTTGGGCCACCAACAAAATGCATACCAGTGCAACAACAGATCTTGTATGCCTCGACTCCAGTAACCTACTTCAGGTTAATAGCTACATGTAAGCTGGTACAAAATCTCTTCATGATCTCTTCTGACTTTAAAGTCCATAAAAACAACCCAGACTGCTTGCCATATTTGACATGTTTCCCCCTGCTGTCCACACACCAAATCTGCCCTCCCCTGGCTACAGAGGGGTGGGAGAAGGTTGTACACGAATACCATACAAGAGAGAAATAGTCATCCATATGCATTGCAAACAGTTGTATGAAGAATTTCAGTAGGACATGATTCAGGTAATTACGTGACTACATCTTTACCTAATTGTCATATTTGGAGGCTTAACTATATCTGAAACTTCCTACATGTATATCATGGCACTAAAATTACAGATTGTTAGGAAAAAGGTACAATTTTTCAAGTGTCAAAAATATTAGTGTGAACAAGCTTTTAGGCTCGGAAATGTTCTCAACTTTGGGCTATTGCCAGGATATTTGAAGACAACACCTCACAGTGGGTTGGCATTGTTGGGAAGGATGCTCTTCTTACTGAAGTAAGCAACAACTTGCCTGGGAACCTCAGCGAGGACTGCTTTGGCCAGCTCAGCAGAATGCTTCTGTAGATACAGGGGAGGAACACAGGTGTCAGCATATACCAATCTCAACATGACAGAACTAATTTCTCCTAGCAACACATCATGTCACCAACATCTTACAAACAACAATCCTTTTTGTCATAAATGAGCAAAAGAAAACAAAACAAAATATACAAAACAAACTGCACAGCAGGCCAGAAACCTAAAACTGCTCACAGCACTTCACACAAACATGGACACATCACAGCTACAGAAAACAACAATGGTTAGGGACATATTAGATGAGTAGAGTTCGCAGTGGACATGGCAGAAGATCAAGTTGTTAAGAAAACGATTCATGCTGTGTTTTTGTTACTATTGTTTAGGGCACAACTACTCACTGATTGTTGTGTGTATTCTGTCAACTCATAAAGATAGAAGTAACCTGGAAGACTTAGGGTGATCACTGATTACTTCATTCTGTGTTGTGGGGCTTCCTGTTAGACAAATTTTTGAAGCACTTAGAAAACACCCAAAACTAGTAACAGCAACCGATATAGTATTACACCAGCCAATCAAAGGATTAAGCCAAAAAAGAACAGTGCATGTGTATTTGTGTTGCAAACATAGCTGGAATGTACTGTGCAAAAAAACTCAGGTAATGGGCTTCTTATTAATAGACATCTTATTACATGTAATAGAAATAGAGATTCTTTTTCTGAACAAAAAATTAATCCCTTGCCAACTTTCTAGAAATCTCTACATTCACAAAAAGCTGTTAGAAAGTTCACCTTTTGCCTACACAGAGCCTACACAGGGCCTTGAGTGGGGTTAGGTGTGTTGGGAGCCATTCCTCGCTTTTTGAAGTACTGGACAACTTGATTGGGCAGCTCTTGGAGAACACTCCGTGCAAGTGCAGCGGGGGCTTTCTAAAGGGAACAGAGAGAGAAGTCACTACAAGGCAGAGAAAGTACAAGTATCTAACCCTCCAGCCTTGCACCAGAAAAACAGTATGTGATATGATGTAGCAGAAAAGAGGGTAAGATGTCAGTTTGGGGGTGGGGGGGGGGGTGTTTGGGGGGTTAAGGTAAAGGGGCATCAGAAGGGGTATGATATACGTAACAATTTTGAAGGCAGTTGCTGGAAAGTTTCTGAAAAGATGGAGTCCTAGCTTGTGAACCTGCCCAATCATGATGTGTGCATAACTGTACAAGATGGTCAAACATCTGGTAGTTGTAAAAGCAATGTAGACACATGAGTAAACAAGATGAATGTCTGACACAGAAGATACACATAAAAGTGATTACTGCAGAGCAGTATAATGATATTGCCTAGAAGTCCTCTCAATGCTGTGATCATCGATGTTGCCTAAAATTGGTGAATGTTAGGCAAAGTATATTTAGGCTAGTCTGCAAGTAATGGACCATCCAAAAGATACAAAGTGATCCAGTTAGCAAATCTATCTGGTTCAACATGCTGTGAAGTGGGTTGAAAATTAAAGGATTCAGATTCGTTCTGACTCACATTCTGAAATTGTCGGAATGGAACAAACTGCACGATATCCCTCAGTACCGGCTCTCCCCGCGGAGACTTCAGTACGCCGTCATCCCCGTCCAGTATCTCCATATCTGTGTCATGTTTAGGAAAAAAACAACATTACAATAACACAGTATCAGAACATCAGCAGGACATAAGGGCAGCACTGTCACAGTAACAATGAAACATTGACAAAATATCAGAATATCAGCAGAATATTACTAGAAGCACCATGTCATATTATTGAGATTTATTCTGTGTACAATATCAGCACAAGAACAGGACAGTGCTAATCCTGCAATTATTGCAACAGGAACTGTTACCAAGTACACAACATGTAACAGTAAGAAATTACTAATTGCATGATCCAAAAAGTGAAATAAGAATACCTCTAAAGTCTGCACCACCAACACCGACAATGATGATAGACATGGGCAGGTGGGAGGCCCGCACAATGGCTTCTCTTGTGGCGTCCATATCTGTCAGCACTCCGTCTGTCAGCAGCAGTAGGACATAGTATGCCTGGGGGAGGGGGGTACAGGATGGTAAGAGGCTCAGCATAATGTGAGCAAGAAATGTGACCATAAGAACATGACATACATCTTTTGTGGCAGTACGTATATGGGCAGTCCATTCTTGTCAGCCACTGAAAATTTACATAGTTCACATAAATGAAAACTTAACCTTTCTGTTAACACTATCAAACAAGTTAAGCACCATAGAAGCAAAACACCACCCTCACCATGAATAAAAATCTTTCTTCAAATTTATTTTGTACAATCACGTATTTGCAAGACTTCTTTTTTAGTGAACATGTCCCCAAAGGCTAATACAAAAGACAGATTTTTCTTCGAGAGAAGTACATTGACCAAAGACTGACCAAAGACAAAGAGTTTAAAGCTATGTAGAAAATGCTCTCACCGAAGCTCCAGGCTGCTGGGCTGCCTGAGTGGCAAACCTGGCGACGTGGTTGATGATGGGAGAAGCGTTGGTCGGACCGTACAGCTGGATCTGGGGAAGTGCATTCTGATAGGCTGTAAGAATACCTTCCACTCCCATGCAGTATGGGTTCTGAGGGTTAAAGTTCAGAGCGAACTCATGTGAAACCTGCAAAAGAAAAAAATAGTAAAAGTAGGTAAGAGTAAGAGTCTCAGTTGAATTTTTTAAAACAAGGTTCGAAAACCATACAGACAAACTGTTTGAGTTATACCTGAAAGTCAGGAGGAATTTTGGCTCCAAAGCCAAGTGATGGAAACATCTTGTCCCTGTAAGTGAAAGGAATAAAGGAAAAACAACATTTTACAAACTTAAAGACACATATGCCTAGGCACTTATACATATCAGATTGTACTGTGCTGGAAAGGCTATGACTTTTCTAATTTTGCTTCACTTGATATATAATGCATGGCTTTAGATACATATGCATAGGTAGGCTTTAGTATCACATACCAAACATCATGTAATTCTGTACCATTGCAGCTATATTTTATTGTTATATTCCACTGCTCCTACGTATGAGCATGTTTTGTAATGTGTGGTGCACGATACCAGCAATCGCAATTGCTGCAATGTATCCTGTTGTTGTAATTCAAAAGTTAAAGTTATAAGTACTGATACATGGGCAGACTGCTTCCATGACATCTACACTCGGCAGATACACTTGGCAATACTTGTGGTGCAATGCTGCTCATGTAGGTACTTACGTATCATAGTCCTGGACCACTCCTCCCACAGATCCAATAGCCAGCTGGTATTGGTTAGGCTGGCCATGACTGAGGTAATGCAGACTGGCAGGGTCCTGTGGGTTGCCGTTTGAAGCTGTGAAATCTACTCCAACCTGTGAACATTTAAAACATGGTTAAAAATGCTACGAAATTAAATGTGTGGTAGTTAAAAAAATGTTTCCATATGTAAAGAATATAACACCATCAAGTTAATGACTTACTGTGAAGTTGATCTGGCATCCTCCAAAGACGTAGTCCAAGAAAGAGTACTCCTTCCTTAACTAAGGAAAAATAGAGAGGAATCAAAATGCTACACTTCATTACACGTGATACATTTAAGGTAAACCAGAATTAAAACCAATGTGGAGGTCTCAGTTAATGACATTAAGACACTCAGTATGGGAGGGGTTGACAGAAACTATGGCTTTCCAATCAACGGTAAATGAAAAGCCCCAAATCTCACCAACATCTTAACCAAAGTGTCTGCTGTTGAATATTAAGATATATGGGTCACTCATTGTACTAAATGCACACATTAACTGTCCTGTTGTTGCTGTATGTTTAGGAACAATCTCAGCTATTCAACGTCTGAACATAAATGTACCTATCGATAAGAAGCTAAAGATTCTTACAATGCACTTGGTGAGAAACAGGATCCCTGAGTCCTTGTAGGATGACTTCTTGGTTTTCTTAGGGTTGATACAAGGAAACTCCACCTGTGGAAACAGAGACAGTTTACAGACTGGAGGAAGTTAGGAAGATCTTCAGTATTTCCTAACAACATCAGGTGGACTGGAATTCAAACCCTCAATCTTATAATCCAAAGAAACAGACCAAAAGCAAGCTGTATCTTACAGGTTTGTATAATTTTATTTCTGTGACCTTGGTAAACAGTATTAGTAGATGCAGAGTTATAAGGGGCTGCAAACACAATATAGATTAAAGCAGAGCTCTCACTCCATACCTGTCTCCTCCCTCCCTGGTTGTCATCTATCACCTGCCTCAGGGTTGTGGTGGCCTCACCAATCAGGTCATGGCTTCCATCTGAGTCCCAGTCATAACATATCAGCTGTTATATAAAACACACAGTGATTAGTTATTGAAAGAATAAAATAAGAAAACACACTGTGATTGGCTATTGTATCTCTACAACTAGCTAGTGGAAATAGACAATTCAGAGTCATATACATTTTGTACTTTATCATGTTGTGATCTGAAAAAGTATATCATGTACAAATATCACACCTTCAGTTGCTTCTCATAGTCCCCATTACAAACAGATTGCACAGTGAGGGTGAAGTCTTTCCATGTTGGGCTCAGGTTGTTCTGTATTACCTACAGATGGAAATGGAGAAAATGTCATTCAATTTAATCTGTTCACAAAGCAATTACAATATTAATGTACTAGGCAGTGACATTGCTGTATAAGAGATGATGTGTGAAAGCTTTATCACATTGACAATATCTCCACCAACTGTATTGTTCTATATTCATAGCTTTGCTCTCAGGATATCAAACACGTTCTAATCTAATACATATACACATAGCAATTTGCGGCAAAGTACCACAGTGAATTTTGGAAAAGAATTAAGTCAACTACATTGTGTATCTCCATAATCAATGAAACTACAGCATATGGAGTACAGTATATTAACTAGAATGTACAGGTCCATTAACTACGATAAGATATCAAATCAATTAGTCAATTGGATTATCCACATCTAAGGTGACCTGTGTTATCTGATTATTTCTCACCTCTGTCCTGTGTACCAGCTGCCAGAACCCATCCTTGCCTTGTTTGTGAATCTCCAGGTATGGATCAGACTTGCTGAATGTGTCCTGTAGAAAAAATACATAGTATGTCAGCCACTGTTTAGCAAGGTACATATATCTCTCATACTCATAGACAGAGACACACATAGATGATCTAGCTGTTTTAGGTAGAACAATTTCAGATGGTTACGTGGGACCTTTCTTTGCTACCTTAAGGCTGAGAACAGGCTGACAGTGAAAGGTATGCAGGAATGTGAACAACCATATCTATGATGGTCAGAAATAATATTTGCATTACATTTAACAGATCGAAATGAGTAATGAAGCCGTGAAACCCCTCCCCCCATGAGTACACATACCTTCTTGTCCAGTTTGTGAGCTCTGAAATTGATGTCCACAACATGGTGGTCAGTCAGCTCCTGTGCAACAATCTGGGAAAGCAAGTGACCAGAAAAATGTGTATTATTTGATACTTTGCAGACAAGGGAGACAGCAAATTAAATACATGCAGTGGTATAAAAAGGAGGGTAACACAGAGTAGAAGCAGATACATATACAATGTATTCAACCCTATCATCAACCTATGGTAGGTGCAGATGTGTAGCGTTTAAACTGTAGTATGACATGGCAAGTATCACTAATTATCCATGCTCACCTTGATTTCACCCTTCCCAGCAGCTTTGCCTGTCTTCAGTTCGAGTGGCTTTTTGTACGTCCCATGTGAAACAATCTGGACAACACAAGTCAGTCAGAAAGATTATGCTGTAAAATGGCAGGGAGGATTTAGAACAATTCAAAACATCTAAGTTTAAAACAGCAGTTTCGTCTTAAATCTATAAGCTTTATATAAATTATGCTTTATAGAAATCATATTGTGTGTGTAATTTGACCTGGCCACTCCTCTGATTTTTTCTGGATAGGGACAATGAATATAGCATTGGCAGATGTAAGGTAATTATAAGTGACTGTGAAAACAAGTACTACTAAAAAAATTTCTATATACCTGTCCCAGAGTGCATTCCAGACTTCCAAGAAAATCATCATCTGCCAGTGTGGACGAAGCATTATCAACATCATGCACTGCAAACTTCAACTTCTGAACCTCCTCAAAATAGTAGTCCAGTTCAAACTTAGTGGAGAACAGTGGGTCCAGGGTGTTCACCACCTGCTCAGTTCTCCCAAACTGTGATGGCAGAAGAACAGTTCAAACTTACAATGTTGATTAAAAATTAATTAGTCTTCAAAACCAAAACTGCACAGAGGGTCTTAGTTTAAGACCTAAAGTTACCTATTACAAGTAGGCATCATATAACAAAATACACACACTTGAAATTGTAAATCAGTTTGATTTATAACTGTTCTAAAACTGTTGCTGAGGAGTCATTATATGACATTACTCTTCTACACACATAGTCATCATCATAGCTTTCTACAAACATGGTAAAAAAACAGATCCAAAGTCAATTTTCTTAACTTTATATGACATATATATTAGCTAGAAGTTGTGTTACTAATTCGTCACCTCGAACCACTTGTCTCCTTCCTGCATCATGAGAACACAGATGGGGTCAGACTTGGAGGTGGTGTCCTTGTTCATCAGGTGTTCACAGCTGATGGACAGCTCCACTTTAGAAACAGGGGGGCCACCAACTGGTGCTCGCTGTTGTTGTCCGTATGAGAAAGCCATCCTTCTGAAAGGGTAACACATAGTTGTGGTGGGGTTGTCTTTATGTAATCTAAAAAGTCAGAGCCTTCCAGAGGAGACTTTTAGGTAGATTTAGCCACCCAATGTTACAGTTATAATTTTAGCCACTACCTGAGGCAAATTAACGCTATAGAAGGTGACATCATACCAAGGAGGTTTCTTTTAACGTCCTTGATCATACTTACTGTTGAAAGCCTTGTGTATATATAATATATGCAAGTGACCTTGCAGTCACGGTGAACTGAATAATCAGATGACTGCCATCAAAAATTTACCTGGCAAATTCCAGGCTTAACAATTTACTGCCAAATTGGTTCCAGACGAGTGCGAGCGGTAACGTTAGAGTTGCTGGCTTGTCCAACAGTCGGGAACGGCTGATTTTAATGAGCTTGAATCTATAGCTTCACGAGCTACTGCCCCCAGTTTTTGCCGGAGAAATGGCGATCTCACTCTTTTGTTTCTCGTTCTCATTCCCCATCCCAAGGAGGTTAGAGAGAGATTCCATGTCGAAGTTTTTGGGAGCAAAGCTAAAACTAAAGCCTGAGGCTATTGACAGGATCGTCCTGTCAGCAATGCAGTATTTTTTGCTATTGACGGGATCGTCCTGTCAGCAGTGCAGTATTTTCTGCTATTGACAGGACGATCCTGTTAGCAGTGCAGTATTTCCTGCTGTTGACAGGACGATCCTGTCAATAGCCACAGGCAAAACTAAAAGTAAACTGTACGTGGATCGTTCCTTTACTTCCGCGTTCCGTGGACAGGCGTATCCTGGCTCTGTGTGAGTTGTTTCCCGCGCCGCACGGAACGTTCAGTGTAGTCTCCTGTCACGTACTAGAGGCCCTGATATAATATAACTTCGTCAAACCTCACCTGTCCTTTGATAGAAGACGTGCTCTGTCCGCTTTGAAGTTTAACAACTCCACGCCCCTCCTTGTCCGCTCGCTCTCTACGCTCTAGTCGCAAAACGTGCTCTACATTTTGCGACAAGTCGTGAACGGGGCTTTGTCGTAAACTCTGTGGCTATTGACAGGACCATGGTATCAAACATAGACTACTTATTACCATGGACAGGACCGTCCTGTAACGGCAAATCATGTTAACAGTTCAAACTAATTAATTATACAATTTTCACGTTGATTATGCAAATTGTAAGAGCCTCATTTGCATGAATTATATCAGTTGATCACATCCTCCACCCAATGACAGTCTTATCTTAAGAAATAAAGCTATTCTAGCATTTCCTAATAAACTATGCAAATGAGGTCCTGATTCGAATAAATTATGTTTAGTGATGTTCACCTTCACTGAACTTTCAAATATGACAAGTATTAAATTCCCAGCAGCTACCACTACAAAATTGCACCAATTTGCCATTAATTATGCAAATTAGGTCTTCATTTACATAATGCATATCTGCCAATGTTCTTGTCTTTCATATATGTCATATTACATATGTCACAAGTGTTTCATAGCCCTATTATCAAACACAACAGATTTATAGAATTTCCTCATTTATTATGCAAATTAGATCCTGATTTGCATGATTGTAATTTTATCATGTCAAGCATCACTTAAGGTACCTGCGAACCAAAAATCATGACGATCCGTCAATTGGTTGTTTAGTTATCCTCTCTCGAAGATTTTTAAACAAACCGTCCTGCAGTTCCAGAACAAGCTGCTAGGGGCCCCAAACTCACGTGACGTCTTCCAGAGCACAAGAGCTACCTACCGTCCAAAATTCATGACCCTAGCATATCCAGATCGCGAGATATCTAAACCGGAAGTTGCTGCAGTACCAAGGAAAGCCACCAGGGGGCCCAAAATCTCATCATTTCCAGTTTTCGTCAGACCCTACCAACCCACCAAGTATGAAAACAATCCATTCAGCCGTTCCTGAATATCTTGTTGACCAACAGACAGACAGAATGACAGAATAACAGAATGACCGACAGAATGACAAACGCAACTGAAAATATAACCTCCATGACATTTCATGGAGGTAAATATTAAGATATGGGTGAAAAGGTAATCTGTGTAACATAAACTCCGCTGTCGGGGTTGTAACGACTCCCATTCTAGCGCGAGCGGGGCCGGCGAGGTTGGGCGGGCCGCTGTTAGCACGATTTTAATAGTAAGCGCAGGCTAGATGAAAAATCAATAGCCGGTGCATGTTGTTTCTTGTCGCATGTTGTTCCTTGTCGCATGATGGCCAACATTTTGGCGCAGAATTGAGCGGCAAATGTCCAGTACAATTGGACGCCGAATCCGTTGTGCCGAAACAATGGACTGCAACTTGTGACTTCAGAAGAAGGCCACACGTACACACTGATAGCAAGGCTAGCCAAACCCAACCTTACCTTTTGATGTCTTTTAGTCGCCCCTTGTTACATCGAACAAAGTAATTCTTCGCCACGACAATGTTTCCAACATTTGGTAGAGTAATAGTGGATCAGTACTGAAAGTAGCATCACAAAAGAGTCGCGAAGTCATTCGGTGTCAGATATCTGGCACTGTGAAAACGACCCCGAGAACACTATTGCTTTGGACACGTTGAATGGCAGGCGAGAATCTGTCAATCAAAGAGGTCGGGTTACAGCAGATCTGAACTCTTCATGCCTATATATATAATGTCACCACCTGCGTACATCAAAGTATACAAAATATGTCTGAACCAATTTTATAATATCCTGCGACACTGCCGATGCCAGCATTGTTTTTGTTCAGTAAAAATGGTAGGTTTTCAATAGAGATGCGTAGTGAGTGATATTTACACCAGACTGGGACCAAAGCACACCAATACGGATGTAAAATTAACTCTTTTATACTCTTTTGTATTTATAAAACCAAATGTTAAGACACATCTGGCTCCGTGTAAATGATTAACAGCACACCTCGGCTTTGTATATCTACTCTCATCAAAACATATCTGTATTTAAGATATCTCAATTAGTGCCGTGGTCCACCTGTAACGGAATACAAGAGTTAACGTATCAAAGATACGGGAAAAGGACTGATCAATGTATGGATTCTTCACCTCTAATGTACTCCCCTGCGCAAGTCAAAGTATACAAAACATGTCGCTTTCAAGTCTTTGATATCTTGCGACGCTGCTGTCACGTTTCTGTAGTATGCAGGGCTACATGGATATATCATCTAAAAGCAAAATTTATAGTCCATGAAGTTTATACATAAGACCGAAGAAAGTCTGACAACAAGGATGCAATATATTATTAGCCTTGGTACCATTCTCACTGAGTTTTCCCGGCTTCTGTACTCGCGATCGCCTCTTGCGGAACTAGTCATCTTTTGCACACATCAAATTATGCAAAACATGCATATGTCGCAATCACTTTGATATCTTGCGACACTGCTGTTTCTTGTATAGCTACATGTGCGTATACATATTATGAGAGATCTAGAGATGAACTGTCTATGGAGTTTTTACATAAGAATGTGAGGAAAATCTAACAAGGACACTATTGACACCTGTCATGTTTCTCTGTTGACTTTTTGGACATGTTTTTATGAACCATGCTCGAGTATCCTGTGTTGCTAAGGCTGTGAGATTCACATAGCAACGAGGCTGAATATAGCATCAAGGATGTGAGATGGAATCTTGGTGCTTGATGTTTTCGTATTCGCAGACACAGTGCCATGATGAGTAACGGCACAGGACTCGCCACGTAGCCTTACCTAACTGATATTGTGATAAGTGTATAGCCGAACCAATAGGAGGAGTCCTGGAAATCACGTGACAAGTCTTCGCACCAGACATTCTGTCTTTGTTACTCATGATATACGGACGGTGAAAGTCTCCGAGAGAAGGGAAAAGGACAGTTGATTGGATCAAACGAGTAATTGGATGAACAGTGTCCTACCTGTCGGCATCTTACAAGATACACTTGTCGGTAAGAAACCGAATGATGTGATTCATACATGAATAATGTTTGTTTATTTCATTTTAATGGTCCTCTTTTATATTTTATGACAACCTTTAAGTTCAGATGAGTTATATTATGTGCTAAACTTCAAATGGCCTAGCAATAAAATTTAAATTTTTTTTTCGAAATCAGGCGAAAATTAATGCACGCACTGAAGTCACCCATAAAAATTACTTGCTGTGGCCTAATTCTCGTCTCATATGTATTCATTCATGTCATAACATTGTTGGTTTTGGTGTTCTAATATCAAAACCTGTCAAATGACGCCCCCACGACGTAAATTTGTAGTAATTTGGCAGTATTTCGCTACTTTTTTGCAGTTTGCTCCCTGGAATTCTGTACAATTCGTATAAAGGATGTAATGCATAATATTTGACATTTGCTGGCATTTTCTTATCAAATATGACAAAAATATTAAGATATGGGTGAAAAGGTAATCTGTGTAACATAAACTCCGCTGTCGGGACTGTAAAGGCTCCCATTCTAGCGCGAGCGGGGCCGGCGAGGTTGGGCGGGCCGCTGTAAGCACGATTTTAATAGTCAGGCTAGATGAAAAATCAATAGCCGGTGCATGTTGTTCCTTGTCGCATGATGGCCAACATTTTGGCGCAAAATTGAGCGGCAAATGTCCAGTACAATAGGACGCCGCATCCCTTGCGCCGAAACAATGGACTGCAACTTGTGACTTCAGAAGAAGCCCATACGTACACACCGATAAGAAGGCTAGCCAAACCCAACCTTACCTTTTGATGTCTTTTAGTCGCCCCTTGTTACATCGAACAAAGTAATTCTTCGCCATGACAATTTTCCAGCATTTGGTAGAGTAATACTGGATCAGAACTTAATGTAGCGTCATACAAAAGAGTCGCGAAATCATTCGGTGTCAGATATCTGGCACTGTGAAAACGACCCCGAGAACACTATTGCTTTGGACACGTTTAATGGCAGGCGAGAATCTGTCAATCAAAGAGGTCGGGTTACAGCAGATCTGAACTCTTCATGCCTATATATAATGTCACCACCTGCGTACGGCACTAAGTATACAAAATATGTCTCAACCAATTCTTTAATATCCTGCGGCACTGCCGATGCCAGCATTGTTTTTGTTCAGTAAAAAATGGTAGGTTTTCAATAGAGATGCGTAGTGAGTGATATTTACACAAGACTGGGATCAAAGCACACCAATACGGATGTAAAATGAACTCTATTATGAAACCAAATGGCAAGACACATCTGGCTCCGTGTAAATGATTAACAGCACACCTCTGCTTTGTATATCTACTCTCATCAAAACATACCTATATTTAAGATATCTCAATTAGTGCCGTGGTCCACCTGTATCGGAATACAAGAGTTAACGTATCAAAGATACGGGAAAAGGACTGATCAATGTATGGATTCTTCACCTCTAATGTACTCCCCTGCGCAAATCAAAGTATCCAAAGTATGTCGCTATAAAGTCTTTGATATCTTGCGACGCTGCTGTCACGTTTCTGTAGTATGCAGGGCTACATGGATATATCATCTAAAAGCAAAATTTATAGTCCATGAAGTTTATACATAAGACCGAAGAAAGTCTGACAACAAGGATGCAATATACTATTAGCCTGGGTACCATTCTCACTGAGTTTTCCCGGCTTCTGTACTCGCGATCGCCTCTTGCGGAACTAGTCATCTTTTGCACACATCAAATTATGCAAAACATGCATATGTCGCAATCACTTTGATATCTTGCGACACTGCTGTTTCTTGTATAGCTACATGTGCGTATACATATTATGAGAGATCTAGAGATGAACTGTCTATGGAGTTTTTACATAAGAATGTGAGGAAAATCTAACAAGGACACTATTGACACCTGTCATGTTTCTCTGTTGACTTTTTGGACATGTTTTTATGAACCATG
This sequence comes from Branchiostoma floridae x Branchiostoma japonicum, assembly GCA_013266295.2. NCBI lineage: Eukaryota > Metazoa > Chordata > Leptocardii > Amphioxiformes > Branchiostomatidae > Branchiostoma > Branchiostoma floridae x Branchiostoma japonicum. The sequence continues at coordinate 16,343,200 of CM023823.1, read as the reverse complement.
CTCGAGTGTCCTGTGTTGCTAAGGCTGTGAGATCCATATAGCAACGAGGCTGAATATAGCAACAAGGATGTGAGATTGAATCTTGGTGCTTGATGTTTTCGTATTCGCAGACACAGTGCCATGATGAGTAACGGCACAGGACTCGCCACGTAGCCTTACCTAACTGATATTGTGATAAGTGTATAGCCGAACCAATAGGAGGAGTCCTGGAAATCACGTGACAAGTCTTCGCACCAGACATTCTGTCTTTGTTACTCATGATATACGGACGGTGAAAGTCTCCGAGAGAAGGGAAAAGGACAGTTGATTGGATCAAACGAGTAATTGGATGAACAGTGTCCTACCTGTCGGCATCTTACAAGATACACTTGTCGGTAAGAAACCGAATGATGTGATTCATACATGTTTGTTTATTTCATTTTCATGGTCCTCTTTATATTTTATGACGCCAAGTCCAGATAAGTTACATTATGTGCTACACTTCAAATGGCCTAGTACGATGGAATGCCAAATAGATCTCAGTACTGTCAGCGTTATTTTCAAACAGAACTTCCTTCAGTGCTAGCAGGTTGTAGGTATAGGTGAATGGTGTACGAGCGCTTTAATTTGATGAGTCATTCTCATCGCAGGAAAATATACGTATTCATTCATGTCATGACATTGTTGGCTTTTGGCGTTTTGATATCGTAACCTATTGTAGTCAAATGACGCCCCCACAATGTATTTTTTTTTAAAATTAATTTGGCTCTAGTTGACCACTTCCTTTGTAGTTGGCTATTTAGTCACCCCCGGGATTCTGTGCGATTCTTATAAATGATTTACTACGTAATATTTAAAATTTGCTAGCTTTCCTTATGAAATATGACAAGAAATCTTGCGACATGCATGGCATCTTAGTCTGTGTAACACAAACTCCGCTCTCCGTAACGGCTCTCATTCTTGCGGGGCCGGCGAGATTGGGCGGGCCGCGGTAAACTTGTGCGATTTTAGTAGTCAGACTAGTTGGAAAATCAATAGCCGGTGCATGTCGAAACGGCGAACATTTTGGCGCAGAATTGAGCGGCAAATGTCCAGTACAATGGGACGCCTCCGTCGCGCCGCAACAATGGACTGCAACTTGTGACTTCATAAGAAGCCCACACTTATACACCGATAGGAAGGCTAGCCAAACCCAAGTGTAACGCTTGATGTCTTTCAGTCACCCCTTGTTACATAGAACAAAGTAAGATTCTATCAATCAAAGAAGTCGGGTTACTTTGACATCTTTACGCCTAATTTCATCACCTGCGTACATCAAAGTATACAAAATATGTCCCGATCAATTCTTTAATATCCTGCGACGCTGCCGATGCCATCATTGTTTTTGTTCAGGAAAAATATTATGTTTTTGATAGAGGTACGTAGTAAGTGATATTTTCACTAGGACTGGGACAAAAGCACAGCAATACGGTTGTAAAAGGGACTCTTTTATTCAACGAAATCGAAACACATATCTGGCCCCGTGAAAATTATTAACAGCACACCTCTGCTTTGCATATCTTCTCTCATCAAGATAGCTATATTAAGACATCTCAATTACAAAAATGTAGATGGTCCGCCTGTAACGGAATACAAGACTTAACGTATCAAGATCAAAAATACGGAGAGAGGACTGATCAATCTTTGAATTCTACACCTCTAATGTACTGTCTGCGCAAATTAAAGTATCCAAAACTGTCGCAATGAAGTTTTTTTATATCTTGTGACGCTGTTGCCATGTTTCTATACGGTACGCAGGGCTTCGGATATACCATCAAAGAGAAGAAATTATGGTCAATAAAGTTCATACATAAGACAGAGGAAAATCTGACAATAAAGATGCAATATATTATTAGCGTAGAAGTGAGCGGCAAATATTATTTAGTATAATTATATAATGGGACAAACACCCGAACGGGGTTACATTTGACCCCAGGCATATATTTTGATGTGCCATTTGAAAATTTTTAATCTTCGAAAAAAGTTGAGACAAACGGCCCCCGTCTGATACACTAGGGGTGTGTGATCATGTTTCCCAAAGATGAAGTTCATTGATAGTTCCCTTGGGAATCGAGAGCAAGGCTCATATATGAGTGTCTGGGGCCCTATACTGCGGCTGAATGTACAACAGTGTGCCAGTACTCGTAACCTAATATATCACATGACGTTTTTTCCAAGTTTTACAGGGGTCTGTCTATTGACAACTCTCAATCAGTACTATAGTCTGGTCTACTACTCCGAAGAGAATTTGCAACAAATCCAATAGAAGATTTCTTTTTTATTTTGACTTTTATACCTGGTACCCCACAATACTGTGCCAACCCCCCCTAAATTCACACACGTACACATACAGCTAAGAATAAACAGCTGGGAAGTCCATACACACACAAAATCCCTTTTCTCTTTTACAGAAAACATTGTCCTGTACCACATCCATGGCGTTTCTAGCAATATTCACCTTTTATAGGGTTCCAACAAACACTAAAAATGATTATTTATGACAGGGGGGGTCCCAAGCATGGTACATTTTGTTGACAGCTGTTAATTGATAAAAGATAATATGTTATAAACATTTGAAAATCACTTAATCCATTCCTTCCAACAAAATTATATCAGTTTTACAGTCACCTAAGCTTTCCAAGCTATTTCTGGCCAATTTCAATTATCCATTATATACACCGCCCATAGGCAAATATTGTATATCACACTGATATCACATTTTTGCTAAGAAAAATGCAAATCAATGCAGCCACATTCTTTAAGACGCCACAATCAGGACATAATTAGAATGTCCCCGGGTATAACTAATGCTGCTAACTGTGCAAACATCCAGTCAGCTTTTTCTCTCTCTGCTACAGCACTTGATGTGCGCAAGAGTTGCATGTTGTGCCCACGCTATAATCCTAAATGTAATAACGTAGTTAACTCTTTTATTCCAAACTTTCAACATATATCCTAACATTCCTTATTCAATATGCGATATTGAATATCTGCATCATAATAGCAACATATAGATATTTTTCTAGACATGTAAGGGCGAAATTTAAGGAAAAAAGGTAGTTAAGGTAGTAAAAAATGTAGTCCTCCTCTTTTTTGCATAAATTATGATAATGAGCTAAAATTATTCACACCTGAACATGCCAAAATAAACCTCTTACAATGATGAAGCAATGTATGTGAAAAGATTACCGAAAAAATGCAAAAAGAATATATTTTTGAATGAGACAAATTGGGGTCAATTTTGACCCCGTTCGGTCATTTTAGTCGCAAAAAAGGTGGGGTGTTTGAGGGTTAAGAAGTCCACACTTATACACCGATAGGAAAGCTGCCCAAATTCAAGGCTCAATACAGTTACCCCACTGTTATGCAGAACAAATTAATTTTCTGCCACCGTGAGGTTTAAAAATGACAATAATTGTGGAACATTAAAGTAGCGTCACAAAACAGCAAACAGCAGTGAAACTGCTCGGCTTAACTTTCAGATATCTGTCGCTGTAAAAACGACCGCTAGCACACTGTTGCTGTTGCATACAATGAACTCTTTGCACCTAGCGCCTAATGTCATCCACCTGCGTACATCAAAGCATACAAAATATGTCGCGATCAGGTCTTCATCAATACATCCTGTAATATTATATAACAGCATTGTTTTTGGTCAGTAAACATGAATACCCCGAAGAAGGGTGCAATGTATAACCTAGGTATCGTTTGTTATGAAGCCACAATTAGCCATCTTATGGATACTTCGATAGACTTGCGGCGTCATTGGACTGTTTTTGGACAGTGGGCATGATCTGGGTAGAGGTGAATAGCCCGTGATGTTTAGACAAGAACAAGGATGTGAGATGAAATCTTGGTGCATTATGTTTTCAGATCCGCAAACACCGTTCCGTGATGAGCAACAACACAGAACTCGCCCCTCACCTAAGTTCTAAGCTTCATAATTCAACACACTAACTAGAAAACACATCTTCATTGTCATTGCTTTTGTTATGCAGGTAAAAAAGAAGGAAGGAGAATCATGTCGTCAGTCACTGGGTTTCTCTCTTGCCTACTTTTCATCTCGACCCTGTTGGTGTCGGGGGAGCCTGCAAAATCAAAGGATGTACCGAATGAGAGTTGCCCCGGCGACCCCTACGTCAGTGGCTCGATACTTGAAGCCATAGGTCGTGTGGACAGGGCCATTAGCATAACCGAGAAGATGTACGATGACCCGAACAGGTAAGGAAGAAGAGGAATATGCTGTATTCCTAATAGAAGAAGATGCGTCATTAAGAGGCAATTGGCGCTACAGGCATGTAAAGAGTGCAAACTTCATGCTGGAGTTACAAGAGTACATCTGAGTTGGTAAAATACATTATAAGAGAATATAGTTAAACTGTTCGAGTTGGAGAACAGTTTAAAGTTTCTCATAATGTTGTCGTGTTGTTTGCCCCCTGCTTTTCTCATAGTGTCCCGTTCCCCCAGCAAACAATGGGATCTTAACTGGCGATAACGTCAGCCTAGCCACAAGGAGTGTGATTCCCAATACAGTAGCAACCTATTTATGGAAAAGCGTTTTTTTGTGTGCTTTGGGAACTTTTTTTTAGAGAAGTGACGCCGTCTGACTTCCTGGCCCTGTTCCGGCACATGAGTCCGGGCGCACAGCGGGAGGCACGGGCGGCTGAGATCATGGAGACTACCATTCAGCTGGTGGCCGAGAAGGTCAAGGCTAACCATAAGATGGGGAAGATGATCGAAGGTGGGATTCTCCTTGCAGGTAGAAGTCTAGGTCATGAGGGATACATAAGTAGCTATGTAAGATGATGAACAAATTTGATTTGCATAAAAAACCTTTTTGACATTTATAACCCCTTTAGCTGTGCAAGCGTCGGCACGCCTGACTAGGGCCGATTTCCTATCAATCTACCCTGGCGGAAACAACAGAAAATCATTTAATCATTTTTCTGTCATACAGACCTTCCTGCCATCAGCGCTCTGATCTCTCAGCGGCAGCTCAACACAATCGCCTCCCTCTCCGGCTGCGCACGCTCCGTGACTCGGGTCAACTGTCCCTCCAACCCCCTCTCCAGAAAGTATCGCACCATCGACGGGACCTGTAATAACAGGGATAATCCGCTGTGGGGCTCTTCACTCACACCCTTCCACCGTTTCCTGCCGCCGATCTACGAGAATCAGTGGAACGAGCCCGTGGGCTGGAACAAGACCCGGGAGTACAATGGATTCACCCTGCCCAGCGTCCGCCATGTTTCCAACCAGGTAGGTCTGGATCACAATCGTTGAGGAAGACAAGACGGCTTTCTCATTGATTTTCGGCATTCTATGTCTATGACGATGTTAAACATGAGACTTGACAATTTACCGACAGTGTTTCCGGTTGAAGCACAACAGTAATTCAACCAGCAATCATATTGTGGGTATCACATGCCAAGCTATAAAGGAGCGACGAATCAGACTGCAGGATATAGCATCTTTGATCGAAACGGTACTACCTTACGAGAATAGTTCATCTATTTCAGTATAGAATGGCTTACTTTGCCTAAACTGACATTACGGTACTGTCATTGTAGAAAACGCTCTTATTCTTTATTTAGCTGATGACCACGGCAACAAACGTGGAGGATCCTGACTACACCCACATGCTGACTCAGTGGGGACAGTTTTTGGACCATGATCTCGATCTCACCGCAACCGCTGTGGGGCGCACCATGTTCAAACCCGGGTCAGTACAGGCCATCAGCATTTCCGACCTGTACCATTTCATAACATAAACATATCCAAGAGAGGTTTTGTTACAGGTGGTCAGCACAGTAAAACTCAGACTCGACCCATTGGTTTTGCTAATTGCCTCTTTGTCCTCCGCACCACAGAAGCCGACCCTACATTGTTTCCTTTCTCCTCAAGCAGCACAGGCTAATCCTTAACTTAGCGGTCGAGCGCTCCGCCAGAAATTCTTGTAACTTTCCACTACCCTTCTTTTCAGGATGAACGTGACCTCGTGTTCAGAGACCTGTGAGAACATCATGCCGTGTTTCCCCATCCAGATTCCTGATAATGACCCCCGTATAGACAACGTTCTGGATAAGGTACAAGATTTGATTTAATTCACTTTAAACATGGGCATGTAAAATGAACAGTACGATATTCTCTCCTGGCAACATTCAGGATAAGGTAGGGGTCCATTTGACTTACATAGCACAGTTATGTGCACTGCATATTCGAGGTAGAATACAGTGACATGTCGTAGTTGCATATAGAGTCTAACCGAGTGACATTTGTCTGAAGGCTAAGCCACATGATTTTCCTCCGTTGCACAGGCCTGCATGCCGTTCACCCGCTCCAGCGCCGTGTGCGGGACAGGAGAGACGTCCTCCCTCTTCAACACCGTCATCGCCCGCGAACAGATCAACCAGATCACCAGCTTTATCGACGCCTCCCAAGTCTACGGCTCAACCTCCGAGCTTGCGCAGTCGTGAGTTTCTTTAGGTCTTCCATTCTACCTTTCCGCCATAGTCTAAAACGCACGCTGACTCACAAAATATATATTTTTTTAAATCATTCTTTTTATTGTTTCAAAAATGTACACAAAAGAAAGCATGGCACAAAGAACAAAATAGTACAGGCCTTCGAAGAGGGTGCACACACTTACATTACAAAACAATTTAATGTCCTATCCCAAGGTTCCCCATTCACACATGCGCATTTTAGAGACAGCATAAATGGATTCCATGATGTAATCGGTAGCTATACAGGACTTTTCAATCGTTGTGAGTGTAACCAGCACAAATACATTAAATGGCGCACGTGCATTGCAAATTGTCCGAGTCTCAACGACATTTCGTACTCTGTGTTATCCGCAGCCTGAAGTGGTGTTTGAAAACTTCCTTGGTTACTTTTCGCATGGATTTTAGTCGCCTGTGTTTCCCTTTACCCTTCCAATTATCCTAGTTTCGGGATCATTATCGAGATATTTTTGGTCCTCATTGATGTGGTAACTTCGTCCTTTTGTGTTGCCAGGCTGCGAGACTTCAGTACAGATGACGGTCTCTTGCGCGTCCAGGAAGGAGCAGACATCAGCTCAGGAATGGACCTTCTTCCTTTCCAGGACGGGGAGACCTCCTGCCTTCAGGTCAGTGGAAATCAAGAAGGTTATAGCTTGGTGGAAATCAGTCAGAGAATAAAGCAAGACGAAGAATCTCAGAGGGAAAGTCGTCTCTGTTTAGACTTGATTTACCAATAGATTGACGTACTAATGGCAAATTTACTCAAGATTGATTCACAAATTGTGGCTGGTCTCTGTAATTAACCCACCAGCCTTAATACAGTCTTTTAACATCAACTGTCCTCACCTAATGACCTAACACAAACTGCGGTTTAGGATCCCAACGGAGGGGACATCGTCCCGTGCTTCCTTGCGGGCGACGGTCGTAGTAATGAAGTCAACACGCTGATCGCCTCACACACCATCTGGCTCCGCGAGCACAACCGAATCGCCCGAGAGCTGAAGCGTATCAATCCACACTGGAAAGGGGAACAGATCTACCAGGAGGCCCGTAAGATCGTCGGCTCGGAGATGCAGCACATCACCTACACCGAGTACCTCCCCAAGATCCTTGGCCCGAGAGGTAACACCATTTGACCATAGAGTTGTCATAAGGAATATGTTCATTGTAAACATGTCTTGGGAAGCCTGAAATGTGCCCCGAATTTGTTTCTTGTACTGTAAAGGTGGCTACGTTTGTCATGTTCATGACATTCACATAGCGCATTTGAACGTCTGTGTTCCCATATTGCTTGATGCAATTTGTAATTCAAAACCCGTTCCTAGGGCACTAAGAGAGGCATTTCTGTGTTGTTAGTGTTGAATCGACGTTCTAAGTATCAGGGCATATAGTTTTTTAAATGTCCACACAAACAACATCACTGTGGCATGTCATTCTGTATCCGACTCAGGGATGGACCAGATTGGGGAATACACCGGGTACGACCCAAACGTGAACCCCTCAACCCGGAACGAGTTCGCCACTGCCGCCTTCAGGTTCGGTCATGCCGCCATCGGCGGAACGGTCAGGCGTTTTGATGAGGTAAGACTAACTTCATCTATATTGTGTTCATCGGTGCGCTGTTTCGACCCACCGACTGACACTCGATCCTCCAACCTCAACCGGTCAGATTCGATTCAGGCATCCATGTCTGATCACCCACGTCTTCACTCAACTTATCCAACAACTTCAAATTATTCAAAAGTTTATCTGCCAACTGTGGGGCACAAGGCAGACAAGCCAGGAGAAAATGCTATTTCAGTATTACTATATGTTATCCCTCAACTTTTTTCTTGTTTCTGTAGAATTACGAGGAGGACCCGCAGATCGGGAATGTCGCCCTCCACGAAACCTTCTTCTCGCCGTGGCGCATCGTGCGGGAGAGCGGTATAGACTCGGTGGTCAGGGGGCTCATGGGAGGGTTCGCCAAGCTGGTTACTCCTACAGACGTGAGGCGTTACCTTCTACACATAGTTTCATTCCCGTGTCTATCCAACACAGTGTCACCGTTGTGAAAGCATAAAACTATACCTAGGTCACGAGTCTCTCTATTCCTTTACACAGGTAGACTAATGATTACATACAAATTTTGTAGTTCAACTACATGCAGGGCAACAGGGCATGCAGTACCCGCAGTTGCTATTTGCATAATCATCATCATATATGTTTTGGGCAATCTTCCCGGGTAACTCTGAACAGGTTGTGCTAAGGTGCACATAGAGCTGACCCGAACTTTTCAGAACATATTGCTGCACTGGGAAGGCCAACCGCGACTGGATCTTTACCCACAAGCACCAAATATCAATGTGTGAACATTCATGAGAGCGAAGTGAACGTGACATTGATTACAGTCTACTTTGCTGTTGTTGCCATATTAGGTAATGCACGAGGAGCTCTCCCAGAACCTCTTCGCCCTGATGAACCAGATAGCGCTGGATCTGGCCTCTCTGAACACTCAGCGCGGCCGTGACCACGCTCTGCCCTTCTACAACGACTGGAGAGTCTTCTGTAACCTCCCTCGAGCAGGTGAGATACATGAGTGGTAAAATCGTGGGATGTTTATGCACTAGTATCCCTGTGGTAGTTACTTCAGCCACCAAAAAATCAAGACCATAGCATGTCCAGGAGAAAAGTTACAAAAACCGGTAGTTCTGCTGCAGTACCAAGGTCAGTCACCAGGAAAGAGACAGAGAGAGAGAGAGAGAGAGAGAGAGAGAGAGAGAGAGACAGACAGACAGACAGACAGACAGACAGACAGACAGACCAAAAAAGATACCTCAATTTTTCATGGAGGTAATAAGCAGATAATGGCTGATAAACAAATGTACATTTTTTCATATTGTGCAGCAAAGAATACAGTCAAGGACTGATGTTGTCACCTCCGCCAGAGAATAACGGTACAGAAGGAGGGAAAGTGGGAAAATGGAATTGGTAGGATCTAAGAAAAATGGCTGTAAAATTCAAAATCGGTTTGTATCTGATTGGATTCTTTATGGCTTGGCACAAGTAGGGTCATTTGAACTCCTTAGATATAACACTTTAGATCTAATGTTCAATTGCAGAATCCTTTGACGACCTCTCCGGTGAGATCTCCAACTCAGACGTACGTGACACACTGGCTGACGTATATGGTGACGTCAACAACATTGACCTTTGGCCTGGGGCCCTGCTGGAGGATCACGAGGACGGCGCGAGAGTTGGGCCGACCTTCAGGTGCATGATGGCGGAGCAGTTCAAGGCATATCGCAACGGGGACAGGTAATGCAAGGATTTGTTCAAGACCTAATAAGTACGTAGTGACAGAGCAGACTGAAAGACATGTTGATTTAGAAAGTGATTGGAGATGTCCTTCGAGGGAATTTCTGTGACTGACCATCTGATTGTTCAAAATAGGCTAGGAGTCTAATCCTGATAATGTCTTCTCGTTTTTAGGTTTTGGTTCGAGAGTGATGGTGTCCTCAGGTCCGAACAGCGTGCCGAAATCAGTCGAGTGACATTGGCACGCGTCATCTGCGACAACACCGGGATCGCTCGGCTGCCACCTGACGTGTTCCGGCGCACTGCCGTGGCTGATATGGTGGCGTGTGAGGACATCCCCGGCATCAACCTGCAGTTCTGGGAGGAAATTCCCAAAAAAGGTACATGTTTACTTAACGGCACGGCAATAATCATACTACGAGTAGAATGCTTCTATTCAAGACACATCTGTTCGAATTCTCTGCTTGTTGCGTTTGTCATATACACTCCTCGTGGATATGTTCACCAGTTTTAACAGTTTTAAGTTGACTTGAAGGCTTTACTAATAACAAAATTAAAACCATCTTTGCTTGCGCCCAATGAGACGCGTGTCTTTGCAAGGCAAAATTACCCAGCGTTCCGATTTCAGACAAACAACTGTTAACGTACCAAGATGTACATGTACCTTATACTTTGCAAGAGCTGTCAACGCCACAGCACCGGGTACCACTAACACAACAAATATACCACAGGCTTACAGTCAATGTTTCATAAGCGTAATGTATCTTACAGGCTGAACTACGAACGACTAAGATGCCGACTCACAGTGACGTCAACAACAGCATGACGTCAGGACATCGTTGCAGCCGCATCTGATTCTTGTCAATCTAGTAAGAAAACAGCCCTGGATTTACTTTGTTGTGAATGAGTTCACAAGTTGATTCAAGATAATTATCATGCACGGTACAGCGTCATTATGATTAGCCGCTAGCTACTTTTGCGTTATAACAGGGTTGCCTAAGAATAATATTGAATGAAGTCCAATTTTATTAGCCTAAGTCTGCTTAAGCTTAGCCACTTTACTTAGCAATCAGTTCAATTTTTCTTGCTGATTTACAAGGATGTATGTCAAGACTTTCTGCTATGTCGCCCGAAGTAGGTTAAGCTGAAGATGACAAAGGAACGTATACGTATGTCATTTAGCAGCCTTGGACAGCAAGTATTCAGATAAAACTACTGATGAAGAAAATTAAAATAGACTAATTGAAGTATAATAACTACGTGCAGAACAATAGGGTGCTAAGTATCTATAACGGCTGCAGTAGCATAATGTAACGAACAAACTTGATAGCCCAATACGTGACATCTGATTAGACAATACATCTGCATGTTAAGTTCATCATGTCAATCATGTACTGTCAGACTAAAGGTTCCCATTGTTATTTGGAGTGAAGACGTGTGAATCCGTGATTAGCACATGTGATCTTAAAATCAGCCAAATATCAATGAGTAACGTACCATGATGCTGTCAAATTTGTTCATTGCCACAGAAAAGCTATCATAGTAATATAATATAATATAATATAATATAATATAATATAATATAATATAATATAATATAATATAATATAATATAATATAATATAATATAATATAATATAATATAATATAATATAATATAATATAATATAAAACTGAGAAGCTTTCAGTTCTGAGGCTATGCCCACGCTAATGTAGTGAAGAAAAATCTATCTTTGCCAGTTGTTTCAAACATATTGTGTTGTGCCAAGTTGTGTATGATGAGCCCCTCTGGTTTCGTGAGGTTTTGTTCATCAATTAAAAAGGAGAAGTGTCAATATCTGGAATGGCCATCAAGTCGGTTTAGGTTACGAAGGTGAGATGTTGTTCAAGTTGCGAAGATGTTGAAATAAACCTGGCGTTGGAAATCCAGTTGCCGTGTGTTATTTGTACATGAAAGCTGAGCCTGCTGCAGACTGGCACTAACCCGCCCCTTCTGGGGTTCGAACCCTCCCAGTTAGAGGGCAGCGCTGATTGTGTGTATCTCCAACCAGACCCACTGTTCGGCCTGAAAAAGACCCAAGGTTAAACACAAACCGGATTCAATGTATCTTCTTGTAATGTAGAGTGTCATAACTGGTCATGACTATATTTGGCCAAACACGACAGTGGAGAAGGGGTGTATCAGTCATAATCATGCTAAATCCTTTGTGGGACAACTATGGAAATATCTGGCTGTCTTAAAACCAGTTGCATTCTTGTTCATGGTTTCGTCTAAGAATATGTATTTCGTACTGTGGAGTTTGAATTTCCCGCCAACTCAACCCGCCGATTCAATCATCCTGATGACGTCACTCCCCGTCAGCTCTGCTATTCTGGTCTGTGTGTGCTCCTGTTCACTTGCAGTTGCAAGGTAAAGTTGTAACGAGCTCGGAGTTTGTTTAAAGGATGCATACAGCTTAGTTAGACGTATGTGGTTCCTCCATGAATAGTAACATAAAAATTACACAATATTGATGTACAACTGGTGTTGTGATATCTGAAATGACAGACACAACGGTATATCATGACATGTAAAGATGAAGTTCACGTTATTACCTTCATTGCTGTAGAAAACAAACCAAGTGTTGGAAATTCTTTGTTGTGTGGATTTTCTTCTTCTTTCAACTGAATATGATGACACCATAGCAACGTCCCGTATAAAGGTTCCCAATGAAAATAATGGGAACAGTCAGATGGATATTCTATGCCCTCACATTTCCATTGGATGTATTTCCATTCCAATTTGTTCTGATAATGATGCCGTTTGCGTGTGATCGGAAAAAAATATATCATTTTACGACTTGTTGAAATAGTACTAGATCATTAGTTTCTTTTGTTTACAAGATGCCATAAATCAAGTCTAAATCATAACATTATACGTGCAGCCAAATACTATCTGCTACCTCAAAGGGGTGCCCCCTTGCGGTTCCCTATCAGGTGCAGATGCTATCCCAATATTGTCCTTTGCTATTGTCAAGTATTGGCTGCTGTATTATTCGTCACTACTGGGTGGCAACAACCATCGCTAAATCGCACGGCAGAACGAAACACCAGGTACGGTCAGCTGGCCCTGTTTACGAGACCACCAATAATTGGTACACATCTCATACTCGCTCAAACTTTATGAGGCACATTAGCCTGCATTTTAGGTTGTGTTTGTGTGTATCCCTCTTACCCTATCTCTCTCTCTCTCTCAGTGTTAGCGTGTGTGACTGTATGTCGACGCCCTGTTTGCCCAATTGTCCCTCTGCCTGAATCAGATATAAACGAATAATTGTATTTTTTTGCTACATATTTTGATGGTTATCTTACGATCTATTGCGCTAACAAAATCACACATCTG